>CM077804.1:18621134-19821134 GCA_039737535.1 Lagodon rhomboides | reverse complement strand
AAATAATATGACTACCTCTTTGAGACAGCCCATGAAGTTATTGCTGACGGGAGAGCCGGGCAGGTCAGCGGTGCTGGGGCTCCCTCCCACGTAGAAGAAGTCGTCCGAGCCCAGCATGGTGTAGTCCTCCTGGGTGTAGCCCGTGGTGGTCAGGATGCCGTCCACAGAGATCGTCACCTACACAACAAAGCACAGGGAAAGGACACGCTATATACTCACACCAAAGGCAGCGCTAAGCGCTAGCTAGGCGCTGACCAGCCAAATTAGCCCCCGTTACTCTGGTAACCAATGTGTATGCATTCTGGTAGGGAGAAGGCCTGATTGGTTTGGGGAATTGGCTAGTTGTGCTGTTGGGACTTTGTTTTGGTGTGGATGGATCAGTGTTAACTGTGTGGTGTGTTTGAGTAGTGCTGCTCAATGCCACTCACTCACTCTGCCTACAGTTATCAGTAAGCTCCCCTCTACTACTTTTACACTCTGGAATCAGACTATGCTGTCTGCCTGCTTCTGCCTGTCAACAGCGGTAAGACTATCGTACATAATAACAACAAGATCCTGTGTGTGATTAATAAAGATTTTTCTGATACCCGAACCAGTCGTGTCGCTCTCCACACCCAAACTTCAAAGTCAAATCTCTGCCTGCGTTGTTCTGACTACAAAACAGACTCAACAAACAATGCATTAAAAGGCTAGCCTCGTCTCTTGTGTACAATAGCTCCAATTTCACAGTAAAAGTCTCCTCTATCACAGACCCTAAGCTGCTTCATCAAGCATTAGATGCGCTTTTGATTTACTTCGTAATATCCAAACAACAACTTTCCTAAATGCTCCACATAAGGTGACTCTGACCCTGGTCTTATTATAACTTAAACAACCCACTCTGCTTCATAATAGCCTGTATGGGGGCTTTTAGCTGAACCCTGTCACACACAAATCACAGCTAGTGGTGTGTTATCACCCTGATATTCTACAGACCGTGTTCGAGCTCTTTACTTCCCCACTACAGTATGTCCCCTCTCTCTGGTGGTGCTTATCATTGCCGGGCAAAACTCGCCCAGCCAGGCAGGTGTTAGTAAGTCTCTCCGCAGGCTTCTTCGTGCTGCACAGGTAGGTGTTAGTACTATTTACATGTTAGTAGTTGTTAGTTGTTGCACTGCTGACAGCCACAGTGGTGTTACTTGTGTCAGGCCAAGCTGTGTTGGGTTACTGAGGTTAGGGTTCATGGTTTCAATGCTGTTAGTAGTTGTGATGATGTTATGTTGCTTGTGTTGTTAGGGTGAGTTGTTGATGAGGGTGTTAGTTGGTTAGTTTGTGGTCTGGGGGGGGTTTGTTAGATCAGCGATCCTGAATGAGATGACACATGGACGAACACACACATATTGATGTACACACGCACGCACAGGTGTTAGATGGGTTACGGCTCATTCCACACATACGCACGCACATAAATATAAAATCATGCGGCCTGTTCCTCTCTCCGCATGCAAGCTGCACTGGCAAGGAGGACACAGTCGATAAAAAACACGACAACAGAGTACAGGATGAATCAGAGGCACCATGGAGAACATGCAGTGGCAGAGTGGAGGACGAAAAATCAAAAGAAGGAAAAGAAGAAAAAAAAAGAAGGGGGAGGAAGGACCTCTCTTTCCTTTTTACGGACCAATCAGAGAGGGGAAGGGTTTCTGAGTCACGCCATGCAGGAAGGGGGAGGAGGGGGGAGGGGGGGCTCGCCATCTGCGTGCAGGTGAGGGATGAGCCAATCAGAACACGCCTACATGTCAGTCACAAAGTGATGGGGTGAAAAAAAAAGGTAAGAGAAAGGGGGATTTAAAGAAAAAAGTGGTTGGCAAGGAGGAGGGGGACGGGGGGCTTTTTAAGCGTAAAAGATTACCAACCGCATTTTTTTATCCTTTTATTGGTTTAGTTTTGATGTCTATGGTTCAAAAGGAAATAGACACGGGGCAAACCCAAACTAAGAAACAATTAGAATGATATCTACCGAACAATGGAGTTTGTTTACCATAGCGTGTCCAATGCCTGAGTGCTTTGTAGGAGAGGGGGAGAAAGGAAAGCAAAAAACTGTGAACAGAACAACTTCGGGAACAAAAAAAAGGAAAAAAGCTAGAAGGCCTCTGGTGAGGTTAGTAGGTTGGTTGGAGTGGTTTCGCTAGGAGAAGGGCACAGGTTAGGTTAGTAGAATGAATCATTCCATGGATGGTGGTTAGTTTCACTAGCAGGTTAGTAAAGTTAGTAGTCAAGTTAGTAGTACACACAGGCAAACGGTAGAGGCAGGTGGGTTACAAGCACTTGAGTGCGAGAGACCCTCACTGTTCTTTAGTTCACTCTCTCTCTCTCTCTCTCATTCACACACCCACACGTTCATTCACACACCCACAATTGAAAAAGCACTCACCTAGAGCTGAGAGCAGTGCTGGTCTGGTGGTTAACCCACTGTAAACTAAGACCAAAACCTCAGGTATTTTCCTCCTACCACAGCATCACTGCAGTCGGACAACAGACCACTGACCGTAGCTTCTACATTGATTAGCTTCTTGCTGCGGACTAAAGTCTTTTTCTGCTGCCCCTGAAACATCTGCAGCAGTCACTGTGGTTCACCAACGTCAAATACACACTGAAAACTATTTAACAGGGAGTTAAAAATTAATGCTGCAACTCACAATCATTTTAATTGCTTGATTAACCTCTCAATTATTTCTCAAATAAACAAATTAATCAATCAGAAAATGGTGAAAAATGTCCTTCATAGTCTGCGAGGCCCAAGGTGACAACTCGAAAAATCTTTTTTTTGGTCGGAACAACAGTTAAAAAACCCATTTTTTTTAATTCACAGTGATATAAAACAAAAAAAAAGCCACAAATCCTCACATTTCAGAAGCTTAAACAAGCAATTTTTCTTGCTTGATAAAACACTTAAAGGATTAATAAAGATGATCAAACTTAATCATTTCATCACTAACTAAAATCCAAGCACTTTCCATCTCCTTAAATCTTTTTTTCTTCAAGGCTTATCAACACCGTTACTAATTTTTTTTTAATCTCCTCTCATCTCCTGTTTGCTCGGTCGCTCACTCCTCCACCTCCCGTTGTCTGGTTACCTGTCTCAGGTTGCGGGTGACCTTGACGTCGTGCCAGGCGTTGTCGTTGAACTTGCCATTGACGGGCTCCACCAAGGCCTCGAAGGCCCCGGAGCCGAGGTTGATGACGAGCGACACGGCACCGTTCTTCAGTGCCAGGTTGACGTAGTCGGCTGACTTGCCGGTGTGCAGCATCAGGCCGTTGCGCTGCAGCGTCTTGAAGGAGAGCGTGATTTCATCGCTGCTAGACTGGATGGGGTTGGGCGACAGGTCGTAGCAGAAGTATTCGGAGCCCTTGAAGGTGGCGACGTACTCCTCGCGAGCTGAGATAGAGGAGGAAGCGGAAGACGGAAGCAAGGAGGAAGAACAAAGAATTACAGAGCCATTATACTCTTGTTGAACATTATCATGATGATTAGAACAAAATCCGAGCTATGTCGCTGCTTCCCACACTCCTCTTCACAATATGCTCAAAGATGATAAAATGGTGGGTGTTCATCAGAGCCAGCGGAGTAAAACAAAGCTCTGCTGGGCCTGGTTAAATTTGATTCGGATGTGCGGCACAAAACATATTGTTGAGGATGCTGAAAATGTTGTTACTGTCAAGCAAAGCCTCACTGATGCCAGCACTTGGAAGAAACACTTCCTTCCATACCTCTAATCGTACCATGGAGTGGTGTGTAAACAAGCTTTGATCACTCATGTGGGTTGGAGATTAAACAGTGTGGATGCGAGAGAGACAGTCGTGAGTCTGTAGCGTTCCAAACTTGTTATGAAACCTGCCATCCTCTCTTTTGAGAGAACAGCTGTGCTGGCAGTCTGAAGTTATGTGGTCTTGTTTGACAACATGGCTCATTTCGTGATGTTCATCAAATGCCAGAATGTGTGTGTCTGCGTATGTACGTGGCTGAGAAAGGATGACGGACACGATGATGACGGAGATGGAGATGGAGAGAACGGACGCCTGGAAGCATTGCGGCAGCCAAAGCAGGCGGGATTGGCCGATTGGATTTTTGAGAATAACAAGCAGACAGCCAATGGCAACTTACCTTGCGCACCCTTCGTGACCCACAAGGACACTAGACCAAGGTTTTGCAATCCATCATCCTTAAGCTCACACTCTCTTATCTGCTCTCTCACACCTACTCATACAGAAGTGCACGGTCGTATACGCAGGCAAGCCGAGGAGCAAATTTGCACACCTACACACACATCTGCGTGCAAAGAAATGATCATACTATTGTGCTGGCAAGCAGGGGTGACATTATCTGTCTCCTTCACACCCATCCCCCCCCTTCCACTCCCCCCCCAAAGCATCACCCTTCCTCCGCATCCACTCCGGCATTCTCCTCGCCACCATCCTTACATCTCTCACACCTCCCTTCGAGCTTCACGCCACCATTCCTTCCCCGCGCAGCTCGTTGGCCTCTTTTTTTCTCCTGCTCTGTGGAGCCTCTGGCATAACCACCAACATGTAGTTCAGGATAATGAGGAGAACAGAGGGGAATTTAACACACACTAGGTCAGGCAGGAGCAAGACAGACACTCGGCGAGGAACGGCTGGAGAGGAAGGAGGCGGAGGGACTGCCACGTAATGAATAGACTGAAGTGTAATAGGTTATTAAGGTGGCGAGAAGCAGAGAGAAGAGTGTTGAAATGGAATCGGCCGCACTTGAGTGAATATAACACGGGGAGAATAATGAGAAGGAAAAAGTGAGAATATATCACAATTCAGAGAGCAATTATGGCAAATTGTCTTTCTTTGCTTTTGTTGCATGAAAATAAAAAAACCCAAAAGTGTGAATGCCAATATGCGAGCGCGAAACAACAAGTTGTTTGCCAGCAATGCGTGTGAGTTCCCCCAAGTGTACGATTCCTTCCCTCCCAGCATGTTAATTAAGAGTGTGTTTGTGTGAGCATGTCGCGAAAAGGGAAAAAAAAAAAAGCGTGTGCGGGAATGCGTGCGCCGACGAGTGTACGCTTTTTTTTTTTGGATGTGTGTGCATGAAATGTGCAGGGGTGTGGGTGGGTGCTGGTCTCTGTAAATATTGGTGTATTGCTGTCAGAAAAGCTATTACCAACTCAGGGCCTCGGGCTAGTCTTTACTGAGAGGAGCGGGAGAGCGAGGAGGAAGGAGGAGGGAGGCGCGCGCACACACACACGTACGGGGAAAAGGAAACCGCCACAAATGTTAACACAATCACACAAACGCAGACATGTAGATAAATGTAGATGAGGTGGCGGAGTGAGGAGGGGAGCCAAGTTGTTCACAATGAGAACACACGCAGCCGTCCGGCAGCATTCTGGCGGTAATTTACAGAGGTGCCATTAGGTTTCAGTGTGGTGCTCCACCATTCTGTTGCTAATTTACAGACATGTCATTAGACCAGACAGGAGCACATAAAGCATCTCTGCATCGATCTGGAAGCTCCGGCCCGCAACAACAACGGGCGTGTACACACACACACGCACGCATGCACGCACACAAATCAGGCAGGAAGATGCATAAACATATACGACGACACGAACCGCGATGAAAAAGAAACATGTGTCGTGCACGCGTGTTCAGACGCACGCAACGCGCAGACGCGCGCGCTCTAAAGCGGGCAGGTTGGAGTGGATCTGTTGTAGCTCAGATTAATGGAGTGAGTCAGTATTAGCTCAGAGTAAACAGTGAGACAGACACTGACATACACACCACATGTCACACTTCATCCTGTGGAGAGCACTGTCGATCAAAAGCGGGCGAGCGAGCGGGGGGATGAGGAGGGCGGACAAAAAACGCAAAATGAAAGGAAAAGAGGAAAGAGAGCACTGTTGTGTTTTCATAACGCTCCTGTAATTGTTTTTTTATATAACTTGTTTAACGAAGGTTTCTTCATTTTTCATTGCTTTCAGGTCACCTTGATCTTAACAACATGATTGAATAACGTTATTATGTAGCTGAAGGGAAAAAGGACTCTGTCAAGCTGGGTTTCAAAGGTTTATTATTGCATGATGTTTTTATGAATCTTGTTTTTTTCCTTGATTATGTCTTGTTGCCAACTGATCGTCGGTTGTTTGACTTTTATGACGGCCTGTTATGGCCGTTGTAGGTGCAGAGCCAGAGGATTGACGAGTAATACTTCAGGAAAAAAGAGAAATCTGAATTGTCTAGACTTAAAGGTCCACTTTGTAAGAAAGTAGATTTTAGTCTCATTACCAACTCAAAGTAAAAAAAAATGAATTCCTTGCATATTTTCCTGGTTCTTTCTCCCTCGTTTCTTTTCTTCCTACTTTGCTTTTTCTCTTGCAGCTTAATTTAATCAGTCTCCATGAGATCAGGATCTGTTTTTCAAAGTGGCGCTTAGAAACAGTCAGACAGATAGAGGCCGCAACTCAAGATTACCTGCATCACTTAAACGGTAGGTAATTTTTCTTCAATTGGTTGATAATTGTTACGTCTATAAACTGTCTGAAAACAGAGAAAGAAAACGTCAATCAGAATAACCAAAGGTCCAGAATGACGTCTTCAGATTGTTTGTTTTGTCCAACTGATTGTCCACAATCTTAAAACATTCCATTTATGACGATGCAAAACATCTGAAAAGCAGCAAATCAAACATTTTTTCTTGTAAATTTCAATTTAATCCCGACAAATCTAAGTTTTTTTCGGTCTGCCTTGTAGGACTGTGTATTAGGGCCATTATAGGTGCGAATACGTGGCAGGGGGTTATATAAAACTCATTAAAAGTAATTAATCTGTGTGAAAAGATGTTTGACTTCTTTGGGATTAAAGTCACAAACTACGAGAGAACACCTGTTGTTTTTTTGTCAAGGAAGATTTATCCGCACGGCTCTTCTACACCATCGCAGTCTTTATATTTCTTTATCGAGAATTTCTCTTTTTATATGCCGGCTGTGTGATAAGTGAGTAAGACCTGACTGTAAATGTTTTTCATTATTCTCAAGGTTCTTGCCTGAAAGATTTATTTACTATACATCAGAACGACAGAAAGGAAAATCTGTAAAAGCTCCTTTATAGATTTTATAGCTTTTAAAAACAGATTCAGCTCTGTATTATATATAATTTCTCAATTGTTGGTTGTTTGACTTTATATGTTTTGAACTGTGACCTTCGTGTTTTGTACTGCTGGTTGTGTTTAAGTTCTGACTGGAGTCCCGGAATGATGAGTCATTTCTTTCATTAATAGCCAACTTGACAAAAAATATTTGACGACTTTAATAATCAACTGAGTGTTTGTCACTTCTCAAGGAGAAGTGCCAAACGTTTGTTGGCTCGAGCTTCTGAAATATGAGGATTTTCTGCTTTTTCTATATTTTGCATCGTTGAAATTGAATATTCTAAGATTGTGGACTGTTAGTTGGACGAAAACAAACAATCTGAAGATGTCGTTCTGTATCTCTGGTAATTCTGATTGACGTTTTCTTTCTCTGTTTTCTGACAGTTTATAGACTAAATAATTATCAGCCAACTGAAATAAAATTATCAGCCGTTTAAGTGATGCAGATAATCTTGAGTTGCGGCCTCTATCTGTCTGACTGTTTCTAAGCTCTGCTTTGAAAAAAAAAAAAAAACAGATCTTGATCTCGTGGAGACTGATTAAATTAAGCTGCTAGAGGAAAGGAAAGGAAAAGACGGAGAGGAGAGATGATGAGAGGAGAAGAGAGGAGGGAGAAGGAACCAGGAAAATATGCAACGAATCAGGACGGAGAAGATGGCAGAAATTAATAACTATGGAGGCTATAGGCGGAGTGGGAATAGGCAAACATGTGAAGACGGGTGGTGATTGGCGTTCGACTTTGATGGCTATCATTAAACTGCTCCTCTAATGAATAAAGCAGTCTGTGGGGAGGCAGGAGGGAGAGAGAGAGAGAGAGAGAGTGAATAACTGATCTGATGGTTGCAGCTACTGGGACCAGCTGCAACTGTACCGCCCCTCCGCCGATCAAACACACACACACACACACATCACTCGGATTTCTCTGTGTGAGTTTGTGTGCATGTCGCCGGTGTGTATGTGTGTGTGTGTTTCATATGGCTTTGTCTCTTCTCGTGGGTCCCCCTCCTCAACATCTCACACACTAATTTGTCATTTCCATGGAAACCCTGTGTTACACGGGCTACGGCAAATATGTGTGTTTCAGGAAGAGAGAGAGAGATGGGGAAGGAGGCCGAGAGAGAGAAAGAGTGATTGAGTGAACAGTACATTATCATGGACAGCTGTACTGAATCAAAATGGCGGATGGAGGCTGGGAGCACATCAGGGGAGCCTACATTATACAGCACCTGATAGAGGGAGCAGGGTGGAAAAAGGTGCAGGGTGGAGAGAGAAAAAAAAGGGGGGGGAAAGATGCACATGAGGAGGGAGTGGGGTTTGACGGAAGAAGGCGTAGAAAGGGGCGAAGATGGAAGGGGACTCATTGAGATGGGCAACACAAAATGGAAGAGAAGAGGGGAAGAAAAAAGAAAGAGAGACAAGGGGAAGGGAGTGGCAGAGAGCGAGGGATGGATGGCGAGAGAGAGAGAGAGAGAGAGAGAGAGGGAAGGAAAAAGAGAAAAATGCTGGTGTATCTAAATCCTAGTGTAGCAAGCCTCAATCATGGCAGCCCTGTCATTCTGGAGATAGCACACTGCAATTCCCCTGCACCTCGTTTTTAGCCCACCATGCAGTTCTGCTATCAGCTCCTCTCAGACTGTCCACACACGCAAATGCAACCACACACACACACACACACACACACGGCAAAAAAAAAAACCCTCAAACATCCTGCATGAAGGCATCCCTCCTTAATAACAGACAGGTGGATTAACTACGCACTCGTACAGTATACAGATAGATGACCAGTGTTGGGAAATGCATGCAAATGTATGCTAACGTATGCATAGTCTCTATATTAAGTTAAAGTGTGAAAATCCATACAGCCAAGTTCACTAAAGGCTACGACGGTCGTTTCCATCTCCGTTCGGTGATATACAGCATCTGGCTTTGAAACCGATTGGGCTATCACATCACTGCCAGGGGAGCAATACTGTAGAAGAGGATATTACTGTCAGGACACAAGTGACAGATTGGTGGTCTGCAGCGTCGAGCTCTTGTTCCTTTTTTTTAGTTGTTGTTGTTGTTGTTAAATTGAAGGCATTTATTCCCAACACGAGATATACTGTTTTAAAAAAAAAAATCTGACACACCGGCTCTGATAAAAGGTCGTGTTACTGGCCCAGAAGTGAAACTACTGCAGAAACGATGAATCCATTAGCTAATCAATGATTTTGATTACAGACTAGGCATTTAAACGCTCCGTTTTTTCCTGTTCTTTTAATCACCGTGAATCAGATTTGAAGATCTCACGTTGGATTAGTTGATTTAAAGGATGTTAAATGTGAGGATTTGCTGCTTTTCTTTGTCATTTATGACAGTAAGTGAAGACCTTGGGGGGTTTTTGACTGCTGGTTGGACAAAAGAAGCAATGTGAACACGTCTCTTTGGGCTCTAAAAGAAACTGTGATGAGCATTTTTCACATTTCTTTTGACAGTTTATCGACTTATCATCATGAATCAAGTAATTAATGATTAATAGATAATGAATATAATTGCTAGTCGGCGCCCTATTTATCACAACTGAATGTCACTTGAAAGATCAAACAATTAATTGACTATCAGGCTTTTTTTCAAAAATCTATTAACCTGCAGATGATTTTCTAAGTTAGATGATGCATCATTTTGTCTATAAAACAGAAACAATGCCCAAAGCCAAGATGATGTCATCAAATGTCCTGTTTTGAAAGATATTCAATTTATTATAATGTTATCACGATGAAAAGCAGCAACATCTAACAATTAAGGAGCCGGAACCGTCAGATTTTTGTGTCTTTCTTCATGTGAAAAACATCTTAAACAACTAAACAATTATCACGATCGAGTGATCGAAGATGTCACGCTGGACTCAAACATTTGATGATTCCAGCTTGTTAAACTGAAAGCTTTGCCGCTTTTCTTTCATTTAGAAAACTGGTGATTAATCATGTAAATAATCAGCAGATTAATCGGTTGCAGCATTATTTACAACTACTTGATCAAACAACGTATTGACTGGACTGTCAGTGCTGCAACTAATGATTATTGTCAGAATCGGTAAATCGGATTGCAGATTGTTTTCTTGGTTAGTTGATAAATTGTTTTGTCAATAAAACAAAACAGTAAATAAAAAAACAACAAATTCTCACTTTTAAGGAGTTTTTTTTAACATTTTCTTCTGTAGAAAAACAATGAAACAATTATTAACTATTTTGATAATCAGTTAGTCTTTTCAGTCATTTTTTAAACAAGAATGTCAAACATTAGCTGGTTTCGGCTTCTTAAATGTAAAAATTTGCTGCTTTTCTTTGACATTTCTGGTCTGTTGGTTGGACGAAAGAAGCAATTTGAAGACATCACTTTGGGTTTTAATCGATTAATCAAGAATATAATCTGGGGATTAATAGCCAATGAAAATATTTGTTGGCTGCAGCCCGGGATCGATTAATCATCGCAGCTATAATTGACTAAAAGTTGTTCAACACATTTATTGAACCGACTGAAAAGACTGTAGAGAATAAATAGTTTTGATCTATAAAGTGAAAATAGTCGAACTTGAGCGCAAAACCGGACCATTCAATTGCAGCGATAAAAACAGTCACAAGAAGCATTTTTGCTTCATTAATCGTAAAACAAATTACGGCTGAGATGGTTCGGAGCAGATACGGTCTTATCTGTTTTTAAGTGACTTTCAAATTGAATTTCCTTGAGACAAACAGAGCTCAACCAAATAATATCTTAAACTGTAAATCCCTTTGAATTTCATTTTAAGAAAACTACCAACAGCACACTTCCCCCCATTATGCTCAATCTTTTATTTCTTGTCCCTTTTTGTTTCTTTTATCTCCGCTCATCTCTCTCTCTCTCTCTCTCTCTCTCTGTCTGTTGCTTCAGTTCGGCCTTCTCTCTGGTACCCAGGGAAACCAGCTTGTTTCCATGACAATGTCTGCAGGCTGAACCGTGTATTTGTCTTAAGCTGGATAAGATCAGAGTCAGTTTCATCCGTGTTAGACGCGCACACACACTCACACACTTACACTCGCACACATGCTCCCGGGTGTGCAAACAAACACATACAGACGTCATGGCACGTACGCACAGAAGACCACTGAAGAAACGTGTATTTTCGCACCTGATTTGACACAGTGAAGTTAAATATACCCAGCAAGACAAATGACCATACTCAGATTTGCATGGATTCAGATCCACACACACATACTGCGGTGTCACACACACACACACACACACCTAATGAAACTCCTTACAGCAGGTTGTTAACCAATAACAACAGCATAAAGACCTCTTTTCATAAAGGTAATGTAATGGCTTTTTAATGAATACTGTGGCTATTTCTGTTGTTGCAGTTACGCCAGACAAGTACTACGAGCAAATCAGTGTGTGCGCGCGCGTGTGTGTGTGTGCGTGCGACGCCTGCGAGTGAAAGTGTTGTTCATGTGTTTGTTCTTGTTTTGGCAAACAGCAAAGAAATGAACTTCAAATGCCAGATGGGGTACTGGAGTGAATCGCCAATTGGGCCACTACCCTGAGCACCCGCCTAGACACAATGGAAATTGCTAGAACAGGTATGAGACAATTGGAGCACCGACGTGCCTGTTTCTTTGCTCTTTCTTTCTAAAACGGGAGTGTTTGTGTGTGTTTGTGTGTGTGTGCCTGCGTTGGATGAGGTATCTGCATCTCTGATGAATACCATCCTGGCTGACGCGAGACTGTGTCAAGTCGGGGAGCCCAAGGAGAGATGCGGCGCCCCTGCTGAGCAACGCTGCAGTCTTATCTCCCTTCCTGTCTCCCTCTGCGTCTCCGACCTTCTCTTTCCAACCCTCCTTTTTCCCACTTTCTGAATGCGCTCCTATCTTTCCTCACCATCACTTCTCTACACTCCTTTACCCTATCCCGCCCACCCCTCCTCCCGCCCTCCCTCACACACTCGCAGCCAGCCTCCGCTCTATCTTTCCCCTTCATCCTCTGTAAACGGGGAGTCCGTTTGATGTCTTTATTTTTAGGCGATTACGGGGTGCGTCGGCTTTGTGTGTTCCCTATTAGCGTTGCGGTGAATGCGCGAAAATGTTAATGTGAACACTTGCTAACGCGGTGGTAATTGCATACAATTACCAATAAATGTGTACATTTACTAGTGGGATTGCAACACATTTCCCATGGTGAATCGAGGAACTGTGTATCTCCCTGATAATGCAGGGGGAAGAGGTGGTGCTGTGACTTTCATTACAAGAACCGCATGGGTGTTAAGCATTAATGAGCACTGTAGTACAGTTCTGTAATGGGTGTTAGTTGCAGATAGGAGAGGCAGAATTACTCCTATTAGTGGGAAGGATATGTCTACAAGAAATGTGCATTTTAGGATTAAAACTTTTTTTTTTGCCTTTGCTTCATCCCCTACTGATGGCCGGAGTGGGCACAACTTAGTTTTAACAGTTTTTTTTTTTTTAATCACAGCTCAAAATGTGGCCATCACGAGCCAAATTCGTGCCAGTCCATCGGGCAGGCGGCCAATCGCCAGACACTTTCGCCTCTTAACACCAAGCGGCTCTCTCTCACCTCGGGTTGGGCGCTGCTCACTTTGCCCGTCTTGATGAATTACGTAAGGAATTACAGCTACAGCGGCTAACGTGAGTCTGAGAACTATACAGTATGTTACAGTATTTACTTCAAGGCTCAGAGGATTCTGATGATTTTACTGGCGAGCAAAGAAATGTGTCTATCTAAGGGTAATGTTTAGAGCTGCATGATTACAATTTTCTTAGCTGAAATTGAAAAGGTCTGACCTAACATAAATATATAACCTGATCTAAGCTATCTTATTAAGTGACCTGTTAGTGACACTGTCCAGGTGAATTTAAGTTCCCCCTAATAAGCATTTACCCAGCTATACTAGTATCTAGGACTCTTATTGTGAAAGGTACGAAATGGAGGGAGTCCGTCTAACACGCTGCAGTTAAAGTTTGGCCGGCAGCCGTCATGCCTAAAACCGTTCAATTCTGGACTCTGGCCGGTCGATCTCTCTACACTGCTGCGTGCAGAACTGTGAGATTTGGTAAAAGAGAATCATATTGGCTTTTCAAAGATCTATCTCCATTTAGATCCTGACTGTAACTGACGTAAATCCCATATTAGCTCTCTTATTCACAGCTTCTTACTCAACCTCTAGTTTTGAGACTGTTTCTTGGAACTTTGAATCGTGTCTCTTGCAGCTAGATGCTTAATGCTCAGTTTATTATTGTTATATAATAATTGCTATTATTTATTTTTTATTATTGGTGCCTAGAGCGGAGGCAGTGCATTAGAAATATCTTTTGCAATTTCTCAGCCAAGAGAAAATGTAAGTAAACTCTTAGAGGCTCGACTGAAATCTTCTATGGCGTCTACTTCTATCTCATGTTTACGTCTAAAACGGTCCTGACCCGTAAGCACAAGGCTGAAGTGTACAGGCTCCATTATTATCATTTACTCATTTATTTTCATGGTCAAATGCCTGCACTTTACTCTAATTATTCTGCTTATGTTGATTATTAGACCGGACTATTATGATTTACATTTCTCTCTGACGAGGTACATTTTCCTTTTTCTCCGTCTGTTGGCTGAACCAGCTGCTGATGACGCAGTATGATGCTGAAATGATATACAATTAGTGAGAATCTTCACTTTTGCATCAGGATTGATTGTGCGGCTCTCGCTGTCAGAATATAGTTTAAAATACTCACTTCAGGTGCCACAGCCCAAAGTGGACCAACAGAAATCAAAGAGCTGCAACAATTAGTTGATTAATCGATTAGTCAATAAGCGTTAATTGATCAAGTCAACTCAAATCAAGTCAATAAGCAACTATTTCTCAAATGTGAGTATTTGATGCTCTTCTTTGTCATGCCCGATATTAAATTAAATATTTTTGGACTAGGAATCAACAGATATGTTTTTGTCAGGGTCGATACCGATAACTGATATTTGAAACCATAAACCTTTGAAGTAAAAGTGAAGATCTTAGTGTCAAAATATAGAATGGAATGAAACTACAATTTACTCAAGTAGTGTTCAATTTTGATCTATTTGTACCTGTGTACATTTTCTTTTCTTTCAACTCCAATTTGAAGGCAAATAGATTCAGATTGTTTATACTTCATTGTTTTTTCAACAGTCTCATACAAGAAACATTAACATTGATGGTTGAAAAAAGCAGAATATCGGATCCGATAACCGGCCGGACCTTTAATCGGTCTATTAACGGGTATTTTTCACTATGTTCTGACATGCATTAAACAAAAGGATGAATTGATTGATTGAGAAAATAATCATCTCATTAATCTGTAATAGCTGCACTAAGTGATGTAGAATTTGAAAAGCAGAATATCCTCCTGGAATAAGTAAATGTTTGGCATTCTTGCTTAATACATAACATCATTTATCATTTATCCGAATTGTTGATTAAAATTCAGATTATTTGAGCACTACCACCCAAAAAAAACACCATCTCAGTGGGAAGCAGAGAATTAGAAAAGGCTTAGCTGAGGTAACAAAAATATGTATTTTTTAATTAGTTAAGTTTAATTTAGCCTGTATTTAATTAAAGAATAATTAGTCCTTGTGTGATTTATTATTAGGGCTGTTAGATGGTGATGAGTAAGAGGCTGGAGACATGCTGTACTTTGCTGGTACTGACTGGTTCCTCTTGTCTTGGCGTCTGCTACCACTCCCAACCCTACATATGGTGGAGTCAGCACGGAGCTCATCCTCTGCGTGAGTGCATGTGTGCGCGCATGTGTGTGTGTGTGTGTGTGTGTGTGTGTGAGCAAAGCACGCACATGTGTATGTCCGGGAGACAGTGCGACAGAGAGTGAGGGGGAGGGACAACAACAAAAGAGGCCGTTTAAAGAGAAATCCAAAGAGTGTGACACCGAACATGTGTGTGTGTGTGTGTGTGTGAAGTGTCCATCTATGTGTTTCTGCACTGAGACAATGTGTTAAAATGAGCCGCTTTGATTGCCGACGCTTTATGAGTCACAAGTGATGACTCACAATCCACCTCCCCTGAACATGCACACAAACACATGAGACGCACGCAAACATACGGACACACACACACACGCACACACACACACACACACACACCGTTCCCTTTCCTGCCTTCATCCACTGACCGTGAAGAATATGTGCAGGCAGCCTTACTCATGCATATTTACACTGAACACACACACTCACTCACCTACTCAGCGGGCACTCTCTAAAGGTTATTGTGTGTGAGTGTGTGTGTGTGTGTGCCTGTTTGTCCGTCCGTTCACGTAAGCGCGTGTGTGTAAAGGTCACTTCGAGCGAGGCTGACCACTTGTTTATGCCGCGCACAGATTGTGGGATTGATATCGAGAACACTTGGGATGTGCGGACAAACAACCGCTATTAACCGGACAACCTGCTTCAAAGCTTTAAGTAAATAAATAATCAAATAACAGAAATGAGCGCCGCCGCCAATTACGTCCAAGAGCTACTCCTCGATCCTATTCAGAAACCTACAATCACTCATTCACCCAGAACCCCTTCACGGTCTATTCTCGGCCAGACAGAGAGAAGAGAAAGGGCAAAATCTGCTACTTGGCTTTAAGCACATTTTCCATCCAGATTATTGCTGCTCAATACTTTTCAAAAAAAGGAAAAAAAAATCCATTTCCCCCTCTTCCTTTGGCTGCTCGATACTTATGAAAATCCAATTTGGCTCCCTCTTTTCTTTCTTCCCTCCACAATTCTTGCATTTTCACCCACTCAAAGTGATTAGTGATCTGTGGGTATCGTTTCCAGGGAGAATGATAGCTGTGTTTTATGGAGGAGGGGAAAGGTCCACGGCTCCCCATCAGGGCTGATGTCCCTTGGAGAATGACTGGGCTGGGAGGGCAGACAGGAGCACCGCTGTCCCTTTGCAGATACAGGCAGTTGCTCTACATCACAGGCGAGAAGACGACTCACTTTATCTCTCCCTCGCTTCTTCTTTCCCTCTCCGCTCCCTCTATCATTCATTCCTTTAGCTCCTCTCTCGCAGGCACAGTCGCTTTTTCTCAATTTCTCCGGCACAGACACACACACACGAGCAGACACACATGCTATATATCTTTCTAAGACACCCCTCCTCCCCGCGCCCAATCCGCCCCCTCAAAGAAACTCATTTCAGCTTTGCGGGCTCCTCAAAAAGCCTCTTTACGCTGAGCTAACCTAAGCTAGGCTTCGTCTGCACCATTTGACAGCCTTTACATCTCAGTATGCAGAGCAAAAACACACACACACACACGCACGCACGCACACACACACAGAGCTTTTTTTTTACGTGTACAGTTTCTGAAAGAGACTTCAAAGGTATTAAAAAAATAAAAGAAAAAAGAAAATCAGCCACAGTTACTTTCAGCCAACACAATCCAAACATCCGTAATAGTAAGGGCAGCCACTATACACAAATACACTGAATACATTGTGTAATAATGCTGGAAAACATATGTTAATACATGTCGACCCTTAAGTAGCTGATTTAAAATGCTGAGCATAAGCCAGATGAAGCAATTAAATTTCCACTGCCACCTGGATGATTCATGGCAGACATTTTAAGGCAGGAACTTCAGCACTGGGAGCTTACTAAGCAATCAAAAACACAGAGAGAGTGCTCAGATAGAAATATACTTGTCAGAATAGAGATATCGCACGGTGATAGATGGTTGAAGACACAATCTGCGCTCTATTCAAGATATTTCTATCCGCCGGCTTTATTAAATAGCACATTTCACTGAATACACGGCGGCCCTGTCACAATGGGAGACAGCCGTCATCATGTCCTCTCTCATCCAATCAAAGAGCACAATAGACGCGGATCAGCCCGTCACAGTTCGGCCTGTCTTCATGTGGGTCAATCAGTGTATTCATCAGCGTCATGCAGAGCCGGCCGATCCAGCGGCACCTACCTTCAGATTTTCAAAAGCACTGTAGGCCGGAGCTCCTATTCATTCACACGCATGCACGGACGCAGACACGCACGCACACAGTCATGCATCAACAGCTTACCTTACCCAAAAAAATGAAACACTCCACTTTTAAAGGCAACCGTAAAAAAGAACTCGAAGCCCAACGGCTCTAGAAGTCTGCATCCCCATACATACAAGAGCCTGTCAACACAGAGGTGACGTCACGCCCCCTTCTAGTGGACCACCACGGGACCTTTTTTCAGAAAAGTACGTATGGTAGTGAATGGCAAGAGGCAAAACATGTTCTGATCCCGTCTGAAATGTGCCATGATTTACACACGATGATGTTTGTCAAGTCAAAAGATAAATACATCAGATTAGACTACACACAACTAGGGACTCAAAGGTATGACATTTTCAAGGTATGTTAATATCTCTGAAAATGTCACGGTTTCACGATATCACGGTATTATACTGTTATTATTATTATTATCTGACACAATGACCCTTAAAAGAATGAAAATAGAAGGTCTTTTTTAATGCTAAACAAACACTTAATCATAATTTCTCAAAATATTCTGTCCTGACAGATTATATATAACTCTGAAATGATAGAATTCAATACTTTAGATAAGCAAATGTTTACGGTACGATAACTGACGTTTCACATCGTAGTATACCTTGAAACGGGTATATCACTGCAACCCTGCACACAACAGTTACTTATGTGACGTCTTCTAGATAAACAGTCACCAAAACCCAGAACTGAAACCATGTAGAGCCGGTCACGTGTATATTCTGAATTAGTATTCAGACCTTCTGAAATACTTTTTCTGTGCCGAGGTGACGGCCATGTTGGTGTGAGACGATGTAGTTCACTGAATGGTTTTACAGAAACGGTATCTCACTATCCTAACGACAAACTGTGACTTTCTTGATTTGCAAAATTATCTTTAAAAGGGCAATTTAAATGTATTAATCACTTTTTTATTGGCCATATGTGAGCAGATTGTAACGAGATGTGAAAAATGAGACCTTCCTCTTCTCTCTCGTTGCCTATGCAAGCCTGTGGACGGTTTGTTTAAGTTGTTTAAAGCTGCTGGATTGGTTTCTTTGTAAAGGACTCGGGTCAGATTTTCTGCAACAATCCAAAGGATGTAACTTTACGGATGTTCACGAGTGCCTCGTCTCAGTGCCTCTCTTCACTCCGCGAACAGAGAGCATCAGTAGCTAACGTTAGTTTAGAAATGGAGTCCACTAACATGAACTAATGTCACTAACTAACACAAACGTTCCACAGAGTCCCTTTTAGGATGAAAAACATTACCTATGAAAATCATGGCACAATTCAAAAGGGATCAAAAATGTTATTGTCTCTTGACTTCTGTAGAATTCTTTTCCAAAATGAGGTCCCATGGGGTACACCGGAAGGAGTAGGACTTCGCCTCTCTATGCATTCAACTTCAATAACCCATCCAGAACAGCCCATTAGGCATACACACAAGAAAATCAGGAGGTTGTACCTCGGAGATTTGCTAAATTCACAAAGGGTTGGTGTCCCAAACAGTGAGAAAGAGGGCAGGAACAAAGAAGGAGAAAGGAGAAAGAGGGCAACAAGAAAGAGGTGGCATCGTGAGTTTTGTTCATCTGTGAACAGTTTTTTAAAAAGGCAGAGCAGTGTTCAAAAACACTGGACATCTTGGGAGGTTGAGGTATAACAGCATTGCTTTCATACATCATTTCAGAGTCACATGTGCTCGCCAAATGTGTGAGCAGGAGCCCATGTGAGGACCGGCAAACGGCAGAGCAGGGCATGCTGGAAGCCGATGAAAAGCCATAGATTAATGCGGATGAGTGTTCCTGTGAAAACTGCCACAGTCATTGATCCAAACCATGATGTAGAAGCACACATGCGCTCAGATGTATACAACGTGCACACACACGCTCTCGACGCTCCCATCCCCTCGTTCAAACTCTTACATACAGATGGAAGGAAAATGAAATGAGTGGAAGAGTAAAGACGAATCCAAACCATCCATGGAGTCAGTCGGTCAGTCGGCCCTTTGCTCCATTTCCATGAGCCCTGCCAAATCTAACCCAACCAAGCACCGTCAACCCTCCCACATCAGCAGCCATGATTTTTACGATATCGCAGCAGAAGTTGCTCTCAGGCTCATCGCTCTCTTTAAAAAAATAATCACACCTACAGTATTCTGTAAGGCCGCTGTTCAATAATTCTTATTCAATTGTTCCACTTCAAATGCCCAAGTCATCCATTTCAGTTTAAATTAAAACTGAAATTTCTGATGAGACCAAATGGGACCGTTTTAAAATGAAGAAATCTCTATTACGTAAAGTAAAAAAAACTGACCTTCGTTCAGTGCCTAGAGAGACAACTTCCTCCGCGCCAGGTTGTGATGAAGTGTGTGGGGGGGAGAGGGTACAGGGAGTTGTGAGTGTGGGAGTGAGGGGATGATGGTATAGCAGAGGACAACAGGAAGTGAGGTAAGAGGAGGCCATACCTTGGTCGCTAATCATCAGGTGTGCCAGACCTTAAAGGAAGACAAGAGCACAGTCAGCACAGCAAAGGTTCATGGGGCGTGAAGTGTGAGTGTGTGTGTGTGTTTTGTGTGTGTGTGTGTGCATATATGTGTTTTTGTGATACAGGAGTTGTCAATGACATGCTGGTGAAGGCTAAAGTACTCTGTGTGAAAGTGTGTGTGTGTGTGTTTGTGTGCATGTGTGTACGAGTCTTCTAAATTATTCAAAATGTCTAAAAAAAAACCCCCTTGCTTTGAAGACACTTACTCATCCTAGGCAGCGATCCTACGCACACACAGGTACGCACACAGACAGTCGCACACAGCTACGAACTAGGTCGTATACAGTACTGTATCTGTGTGTGCCTACGTGTCTGTAACCTTGAGGCCCAGAGCCACTTCAGGTGATTACACACGGGATGTAAGAAACTTACCGGACGTCAGCAACCAATCCCCTACACACCCACACAGACCAACATACATTATGCCGGCTACCTTGTGCTTTATTTCCACAAAAGAGGATGTGGCGGGAACATGAAGGCCAGAGAGGAGAATGTAAAGGACAGGACTGAGATGGAGAAGATAAAAATAAAGTGATGACAGCTATAGAAATGTGTACTTTATATGTAATTACCCTAATAAATGTAAGAATATGGAAAGACAGGATTCAGATAGAAATGTGAAGAAAGAGATGTTTGACTGAAGAAAATAAAAACAGACGGACATAGACAGATAGATAGACAGATAGATAGACAGATAGATAGACAGATAGATAGACAGATAGATAGATAGATAGATAGATAGATAGATAGATAGATAGATAGATAGATAGATAGATAGATAGATAGATAGATAGATAGATAGATAGATAGATAGTGCGACCTACCTGGAGTGTAGCTGTGCTCTGGAAAGGTGTTGCGGCCGGCCGAGGAGAGAGAGAGACAGACATTCATTAACATGCATGCTAAGCCCTCGGGTTACCATGGCTACTTACTGTACATGCACACCCGTCCGGGGTTACCGTGGTAACACACATGCAAAGTCCACGCAAACGTCACAATGGATACCATGCTGCACTGGTAGCCAAAACTGAGGTTTGTCTGTTTATTTACGCACACACACACACAGCGGCATTAAAAAAATAAAATAACGCACAATCTCTCTCTTGTGCAAAAATACACTTACATGTAAGCGCACACGCACACACATACCCACCCACACTTGCAGATACAGAAGGGTTGGGGTGGGGGGGGCAAACATATACGTTCCTACCTGTATGTTTGGATTCAAGAGCCGTTTACCCCAGAACTTACCTTGGAGCCGCTTCCTCTCCCCAGAGCCCCCCGACAGATAGCATGCAACGCACACGCACGCACATTCACACACACTGTCGCTCCCTCGCTCGCTCCGTCTTTCACGCACGCACGCGCACACACGCGCACGCACACACACACGAACATTGACTATGGCAGTAATAATGATGTGTAATAGCAGGAAAACATGTAGGGATGGATTAGCAGTGCAGGGAGACGAGGGGCATGCATGGTTCAATACTGGGACTGAGTGTGTGTTTGTGTGCATGTGATCGTGTGTGTGTGTGTGTGTGTGTGTGTGTATTCTGAGCTGTGTGCTGATCTGAGTGTTTCCTTGCCTCTGCCCTTGTGCTAGTAGCATGGCAGAAACAGGTGGAGCCATTAGCATGCTAACAGCGATTTGCCCTCAAGGACAATGCAAGCCAGGCCAGGCCTAACAAGCCGGGTTCACTCTGCCTTCACTGGAGGGCACGATGGCTTAGACAGTAATTATATTTATGCACAGCCCTGCCCAAACTCTCTTCTCCGTATTTTGAATTTCTCGAGTTATAATTCTTTTCTCTAAAACTGACATATTGTTGTGCTTTGGAACAAAAAAAAAACCCCTGATAAATAGCCCTCTCTTCACACTGCTATGAACGTTGTAATATACAGTCTTTCAGGGTTGAAAAATGCTTACAGTGTGTATTATATTGCTTTGCCAATGTTTCTAAGCTTGTCACAAATCTGCAGAAAATAAGTGTGAACAAAAGTGGATCATTAGGGAGGCTTGGAGATATCGTGTAATTGTAAACGTGCACGGAAACCAGCAGTGCCACAGCCAAATTGCTTATTTCTTTGCTTCAAACGGGGTCCTACGGATTCATTTTTTTCCTTTAGCGGAGCCGTTCATTCTGTATTAAAGATTCATAACCAATGTTTTTTCTAATTTTCAGAGGGTTATAATTTTATCTCAAAGCTTTATTTTGCAGCCTCAGTGAGGTTGCTGGGTTCAAAATAACAATAATTTCAAGGCACCATATAAGAGATAAACCTTTATACCCGACTGCCTGAGTCTTCCAAAACAACTGCACAGCCTGGACGCACACACTGACAAATAATGATTATCCTCATTTCCAAAGCGATGGCTGTGGCTTCACTACATACAATCACCGTTTTACTAAGCCTTCGATGCTGTCAACATGATCGTGACCTGAGCTTTTATTCCTTTTACTCCCTTTGCCATCCACTTCATTTCTCTCAGATACAACCTTTGAATTTTTTCCTCTCCAGAGTGCCTCAGAGCACCGGAGGAGAGATTTCTTTTGACGCACTATAACTTTGTATGAGTTATTCATTGGCAGTGATATAAATGCGCCGATATTAGCTCAGCCTGCAAATTCTGTGGTCCGAGATATCCCACTGAGCCTGCATCTTGTCAGAATAAAATGAACAACAGTACACGGGGCAGGTTTTAAAAAACATTTTATACCACAACGCAGCGCACACAAAAACTTAAACCATCCACGAAGAATACATCATCTGCTCACTTGTCTTCTCAGACCTCTCAAAAGCTATTTTCACGTTCCATGATTCAGAGGTCTAGGATAGGAGCCGAGCATTGGAAGATCTTGTTGCACTGTTGTCCAGGGTTTATATTTTTGTTAAGTGGCTCAGTTTCTTGTTTTTTTCTGTATAAAAAGATGCTCATTCACCGGGAAAAGTACTCTTTCCTGTTCTAATGTCAGTGATTTACCGTAATAGCACAACCTGCGAGTACTTGAAGAAAAGACAGGAAGTAACCTTTTTAAAACCAGCCATTAAGCTTCTCTCAATATGTGCTATCATCTCCTTTCATATTCTCAGCCATGCAGCAATTTCTACCTAAGAATTTGAATCTGAAAAAAAAATTACTTACTTCCTAAAGGTTTGTCTGATATTGCCGTGTTAGTGCTGTTCCTAGAACATCATAATTAATGTTGTTCCAGGACAATTATTTCAACTTAAGAATCTAGCTACAGGAACTGTCTCGTGGTTTATTGGGCTTCGTATAGAATTCATATAGGTCTCAATCCGGATACCTGTAATATTCTTATTCACTTATCATTTTCCATCGGTTTACAGATTTTGGCCGCTGTTTGGTTAGGTTTAGGCAACAAATAAACTTGGTTTGGTTTACATGACAGATATACTTGGTTAGGTTTCATCAACAAAAATACTTGGTTAGGTTTAGTAAAACATGGTTTGAGTTAAAATACACTCTTAACCCTAACCCCTCGCAACGTTAAACACACGTTTGAAAGGGCAACTTCTCCCGTGCGCGTATATTTTTCCGGTCTTTATCCCTGAGTTGCAAAGCTATGACCTTACAGAAACGTGATCGGTCAGTTTGAATGATGGCCCTGGAGCAACAATACTTAAGATGTTCTGGGAACAACACTAACACAGCAATATCAGATCAAAAAGGGAGCTGGAAGGGATCTTTGTATTACAGCAAATTTTACCCAAGAACAACTCCCAGTTATGTTTTATTCTTTGCAGAATATAAGCATTGTTTAGTCTCGTAAAGCTTTAAAATTGCACATTATAGCAAATCTATTACAACCAAGTACAGAACTGCTAAACCCCCCTATACATCCATCCAAGTAAACCTCCTATCTGGGAACATTTTGTGAGAGTACTATTACTAACATCAGCCACTACTGCCAAAAGAAAAAATTATGCTAGCACTTGTTCTCCACAGCAACACTTGGCATGACTCAACACTGAAATGTGAGTCCTTCTCTAGGAATATAAAACAGTCCTTCTAAAGGAATAAGTAGGCTCTTGTTGAGCGACAAAGTGCAGGTCCAAAGCAGGTATCCATTGAGAGCCTTTATGTAAAATGTCTGCGCCTCTTATTGAGCCTATTGCCTCAGCCGTGATGTGACTAATGGTGGTGCCGGCGCCTTCACACTGTGTGAACGTGTTTCTCCATGTGTTTGCATGTTTGTGTAACATGTGTTTGCGCAGGTATGTGTGTGCGTGTCTATGCTTTCTGTGTCTCCCACTGTGCCCTAACCAGCAGCAAAACATCAGACTGGATTAGACTGGCTTGGATCAAACATAATTCTCAGCGCAGCACCAAGTTCTGCAGAGAACTGATCATCAGCTTCACCTGTCACTTCCTGTAGACCTACAGACACCAAACACGCAAACACAAGCACCGGGGTGTGAATGTTTTCAGGATTCATCAATCAGTCGATCATTTTTTGTTTTAGTAGTAATTGTTTGGTCTATAAAATGGCAAAGGAATAGAGATAAATGCCTACAACTTGCCAGAGATCAAGGCGAGGTTTTTAAATTGCTGTTTTTTTCTGAACAACAGACCAAAAAACCAAGGATTAGTTCAACTGATTCACAATGGTACAAAACACATTTTAGAAGCTGCAATGTGGGAATAAGGGTTGCACAATTAACTGAAATATTATTGAAATCAAAACACGACCAGGCGTCACATTCAAATAGCAGAAACTGCAATTTCTTTGTCCAAGGTAACTGTGTGACAAAACAGCATCAGTGCTGCAGAGATGCCCTGGCCTCCAAATTTAATGATTTTAATAGTTTTTTCAGTGAAAATGAAAACTGTGATGCAAATTTGATATTTTTTTTTACAATATCTTGCAGCTCTCAAGGGAATGTTTGCAGCTATCGTACACGTAAGGCTGCATCACAATTATTTTCATGATCGATTAATCTGCAGATTATATGCTTGATTGATCGTTATCTGTCAGATGACCCAAGGTGATGTCTTCAGACGGCTTTTTAAATTCAACCATCACTCAAAAAACTGAAAGATATTAAGTTTACGATCATATATGACAAAGAAAAGCATAGCTGGAACCAGCTGTTGCATTTTTGCTTGAAGAATTAATTTTCCGTCAAGGAAACTAATCAATTGATTGACTAATCGTTGCTGCTCTGCTTCAATTATTCATTATTCCTCTGTCAATCGACAAATCATTTCAACACCAGTGAGCGTAACGCACCAGCTACCTCCCCCACCTGCTCGGAAGATTAAGACCAGTGGTCAAGACATTATCGCCTCACGGATGCCTGTCACACGTAAACACACATACGCACACACTCATCACCACACACATGTAAATACAGTAGATCTGAGCGGCAGACATGATGCCTGAAGCCACTAAGAGCTGAGGTAGAGCTGTACGCAGCACGGAGTCCAGGAGGGGGAGGTTGGAGCTTAAGGGAAGAAGAGTGAGGACAGAAGGAGAAACACTCCTGGCATGAGGTCTCCTGATTAGTCCTGTCTCCATGGAAACCTAGGCCATCCCACTGCCCACTAAATGCTATGGTGTGATATGTAAGGTGGCTAAAGGGAGGTGTGATGCTTGCAGCGGTCTTGGTCGGAGTGTGAGGTCAGCTCGGTGACAAACGGTGGCCAAGCAGCAAGGCCACTCTGCCGTTTTTTTGGCAGATGCGTTTGTGTCATTAAAATATCAATAACCGAGGCGAAGCTGAAAGGTATTGAAAAGAAGAAGAAAAAAAAACTGAGGAGTTGAGAGCGCTATTGATTAAGAATGCAGATTTGCTCTGAATGAACTGAAGCAAATCTGACGACACACACACAGCTAAGCAGAGAGGGGAAATTAAAGCATTTGCAGTACCGGCCATAACAAGGTAGCTGAGTTCATTAAGCAGCTGTTTCGTTTTTGTAATGGCCGTCATTACTGAGCCAGTGTATTGGCACTTGCATTGACCATAGGCTTGTTTGACAGTATTAAGGGAGAGTGCTCCTGTAGAGTCGAGATATTAAATCATTTGTGAAACAGCGTTTTTCTTTTGCCTCTTTCATATAAAAATTTTATGCGTGCATCAAGCTGTTCATTGTCAAAGTTCTTTATATCCGTAAAGTACTCCTGACAGGACACTATTCCCTCTTTCATAATGCAAAAGCAAACTGACGCAGAAAAACACATGCTCACACATCCCCAAACAGAGCATCTTAAAAGGCTGCAAACTGTTCAGATTAATGACAGGCAATAGATTATCCACACTTCATCTCAACAGCGTACGTACGGTACCTGTGAAGGCCATCTAGAATCAATGCGATCCATTAACACCGGCAGACAGATATCAGCCACGTAACAGCCACTGATTTCCAGCCTCTAAGCCTCGCTCCAATTAAAGTCGCTCAACAAGAGCCAACAACCACGTCCATAATGGATCTATATGGTTATCGTGTTTTGCCAAACACTCCAACTGAGCCCATCAAGGCTTTAACAGCCAGGTGACCGTTTTCAGGAATTTCACTCAAAAATCTCTGGACTCTCCAGCTTGATTGTCTGAATGAACAGCTGTTCTCAAGCTCTCAGCTCCAGCTTCACTATGCTGACTGCTCTTCTTGGGAGGGGGCTCAGCGCTTATCTCTGGAGGTACATACTAAATTGGCATTATCATTGGCAGCCATAAAAAATCAATATCAAACATAATCAGTATGCATGTCTTGCACTGCTGGTGAAGGCTGCTGGTCCATACGACTGAAGGCGGCTGTGAAGGTGTGAATGAAAAATAGATGTCTACACTGAAGGAGCTGGTGTTTGGAACTGGAGGTATAAATGTGTGTGTGTGTGTATTAGGTGTATGTGTGTGTATGTAAAGGATGAGATGTATATGATGGGTCAGCATGGTTCTAGGCCTTACCTTCGCTGCAGTCGTTGCCTTGGTAACCGGTGTCGGAGCAGTCGCAGACGGCCTGGTCGTTGACCACGCTGCACACCCCTCCGTTCTGGCACTGGTGATCCGGCCCACAGCCAGCTGTTACTGTGACACCCTCTGAGCTGTCCAGCGCCACCAGTGAGCCGTTGATGCTCACCGCCGTGATCCAGCCACGGAAGGCGGGGTGATCCCGCACCGAAGGGGAAGTTAGGCGCAGGGGCGAGGAGTGGAGTTCTGGTGTCACCCCGCCCATGAAGGTGTGGCTGAATACTGTCATGTCTCTCCTCTTGCTCTTCACTTCCGCCCATCCCTCCAGTCGCCCGTCCACCTCCAACGAGGTGTTTCGCCAGTCCCGCTTGACACGCACTGCGTGCCAGTGTCCGTCACTCAGCGCCACACCAGACTGCAGTTCAGCCGGCTCAGCACAGAAGATGGAGAAGCGCAGGCGGAGGTGGCCGTGGAGAAGCAGCAGCTCCAGGAAGTCGCAGAAACCCTCATCATCCAGGTAGAGCAGCAGGCCCTCCTGGCTGTGAGTCCGCAGGCTGAAGCTCAGCACACTTTCGCAGCAGGCGTTCCAGACTGGAAACCGCCCCCACTGGCTGGACACTCCTCCAAACTCCAGGACTTCCCCTTGAGCCTGGCCCCCCACACTGCACAGGCACAGCCCCAGGAAGAGCAGGGGGGCTGCCGCCCACACACACACCGCCATCACACTCATACACACACTCGCTCTCACACTCACACACACACACGGGAGGAGATAGAGGCTAGAGCTGAGGTGTTCCCTCTAGCCTACAGCTCATGGTGACTACTGTAGGGCACTTGGTTGATCACCTTCTCTACGTCTCAGGTGCTTTCTCGGTACTGCTCTTAACAACGACAGGCTCCTACTCGACACAGCTCCAGTCGGGGTGGGGGGTCATACAGGAGCTCCCGCTGTCCTTTCAGCACACCTGGGCAATCTTCTCTTGCCTTGGCCTGGTGTTCGCGTCTTCTCTGAGGCGTTCACTGCGTTCGCTCCATTCAATCTCTCACTCCTCACTTCTGACATATGAGATTCCAGGTGTGTGTACTGGTGTGTACATCTGTGTGAGTGTTAGATACGTGACGAATAGGATGTGAACTCCATCTCTGTGCCCTAGATAGGGCCTTATCCCCCATGAAAGCAACTCCCCACGGAGTACGAGTGTGTGTGTGGGTTTGTGGCTCACACATTGGTAATGGAGAGAAATGACGCCGTCATAGCAGAATATTTTCTCCCCCTCTCCCCTGTCTTAGTAGGGCAAGACTTAAAATGTGTGTGGGCAAAAATATGTGTGTGTATGTGTGTGTGTGTGTGTGTGTGTGCGGGTGAGGTACGTGTGTCTCTCACTGCCACGTCATCACTCTCTCCAGCGACCTACAGAGAGAACAGAGACGGCACAATCAACCAGGGTCACACACACACAACACACGCACAAACTCTCTCTCACACTCACACACACACACACACACACACCACACACACACTGAGCCTGCTATTATTCTCAAATTACTCTCTCTCATGCATTTTGCACACACACACACACACTCACACACAAACATACGCTGACATCACATTACACATTTAAGAGACCCCCCCAAAAATCAACAATAGGCTACATGACAATAAAAGCTAGATGTTCACTTCCACACAAGCTACACACACATACACATAGTCAAAACCCAAACAGCACCTCCTCAGTGAGAGCTCCCATCATGCCGCAGGAGATTTTTGTAAGGTGGCACTATACCTGCGACCGAGCGTCATGAAGCTTTTATCTTTTTTTTCTTTTTTTTTTTTACAAACCGCTTTTGACACTTTAAAGTCGACACCGAGCTTTGGTTTCTTTTTCTTTTTTTGTGGTAGTTAATGTATGTTTTGGTGGAGGACTCATTAACGCCACCGTCATTGTGTTAGCCACATCACAAAGAGCGGGAGCAGCACCCTCTCTGCTCTGCTCTGCTCTGCGGCGTATGACTCAAACCGCCTCGCTTTATCGAATTAACGGCTCCGGAGCTCGTTTCTAACAACTGAAAACACACAACACCGCACAGATTAGCTGCATTTGTACGCACACATACACACACATAGATATATATACACATTTATATGAGCTAAAACAGTTTCTCCAACGCGTCTCGAGTCTTTGAAAGCGGCGACATCGTAGTTATTGATAGACGGGGTGAATGAATGCGGTTGAAATATCGATTCTCGATTTGCGGCCATACCTCCTCTCCATTTTTTTTTCTCCTTCGCGCTCGGGGTTCAGTCTCATCACCTGCGCCGTGTCGCTTAATTACTTTCTAGCCTCTCTCCCACACATACACACCTTTAACTGTCTTAATTGGCATCTCAGCCTCGAATAAGCGGTACGAAAAGCCTCGCCCCGGTTACTAAAAAAAACACAACCCAACAGCGCTTTTCTCCCCTTCAATGCCGGCACATATGGGCTTAGAAAAGCCCGACCTACCTCACGCACATCCTGTGGCTCCGTGGCAACAGTGCGGCGCATCGATTTCCCTTCTTCCCATTTGAGGAGAAGCTCAAAAAGCCGCGAGAGAGGAGAGAGCACCCGCGCGCCCGGTGGTAGATAGAGCCGGTCTACCGGACAGGGACAAAATTATCACAGGCTCGCCTCCAGGCGACAAGGTGCTATTGGTCTCCCCCCTCTCTCTCTCTCTCTCTCTCTCTCTTTTCCTCTCCCTATGTCTCTCTCTCTTCTCTCTCTCTTTCCCTCTCTCTATGTCTCTCTCTCTTCTCTCTCTCCGCTCTCTTGAGGAGGAAAAGGTGCAGTCTGATGCTCTCCGCGAGACTCGACAGAGGGAGCGTCACGTGGTCGAGAGAGAAAGAGTGTGTATGTATACATATATATATTTATGTGTGTGTGTGAGAGAGAGAGAGCGCGAGGGGATGGGCGGGGCCGCGCGCTGCTGCAGCACCTTGGACAGCGCGCACGCACCGCAAGCACGCACGCACCGCCCGCACGAAAAGAGAAACGCAATTACCGGAGGCAGAAAATAAGGCGAGAACCCGGGGTAGATCCGAATGATTAAATCCGTGAGTGACAGTGACGATGGCCTTTACCTCTCTCGTGCTTCAGGAGCGAGTGTAAAAATAAAAAAAAAAAATACAAAAAGAAAAAGAAAGGCGAGCGAGGCAGTGAGCTGTGGGGAGGAAGGACGCGATGAAAGAGAAACAGTGGGGGAAAAAAAGGCCGTCTCAATTTACAAATATCCCACTCTGTTCCTGTTCCTGCCCGTCACACACAGCCTCACACCGACACACACACACACACAGGACACACACTGGATTAATCTGAACACACAGTTCTGGATGGATAAATACTTCTAAGCACTTGTTAAGGGAAATCTTTAATTTCTACAATTTATAATGACATTTTAGAAGATGGTGTGCTTTTTTAGTTTTGTTGCTACAGTTTGAGTAAAGTCCATTCCTCCTTTAACTTCTCTTAAAATGTCTAAAAACAGTTTGACCTTTGTTTTATGTATTCCGTCCAGTTGTGTACTAACGAGGGGTCGACCGATGTGGCTTTTTCAGGGCCGATACCAGTGTTGGGGCAACTGGTCCCAAAGTTATCCATTATAGTGTTAATTCTGCAATTCAAGTAATCCGTTTTTCATAGAAGTAATCTGTTACTGGAAAAGTTGCTGTCTTTTCCTTTCCGTGTGTCGCCAGGCAAAATCAGGGATTTTCTCACAAAGAAAAGAAAGTCCCTGAAGCATTTCCACCGTTTCTGTTTCTGTTTCCCTTCTGCTGCCAGCGGACGGTGAACCTACAGTTTTGTCAGTGTGCATGCATAAATAGCTAATTCAATGTAGCGAGAAGGCAGACAGGACAGCGTCAACTTAGTGGGAATATTCCCATTATTTAGAATTTTTGGCAGTAAAGGACAGACAGAACTTCACAGTGAAATGCAAGTTGTGCCTGGAGGATAAGTGCTTGTTGTGTCGATGTCACTGAAACAGCTTTAGCACCGTGTGCCTCGGCCCAGTTCGCTGTCAGCAAAATAAATAGTTGTAAATGTTATATTGAGTCTATCATTCCTAATATTAGGCTACAAAATGAAGGTAGATGTACATTCAAAGGTACATGTACAGATGGCTACACGCCGTCGAACAAGTTACTTTGTAATGGCAGTAACCTTGGAACATAATGAATTACTTTACGTAACGTATGTAACCCAACACTGCCGACACCAATACAGATTGTTAGAAATCAAGGAGACTAAAAGTCGATATTTTGAACCGATAATATTTTCAGTAAAAATTAAAATCCTTGTGTCAAAATTTTGACACAACCAGAGATGGCATGGACCTAACCATGGATTTACTCAACTACTGTCCTTTAGTACAATTTTGAGGTATTTTACTCAAGTATTTCCTTTTACTGCTACTTTATACTTCCTCTCCACTAGATTTATTTGATACATTTTAGTTACTTTGCAGATTCAGATTATTCAGTGTTTATGGGCTATTAATTGTGACGTCTTACCAATCAGATAGTGTTGTGGGCAGAACGTTGTGTAAGAGGCTGCCAAGGTAGCACATTTTAAAATTAGTCCAACTGAATCTATGAAAAGATTATGGGGGATCATTTGCGATCAATTGTTTAATTTCCAGATTCAGCCAGATTAATTTGCCTGCATTCGCTGTGAGCTACCGAGCAGCGGCACGCTCAAGGTTAGCGTGTCTTAATGTTTGAATTCAGGTCAGGTCACTGAACTCAGCACTCACCACAGACTCAAAAGTACATTTTCACTGCAGGTCGCTGCTGCAGTCAGACTGTTAAACAGGAGTGAAGATGAATCCACTTTTTAATCAGAAAAGTTATCTCTGAGCTCTCTTCTGGTTGGTTAACGAGGCAGAGTCAGAGCAAAATCTGATGTGATTCCAAGGTCTTGTAATGAGTAGCTTCACGTATGTTCCTTCTGCCAGACTACAACCATCAACCGCATCTCCGCACAGAGGGAAGTGCATGTCGCCGCTGAGCTAGCTAAGGTAATGGCTTGGCCGAGGATGACACCATAACTGTTTACATCTCACACTCTTCTCACCCATGAGTGGGTGCACACTTCCTTTTGTGCTGTTTGGGATGATCTGGAGCACCGACTGAGAGCCAGACCTCTTCTTCCAACACCAGTGACCATCCTCACAAAGGGATTTTGAGCTCCTAGAGCTGAAATCTTGTGAAGCGTCTCCCGCAAGTACAGCATAGTATGTTGTAGCACTAGATTATTTCATATGGTTTTGAGATGAACAGTTACATATGGATGTAACCTTCAAGTGTCTGCATCCTTTTGGCCGTATAGAGCGGTAGAGTAGACATTGTGTGCTGTACCGTACAGTATGTGTGGCCAGGTGTGCAGGTGTTCAGGCGCCCGTGTACTTTTGGGCTCACAGTGTATTTACATTCATTCTACATGTACAAATATCCCTCAGATGTACACGCACAGTCTCCTGCAAGATCACACACACAGATACACACCGACAGGGATTTTTCCAGCCTCTCCCAGGGAGGGACTCCAGCTGTGTTGAACCCAGCTCAGAGGTGCTCTCCCTGGGCTCCCTGGGCCAGCTGCTGCTGCTGCTGCTGCTGCTCTTTTCTCTCTCTCTCTCTCTCTCTCTCTCTTTCTCTGTCAGTCTGTATATACCCGTCGCTGATTAGCCAGCACATCTGCTTTACTCCTTTCACTCTGCTTTAATAGTCACCTTCATGAAGGGAGAGGAGGAGGAGTAGTAGTGGAGCTACATAAACCAGCCTCCTGTATAGAACAACCCTGACCTGCTCAGAAATACCGATTCAAGATGCACTCAACAGAAACAATGAATGGAGCAGCATTCATACGCGGCCGTCAACTGCGCACATATACATCACTCCTTTCACAGTAGCTGTCGTCTTTATGTGTCTGTTTGCAGTGGAATGTACGGTCTGAGCCCCGCTGCTTGCGGCCGTGAGGTATTTACTTATGTGCATATTTACCCGTGCAAGGCAGGCAGGCGACTGGTAGACAGGCAGCTTTTAATGGCTGAGCCACAGTATATCGTATGACCGCACAGCTGGAACAGGAAGGCTCAAATTGATTCAGGCAACAGATATTAAAGCAAAAGGGGTTTACCACAGAGACCAGCGCTGGGATAAAGAGGGGAGGTCTGAGCGTGCAGTTGTGCACATGTTTTTGAGAGTGTTGGAGAGGAACGACAAGGCTGGGAGGAGGAGTTACTATGGAAACTATCTCAACATCAGCACCTGGGTTCCCATTGGATCCCCTCTCTCTCTGCCCATCCCCGGGCCGAGCTGACCTTTTGGACCAAATGGCATTATCAAATAATAACGTTCTTCCATCTCTTCTCCGTGCAGTGAAAAGTGCCATAGAAAATTCTGCTAAGGAACATGTTTTTCCAGCCGAGAGGACCGTGTACAAATCAAATAAAGAAAATCACATGCTCGGGTTAAAATGCTCTGACGAGATTAAAGTTGAAGTAAGGCTCGAACAATTCACATTAAATACAGTGAGAGGTTCATCATCTCAATCTTAACAAGGAATTTTGGTCTAATGAGCAAATAATCTGTTGTTGTCTCGGAACAGGCGAACAGAGGTTTTGTTGTCCACAGAACATTTTCTGAAGCTTCACAGAAAACAGCACTGCAGCATTTTCCGAAACAACTGAAGTAGATGGAGACTCATTTAAAAACGTAAAAAAATAAAAACTAAATAGCACCCTATTCAAACAAATATGTGCTAATGCTTTTAGCTTAGCATCTACTGCTACAATTTCACCTTTAAAAACAATGAAAATAAAGCGTTTTCAAATCAATCTGGGATCTCAGTACTTCCAGAGAATTGGACCACACCAGAGAGGCTGTATGGAGTCGGTATTTTTTCACATTTTAAAACAAGTCCCCATCTACTTCAGTCGTTTAGGAGAACGCTGCAACACTGTTTTGCTGCGAAGCTCCAGAAATGTTTTGTGGACAACAGAAATCCACGTATTTTCCCATCGGCATGGGGCTGAGTAGATAATGACTAAAGATTCATTTTTGGGTGAACTTATCCTTTAAAAAGAGGACAGAATGAAGCACATCGCTGCGCTGAAATAAATCAAATTGAAACTTGATTCTGGAAAATAACTGAAACAAAGTGATTTATTTTGGATGCAGGTTTTAATAACAGTTAAATTTATAGTTAATTGAACTTTACCTAATCTTACAATCTCACAATTGCTTAATAAATGGTTTATTAAGCATTTAAATGTTTGCTGACAGTTAAATTATTATTAACTGTAGTTTAATTAACTACTTTGTCAATGATGGTTATTGTCAAATGGTGCTAATTTTCAACTTGTTGTAAGAAAATGTCATTTTCATGACTCAATGATGTGTTAATCATGTGGCAATATGTCACCGAAGACATTCTCAAAATACATTCACATTTTAAAAATATCCATTCTGAGAAAGAAATTAACACTCAGTGACAGATATCCTGCGCGGCCTTTGTGGCGGCATTGCTTTTGCCCGACGAAACCATAAAAGAGGATATAATTACCGGCAATAATTCTGAAAGATTGAGCCGTGAACTTCAGGTAACTTTTGTTTTTTTTTTTGTAATGGATTTCCGAATGAAACTTCTTTTGTGTGGAAAGAAAACGTCGAGGAATAATGGAGGCTCCATTCAGCATGCCGTGGAGCAGGTTATCTGTTTTCTACAAGAGCCATCAAGGCGTGAGGTGATGCATCATCAGTCTGTAAGAGGCACAGGGAAATGCATTATACCATGAGCATTTTAAATTGCTGCGACTCTATCAGCCAACATTAACCGTGACAGATATGGGCCGGCCCTGATTGCATTAGTCTTTATTGAATGATGAGGCGGAGGAGCTCCATTCTGTACATTCCTCCGACCACGTTTGCTCTTCCTCTGCCTCTTCTCACTTCTCCTGCTCCCTTCCTGCCTCTGACAGGCTGACAGCAGGCAGTGACCCCTGACTCTTTGCCTAGTCAGCAGAGAGAAGGTCACTGTATATGTGTGTCTCTGGGTGTGTATACATATTTTTCTTTATGTATGTGTGCGTGTGTGCCGGAGCGCTTGTGCGCGGGTAATATGTGTCTGAACTGCCAGCAGAGAGAATATACAGCCAAAAATAAAAACTCATCTGTCAGCATCCAGCGGGTACGCGTGTGTGTGTGTGTGTGTGTTCGTGCAGCCATATTTTGTGCTTGCGTTTATGTCGGTTTGCGCTACAGTGTTTCGGAGCCGAGCTTGAGACAGTGAGGTTTACCTAGTTTGTGCTGTGAATGGTGACAAACGGCACAGGGGGAGGGCGAGTCAGTGAGGGAGGAAGTGCTTCGTGTGGTGAAATCTCAGGTTTTTAATGCTGATATGATCCGAACAGTGGGATTAAACGTATGGGGCAGACTCACTTTGTCATGTAAAACACTGTACTTACGCCGCGGTGAGAGCATATGATTACTAGGCTATCATTTCATGAGTCAGTGGGACACTCCTGCTGCCACTCACACGGAGTGGGTGGTCTTTTGTCTGAGTACAAACGTGTGTGTGTGTCTGTGCATGCGCATAAGTGAGTTAGTGTGTGTATGTGTGAGTGTGTTTGACAGGCAACCACCCTTTTCTAAATGAGATTAAATGGGAGGTTTGTCTCTAATCGTGTTGTAATGAGTTTCTGTGTAGCTCATACATTTACTAATTCCACTTGCCAATAGTGCAAACAGCCACGTGCGCATGTGTGTATACGTGTGTGTGTGTGTGTGTGCGTGTCTCTGTGTGTGAGGCAGGAGAGGTCACCTCCCTGCAATCTTACTCTCATTTATAACAATAGCGCTGACCTGTCCTCATCAAAGGATTGCAATTTCTAAACACAAATAACATTAGCTCATGTGCACAAACGTGCACACATGGGCGCCCACACACGTGCATGGGCGCACGCACGCGCCCGCGAGCACGAGAGCAAACGTGCAGTCCATCTGGGTATAGATCTGTGTGTCATTAGAACTCTCAACAGGCATTAGCATTGATCATCTGACCAGCAGATGGAGAGTGACTGACAAGAACCAAACAAAGCCCGTCTGATTGTGTGTGTGTGTGTGTGTGTGTGTGTGTGTGTATGTGTGTGTGTGTTGAACAAGAGGAGGGGAGGCGTGTGTGAGAGTGGGCTCGCTTACATGCGTAGCCAAATGAAAAAAAAAACAAAAAAAACTCAAGATCCATAGTTCATTAGCCCTCACACCACTGATTTACGTTGGACTGTGAGTACATGTGCCGGGTGTCGTGTGTGTCTGCACGCATCAGGGCGACCATAAATCTCGACCGACGAGGCTGCTACTGGTTGTCATGGCGATGCGGCCATTCTTAGCCCGCGGCAGTCCATGCCCTACAGTAAGGGGTCAAGGGGTCAGAGCAGTTTTGTGCAGTGGAACAGACTTTAAGAGCGGATAATGAACAAGGAATCGAGTGACGAGAAACAAGCCGACCCCCTTTAACTTTCACCTTTAACCTTTCACCAAGTGGCCGAGGAAATGCCATCGTGGCTGCACAGCACGCATGGAGGACACTCTGGTGCCCTAACGCCTGAAGCTACGTGGACCTCACAGTGCGAGAGGAAGGAAACAAACAAGAGGAGTATAATAATACCAATGTTCCCAGGAAAATTTCTTCAAGTGTTGCCAGATGGGGTGACAGAAAATCTTGGGGTCGCAAACCAAAACCAAGAGCCATAACTGAATTTCAGGCTTTCTGTACGGCTGTTGTAAACCTACTAGTTAAACACTGTTGATATGAGTTCAGGGATCACATACTGATATACTTGAGTTTCTTGATTTTTTTTTTTTTTTTAAACTGCAACCAACTGAATACCCCTCCATGCAACATGGCGGACTCCATGAAAGAAAACCTCTCCCTTTGCAGACATAAAGGGCTCGTTTTAAGGTAGCAAAAACACAAATGATTAATAGTTTTACGTGATTATGAGAGCAAAATTCTGAATATTATGTTCCATTTTTTGCCAGTAGGTAAAAAAAAGAAGAGATATTCATGGACTTTGTCTTCATAATCTGCAAACTGACATAGCACAGCACAGTGGCTAATCGTAGCTAGTCAGCTAAAGTTACACCAGTCTAAAACGTCAGCTAACTAGATGTTCAGGCAGACCTAAGTTCATCTAGGTGGTTTTAGAAAGCCATAATAACTGTAGGAAAAGCGTACCCTTTTCCTAATTTAACAACCTAACTTATCTAGCTAGCTAACTAACGTAAACTAGCAAATTTGCTGAGTAGCTCCACGCTGCCAAAAAGGGCTAAGTTCATCAAGTTGTTAGAAAATTGTTCTAGAAAGCTACAATAACTGGAGACGTAAACAGGCGTCTCCAGGGACGTATGAACAATTATGAAAACATACATTTACAACTGTTTTTTGCTTTAATATATGATCTTCAAGTGGCTGCAGAAAACTGACCCCAGCTTTCATTCAGTCCGCCACCGGGCTCTGTCTTCCCCAAAATAGTTAGGAAACTACAACACAGAGGAAGCTTGTCTGCAATTGCGCAACCAAAACAGGAAGGTTCATTGTTTGTCCTGGTCTGTATCCCCAAGTAACAGCTGGAATAACCATGGAAACTGTACACTGCAAAAGAAAAAGCATCCTGCTGATTGAGGAGGCAAAGAAGTTGAAGAGGGAGAGCGATAGAAACTGAGGTGAAACAAGAGAGAACAGACAGGACCACACCAACTGTACAGCACACACACAAACAATGGGTCGCCACAAACATCATACCCGTATAGGCCTTTTTATTGGAAAACATTTTGAAATGTCACAGCAGGAAAAGCACAGGTGTGATTTAATAAGTGGTCATGATTACTGAATTGCATTTAGCCTCTCCAGCTTCAGGGTCCTGGTACAGTGCAATGCTGGCTCGCTCATAGCTTACTGCGACACTTAAACGCAGCCATCATTAACGTTATTACCTTACAAAGTCCAAATGTCTGCTTTTGACATTTAATTCCAGAAACCATAGGCATTATTCTGCTGCTGTAACAGCCTTTCACTCTCGTTCTTTGTACAGACTGTTTACATGCATGCAGTCAAAGCCCATTCAAATGTTTCCCTGGCCTACAGATTCTGCATTACGGATATAAAATGTAGGAATTCTGCATGTACAGAAGGAAATCCACAAGGCTACTCAAGGGAATGGTGCATTTTACGTGGTCGCCTGTCGCTACTTCCAGGATGGTTATCGAAAATCGTTGAAAATTAAATCAAATTAAACTTTGAAACTTCACTACCTCATCTGTGAACATTGTAGCCGAGTCACATCCGATAGCATCAGCAGTGGTAGGAACATTTGTGTTTATTCACATTACTCATGCAGTTTTAATCTGCCCCTAACGGCCAGTTTACTGTACATTAGCTGTAAGATAACGTTAGCGCCGACATGCAGACGGTGTGTGTGTCTGTGGGATCAAAGCCAGAACTAACCCTTGGTGAATTCAGTACTCAGCAGAGTGTTGGCCCGGTACTCACTCCATCAGCATCACTCTATTCCACTGGATGCATGTGCGTTGCGTTCAGGCTCCGTCGTCCGACGTCCGGCATCCCCCACTGGCTGCATTTTGAGTGCGGCACGGTGCAGCACCTGTCTGTCCTGTGCTCAAATCGGCTGAATTGCTGTGTCGTGCTCCAGCATCCGGCGGAAATAGAAGTCCTTCATATCCGCTCCGGCAGGGTCCAGACTGCTAGCTGGGACGGAGAATATACGTAAAGCAGCGGAGCCAGTGGAAATTAACACATAGACTAGAGTGAAACCTATCCGCTCTGTCACGGCTCCATCACAGCAGCAGAGCTGGACTGGACACGTATCTGGTGGAATCTCACGGTTACAGTACAGGAACACCCGAAAACTGATGTCTCCTCAGCAGAATGCTGCTGCAGTCAGGTTGATAAACAGGAGTGAAGATAAATCCCTTTTTTTTCTTAATCCCAGAAGTTTAAAAGTAATCTCTGAGCTCTCCTCCCGTCAGTTATGGATCAGAGCAGAATCTGAATTTATCCTCCAGAGGGTCAAGTCCAGATTCCGGAAGTTATATATTGTGTGTTTAATGTTTAATACGCATCTGATAACAGAGATCAGTGACAATGAACGTTGGGTATAAGGCCTAGCTTGCAGTTGGAGTTCCAGTTCATCCCAAAGGTGACGTGGAAGCCAGTTCTTCCACACCAAACTCGTGTGTGACTTTTTTTTTTTGTCATGTTCAAACAGGTAGCGGCCTTCCACAAACTACTGCCGCATAGTTGGGGCGCATCCTATTGTCTGAATCATCACTGTGTGCTGAAGCATTAAGATTTCCGTCGTAATGAAAAACAGCCCCAGACCAGAATCACACAAAATACAGTTTGTATTGATCACACACACAAAGTGCCCCATTTGTACGTCTGTGTGTGCAGGAGCATGAAGGTACAAGTATGTGCACTCCGGCCACGGTGAAGGGGGGGGGGGTAGCATGAATTAGGAAGTGTGAGCAGGGAGAGGAGGGTTACTATGACAACGGGGGAGAACGTTCCAGGTGACAGCGAGATCGTTGAGATGCTAATTGTCCATTTTCAATCCTCCATAAAGTTTAACAGCCTCTCTGCCTCCACATGTTATTCTAACTCAGTCACAGAGTATACCTCTGGGATGTACAGCTATTCCTCTGTTTCCCCATCCCTCCCCTCCCTCCCTCGCCTTTTTTCCCCGTGTATTTTAACGCCCCATCCTCCCTTCACACCCCTTCATCTCCTCCTCCTTCCTCCTGCAATCACTGGCAGAGACGGGGAGCGCCGTGTAAATATCATAGACGATCTGGAGCATATGTGTGCATCTCTCTGGAGGCCAACCAACACCTGATCATCAGACTCTCTTTCCATCCATCTCCCTTTTCACTCGCCTCGTCCTTGCTCTCCTCCCCTCTCCTTCTTTTAACGCCCGTCCCCCCCCCCTCTCCTCATTTCCTCCTGTCCAAATTCATCTCCCTCCAAGTTCCCTCTCCATCCTCCCCCCCCAAGCTCGTTCCCCGCTGTTTATCTCTACCGCCGCTCCCTCCCAACGCAGTGCGTTTAACCACTTTGTTCCCCTTTAAGATAAAGATAATTAAATCAGCAGCTAAATGAGAGAGAGCGCGTGCTGCTGGCGTCACCATGCAGCGCTTTGATGTTCTATTTCAGCGCGATAGTATCAACATCTACTCATCAGTCCCCAAACTACTGTTGCACACACTCACGCACAATCACACATATAGACGCACAATTCATGCATTCACACCCCACATTCCATCCACCCACTGCCTCTTACAGTACGCACAAAGACCGGTTTCGACACGCTAAGCTCTACTGTCTTAGCTCCCATTTCCTGTCATCCAACCACGGCATTCTTCACTGTTGATCTCACCCACTTCTCTTCCTTCTTTCCTTCCCTCTCCAGACCTCTCCATCTCTCCCCTCTCTAATCTTATGCCTCTCTCCCTCTCCCTCTCTCTCTCTCTCCCCCGCCTCCTTCCTCCCGATCAGCAGGTTGCTAGGCAACTGTGCTCCATTGATCTAGAGGAGCACGATGACAAGCTCCCATAACTGTCATGCAAACACACGCACACGCACTCACACACACACACACTCACACCACACAGCCACACGAGTGAACACACGCATAGTTATTGGAGATGTCTAGTAGCACCTTTAGAAGGAAGCCGTCCTCGCTTATCTGATAAGGACAAGGAACGGGAGGAGAGAAGGAGGAGGGACAGAGTGATACAAATGACAGAAGAAGAGGAGGAGGAGGAGAAGGAGAATGGCTCTTTATGTTGCTTACCTACTCATACAACCCCCCCCCCCGTCTCCATTCTCATTCCCTGTTTCTTGCTCTAGCTTTCCCGTGTAACCCTTGCCATCCCTGGAAAACAATTACCTTCCTTGGTGGCCTGGCCAAATTTCCAATCTGACCCATCAGGGAGTCATGGCCACCTCATCATCACAAGCTACAAACTGGTTCCAATCCATTTGCGCCCCCACTCTCCAGCACTTACAACACGCGCTGTCACAATAAAATTAAACAAAGAGGAGCTGGTGGGTGAAAGAGAGGGAGGCAGAGTCTGTAAGTGTTAATAGGTCCGGTGCTGTGGTGTAAAACAGATGAATTGTTATTAACAGGCACTGCAAAAAGAGTGTTGCAGGAAATGAGCAGTAAAAACTTGGGAATATGTTTGCATGTTATCACTTCCAAGTCAATGGGTAGAAATAGGCTCTGTGGTTGACACAAGCTCATGTTTTTCTCTGTGACATAAAACACGTCAGTTAACTTGTTAATTTAAAAGCGTTTCTGTTGCTTACAAATGGTCAGCTGAGACTACAGAGATTTGATGGGGACATTAATCGTCATCACACCGAACATGGAGACTCATCTAATTACAAGTCAGTTGTTACAGGTAGACCTGTTCCGACTTTTCAACTTGTAGATTGGTCAGTTCATAGTAAAGTTTCCTTAGGAAGCCTAGCGTTGGTGATACTGAAGGTCGGATTTAGAGATGTGTTGGTTCATCATATGTTTGTTCCTTAATAAAATCTCAAATGCAGACTTCAGGCAGGCTGATGCTGGAACAATTAATGAAAAGCTGTTGTCAAAAAACAGGCGGGAAATAGAAAATATAAATAAAAAAAACCTTCAAAAACTAAACCATGTACAAAAAGAATAAGGCAGGTGAAACACGAGGAACAAAAACAGAGTAAACACTGATGAGCTGACAACAGAAAGATTGAAAACATAAACTAAATACACAGGAAGCTAATCAGGACAATCTTGAAGGAGGGAAAACAAGACAAAGACAGGAAGTAACACAACATGACACATGAGGATGACCTTACAAATTAAGACAGGGCACAATAAAACTGAAACCCTAAATCATGACAACTTTCTTGCTAACAATAATATAAGATACCACTGTCATACATGTAAATATAAAGCTAATGCTAGGGGACTGTTAGCTTAGCATAAATACTTGAAAAAGGGAGAAACAGCTAGCCTAGCTCTGCCCAAGCACTTTTAAAGCTCACTAAGTTGAACTTCATGTCCCAATTGTTTAGTCTGTGATGAAACAAAAAAAAAAGGTTGTTTTTAACACTTTCATCTTCTGATAAAGGCAAGCTTGCCACATTTTCCCGCCTCTACATTTCAGGTTAAGCTACGCTAATCAGCTGCTGGCTCTGACTTCACATTACAGACATGAAAGTGGTGTTGATTTTCTGATCTAAGTCTTGGCAAAGAGGAGAATGAGCTTTTTTCCCAATATGTCACATTTTTCCTGTGAGTAATTCTATTTTTTGTTTTGTTTTTTTAAGAAAGCATCATGTTATTAAAAGTCTCACGACGTTCAATTAGCATTTCTGTGTGCAAGTGATATACTATTCCGTTATAATGAGCTGAATGCACAACATGTGGTCAATATTTCACACTACTGGAGTGATATGCAGGAGTTAGATCACTGAAAGGGGGGAATGCATCTGTCACTAATTACTGATTTTTAAAGACCATGAATCAAGAGCCTTCTTTTAAAAAGAAGGCACGCAATCCCAAAGAATCACATAATACAAAATTCATATAGAAAATACAGCTATACTTGAGTTATTCTCTCTGCTATACCGCTCTTTGAATGGGCCTTTTTTGTATCAAATGCATACAAAAGACATTTTGTATACATACAGGCTGCACATATGTTGTGATTTTCCTCTTATCCTTCCTGCCGTTTGTCAATGCCATCTCATTGTGTTCATGCTATGCCGTGTGTTATCGTGTTATGAGCAGTGATCTTACTTGATGCTCCATTTTCCCGGTCTGCTATTTCAGAATTAGCTTTTTGCATAATCTCTTTTCTCTCAGACCTAGTTAAGAAAAAAGTAGAAATAAAATGAGGCTCTTCACAAGGCTGAGGCAGAGAGAAAGAAGAGAGCGGGTCACCGAGATAAAGACCTCGTGGTGAATCAGTAAAAAGGACTAAAAGCTGGATCCAAGTATGAAAAAGACTTCACGGACAAATTGATATTGTAACCTGATTGTGGCGCTGGATGAACAGAAGGGGGGGGGATCAAAGTGGTAACGATTCGTCCTGAGGGGGACATGAACGTTTGTACAGAATGTTGTGCCGATATCCATCTAATACACAATGAGATGTTTTGCAGGGTAAATGAAAGATTTGACCTGCTGGTGACATAAATCAGAGGATTAGCAAGGTCTTGAGGATTCATCCTCTGGGTACCCTGAATATCTGCACAAAGTTAAACCCATTCACAAATCTTCTGGATCAGTAAAGACGTTTCATATTGCAGAAAATTATGTTTTGGTCACATATTAAAACCAACTGCAACCCTCTTGTGTCATCCTCCCTCTGATGGTGGCCTCTAAAAACAATAAAAACACGGAGACCTAGTGTCAGTGTTTGGTTTGTCCACTCTGGGCTACTGTAGAAACATGGCTGTGCAACATGGTGGACTCGCCAAAATAAATGTTGGAAATGTAAGTTTCTACAAACCGCAAATACTTTCAAACTTTACATTTCTTGTTTAGTATTAGTTTTCAAATGTATTTTGTAACAACGCTGTGCTTACGGGCCGGTTAGATTTAGGCACAAAAACCCACGTTGGTAGGGTGAGGAAAAGGTTATGTTTTGGAATAAAATACCTGCTTTGGTTCCCACAAATGTTTCGACCTCTCATTAAAAATATCATCTGTTGTCTCCTCAAACATGGTTGGAAATTGTTACTTATAAATGTTGAGACATAGTCTTGAACTGTGGTCACTGGCTTCACACCTGGAACTCCACCACTATCCTTTCAACCGGCCAATATGAGAGCAAGGTCATAAACATGTAATGTGAACATAATATGACATGATTGTACAAAATGTCCATATGGTACATATGACATGTCCAAATTTGAACCGTGAATTTGAATGCGATTGGCAGAAACATTAACTGTCAACATTTTACTATTTTAGGTGATTATACACAAATGAAAACATGATACCATACCAATAGATCCCCCTAAATCTTACACACTGGACCTTTGATTGAACACAGGGGGAAGAACAAGGGGATGGACATTGATGGACAAAGACAAAAGGACAAAAGTGCCATTTAAGATCTCTCTATAGGACATCCACCACAGCAAATTGTCTAATCTGAATCATTAGATTAATGGCCGATTTGATTTTGAGCTTGGAAATAGTTGTATGCTTGCAGGTCAGAATAAAAACTACAGATGACAATATTTACAGCATGAAAGAGGAGAGTGATTTTTTTTCTGTGGCTACCAGCAGAGAGTCTGTCAAGTGTCCAGAGCGAAATGTTCTGTCTTCAGCCAGAGTGACAGACTCCCTTTAATCATATCAAATCAGGCCTCTTCACCTGCCAAGCTGAACATACTCATTGACAGCACAATTTTTCTCCGTCAGCCTCACACTGTTCTCTGCTTCCAAATTCAACACATCATTACGATCAGAAAGGGACTGAAATGGAGAAAGAAAAGAAAGAAAACTTTCATGAATCCCCAGTCTCTTACACCTCTTCATCTCAGCTCTCCTCCCCCACTCCAGTTATGTCTCTGACTTCAGTAGAGACTCCAGCAGCTTTTGCTGGCGCTCCTCCAGCAATTATCTGGTTGGTTCCACTCTGACGCAACTCAGACTCCACTCATCGTCTTCTTCGTCATCAGCTCCTACTTCCTCGGTAAAAGCGAGACTCCCTCTCTGACATCAACTCCTACTCATCTCCAGAATGAGCCTCAGCTTCCAGCTTTGCTCAAATTTTTTTCTCTGGCACCGGCTCAATCTTAGATCCATCTCCTCTGCGGCTCTTCGGCCAGATTGGCGCCAGCACCGACTCCGCTCTGATATGGCTATGACTCCACTTTGGCCGTGACTCCATTTTGACTCCAAGCCAGCTATCCACTAGCTTTGACTCATGTCGTCTCTTAAACCCCAGACTCAAGTCTGTCCAGTGCAAAAAGCTTTGCCAGCACAGTGGTAAGACTTTATTTTTACCCAAGTTCTACCTGAACAGTTCACACTTATTACAGGGCCAATTTTTAGCCATCCTATAGTGTGCAGCGAGACGTGATTGTGTGACCTTTCTGACAGTCAGTTGGTCCAGCACTTTAGTTCAGACTGAAATATCTTAACAACTACCAAAAGGATCGCCATCGAGTTTTGGTCAGACATTGATGGGTTCCAGGCGATGTACCCTCATGACTTTGGTGACCTCCTGACTTTTCTTGTGGTGCCACCAGCGTCACATATTGGGGTTTTACTGAAAAGTCTAGACAACTATCAGATGGATTGGAATGAAAATTGGCACAAATATTCATGGTCCCTACAGGATGAATCCTAATGACTCTGGCGATCTCCTGACATTTCCTCTAACGCCACCAGCTGGTCAAAATTTTCATTCATACAGTGAAATATTTGAACATCTACTACTTTTGGTGACATCCTGACTAATGTCTAGCACTGCCACTGAAATTTGTTTAGTGCTTTGACTGAAAGGTAGGGAAGGCGATTCTGTAGAAAGATAGTTGATTGTTGGGTCTCATTCATAGGTTGTCAAATACAGATGCTTTGGGTTAGTCTGAATAAAAATATAAAAAAATAATGTAGTTGACGATGTTGTAAGGTAACATGGGATCACAGACATTGTTGTCTACATTGTTTAACAGCCACCATCACTGATGAAAATCTATCTAATGTGACTCAGGCAGGAATGTTCATGGACGAGGTTTTAAAGTTTGAAAGGTTTTATCATGTTCTGTTCAGTCATGTTTGCCGACTTCTCATAAGTAATAGCGACAGGCAGCCAAATGAAACCTTGAACCTCACCTTGAATAGAATTACAATTTTCTCTGGGTTTTCACATTGTTGGAAACCTTTTGGATAGAAGTGCAGAATTAAAAAAAAATATACAACCAAGGCCTAAGGTTTGGAAACATTTCCATCCGCAGATGTTACATGTTACGTCTTTAATAGCAATGCTGCGTAGTTCAGGGTCTGGGTCACATCTACACAAAGCCCTCTCCTTGAAAATCACTCAGATGTGGCATAACTGTCAGGGCTGCTTGAGGACTGCCATCTCTATTGTCTTACATAATGTCTATTGAATGTCAAGGCCTTAGATAATACAACTGTTGCATGGGAGTCATTCATACTTTTAAATGAAGCATTCTATAAAACAATACGGGAGAACAAAGTATTCAGAGTTTCTTGCTGGATTTGTTGAACATAACCCTGATCTGTATAATAATTCCTGATTCGTCTCTGTAATATATTGTAGCTTTATGTTTTTAATTCATACATTAGCATGGATTGCTGCAAATTGTGCCGTGGACTCTGCCAAATATTCCGCTATTCCCAAGATAGATCAGTTTAAAGTGGACAATCTCGTTGCCAGGAGAACCGAGGGGAGCCCCTTTCTGATCAGTCTCCTATAACACTTCATGGTTCTCACTCAAACATGCTGATAAAGTTATGGACTTTGGATAAGCTTGAGGAAGCTTTAGAGTATTAGTTTCCATTGCGGCGACTGGACTTAAGCCTTATTTATACCAATTTTGGGGGAAAATATCTTAAATCCCTTCAGCGTTGTCAGTTCCAAGCAATATATATATATTTATATATATAGATGGAGAGAGAGAGAGAGAGAGAGAGAGAGAGAGAGAGAGAGAGAGAGAGAGAGAGAGAGAGGAATAAAAGTACAAGTTGGACGATTGGACACTTAATCAAATTTTCTGAGGTTACAATGACCCCAATTTAGACATGTGATTTATCTAACTTGGAAATTAAATGAGAAAAAAAAGAGCAATGTTTAATTGCACTGCTGAAAGAGGTTTTACTATTTGATATCAGTCAATGAGCAAAAGTAGCCTGTGGTTCATTATTATAAAACAAATTAAGATCGGCAGTAATCTAATTTAGGTGGGAAAAAGGCCAATTTATTAAGAAAATGAATAACATGGATATTGCTCTCTTCTTAGTGGTGGAGAAAACCCAAATATAGAAGAGTCTGGAGCTGGACTAGAAGTGATGGCTTTTGTCTCGAGAGGGTTATTTGTCAGAAACGTCAACGTTGTAATCATATTCTGAATATATTTATTAACATAATCCTCTATTATCGGAACGGACTCCGAATGTTTGGCTTTTGTTGCCGCAGAGACAAAAGAGGAAGGCAGCATTAATCATATACGAAGCGCTCTGTTTTATTATCATTTCAATTAATACATCTACAGTGTTTGAAGACAAGAGGAGTATCAGTCATGCCAATAAGAACATGATTCTCGTTCTATTATTCTATGTCAATGCTTTTGCTGGTCCAACATTTTTTACAAATGAGGTTTTTGCAGTCTCGGTGCAAAAGCTGAGCCAAAATAGATAATATTGACTTGCTAATAATGACTTTCTTATCTTACAGTCCTTCACATCATCATTATAAGTTGTTATACTCGGAACAGAATCGCGCTCCCAGGCTAGTACAACAGTGCGGCTGATAGATGTGGCTGCATTCGGCGAGCCTGCATGCGAGCCCGCGAGAGAAATCTCAGGAGTCATATGAGCAGTTCAGGATCAAACAGTCTGAGGCCTCAGAGCCCAAAATGGCCCACTCAACTCTGCTCTCTACATATAGTGGACTTTTATGGCTCAGCTGGCCAATTTCTCACCGCGGCTGCTGAGATGGAGTCACAGGTTCAAGAGCTTTTTTGTGCGCAACCACCGCTGCTAGAGCGAGTCAATATGGAGGGGACCTTTGGATGAGTTCTGAAGACCTCAATTGCCGCAGGAGAACAACTAAATATCGGAGGTTAGTCGTACGATCTCACAGGTGGATGGTGGGAGAAAAAAAAACATTCTACGGACTGAGGGAATCTCTTCTCGAAAGCTCAACCACAGAGGAAGAAGCAGGTTAGGGAGATAAAGAAAGATTGGCTGAAAGAAAGCAATAGCGGCGGCACATGTTTCCTCACCATGAGCAGTAACATGGAGCGAATCGATTTTGTGGGACATCTTAGAGCGTCTTCAACCTTGGCTGAAACATACAAACTCAAAAGAAGCTCTGTCTCCATTCAGTGATGCACAATGCAACTGGGTTAAAGAGGATAAAGGCTTCAGGTCAGGGAATAGAAAGGAGCGAGAGGAGAGGTGACATTTTTTTTGGTCTCAACAAGAAAACCCACTCAGGGCAGGGACAGACGTTACGAGAAAACAAACACAGACGACTGAGATTTAGTATTGTGCGTCCTTAAATTTGGAGGACCCGCAAGAAAAGAGATTGAAAAATAGAAAGGTCAAACTCGAGGAGGCAGAAGCTTTTATATCTTGATGTTTTCTGCTTTTCCGTGCTTGTGTGTATGTCAAACTCCACATTTCCTCTCTGTTCAACACGTCCTCCAAACTACATTACGGCCTTAATGCTAAAGGATTTCAGGATTAGCAAGAAAGGTGAGGCCTGCATGTTTCAGATGTTTTCCTGCTCCAACACACCTGATTCAAACATATGGGTCGGTGTCAGGCTTCGGCAGAGCTCGATGACAAGCTGGTCTTTGGAAGCAGGTGTGTTGGACGTCCAAACGTACATTGGAATTTCTTACAACAAAGCTTTTTGTGTTTTGGCCTTTCATACACGCTGGCTTTTAGAAAACTCCTTCCAAGGTGGATTCCAAGTTATTCAGACACATTTTTCAATTCTATTTTGGGGCAAAGTCACTGGACTTTTTCTCAACAGATTTGACCAGTGATTCTGGCCCTGTACCTCAAACATCCTGAGTCTGCCGCTACCGATGGCCATTGAAAGTTAAGTCATGGCTCCCTCCCTGTTTATTCAAATAGGGGCCTTGTGGTGTTAGCCTAAAATAACTGCCCGGGGTGTTGCCAAGATGGCTGCCGACAAGACTCGCCTCGAAGGCCCTTCAGGCTTCAAACTTGAGGCTTCAAAAAAGGTCCAAAAACCAACGGGTGATATCACGGTGGGTATGCCCTTCAAACTCATATTGAGATCAGGTAAAAAACTTGAAAAAAAAAAAAAAAAAAATCACCGGAGTGCCCTTTTAAATGCAAGGAATATCGAATGAGATGTTCTTTGAAAATTATGGCCATCTCCTCAGTGAGTAAACAGAAGACTTCAGGAGGCAGCAGCTGTAGAGTTGGATAAGGAGCACAAAGAGAGGTGGAGCACCGGGGGAAAAAGAGACTGAAACTGAGAGAGGGTATGCTTGTCAGAGAGGAGAATATAATGAAGTTAATGTAACATGTATGCTGGATGGAGGAAAACACAAACGGAGGAAGACGCCTACATACCAGCACTCGGTGATTGGTTTTGAATAATGACTTATTTGATTTTGTTTGATTGTTGTGTTGGTACAGTGACTCTTTTGATTGCATCAGTAAAAAAAAACAAAAAAACAGTGGGTTATGATGGATTTAATTCGGATTTTTTAAAAGTCATTTAATTGCTTATGGTCTGCATCGGAGTTGAAAGCTACAGACTAGTTTTAAAATAAAAGAAAATATTGTTATAGAAGCTGATAGAAGAACACAATATTTCCCCAGTAGATGATATTCACTTCCATTCCTCTTGAGTTATCTTCGCATTTACTGCAACATCTTTGTTTTCCATCTTCCAAACAAGAGATAACAAATTTGCCACATTAGCCCAGCGAGAGCGAATAAAACACATTCCCCGTCGTAAAAACACTGCTTCTCTTCTCAACAGGCTGTACAGGGGAACTGTTTATACTTCCCTAAATGTTAATGTTTTTTGTCACCGTAATAAAATATAGATAGAAGAAACAGCAGGGAAGATTTTCCCAGAGAAATCTCTCCCTGTCAAAGACAAATGCTGCTTAAAAGGTGGGCCAACGTGACAGTTTGTAAGCTTTTTGTTGTGTTGATCCACATATGAATGAGACAACAACAGTGCGTGCATTTGGTTTAAGATATTTGGAGCAGGATTTAGACGGTAAGCACACGTCTGCGTAGCCCTGTAGAGGTTTACGGCTGATAAAAATAACTCATTATATGCACAGTAGGGAACACGAACTCTTGGAAACTGCTGCATTTACACGGCAACCTGCTTTAAATTACAGGAAGTGTTATGACAGCAATTTAGGTCACCCATAAGAAATGAAGACGAACGTGTTTTGAGTTTCATTCTCGCACATTTCCACAGATTCCCCCGACCTTTACGCTGGTCCACTGCACCAGTTTCTGCTCAGAACAAGGGTCCCTTCACAGCAGATGTTTCCTCGGCAGCATTTTCCGGGCCAGTTGTGGATCTCGGCCACAGATCAGCCTCTCCAAACTCGAGGCTGGTAAGTTACATAAAGGGTCTGCTGACTAGCCTCTCTCAGAGGCAGAGGAATGAGCACGGCTGCTGTTCTTGGAGCTGACATTACAGGCCAGACTGTTGCTGTCCACTTTGTTTGGTTCTGAATCAGTGCTCGCACGGCATACATGAAGAGCATGTTATTTGGGGGAACACACAACGATACGCTGAGGGAAATAGAAAGTCAGCACCCCCTGGTGTCAGGATGGAAACCCATATTTCATGTGTGACTTGTCCTAGTTCATGTTATTACAAATGCACATGTAAACAGGCATTGAAAATGAATTTATTTGTGCATATCAAGAAAATCTAGGAGCGTACGACGCCTAAATCAACAAGTCATTCAGATTAATCAAATTCACATGATTGAAACTAACTCTCTTCATTTTAGTGACTGAATGAACAAATGGACTGTTTATTCAGTCATGGAAAAAAATAATATTTCTGAGTTTGTATTATTATCTCATTTATATTGAAAAAATTAAAATTCTGAATTCAAATTTCTTCTCCAAAACTACATAATGGCCCTTTATTTTGTCATTGTTTTTTTTAATTCATGTATTATTATTAATTCATATGCGAATTGCAATGAGTTCACAGTGGGAAACCCTTGGTGTCTTGACGAGCTGGGAATGAGACTCAAAAATCAACCTTTCTTACAAGTAGCACCTTTAAATGTGATTTAAACATGCACTCATTCAGCTCTGATGCGGCATGTCATCTGAAAAATAACCAATAACTAAAGTTATTAAATTGATATAGCAAGTAAGGAAGTATGATATTCGTAGATGGAGTGGAAGTATAAAATACCAGAAAATAGAAACTAAAGGAAAATAAAGTCAGGAGCCTTAAAATTGTCCTTAAGTAGAGTACTTGAGTAAATGCACTGTCATCACTGTATGCAGCCCTGTGTGGTTATCAAGCTTTCAGGACTATTCTCTAAAATAAATTATAAAAAAGCACGATGTGGATGAACAAACAGTGTTAATCAGTTAAGATTAGACGGATGCTAGTTTGATGTCTTGCTTTGACCATTTTCAATTAACTAGATTAAAAATGACCCCAAACACCCGGATTGGCGTCTTGCTTTCAAAATAAAAGCAGGGAGGTCTTAAAGGCATGCGTATAGTCATAGGACAAAAGCTCTTAAATGAAAATATCTTGAAAAGGACATTTTAAATAGTGATTGGTTGTCTTAAACCCCTCGTAATAGTTATAATTATCAAAATATGCGCGATGTGTTTGGCAACGGCGGTTTATTCTGAAAATTGTCAAGCGGAAGTAGCCATATTTCCGTAATCTGGATGATTTGACAATATCTCCCCGGGGCAGAACCTCCGTGAGAACGGACTTTTATTAGGTACCGACACTGACAGGTGTTTCTACACACCAGGCATTATAATGTCACGACTGTCGTTGTAAAATAAGCTAACGTTACCTGTCAGACTGAACCCGGTCAGTCCAGCTCCAACCGTCCTTCTGTCGTAACGGTGCCTTTAGCGTAACGTTAACGTCTTATCATGTGGGTGTTCGGCTACGGGTCCCTGATATGGAAAGTGGATTTTCCTTACGAGGAAAAGAGAGTAGGCTACATTAAAGGCTTCAGTCGTCGGTTCTGGCAGGGAAGTACCGACCACCGGGGAGTACCGGGCAAGGTGGGTACACGTTACCGGCTTTATGGACCTATAACTATAAGCTAGCTAGTTTCTCACAATACTCATAACTGATGCAATGTTGCCATGAGACACCGGCGCGAGCAGGTCATGTGTAATGTAATGGTTTAAAGTGACACTGTGTAACTTAGTTTTACAGAAGACATTAAAACTCAGAATTTTAACATCTATGATATTAATGAGGTGATGATACGAACGCAGAAATAGTTATCTTTTCCATAAGTGAATAAACAAGCTGGAAAAAAGGTTTCAGAACACAGTTTGAAGCTAGAAAGGTGGCAGGGTCCGCCACATAGCAACAGAGTAAAACAGTATGAAACTTTGATGTCCTTCAAGGTCAGTTTGTTTATTCAGTTTATTCAGTCAAGTTCACATGTGTGCTTTTCCTGGGTTGTACTCAGCCCCTTACATCCAGTGAGGGGGGAATCTTAAAGGGACACTGTATTTTTTGGAGGGGAAATTCAAACTCAAAATTTTGATATTAACAATATTAAACCCCGAAATATATATATGTTTTTCCCCATAACTAAGTAAACAAGCTGTTCTCAGAGGAAAATACGGTCCCAAGAACACTGTTTGAAGCTAGAAAGGTGGCAGGGTCCGCCACATATAAACAAAGTAAAGCAGTATGAAACTGTGTTTTCCTTTAAGGTCAGTTTGTTTATTCAGTTTATTCAGTCATGAAAACAAAGAGAGCTTGTTTATTTAGTTTTTTTAAGCAGTCATTGAAGATCTTTCCCTTCTGATTAAACGTTCTTTCCCGAAATTACACAGTGCACCTTAAAGTCCTTGGATCGTTCTTGTTAATATCCTGTTAATATTTATTTTAACAGAACACAAGTACTCAATGTCCATCAAAGAGTAGTATGTGGTTATACAAACAGCGTTGCTACTACTACTTTATAGAGTTTAATAAAGAAGTAAAGCAACTGTAGGAAAACCAAGTTATAGCAGATGTTGCCATTCAGGTTATTCCAGTTTTTACACTGTTCGCACTGCTGAGCCATTTTTTTTTTTTTCGTTTAGGTGCGCCAGCAGAGAAATCAAGTGCGCCTTAAATAAACAGTTTTAATTTGCTTTCGTAACATTTTGTTTTAGTTCGTCAAGCACGCTAAGCAGTATCACTTAGTGTCTATCTAGAAGTTAGGTTCACCAGTGCAACATGTGTAAAAAGTTGAATAAAGTTTAATTAATCTGAATATTATCGAAATCACAATATGACCAAGTGCAAGATCCAAATCTCTGAAGTGTACAATAAAGGTAAACTGTTCCTCTGTATATGTCCTTTACAGCCCGGCCGCGTCGTGACACTGGTAGAGGATCCTGAGGTAAGACATATCCTCAGGTTACCAATCATTACATTGTAAAGGAGCTGCAACTCACGATTAACTGATTGTCTTTTACTTTGCCATTTACTTTACCGTCTCTTCTTTACATCTATAAAATGTCAAAAAATGGTGAAAGATGGCTAACCTACTTTCCTAGAGCCGAGGTGACGTCCTGTGATGTCCCAGTTTATTCAGTTTACAATAACATGATGCAGACAATAGCAGAAAATACCAACACATACTAATCGATAAATAAACATATCAGTCTGTCACTGCACAGTATATGTATATATTTTATATACAAAAGATGATAAATACATTTCAGGAGTCAGGTGTGCTAAAATAAGGCACTTTATTCACCTTTTGATTTGAACACCTAACTTGTCAGAAAGATATTTCATTATGAACAGGTTGGTGTGTTATCTTTATGAGATTAATTAAATTTGACTAGTAGCTGTGAATGCGATGTTCTTATCTGAAGACAGATTGTGCTCAGAACAGAGGCAAACAAAAATCACATTTTATTGACACGTTAACGACAGATTATCAGCACCTGAGGGTCATAACCCCCCCCCCCGTTACTTATAACTGTATTATTGGTGTAATTAAGAGGCTAATGAACTGATAATGCAACTGAAGGAACTTCAAGGCAAGTGATAAAAGTTGAAACAAAGGGAAGGATAGTGTATTTTATTCATGTTAGAATAGAAACAGGCAGTTTAGTGAAATAACCTTTGATACTTTTGACTTTAATATGGCTTTTTGATGGCTACAGCACTGACTACCTGTTTTCCCTCTGTCACTTGTTCGTCTCAGGGGTGTGTTTGGGGCGTCGCCTACAAGCTGCCGACGGGCCGGGAGCAGGAAGTGAAGACCTACCTCGACTACCGAGAAAAATGTGGTTACCAGGCCATCACGGTGACCTTCTACCCCCGTCCACCACTCGCTCCCCCGCCCAACCAGACGCTGCTCTACATCGGCTCTCACGACAATCCGGACTACCTCGGCCCCGCCCCGCTGGAGGAGATAGCCAACCAGATCGTCAGCTCCACCGGTCCGAGCGGGCAGAACACAGAGTACCTGTTTGAGCTGGCTGATGCTGTTAGGACGATTCTGCCTGAGGACTCGGACGCACACCTGTTCTCTCTAGAAACGTTAGTGAAGGAAAGACTGCAGAATGGGCACAAACACTCACACACTCAAACGGGTTGATTGTAATCAGATGACAAGACTTGATCAATGATATATACCAGGATGGATTTGTGTAATTATCTCAGGGTTTAAGCTTCACATGCGGCCAATCAGGATAATTGTCTAGTGCAGAAAATGCGTCGACATGGTCTGTTTTTATCCGTTAGTGTCACATGATAAGACACACATTACAATATGTATTATATGTATTTAAAGCTGCTTCAAAATCTAAACAAATTACAAATACCTGAAAGGAACTGTAACTGGAATCTAAACCAGTTGTTAATGTATTTTGAGGAGCTGCTTTTGGATAAACTTGTAGATTTACCGCCTGTTCAACATTCAGCAGCACAAAAGAAGGAAGAATGTTTGAAATGAATAAACACTTTATTCTGACTGAATACATCTGCATTCACAGATGAGTGTGGTCTGTTTTTCTATCAGTGTTAAAACATGGGTGAAGTATGAGTACTGCTCTCACAGCTGAAGTGAAGTGTAGGGCCCACGCAACATTTCCAGTAGGATCCATTTGTTAAAAAGTTGGAACACAGACCAGTTTTGGCACTTGTGACGCCCCTGAAAAGTTGGTTTCAAATATTGATCATTCCTGTGTAACATGAAATATTCATGACTAAAAATGCAGCACTTAGAGCAAAAAAAATTAATGTAATCCTTAAAAACTTGCCTCACCAGGGTTGCGTGGGCGCGGTTTGATCAGATACTGTATGATGGACATTATGTTTGCAGGCAATATTAGCGAACAACATTCGATTCTAAATCCTGATCGGTGCGTGGATGTGACATTGTGTTTATCAACACCAACTCCTGATGGAGACATTTTGTTTTCAGGGCCTGTAAGAGTGAAACTCAGATGGGCTGTGATGAGGTTAGGATGACATCACCTTTGCTAATAAATAACACACAAGAATCTCATTTACGTTCACATTTGACTCGTTCACTTCTCACGTGTTTTGGCTACGCTAGCGGTTACTAGCAGTCGATTCAGCATTTTGGTCTCGATCGATATCTCTACAACTGTTTCACAGATTTACATTCATGTTCCCCTGAGGTTGAATGCACCTGACTTAAGTGATCTTCTTTAACTTTATCTCTGGCTCCACCAGGAAAGTTTTCAGTTATCCAGTGAAGTATCACTACCGTACATCTACCAGACTCTCTGGTGCAAAAGTTGTTACAGACATTCTTTTAGGATGTAGTGGCATCTGGGGCTGAGGCTGAACAACTTTAATACCTCTCCACTTACCCTCGTGTTCGAGGCATGTTGAAGAACCTATGCTTGCTGTAACAGCGTGAAAGGCCCTCTCTAGAGTCAGTGTTTGGTTTGTCCCTTCTGGGCTACCATAGACACATGGTAGTGTAACAAAGTGGACTTAATGAAAAGAACCCGCTATATCTGTAGCTATAAAAGGCTCATTTTACGGTAATGAAAACACAACAATTCACAGTTTCAGGTGATTATACACCAATGAAAGCAAAAATATTGAACATTTTAAATTTTTCCTTAAGGCGTCTTCATCAGTACTTCGTGCTACGTGCTAATTAGCAGATGCTAGCATGACAACACGGAAAACTATGGTGAAGATGGTGAACGTACGTGCTAAATATCAGCTTCTTCACATTAAATTATAAGCATGTTAGCATGACATTTGCATTTAGCCATGGTTACTGATACCTGTCCGTGTGTTCTTTATTTTATTGGGCTGCTATTCAAATTGTTTCCAAAAGGAGAACAAGGTTTAGCTGATAATTTATGATACAGGTTGTTTTTTTTTAAATCTCTAAAACAAAGCTTGAATTCTAGGTTCGGGGGCATCATCAGTCATGCCCAGAGACACATTTTAGAAGACAATATTATAATTCCTTCCGCCGCTGATTGTCTGAGCTGATAATGCAGCTTTGGGTGAATACCCTCCATCCATTTTCCTGATAAGAAAACCAGATTTCAGAGCAGGTACCACCACCGTCCTCCTACTGTAATGGCACTTAGCCCTTCAGGGACCAGCCTTGTTTATCAGACTGTACCTACCAGCTCCGCTTCCTCTTGTCAGTCTGCCAGCATGTGTCTCAGCACGGTGAACATATCAAAGTCGACAGCACGGCATCAGAAAAATAATGCAGGGCGGAAAATGGTGACAGCTCTATCTGGGTATGTCTTTCTTTAACATGCACACATACGCGGTGCATGTTGGTGGCAGCATCTGTGCAACTGAAACATCTGTCTAGGCCGACACATCTAATGGATTTGAGCTCTGAACATAATCTGCTTTGGACAGCCATGTGATGCGATATAGATGTATGCAGACAGACTGCAGGTTTCTTTTTACACGATCAGTCAAACCAAGCAAACACACAACATGCCACACGCTCTTAAATAAACACATCTCCCTTTAGAAACGATGCAGCGACTTTATTTAACAGGAATCAACAGTAAATTCTCAGTGTCGAGCTACTAAAGTGAGTTGTACAGGAACATGGTAAAATTATATTACAGCGTGTTATACATTTGATCACATGTTATAGGTGTATAGATGCATATATGTGTTATAACATTAATATCAATAACAATATTTATATAAATATCAAGTGTTATATATCAGACAGGTGGACTGGAGTCACTGTTCTGATGACTTGCGAGATAAATAACTCGAGACTCAACTGGGACTTTGGAGTTAAAGAGGTAATATGTAAGAATTTTAGTTGAAAACATTCCACAAATATGATTAACAGAATGTGAATTAATAGCAGTTTTGATATTTCTATTGTGCTGCAGAGATGTCTGCTGAAGTAAGCATGCTAACCAGCTAGCCCTAGCTAGCTACAGTTGGCGGGAGCAGCAGCTACTCGGGTGATATCTCCCCTATTGACATTTCTTACATATTGCTCCTTTAAAGACTCTTGACTTGACTTGTCTGTGCTCATTTTAAGTTTTTTTTGTTTTTCTCCCCCCAATATTTACCTGATGAAAAGTCATGATGGGGGATTTTTTTAAAAAGTTACTTGGATAAAGAAATGCTTATTAAATAAGCCATTTGTTTTTGACAGATTACATTTGACTGACTGATTGATAATCAGTAATTATAATACAGATTGAATTCATTGTACTTTTTGAACAGGCTAAATAATCTGGCTAATAATATCATTATTAAGGAGGTACCAGTGTTGTAACAATCAAAAATTAGTCTAGGTTTCGAGACACCTCTTCGTTGGTGTCCGTCTCTGACCGATGACCAATCAAGACCACAACTGCAGCGATATCACTGTATTGTTTAATACATACTGTACTTAATGATGGTTTATATGGGAAGACAAGAATCACCCAGAAACCCTGATGCTTGCTCAAACATCGTATTGTGCTAGATTGATGGTAAAACACGGAAGTGTCGAATAAAGATGGTGGAAGTTGAATTCAGCTCCTTCGTGCCTGTATTAGTTTGCTCACAGAAAACAAAGTCTACACTCTGGTCTTGGTCATGACTTGGTCTCGGTTTAGGTGGTCTTGACTACAACACTGACAGGTACCAATACCTTGTCTTTTCTCCTTATAAAGAGCGGATAGTGCAGGTAAGACTCAAGTAGTACGTCAGTTTTACGACAACCTGGGACTTTACTAGACGAAGAAAAAAAAAGACTTGGTTCTTGCTTGAGATTCGGACCAAATGACTTGAGTCACACGTCTTCTATATTATATTATATCATACAGTGTTAGAAACATCACATTACATGATGAAGCGCTGGATCACATTATAACGGTAGCATTATCATTAGATTTTAGTGTTGCACACGATTAATTACATTTCTTTGTAAATGAATTCTACATATCACATATGTTTTAATATATTTAAATAAAATAGAATTATCATTATAATACCATAATATTATAATATATATATGTATTTAGTAAATATATGGTGATCTTAAAATATATATAGGTTTCTGGCAGACCTGGGAAAAATCCGAGGCTGAACATATTCTACGACAACAACCAAAAAAAAAAAAATGCAGTGAAAGTTGTTGTTTCCTCTAAAGTAAAGTGGCCACCTTTGGGGCTGTTGAGCTGCTTGGCGAGACAAAAACAAACACGCCAAGTAAGATAAATATTTGAATCCGTTCTGCCCAGGACTGCTTTCCTACTGGGTTTACTGAAGGCCAACATTGGCATGTGGAGGTTCCAGAGGCGGCGCTGCCACAACGTCAGACGTCATTTTGAACAGGCTGCACGGAGGACCTGAGTTCCCAACACATTCGCGAGATGTAATTACTCTCTAAGGTTCTGGTCAGTCAGTCTGTGGAGGACCCGGCAAAGGCAGCTCGCCGTCTAGGCGTAGTAACAGGGCGACACCAGCAGGTCCGTGAGCACCAGCAGCTGGTCGTCGGTGAAGCACTGCCGGTGCTCCTGCCAGTTGTCGTGGTGAGTACGCCTGAACTCCGACAGGGTCTTCTTCACCGTCATCTGGGGACAAAAAACACCATCATCATGATTACTTCTGACACCATTACTTTTATAATAAGATCAATTTAGTATCCATTTAAACCAAATGTGTTGTGTTGTTGTTGTCCAGTCTGCACAGTGGCACAAGAAACTGAAAAGAAATAGTAAATCTTCTTATTTCTCGCTTAGCTTATGTATGGTAAGTTAAAAACTCCTTGTAGTAGCTTTAAAAAGTCCCAGCTTGCCTTCTTTTTCAGGCTTTTCAGACGGACAGAAATTTAAACACGTCACAATCAACATCTGTTCCCCTTTTTCTCCAGAATTACAAGATTAAGTCACAGTGTTGCGCCAGTAAAACTTGAGCTCTTCTGGTAAAGTCTCGGCCACGCTACGCGACTTTTGATGTCGTCGGATCGCCGCACAACTTCCTGCCTTGTAATCGGGGGGCCTTGCAGTCACCGCGGTGCGATCGGCGACGCGCTACAAGATCACACGCGCAAGGGGCGACGCGATTTAAGCGGCCCACATCGTGTGTGCGCTTGAAAGGACGAGGAAGTGAAAGAAAGGCATTGTGAGAGAGCGGATGGATTAGGTTGCGTGGGAAGCAAGGATTATTTTTCTACAGCGAAAAACATGCATCCGCCTGCTCTTATTGTGGTTCAGCAGGGCCCACATGGAAACACATACTGAAAAGCCTGCGTGTGTGTATATTCTGATAACTATTAGCTTATTTGTGTGCCAGCTCCATACACGCAGATGCACAATTAAACCGGGCTCAGAGGAGAATAAGGAGTATCTGCTCCCAGTTCATTCACGGCTCCCTGACCAGTTTGCAACTCAATCAGACATTTAGCCTTCAAGATATCGAGCGATTGTCAAGTTGCCAAAATCCCCCAAAAACTTAAACTACTAAGTCACATCAGCCTCCTTAAAGACCAAGCAGAGCACTTTTCCTCACTGTGAACCAAAGTGTTCCATCACTGGAATCGAACATACGTTTCAAAGTGGCGTGTTTGCGTCTCAAAATTAGGACTCTTCCATTAAACTCCGCAGTAAACTGCTGCAATAAAAGAGGATGTTGATCGTTCTTTTCTGTTGCTTCATTTGGTCTGAGGAGTTAAGAGCTGATAACGGCCCTTTTTTTTTTTGATAACAGCCGCTATCTGCTCCAACAGTGAGAGCTCCCCCCCTTTAAAGTTTAGCGGTGGAACCAGAACGAGGCCGACTGTGACCTGCAGAGCGAGCCGCTGTTGATTTGGACCCAGCGCCCGCTGCCGCCGCGGCAGCAGCAGACGATCCATCCAACCAGTGGCCTCGCTTGTTTACGCGGATTAAAAAGGAATGATGTAACGGTGATTTATTGATGTTAAAATGCCACATATAACAATTTAAATACGCGACGTAGAAATTATTTAGAGCCGGACAAGTTCGGAGCGAAAAGTTAGAGTGGTTCAACAAGGACATTAAAAACAGGGATTTAAAACTGGTGATCGCTACAACCAAGGATGTATTCATGACTTAAACATGCGGCGCATCTATTTTACATCACGGCCTTCAAACAAAATGATTAGATTAGATTTTAAGCAAGGAAGGAGGTGCCTCGAGGACTTACCCTGACTGCAGATTAGTCTGCCTGAAGAAACCTAAAGATGATGTATCCCTTATTATTCTGCACAAAAACGTGTTCGGCTATTCTGCTCGGCGGCTCTTTTAACAGACTGGGTGATTCATCTGCACGCAAATATACACTTTAACTGTATCTCATTGTATTCCCTCTCTCATCTCTTTCACTTTGCAACAGGAGAAGCTCTAAATTACCATCATCATTGGCTCCCCGTCACTGTAATATATTATTCAAACTCCGCACTACGGATCACATTGTATGTCTTCTTCATGCCTGAAGTAAGGCCAAAGACACAATTTTCTCCTCAATTGGACAATGAAATTGTATTCTTTCAGCTCACAGTGGTGTGTTGTGCGAGAGATGCTTGCATGTGTGTGTGTGTGTGTTTGTTTGCTAGCGTGTGTGTGTGTGTGTGTGTGTACCTCTATAGGCTGTGGGTCGTTGAGATGGTCGCTCAGGTCCATCAGAATCTGAGGCATCCAGTCTGGGACGTCGTAGGGGCTCGACAGGATGCACGCACTGAGGCCGAGCACTCCACCATGGCGCCGCACCAGGTCTGCGCACGCACACGCACACACGCACACACACACACACACACACACACACACACACACGCACACACACAAAAGGAGAGTTAAAATGGGTTGTAGAATTTCAAGGTTCACAATTCCCCTGGGATAAGAAAGGGTAATAGGGCAAGTATTACTGTGATTGCCTCACGTTGTGATTGTGACGTGCACTTAAAAGCGTGTGTGTGTGTGTGTGTGTGTGTGTGTGACTGTGTGTGTACCTGTGGAGGCCAGCTCTCCTCTGGCCTTGGGGAGGCGAGTCTGACTCAGCGTCTGGAGCTGCGTCTGCAGACTGGAGTCCAGAGGGAAGAACTGGCACTGCAGTAAACCACTGAGGGTGGTGCCTGCCATGTCCCTCACCTACAGGGAGAAGCAGAAGGAGGGAGGGAGGGAGGGAGGGAGGGAGGAGTTGGAATATAGGAGAGGGGGAAAAAAAAAGAGACCCGCGATGATCAGAACCGACAAATAAAGGATGCAGCGGGGAGCGCGAGGCAGTTTTAGGGCGAGAAACGCATACACAATTTATTAAAAGAGGCGAGTGCAAGGAGATCGGGGAGGAGGCGAGGCACACAGGACAGAGATGAGCAGAGGAGGGAGGAGAGGCGGGGGAAGGAGGGGGAGGAGGGGGGAGGAGGCATAGATGCTGAGTTGAGCTGAGGTAAAAATTCACTTGCAGAACATCATGCCTTCCCGCATCACTTTGCATAAATTATGAATAAGCGCTGAGTGACGGTTGATGCATTCAAATAGACAATGATTCAACACGTTCTCCAGCACTTTTTTAAAACAAATATTTTTTCCTTAACAAAATATTAAGAGAAGCAACTGTTTTTGTTAGTGAGGCGCTTATTGATTTTTCACCTGCACATCCAGATCAATGGAAGGAGACGGGCTAAAGAAAGCTTTAAGAGCACGAAGACAAGCGGGAGAGATAAAGGATGACGCAACCCCCCGATATCAGAGGAGACTGTGCACCGGTAGTAAAGTTGATTTTATTGCAATCGATAAATAGACATGAATAATTAACCGACATGACATCTAGTCAATATGAACAGTCAAAACAAATATGCTTTGCCAAATTTAAATTTTTGGGAATTAGATTGACTGATGGTGTTATTTTTAAATCAGTTAAATCGGAGCGGGAGGTGCTCCATCAACGTCCCCGCAACCACAGAAGGAGAGAGAGAGGCAGCCGGAGTAAATTAAGAGCGGCGCGGCGAGGTAGATGGTTATTTTTTTAGCAATAAGGGATTAAGATTTAGTGAGGGGAGACTGGGGGACAATAAGTGGCCATTTATAATCCTGTGACAATTATACCTTACAAAGCGGCGATGGCTGTATTAAAGCGCTGTGTTTGCTGCCCCCCCTTTCTTTTTTTTTTACCCCTGTGCATTCATTACCTCGAGCTGCTCGTCAAGCAGCAGCTGCATCACCAGCGTTCGGATGCGCAGCACCACGGCAGGCACGCTGAGCAGGGTGAACAGGTTGTAGAAAACCATGATCTGGAGGTAGGTCAGGACGGAGAAGCGAGCGTGCCAAGACCTGCTGCCCGCCATCTGAAGGGAGAGGAGGGAGAGAGAGACGGAGACACAGAGGCCCTTAAGATATGTTTCACGTGTCTTGTGCACACAAGGCATTGTGTTGTGTACACAGGATCAATACGTATGTGTGCACACGTTATTACTGTGTGCCGAACAAGGTCATTTATTGTTGATCAAGTTTTATCTTCACCTTTCACATAATGAAAATCACACCGGAGGCTCCGTGAGGCCGCACTGAGGTGCAGCTGTGTGTGTTTTTTTTTATCTAAATGCTAACGTCAGCGAGCTAACAAGCTCACAGCGACATTCTAATGCTAAACAGGTGTAATGTTTACAATGTTTAATGAGCATGCTAACATTTGCTAATAAGCGCTAAAGACCAGCACAGCTGAGGCTGATGGGGATGTAATTAGTTTTGAGTGTGTTTGTTTTTTTAAAGCTAAATATTGGACGGATTAAAAAAAAAGTCGTAAAATCTTCTCACCCTCAGAAACAGGCCGACTGTTTCCCTCTGCTTTATTAATATTATTATTATTATTATTGTCATTCTTCTTCTTCTTCTATCATCTGCTGACTCTTACTCAATACTAAGACATACAGTAGGCCTATAAGAAGGGTTCCCAAGACATTATCACCAACTTTTTGCACTCGGCGTGAGATGCTCTTCCCACACGATAAAAAATGTATGCTTGGCTGTCAAGGTGCGACCCGAAAAATGTTGTTCAGACACCACCGCCGTCAAATCCACGAAAAACTGCGGACACGGCGGTTGGATATTCTCTCGACGGGGGGAGTGTGACTCACATACAGAAAGCATCACATAGTAAGCAAATTAAAATAGCACAGGTTGTTTTTAGTCCAACAACACCTTGGGCAGCATTAGCGTCGGAACACTGACAGCAGGCAGGTGGGGCAGTGTGAGTGTGTATGTGTGTGTGTTGTCTTGAGTGTGTGTGTGTTACCTCTTCCAGCGCTGCCAGAACCAGAGGGATGTGCTCAGGATACAGCAGGCCCTGGGACATGAGAGAGAGACACGTGCGCGCATCCTGCTTCATCTCATCATAGTTCTCATCAATCTCCACCGGGGCAATCTGCAGGGAGAGAGAAACAGTGAGAGAGATGGAGAGAGGTAGGAAGACACAGAGCCACGCACCATTTTGAGTAAATGAAGAGAGAAATTGAGTTTAATGGGCAAGTAAGATTGAGTGGGTAATAATGCTGCGCTGGGACCTGTGAGTTTGCGTGTGTGTGTGTGTGTGTGTGTTGTTACCTTGAAGAGCAGAGGCAGTAGCTGTAGCTGCTGCTGAACGGGAGTGGTGAAAGTTCGCCCGGCGCTCGCCATCAACCATTTCAACACTGCAAACAGCACGCACACACACACGGACACACACACACACACACACACACCCATAGAGGAGAATTTTGGGTTGCTGCCAAAAAATAAAAACAACAGCCTTGCCGCTGTGACCTTACCGCATTCCTCTGCTAATAAAACACAATCTATCATGATTTAGTATCTAATGATTTGGATAATTTCTTAACTAGATATTTATCTGAATAATGGAGATCAGAGGAGCGGCAATGCACAAAAGTTAAGATGAGGAATGAGGTCTAAATTTCGGTCTTTGGTGACTGAAGCAGCCGCTTTATGAACACACAAAATGAGAAATCTCGATCTAAAACGAAATGTCTGCTCCGGAAATCATGAAGAATTCTGTTTTCAAATAATGTTCTCTCCTTTAGAAACACACCTACTGCTTGACCTCCGGCAGCAAAATAAAACTGCTTTTTATTTTCTTTCATTAAAGAGTAAAAACTTTTTTCAAAGCCTTTTTCCCCACAGCAATATAACTCTGATGGGAAACTATTTAGTACTTTTAGCAAGTTGAAGCACCAAACTGTGTGTTTCTCACTGATAGCTACAACCTCACAGCTCCTGGAGTGGTATTCTGCGAGCAGTTTTGATTTCATATGGGTTTAAAGTAATGTTGAATTGTGGCGTGAGTTTGTTGGAGGTGTCTCCAAAAACATAGGGGGCAGCATATCACCAGAGTAACTGATAACTGCTGTAGCTAGCTATGGTTAGCTGAATAGCTAATGGCTCAGCTAGCTGTGAACGTTTTTCTGAAATTTAGCTGAATGCTCTCTCGAGTCGGAACAACAAATCAGAAAGTCAGAGAAAATTTTGGTACACAAGTTGACGCCATTGATGCTGAAACATGGCGGACGAAAGTAAACACTGGGTTGGTAGCAAGAAGCTTTTACCAAAGTCATGTCTTGTTTGATCATTGTAACGTTTCCTTTGCTCTTCCTTGCCACTCAAATACTGGAAACTGCTTTCAACTCATTGTTTAAACGCTCTGAGAGATGAACTGGGACTGAACACGGACTTCAGTGGATACGGTACAGAGGTGATTTACAGCAGACTATGATTTCTGGAACGACACGGTGTATTTCGACCAAAACAGGGGTGATTGTGGAAAGATGAACCAACACTGTGTTGGGGACTTGGTTGCTCCTTTAAATGTCTGTCTTTAATTCACACCTGGAGTTAACATGAGTCTTGAGTAACAACTGCTCTATATTCGAATATACACCCACATCACTGGAACAAACCAATACAATGTTTTTCACACAAAGAAAGAAATATCTTCATGTGTAACATTTGCTGAATTAACAGCAAGTAGGTCAAAATAGTTAAGAATTTGTTGTAAACAGTGTTTCACAAAGTTCATTAAGAGACACCTCACGCAAAAAGCCTCAAAATTTGGCGTATTTTTAAGGGAGTCTGGGGACAATGAAGAACTGGCCTTATTAGTTGTCAGCTGGACTGTATTTGTCAAATTTGATGTGTCTTATCTAATAAAATGAGTGTAATTGGTGAGTGGTGGTGTCCAGGCAGTGACCCGGGCAAATAAAATGTGTCTGTATCTGCATAGATAAATGCCACTAAAGGCAAATCATCTGGACAATTTATGTAATTTTGTGGAACTGGCCCTTTAATTGATTATAATATAAAAACAAAGAAAAACTAAAGTGAACTTCATTTATTTAACTGCTACTGGCGACTAGCCTTTAGCCGAGACGACAACAGAATCAATAATAAAAATCTAGTACAAATTACTGCCTCTACACTCCCTCCCGAATATTGAGTCAGACTCCTTTCCATATCTATTTTTTTTTAAAGGGCCTGAACACATACCCTTGAAATTCTCTTCATCTCCACTTTGCTACCTTTTAAAGTGGATTTAAAAGGTGAAATCAATGAGGGATCACAGCTTTTAGCTTGTTTCATCTGGCTTCAGTGTGTCAGTTTATTTCATCAGGAGAACAAGCTGTCCTGGCGTTGATGTATATATATATATATATATATTTTTTTTTATGTCTTCCTCTGGTCCCTCCACCACACTGTACACATGCTTGCATCCACATTCTAACCCGTTTTGAGCAGCTTGACAGCCTGGGTGCGCTCGTCCGTCTCCTGGGTGTTCTCCTCGTGGACGTGGTTGTGGATCTCGGGCTCCGACGTGAGGGGCTTGAGCCGCTCTAGGACCCGGGTGATGAACTCTGCCACGTGGGGGGAGGACGTGGGCCGGGTGTTGGGCAGGGCCACGTCTATCATGAAGATATAGGTCAGGACACTGGAGAGAGAGAGGAGGGGGGACAGAGGGGGGGTGGAGGGGAAACAAAAACAAAAGAAAAAAAGAGTAAGAACGAGAGCGGCCGAGACAGACGTGGAGATAAAGAGGATTAGAATTAAAACAGTGCACTCAAACTAATTAGATTAACCTATTTAAACATGATTATGTAAGATAGCAAGTTAATTCAGTACCTTCCAATGCGCTCCCTCACATTCTTATACACCTGGGTGAGTTTGGGCTCCAGGTAGGCCAGCAGCCGGTGCAGCAGTTCAGAAACTCTCCACTGCTGCTGGGCCAGACCTCCCTGAAGAACATACAGCAAACTGACAGAGACAAAGAGACAGGGGGGGATTGAGGGATGGAGGGGTCGTCGTGTTATTGCGGCACGTCAGCTCGGGTTACCACTGCAGCCTGAAATCAGAAACCTCTGAAACACTGGGTGACGTAAACACATACTCGGTGCATATAGTTATTCATGCACACACACACACACACACAGATGCACATACCTGGCGTCCCTGAACGAGCCGCCCTCTCCGCTGAGCGGGCTCTGCATCAGCAGCTCCATCAGCCAGTGGAGTTTCCTGGGGTCCCGGCCCTCCTATTGGACAGCAGCCAGTTCAGATTAGGCTTATTTTTGGAAACGTTATTTCAGGTGGACAACACATGTAAACATCCACCGAGCTACTGTAGGCACATATTTCTAGACTGTTACGTCCGAGGGAGACAGAGAAAGTAGTCTGTGCTTTTTCATATCATATCTTAATTTAGTGTTCGTTTTACTGATCTTCAACACAAAAGCGACACGTTGATATTTACTCACAGATGTTCAGTGAGCAGCACAACCAAAAGAGACTTCTCATCATCACAAAAGTTACGTCTCTATGCTGCAACGATGCGCAGATACACGTTTACACGTAGGTGTTGTTCACACCGGAGATGCTGGAGATATGTGCCCACCGCTTTTGTAAAAAACATAATTTGTAGAGAAAATGTGCTAAGAAATAGATCCCACTAAGAAATGTCAAATAACAAATCAATTCCGTTGCACCATTATGCATTTTTTTCCCGCAGTAATTATGTACTCTGACCTTATTGAATCCCTGCATTACACTGCCTTCAATAATATTTGCCGAAGAACGTTTTAAAAATGCCGTTTTCATCCGAGCCCTTAAGTTCCCACCGCAGTTCAACACACACACCTACATATACCATGTACGAGGTATACAGTATGTGGTACAGGTGTACAGGTGTGTGTACATATAGTAAGTGTATGTGTGTAGGTATGGATATACTGTATGTGTATACGTGTGTATGTATGGATTTGTCATTGGATATCAGTACTAATCTTCCAGATGTATTCCTATGATCTCACGCAATACAAAAAAAAAAGATTAGTTAGCCATGCTAGCAGCTATCTGAGGCTGTACTTAGCTAAAGCGGTGCTAACGCTAGCATGGCACCGAGCTCATAGCGACAGTGCTAACATGCTGAGGTTCAGCAGAAATGTAATGTTCACCATTGTTGCCATCTTGGTTTCGAGTGTTAGCATGCTAGCATTAACGCTAAACACAAAATATATTGATGTCATCAATTTTGCAGGTATTTTGTTATGAAGCAAAATAGTGGACAAATTAAGACGTATAGGTGATGCTGACTTTTGATCACCAGCGTTATTACAATTCATCTTGAGGAGGACTTTAATGTCTGAACCAAATTTCTTCCAGTCTTCAAATGTCAGCCTCACGATGGTGCTCAAGGAAAGGTCATCAGGGTTAAGAGTCATCTCGAGACTACGAATATCTACAATATCTTGCAGAAATTGGTTGAATAGTTGCTCAGATTTTTCAGTCTGGACCGCAGTGTTCGACAGACTGCGACATGAAAATAACAAAACTTGTGTGACTGTGCTGCAAATGATGTTTTTTTCACCTTTTTCACCCGAATGTTTTATTGATTTTTAAAAAAAATATCTGATCTTCTGCATTTTTTTAATATGGAAATTAAACAGATAAATTCCCAATTTTCTTTATTGATCGCTGAGTTTCTGTCGCGCTGGGTGTTTGTATGCGTGCGAGCAGCTCACGCAGGCGGTGGCGATGCAGGTGCCCCAGTCCGTGTAGGTTTCCACTGTGATGTTGGTTAACGCTGTCCTGATCAAAGGGCACAAAGCCTTCCACAGCCTGTCCACCTGAGCGCACACACACACAATAATGAAAGTTTTTTATTAATATTGACTTTTCTTATCAGAAAGCAGCACGGTGTGTATATTTGTTGCTGTGTGTGTGTGTGTGTGTGTCTCCGGTACCTGGCTGAAACTCCAGAGTTTGCTGCCTCTGATTAGTCCTGCAGTAATCTCACACACACAGCGCTGGGAGCTCTCATGGGGGTCGCTGGCAAGCTGCTCCAGGTGAGGCCACAGCAACGGCAGGAACATGTCACCATAGTTACGAAACAGCCCCTGTCAATCAAACGTGAGCGTGAAGGTTTGTTCGCCGTGGGGGAAGTGAGACCACCTTTTCCTTTTTTTTTTTCTTTTTTAAAGCAAAGAAAGACGGATTACAGTCATTCGTTTTGACGCAAGCGAGCTGTCAGCCGACTGACGGCGAACAATGAATCAAAGCGGTTGATGCCACAAATTCCATCTCTACGTAGCTCAATTCGGCCTTGGCTCTCGCCGCGGTATGCTGTGTCACTTCTTTGTAAAAAGCTTTTTTTGCAAGATCGATTGAGGCTGAGAGTTTAAATTGCACCTTGAAGAGACAGAAGCGTCGCGGGTTGAAGCTGTCTTTCCCCTTCCGATCCTCCAGGGAGAGGAACTCTATCAGCTGGTCAATAAACTCCGGGTCCGAGAAATATTCAAAGATGATCTTTTCACCCTGAGTGACACACAAACAGAACACCACATGTAATAACACTGAGGCGCCAGAGAGAGACAGTGCGAGCGTGGCAGAGTGCGAGCACGCACCTCGCTCATCTCTTCGTACGCCAGGTCATCTTTTGGCTTCTCAGAAGCTGCATGGATCATCATTTCTCTGAGAGGAGCGGGGGAGACAAAGAAGAGGCTGCCGTGATTTATAGATAACAACAAACAGAAAAAAATATGGATGGACGCATACTGTCTTCAAATGAGCAAGCAAGGATAAATGAATGATTAAAAAGTCCGTTAGTCAGCAAGACACCGGGACGGCCAGCCGGCGCTCCACCTATACATCAATTCTTCTATCTAGGCCAGGCCGGAAGTCGTTCAGTCAGCCTTATCTAGGCCAGGTCGTGACAGGAAGTCAGTTCAACGCCCTGCTCGTCCTCCAGCCGCCCAGATCAGTCACCCAGCAGTTAGTCGGACATAAAGTTAGCCACAAAGCCGAGCATCAAATCAACCGGGCAGTTAAGTCAATCAGCTCTTTAGCTCTGTCCAACCGAGCAGTTAATCAGCCTCCCGGTTTCCTAAATCCGCCGCCGAAAAAACACTCAGTCGCTCTCCTCACCTCGGCCATGTGTAGTAGCCCCAGTGCGTTTTCTCCACGTACTGCTGGGACTCCCACTGCTCCTCGCTCAGAGGGAGGCTGCTGCTGTCGTACTGCAGCCAGCGATTCCCCTCGCGATCCCCCGCGCACAGCCCCGCGGGCTCCTCCACGCCACCTGAACAACAAACGCACGAGCGCAAGGACACACTGTTGGAAAAGACGTAGGAAAGATTTTTCTAATTTCAAGCAACTTATGTCTTAATGGAAAGCAAATGCAGATTTATACTCCAGCCGTATTGCTTACTCGATCGGGGAATTAGCACACAATTAGTTCGTACACCATGTTGTGCTATTTAATCAAAATTAGATGCTGAAATTGCAACTGAAACTGTTCCGGTAGCTGGATTGAGAGAAGGTCTCACAACTACATCTACTTATTGTTGTTGTTGTGTATTTTTATGCTCCTATCACTGACTTAAATAAAGATGGACGACACGACAGTTCCTCAAGGGCCGAGCAAAGTTTTCCCAAAGATGCTTTCTGTTGTTTAAGGCTCTTCCTATCACGCTGGTGTCTGTTGAACTACTCATTTGGTTTTAATTGGTTACGTGATGCTATTAAAGCGTAGAAACATCACGCTCAGGCAGGAACTCAATACTGCGGCTCCACTGCCCTCCACTCAGTACTGCCCTCACCGGTGCACGATGGACGACTCATGTTTTTTGTCCATCTTTAAACACGTCGGTGGCTCATACTCACTGATGTCGGATGGCTTCACAGCGACTTTCTTTCTCGGTCGTTTTAGCTGTTTCAGGATGCCGGCCACTGCTGAGATCGCCACCTACAGGAGGGAAAGATTATAGAGTGGCTCATTTAATTTCCCTTGTCACTATTCGATTGCATTGCTGCTTCTTTTTTAATGTACTGCTGCTACGTTAATGTTGATTCTCAACCAGATAATGGCACTCAGAAGGGTGGATATCTCTGCCAAGGCCCAACAGTCCTCCTTTAATTCCATCAAGCCTAATGAAATATTTAAATCTGCTAAATTACGATTTTTATTTTGGATCCGCATCAAATTGTAGACAATACACCTTTCACGGAAAAAAATCCTGGATCTGCTCTTTTATCTGGATCCGCACCAAAAGTTAATGGGGTCTATTCTGGGCCAAGACTCGTCCTCGAACCGAGTTTCACGGAGGTCTTTCTGCCGACAAGTCAGCCTACCAACCAACAAACAAACGGACACGGTCGAAAACACATTTAAGAAGCTGGAACCAGCAAACGTTTGACACTCTTGCTGAAAAATCGAATTGCACCAAACAGCGCGCTGTTGAAGGACACTATTTTCCCCACAATGCAATGCACAAAGGAAACGGAGCTGGAAAAATAAAGTAAACAAAAGAGAGACCTTGAGAATGAAAAAAAAATAAGAACTGAATCTTCAGGAAGACAAAAGTATGATGACTTTCTGTCCGCAAACTGCAATAAGAGCATCGCAGAGCGTGTGATATGTGCTGTGGATGACAGTGGGACACGGAGACGTGTGACTTCACGTCTGAATCATCACATCTCCGTCCTCACAACCCAACCATCAACCAGACTCAGACCGCTCACACACACACACACACACAGCTGCCGACCTTGCGTATGCTGATGGAGTCGTGTGTGAGGCTCTGCGTGAAGAAGAGGACGGCGTCGGGGGGCAGCGGGTGATCGTCTCTCAGCTGGAGGGCCAACAAGTCCGTGGCCATGTGCTCAAACTTCCAGGGCCTGAAACGCAAGCAGGCAAGTCGTGCTGGTGATTAAACAATGAGTAAGCATGTCTTGCGAGGCGGAATCTTTAACAGCCACAATATTTTTGATTTACGGGCGACACCGCCGTCTAAAGGCTGTGAGACGACTGCATTTGCATTTTAAATACAGAATACATAACATAACTTTCAAAGCGAATTCGGATGTTTTGATGTGCATAAACACAGGCGCAGAGAAAAACCTACAGGTTACTGTCTTCAAGGCAGTCCAGCAGATCGTTGACCAGCTTCTCGTACTTCCTGAATAAAAGAGAAACAAGTGTTTGTCAGAAGTACTCGAGCCTCTACAAAGGATAATAACAGTGAATAATACATGCTGCTGCTCAAACTCTTCTGTAACCTTGAGAAAACTAAAACAGCATTAAAACTAAATTAATTAGCAAATAACACCAACTCCAGTTTGTATCCTCACCTCGCGGCGACCACATTTCTGATCCGCTGACGCTGAAGCCCCTCTTTCAGCTCCTCTACGGAGGGTGCCTCCAAACAAGGCGTGGGATTTTTAGACTGCACGATCTGATTGGCTACCTCCACGCACCCTTCAGTTACCTAGCGGTTGAACAAATGGGCACCATTGTTAAAAAAAAAAACAGACCAGACGAGAGGCAGCTTGTTGGCTGTAACTGAACGAGCCGCTCACGGTGAAATAGATCCCGCTGGTGTCGTGCTGGCGGTGGATCCTGTCGGTGATGTCGTCGAGCAGGCGGCCGATGGAGGGCTCCTCCAGGGTCATGGTGGTCGACAGGCCGCAGCGCACCAGGGCGGGCCACTCCTCCCCGACGCAGTCCCAGTCCCTCGAGCTGGCCAGGTTAGCGCTGCTGTGCACGGCCAGCAGGCAGTACAGAGCGCCCTGAGCCACAGAAACACACATTTCGAATATAAGATTTTGTTTTTTCCCAGAGTTTGGTGCCCCGTCTCCTCTCTAGCCCCGGGGACAGTCAACAAAAACTTGTGGGCAGACCTCAGGCTAACATCAGGGCAGAATGTGGGCTGGGTCGAGGCCCGGCTGCCTTTAAAAACAAGCAATAAAATCGTAAAATCAATGCTGAAGGCCACAGGTAACCAGCACGGGGAGGCCGATGGAGCCATCAAATACATACTGAAGACACGCTTTTGGACCGACTTCAAGTTTCAGCACCACGGACAGAGATCGACCACGTGCCACGCTACAGTACGTGTGTGTGTGCGGGCCTGTGTGTGTGTGAGGTACCTTAAACTGCTGTGTTCCCGCGGTGTCCCGCGGCGCGAGCAGTTGAAGGATTCGGGGAATCACGTCCCTGTAGGAGAAGCTATAGGTTCCTAACGCGGCCGTCAGCACAGTCTGGGCTCTGCTGCGTACCTGCGCGAACACATCCAGCCAGATGCACATGCATACACTCTGAATTAATGTCCTGTTTTCACCAGAGATATTTATGTTAATGGCATCAGGTAAATGGGAACCAACAGATGTTCTGATTGAATTTTCCTTGTTAATTTGTCTTGTGTGTGTGTGTGTGTGTGTGTGCGTGTGGGGCGTCAGTTTCTACCTGGCTGTAAGTGCTGGTGGAGAGCAGCAGCAGATCACAGAGCAGCTCCTGATGAACCACTTTATATTCACTGCCCTCGACCACCAGCTTCCTCATCTGCCCACACGGGAATACAATTTTCAAAGTATTATTCAAAACACCCGAACACTTCTCGCCGAGAACAACAGTGTGTGTGTGTGTTGTTAAAAAGACAGCTCACCCCAAAACAGACAATTCATATTTATCGTCTAGATTATTTTACACACATTCTTCACTCAAGTGGAAGTACGGATACTTGTGTAAAAAAGAGAAGCGCTGACTCATCTTCTTCTCTCTCGAGTAAAAGTAAGAAAGTACAGGCTCTGAAATGTACTCAAGGTATGTAAGCAAAAAGTCACGTTAATTAAAACTTAAAGGTGTTTGTAAATGCGCCGGGAAGATAGCTGAAGGTTGTGTCGTTCCCAGGACGTCAAATACCGACATGTTGGGTTGCTAAAGCGTCCAGAGCAGAGCGAAAATAGACGCCTGTCTCCTTATTAGAGTCCGTTTCCGTCTTGTTATGCCTGTCGTTGCGTGATGAACACTGATAGGTTGAAATCAGTCTCGTGATCTTGGGAGGGTGGCGTGCAAGGACGCAAAAGTAACGGCTAATTCCCCTCAAAGGCATTGAAACTGAAGTAACAAGCCTTTTTCTGAGTTTGAGTTTTGGGAGCTTTGGTTGAAATATCTCTGTAATTTTCAGAAAGCCGCTGGGGTCGTCACCTTTGCCTCTTTCCTCAGCCAACCAATAATTTATCAGATCGGGTTGGACTTGTCAGCTGTCAGTCTGGTAACTAAGAAGAAGCTCGTTCTGGCTGTGAGCTGTATCAGACAGAAACAACCGTAACAAGGACAGAATTTGTGGGAGCAGATCGTCTGAATGCTGAACGCTGCTGGTGAATGCTGTGCTTTTTTCATCGCCCCAAACGCTGTACGCTTCTTGTTAACTGTGCAGCCAGCTCTCTCTGCTATCATTGCGTTAGCTTGTGTCAATCAAAACCATGTGCGGCGCTTCAACCGAGCACACTGCCAGCTCTAGTTCTGCCAGAAAGAAACATTAGTTCCTACGCGAAACTGCTCACAACAAAGTCTGCGGATTATCTCGAGTAAGTGGTCATGATGTCTGGACAGAGACAAATTTCTGTTGAGTCGTTCCAATGTGTTTTTTTTTATCTAGATCAATTATATTCGAGAGAAGGCAGACGTCTCCAAAAGTCACACGGGAAACAGTCCAGATGGATGAAAAGCACGACAGGTAAAAGGGAAAAAATGTGTGTTTTTTGATTTTGGGGTTAAACTAACCTCATGCTGGAGCAGAACCCGGTCAATGAGCAGCGCTCTGATGTGCTGCTTTTTCCCATGAAGCTGCGGGAGGAGAGATGACATGTTTGAAAAATCACCCTGCAATTGACTCACTGAAACCGACAACAATCGCCGGCTTTGTTGAGCTTCTTTTTTTTGAGCCCACCCTGTTTTCCATGGACTTCTTGACGAGAGTGAAGCTCTTCCAGCGCGACTCGAACTCCTTCTTGTGAGTTCCTCGGAAAAACATGAGGTCACTGATGATCTGTAGTCACACAGACGGACAAAAAGGAGCGCCGTGAGACCTTTTTTTTTTCGCAGGGGCCTGCCGAATAACAACATTCTGCACATGAATAAAAGAAAGAATCACGGTGGCCGGGCACCTTAATGATGACGAAGAGGGACTTTGTGTCATCCTCCGAGTGCTCCAGGATGTGATCTGGATTGGGCGAAAGAAGTGGATTAATTGTGCAACACAATCACACTCCAAACAAAAAGCGGGGCGAGCGGGGGAAGTTAAAGCCTTCACTCACGTAGCAGCAGCCTCATGGTTCGGCAGATGGACTCTCTGTAGTTCTCTCGTGAATCATCTGGAGGGGGAGGAGACACACAGACGTCCGATATGGACACAGAATGCAGGATGAGCGGCCTTATCACCCGACGAAAAGTGTCGACGGAGCGTGTGGCTGCTTGGTTTTCTTTCTTACCGTAGTTGACACCTATATGCAGCTTGGTCTCCCCGAGATTTACCATGGAGGGCACGCTGAGGTGGAAACAAAATGTGAGGAGCGAAAAAACGTGACGAGCCTGCGTGAAAATGTGTGTTTTCATTCCATATCTTTTTTTTTTTTACAGTATATGTGTGTGTGTTGGAGCTGCAGGACTCACAGGTCAGAGACGTGTGGTCCATCCAGAGGGGGCAGCATGCTCCCGGCTCCCAGAAGGCAGTGCTGCACAATAGCAAGACTCTGCAACAGCTCCTCCCTGTGAATCAGAGCCCACGTTACAGTCCTTTCACGTCAGCGCGCGTGTCTCGTTCTGCGCTCTTGATTAGGCATTAGGACACATATTAAAACCAGATGTCAATCTTCAGGGCTCGTTTATCTCCGCAGACTGATGTAATTCACCAGTAAATGAGAGGCTTTGGGTTTTGTTTGTGCGCCTGCCCGACTATGTCGAAAGAAATCGCAAAAAAAAACAAGAAAAAAACGCCGCACACCTGCTCATTGGCTGTTCTCCAGAGACGTGGCCCTTGATTCGCTGCAGCTCCGGGTGCAGGAGGCGGGACAGCAGCTGGAAAACAAAGTTCTCCTCCTCCGGACTTGGCACGTGCCAACACACACCCAGGGCTGCCACATCTCCCGCTCTGCCCCAGTCCTGGAGAGAGCGAACGAGTGAGAGACAAGAGAGAGAAAGAGGATTTACTCAGAAAGTTTCAGAAAGGTTTTTTCCACTGGAACAACTGGCAAGCAACCGGACGCCCGAAACCCACAGTCCTGTCTCATCTGCTGGTATTTAAGGACACAAAGCTTGAGATCTACCATCAGATCACAGACTAACGGATGAATACAACCGGAAAAATACTTCTGAGAAAATCAAATCGGAACAAAAGACAGAATCGGCGATCTTGAACCGCAAAAGAAATGAAGTCGGCACTTGACGTTGTGGAGGAACGTTGGCGTGATCACTGCCTTTCCCCGGCGCTCGTGTGCAAAAACGAAACAAAATATTGTCAAGGTTTTTGAGGAAATCGATTCCAGAGAAGCTCTTCAGATCGTCTCCTGCTGCCACAAAAGCAAAAAAAGACACGAGAGAAATCATTGAACTCGCTTTTTAGTGGCGTTGAAGCGAGATTAACGAGAACTCACCACATTCATTGAATCAATAATGAAAAGTTAACGTCAACCTTTCTCAGCTGAATGAACTCAAACAGCCTCACTTGGCGCGGTGTGGACATTAGCTCACGGTGGCTAATGTTAGCAGCTGAGATTAGCTTTCCGGACTTTCCTCTGCTTGCGCTTCTTTCGCGCTACGTTGTTCATCAATATCCTGTCGACCAATCAGAGCTCATGTGGGATTAGGACTGGGCACAGCTGTTGAATAATGGCCAGAATATCATGACGTCACGGCGAAGTTGACCTGATTGATTTGCTTCATCATCTTATCCTATTAGCCATTTGTGTTTTTTCTTTGTCATACTTTATTCTAAGAAGTGTTGAGTCATGGCTGAAAATGAGTTCTGTGAGGTCACAGTGACCTTTCGACCATCATAATCAAATCTGTTCTTCCTTGTGACACTCTGCAAAATATTATTCATCCGCTCAGAATGAAGTTTGTCTTGATTGGAATACAAAAATGCTTCTCAAATATAAAACCTGCCCTTCCTTTAAAGGTGCAATACGCAAGAATTGTACTTACATATCTTATTCTTACATACAAGTATTCTATTTTTTCACCTTGTGATCCCCTCAGATTTCTCTTGTGACACTTTTGAGAAAACACTGTGAGCATCTTTACAGTTTGCGATCACAGCCCGTGCAGAGTAAGCACATTTTTGTAATTATCTGCATTTGTTTTCTTTCCCCTTTCTCTGTACGGTAAACTATCTGTCAAGCAAAGAAAAGGAACTCAAAACTGAGGAGACAGTAGCGGTGTGAGACGGCGGTATTAGCAGCGTACGGTCCAGAGGTGTAGCCATTTAATTTCAGTTTGATAAATGCTTTCACATTCTCTTAATGGAAACGGAAATTGCATCGCAATTACTGAACCTGTAGCACCCCCATTTAATTAAACTGCGAGAAAACTGCGGTTTCAAAAGGTTGCACTCGTGGCATTTTGTGTTCCCAGGAACACCTCATTGTTTTCCGGCTAGATACTGTAATAGCCGCGGTAAGAGCCACTTTACACTCGAGGGGGTTGGCGAATAAGCTATAGCCGAAACTACATCGCTTGAGTCCGGGGACTGGATTTTAACTTTAGAGTTAGTTCATAAGATTAAATATCAAACATTGTTTTGTCTTGTGTCTTGTGTGTGTGTGTGTGTGTGTGTGTGTTTACCCGTATAGGGAGGTCGGTTTCGAAGCCTCCCGAGGTGCTGCGGTACTCGGTGGGGTAGATGAGGGACAGCGACCGGAGTGTGTGCTCCAGCAGGCTGCACGCGAGCGTGTACGCCTGTTTACAGCGCAGACGCACGCACACGCACAGGATCCGCTCCAGGTCCCCTTGGTATTTCAACAGCTGTTCACCATCCACACGGGTTACCTAAAGAACAACACACACACAGGGGTCCACGCACATACACACACACACACGCACACACAGACACACAGGCAATTCAGTGGAGAGTTGCGTCTTAAATATCGAGGTTCTCCTGTAAATCACGGCATCTGGCTCGCTCCCACTCGCATTAAGCTCCCAGGAGTAATAAAACAAAACAGAAAGGGTATCAATATGTTCTGGTTAACGACGACGCTCTTTGATATTTACGGCCGCGGCAGGGCGCACGCTGCAAGAAATGTCATTCCGTCATCATTTTTTTTCTCACACAATGTCACAATGATATTCTTATTTTTTTTTTTTCAAACAAGTGAGGATATCTCTCTGTCGTGCGCTTTTAAGGCATTTTATTTGCTTTGCTTTTTTTAACAAAGGTCTCGTCTTGTGTTAAAACACAAGACGAGACCTCTGTTAAAAGCAGAACAGACGAATCACTTCGGTAGCCGTGAAGGAAATAACACCTGCCTCCAGTATCCTTCAAACAAAGCGATCTGGAATGAAACTTGCCGACCGCACTGGCAGACTTCTGCGTCATTTTGAGATTTTAAGACAGATGCTGGCCGAGATTAATAAGTGGGATTAACATTTTTTAGAGCGCTGGAGCCCCCCGGGGGACGCGAAAGATCCTCGTCTCACCTCCGAGAGCAGCTGGAGATTCCACAACAGCTCCTTATCCAACTCGTCCTCACCCAGCAGCTCCTCATCTGCACACACACACACACACACACACACACACACACACACACCACACACACAAAGAAGCTGAATAATGTACTGTATTGCTCCCCTGACAGACTGAGCTCATTTTGCTGAATTTTCGGGGTCATTTCAGTTCTCAGTCATGCTGTGGACGGCGGTGCCGGTCTGTCAGTTTGTAACCACTTAGCTCCGAGCTGATACATCTCGACGTCTAGGAATTAGGAAATATTAGCATGCTAACACACTAACTTTCTAAGATAGTAAGATTACTATCTTAGAAAGTGTCATTCAGATATTACTATCTTTGAAATTTTAATTAAGTGTGTTAGCATGCTAAACTTGATAAAAATAAAGACATCCGCACGCTAGCATTGCGATTGTTAGCATGTTTGCATTTAAAAGTTAGCACCAAGCTCAAAACAAAGGAAGGAAAGAAGAAAGAAAGAAAGGTAGGAAGTTTTTCCATCCTAACACGCTAAAATAACGCTAAAATAACATACATTTTAACGATAAACATTTCTTAAACATTATACCTGCATGACACCCTCATGCTAGCATTGTAGCTGTGAGTATGCTAGCATGCAAAAGTTAGCATTAAACTCACAGCTGTCCCTAAGTAGTCTCACCGATTTGCTAACATGCCTAAATATTCAAATCAAAAAACAGTTTTTTTTTTTTTAACAAAATAAAATTTAATTCAATATTTTGTATCCGGCTACATAATTTCTTGCCAGCTTGGCTGAGTAACCACATAACTATTAACTCAAATGTAATGAAAAAATGTGTTCCATTAAGCCACCGCTTTATTAACTGACAGCATTTGCTAGGCAGAAAAATATTTAATCAACAAATAATTTAGATCTTAAGCACTCTAATGGCTTCACACTGTGCCTATTAAGATCTTGTAATTGCTCTGAGATAACTGTGATCTGATAATGTGCTAAAACCTGAAGATACATCTTTTGCAGGTTTCACTTAGCAGTGAACAGACTTGTGGATAATAGCTCATTAGATTCTAGACTGGAGGCTTCACGCAAACACATGTCGCTTGTTTCTATTCTACACACACACACACACACGCTAGACTACTCTAAACACACACACACACACACACACACACACACACACACAGTGTGGTACTGACTGTCAGTAATGTGGAAAATGACGCTGCAGCAGTGAGGGACGAACAGACGGAGAGACTCGGTGGGATTACACTGCAAACAGACACACACGCACACATTTAGTTATCCGAGCGGAAACATGAGCGTGCATAAGATGACACCAAGAAGAACTGATTTAAAAAGAAGTAAACACTGTCAAATGAACACCGAGCGCAGGGAAAATCAAAGTCTTCATCAACATATGACGCTCTGAACGTCTTTCTTCGTGAGGCAGAGGGGCGATGGAGGAAACACACACGTACCTTCGCTGCTGCTCTGCACATGTCGGCCACCATCCTGCCTGACACGCACGTCTCGAAGATGTTGGAGGTGGCAAATTTATACACCTTCTGCAGCGCCACCTAACACAGGGGCCAAGTTTGGAAAGGTCAGACGGTGCAGGTGTAACATTTCATGTGTTCAAGTTTGAACTTGACTCATAGATACGGTACGATTGATAATGTAAGGCTGCAAAAATACTGTATTTTGGGAAACTCACAGATGTTACCAGACATCAGGGGTTTCATGAGGGTGATACTGTGTTCGAATTTATTCAGTCTATTAACAGTGTATTACATTCAGTTCATCAAGTCTCTATTGGTTCAATCTGTTTGTCTGCTTCCAGTCATACAATTTTTTATTACATTCGCAACCTGAGAGCTAAACTTGAAGCAGTGGGGTTTGAACGACGTGGTCATTTATGAGAAATCTGCCTCTTGTGAGTCCCCCAAACTTTATGGAGTGTCGCTTTAAGTAATTAATGGTTACCCAGTGTACTGAGGTTGGATGGACTCATTGTGAATTGTGTTGGGCAATTTGTATTATGAATGAATATGTTCCGTTAAAGCCCCTGAAAACAAAGCGTCTCTATAATATTTATGACTCAAGAAGCAACTATGAAAGTTACATTCTGAACAAAGTTTCATTCATTAAGAGATTAAACACTTTAAAACTCAGCTGCGCCACTTATAATCACATTTTCATTAAGATTTTGCTTAATTCTTATTGGTGCAGATTATATCATCTGTTTCCATCTGAGCCCAGTCGACCACAAACCAGAGAAACACACAAAGGAAAACCCAAATACAGAAATATTTCAAGGAAAATAACCTATTTTTCTCTCTCGTCTCTCTCTCTTTGTTTTTTAACTATTCCTATTTTGGCAGAAATGTCCGTATGTCCATGTAGCGCTCAGACTAATGGGGGTTTGCCATCGGCATTTCTGGCCCCGCTGAGTCAAACCATGCCACGGCCTTTTTGCATTTCCGTTACCAGTTTAAATCGAGCCACTTGTGCCAAGTCAGAGATGGAAAGGCTCCAGATTCGGGCCGAAGTGCGCCAAGCAGGTTGATGTGATGTCTCACGAGCTGCAGCCTGCCAACTTTCTCCTGCTAAAACAAGGTTGTGAAGCTCTGCTTGTTCTTTCAGACAGCTTCTGTATTTTACTTTTTTCAGCTACGGGAGTCATGTCAAGCGACTGCTGATGAAAACCCAACATTTCTTGGTTTCTCCGCTTCATAATAAAAGCCATTAAATAACAAAACACTGCTGCCTTTTATTGTGAAGGATCTGTATTAAGTGAAATGTGTTGATCGTTGAATACGTGGAGCTTTGTCAGAGGCTGCTCTTCAATAAAACTGCAGGGAGAAAGACCACAAACTGAAACCGGCGTGGTGAGATTAGCCGAAGAGCTCCAGACAACGGCGCCTCTGCAAACAGCTCACCTACGACAGGTAAACAACTTCTTCTGACTGCCACGCCGTGTAATGGAAAAAAAAAAACACTCTCAGACGCACCCTCGAGTGCTTTGCCCTGTAATGGAGATGCAAATACCTGCCACGCTGCCGGCGCCGAGTCAAATCAAGTCAAGCAAAGCCGAGCCAGCGCGAATGGAAAAGGGCCGTGACAAGCTGATTGAGAGAGGGCCTTTAAGGTTAGCGGTCTGTATTAGTGTTTGGATAGGTTCTGGGATTAGCGAATTAATGGCCTTAAAAGAGAGCGACGTTACCTTTAAGTCAAGGAAGTACCAGTGTTTGTGTGTGCATGTGTGTGTGTGCTACCTTGTATATTTCCACGGAGCACTGAGTCAGGACGGTGCTAACAGTCGAGGACAGGCCCAGCTCCACCAGGCTCTCCAGATGAGTCTGGGTATCCGTCTCCATCTCATCTCGCGTCTGTTCCAGGGTGCTGCTGTCGATCAGAGCGAAACACCTGCACGAGCACACACACACACACACACACTTATGCGCTTGTCAGAAATGAAAATGTCAACAGCGCTCTGGTGAAAAAAAGAGGCTGCTTCACGTGTCCAGCGGAGCCAGCGATGCAGACTGGTGCATCTCAAACAGAAGCACTCGTATACTCAGACGTTGTCAACGAGGCTTTACTAAGTGACAGTCTGACTTGTTAATTTGTCTCTACCTGTCCAGAAACTGGAGAACGAAGTCCTCAAACTCAGCCGAAGCATAACACAGATCTTTCTCCATCTGAGAGGGAGAAAACAGAAAAGATTGTTTAGTGTAATTTATATAACACAATGTGCTTTAGATTATGATTCTGTACGGCACGTCAGATTGTTTTCTTCCAAATACTTTAAGGAACAGTTTGAAGATTTGGGAAACATCCTTGTTTGACCGATACCACTCTCATGTCGGTACGCTAAATAAGAGGCAGGAGCCAGGAGATGGTTAGCTTAGCTTAGCATGAAGATAGGAAGCAATGAGAAACTAAGCAAACCTAGCACTGTTAACCTCACAGTAACAAGAATTTAAACATGAAATCATCTTGTCATTTTGACACTATTTGTACAAATAAAACAAAGAATATATAACATGTTTTCATGAGCTTTAGAGGTGATGATTGGCAGCTTCTGTTAGGGAATAGTCAGGCTAGCTTTTTAACCCCTCATTCCTGTCTTTATTCTAAGCTAAGCTATCTGGCTGCATGTTTACCTTGTACGCTAAATAAGAAGTGGGAACCAGGGGACTGAAGCTAGTAGCTAGCACAAACTCCAAAAGTTGCTAAAAAGTCATATGCTAGTAAGTCGCTAGTTGCTTTTTGGAAATGAAACCACTGTCTACAACGAAAGTCACCAAACTCAACACTTTTCATACGGAGAAAGAAAAGCAGTTGGCCTATAACATGTTACTTAGTGAGCATTAAAAGGTGCTGGTTGACATATTGTGTTAACTTCTGACAGGCTAGCGTTATTGTTTCCAGTCTTCTGTTCTAAGCTAGGCTAGCTTTACCTTACCAGCTAGCATATTTACCTTGTACACTAAGCGAGCCTGGCAAACTCATACTGAAGACAAGATCTTTTTGTACAGACAAAAGAAGAAGCTGTAACATGTCAATTAATGAGCTTAAGGGGTGGCAGATTTTGTTTATTTTGGAAAGTGCCAAGCTAGTTTTATCGCCCATTTTCCAGTCTGCATTTCTAAGCTAAGCTAGCTGGCTACACTTCACTTTTTGTAAGTATGGAAAAAAGCTATAGCATTTAAATTAGTGAGCTTACAGGAGCTAATTAGCACATTTCTGTCAACTTTGTTTCCAGTCTTTGTGCTAAGCTAAGCTAACTGGCTGCACCATACAGACATGAGAGTGGTGTTCTTACTCTCCTAAAATGTCAAACTATTCCTTTAAGAAAAAATGAGAGGGTTTATAATGATTGATGCAAAGTACATCCTGAGTTTTGCTTCACGTTGTAGATATAATGTATATTTAATCTCTTTCCAAACTAAGTTGATGTGTGGTTACCTCTGTGAGATCATCGTGCTGAGAGGGAGCAGACGAACAATCCACTAAAGGCACCAGAGTGGTGAAGGTGGCGATGAACTGGAACGTTATCTGGACAGACAGACACAGCGGGGAAACAGATCAATTCACATCATCCGACGTGATCGAGGCCTAAGTAAAATAACCTACCAGATGTCGGCAGAATAACTTTTTCAAATGTATTAATTTATTCTGGTGTGATGGATTAATGTAGTCTCGAGACAATGAGCGAACCACGAAAGGAAATCAATCCATTTTACAATCCAAGCAGAAACTGAGGACTGAGCCTCGGTAATTACGAGTTCTTCAAACTGAGATATTCATTCCACTTTCGGGAATTATTAATAGGATAGACCAGAGAACGCTGGAAAGGAATTTAATCAGCTAGCGCTGTATTGTCTACTTGTCTCACAATTCTTCTTCATTACTAATCAACACATTCATTACTCACCATGCACTTGCTGAAGTCGTTGGGGTCCACCCCTGGCAGAGAGCCTATGAGCAGTGGGAGCACGTGCGCACGGCCCTCTGGGTAATGGTTGTTAGGGGAAACCAGGCTGCGAGCCATGCCGATCATGCAGCTGAGAGTGGCGGTGAGGGTGTGCGGCTCCGTCAGGGTCTCCATCGCCGCGTAGGTCCTGTGAAACACACGATACGAGGGGGTGAGTACAAAATGAGATTTGAAGAGTGGGGTGGCGAGAGGCGAAAGTGTGTGAGGGGAAAAGGTTCAGGTTCATCTTTGTACCTGTCTTTGGAGTTATAAGATACAAGATACACATATTTTTAGATTCAGAGTCATTTCCACTTTTTGAAAATACCACTCACGTACCATCTCTTGTTTCCATTGTGAGCAAACGTTCATAAATTGGCTTAGAAATCAAAGAAAAAAGATGTTCCTCAAAACTGCAGAACTTGCCTTAGAATCTACACGTTTTAAAGTTTACTTCAATTTCAAAATAATCTAGTGATAGATATCTGTTAATCCGTGCATACATGGTATACAGACAATGCTGGTAGCTAATTCGGCATACATTTACAGGGGGTAATTTGCAAAAGGATATGAGGGATATGAGTTAGTGATTTGATTTTTAAGTTTTCTTCGGTATCAAATAAACGGTGGTGTCAGACGTCCGTGCAGCCATAGGTATTTTGTAAACAGGAAATGCTAATAGCTAATTTGGCATACATTCCCAGCTAATAATTTGCACTAATATAAACAAATAAAGGCTAAAAGCACTTCCTGTTTACATCCCCTAAGGTCCTCAAATTATAGAGTTCTGTTATCCTCCAGATCAAAGTAAGACAATTATTGATTGATTGAGTTAGAAAATCCATTAATACGCTGCCCCTCTCAGTAAATGTTTTGACGTGGTTCATTGCAGAAAACACTTACTTCTCAAGTACAGGTGGGATGGCGAGCTCCGGCGTGAGGAGGGCCAGGTTCTGGAGAGCGTAGGCTGCATCGGTACATCCGGTTTTACTGCACATCACCAGAAGAGGGCAGGTGAGCACAAAACAGGACACAGAGTACAGCGTCAACAACAACACACACACACACACATGCACACATGCACACACGCGCACAGGCAGATTATCACAGATGACCTGTGTTTGTCCAGATTAGGCTTGTTGTTGCCAGTGACTGCGCTCGCTCGTTAAGACACAGCGGGGTTTGTCAGATAACTGGCTGGCGCCGATCCGAGCGGCATGTTTGCATGGCAGCAGCCCAGTTAACCCCCATATGGTGACATGTAGGTCAGAACTGCCAAAACTGGGTCACTTTTGGCAGAAGAGTGACGGTATTTTAGACTCCACACTGGAATACAGTCATTTAGATGCTGCTGAGGTCTAAAAGTCTCCAGAACGCTCCCTTCTGAGAGATCACCAGATTACCGGGGACGGGGTCTGTTAGCGGTGATATTTAGCCGAAAAAGAGCATCATAGTTGAGCTAAAAGTAATAACCGGGAGGTGTGAAGCTGAATATGCCGACGTCCTGGCTCCATAGATGGAGGCCTGCAGGAGATGGTGGTCATTAGACGTGGGTTACAAAGACCACTGATTGGCTGTGATTGTGCAACAGAACGCTCACACCTCCTCCTCCCACAGCGACACCTTTTATTTCTGCACCGGGTAGAAATAGTTTCTACCGGCCTTCCCACACGCTGCCTTTGTTTTTAAATGTCATCTTACAAACTATTTTTACAGGCCGGCTCCTCTTGAAAAGCTAATACGCGTTTATTTTTGAGCCTCTCTATACCGCTCTCTGTCGTTTGATTTCTATCACTGTTCTTTCTTCACTAATAGTTTTAGTAGATCATTTGTTGCTTAGTTTCAAGGCCTCAAGGTTCTATTTTTATCATTTCTCTCACCGCTTTGCACATCTCGCTTTAAAAGCGCTCTATTAATACAACACTCGCTGAATCATGTTGTGATCTAACCATCTTAAACTGTTTGCATTTCTTCACTCTTATCCGTGCTGCAGGATTACGTGCAGAAAGACGGGGTGGAAGTGTTGTTTCTACGGCCGGCAACCACCGACGTGACGTACCTGAACATGGCCAGCAGGGCGGCCCCGCTGAGGCTGCGCGTGAACTCCTGCAAGTCCTCGTCGGTCAGCCTCTGGCTCTCAGGAACCAGCGTGATCCAGCTGCTGGCGGCGTGGCGTTCCCGGTGCACGCGGCGCACAACGCTCGCCGGGAGGCGCTGGAGCAGCCGCATCAGTCGTGACTGCAGGCACACACACACACACACACAAACACACACACACACTCGACATTAGCGTTATCACCCAGGGACACATTCACACAGTCTGCAGTAAACAGATCTGTGATATCGCTCTTTTTCTCCGGCACTTGTGCATTTCATTATTGGCTGGTTGGTGTCGAAGAGGAAGCAGCCAAGTCCTGAATGACAGGTTATAAATCACAGGAGTGTGACAGGAAGCGGTGGAGAACGTGGTCACAACTCGCGCAGGGTGCGCGTTCGTGTGTGTGTGTGTGTGTGTGTGTGAGCGCTGGACTCACCTGCCAGCGACCGTGATTGGAGGGATGGTAGAAGGAGGCGATGCTGTTGAAGAGGCAGGTCAGCTCCTTCTGCGCAGGGTTTCCTGGTCCACCCTGCAGGAATGCAAATCAGCAGCGTGATTAATCGGGAAGCAGCAGAAAGAAGTATCTGGTTTTTAATGTATTTTTCATGAGAAGGCGCCTGTCGAGGGTTGTACCAGAAGCGCCGTGATCCACAACACCAGATGTCCGACGTCGTAGGAGTTGGTGAGATACCGCGGCGCCACCATCTGACTGACCCCGACTGGAAGGTTGAGGCTGCGCAGGATCCTGGTGAAGATCTACACAGGAGGGTGAGGTGGGACACTTTCTGGTAAATGCTCCAGTCCACCTACAAAAAGCTGCTACCTCACACATCATTTTAGGCCTCATCAACTTATTTGACACTACAGTGATGGTTGGCGCCAATCCAATGGGCGCCCGAGGTTATCTGGTTCCCCGTTAATCACCACTAATGGCAGAAAGTGTTGTACTAACAATTCCAGATCAGTTTTAGTGATTGGCTGTCAATTTGCATATTAAATCGTTACAATACACATCTGTCCCACTTCACCTGAACTCACCCGACCTACATCTCATTCATGACCCAGAAGTCCCCAATAAACACATTAACAGACACACTTTCATATGCACATAATCCCGCCGATGACTCACTGTGGGAATATACGGGGTCCAGTCCACGTAGCCGATGTTGTCGTTGGCGAGGCGAGCGAACAGGTTCACGAGGTGCTGCGAGAGGATATCAGACAGGCGATCAGTGCGAGCATAAAGAGCGTTCCCAGAAGCGAAGGCCGTCATTCTTAGGAATAAATACCACCACTCCAACAGGAGATGTTCAAGAGGGGAGGAAGAGCACACACACGCACACTCAGCCAGGGCCCCGCTTCGAGGCCAGGACACCGAGCGGAGGCACAAATGGAAAATCTTATCTGCACTCCGAGCGTGGAGCGCCAGCGCTTTAACAACATTTCAACATTTCAGTCATCGCCGTCAGGAAATGTCGGCAAGTGTGTCAATCCAAATTACTCAGTCCATTTTTAGGAAACTGGACAGCTGTGGTGATTCATTGCTCAATCATTAAAGGGAAAAAAAAACATAATCCACCACTTGGTGTTTGGAGATTTCTCTGGAAACTCGAGAGGTGGAATTTTCATTAATTTGAAGTTTATGTGATTTTGCTTTGGCGTAAAGATTTTAAACTTTGAGGACAGCGAACAGTTTGTTAAACTAAGTGCTAAAATGGCTCACAAATGTTCAGAGAATACCTCAGATATTGTTCATGTGTGTGTGTTTGTCTGTGTATGTGTGTGTGTGTGTGTGTGTGTGTGTGTGGGCGCCTCACCCCTTCCCAGCTCGGCTGATTTTGCACCGACGTCCAGAGATTCATCAGCTCATCAAACCACAACCTAGAAACACAAACACACACACAAAAACAATATTACATTCACACACACTGACACACACCTGAAGCTGATTTTGCCCCCATCTATCTCCAAATTCCCAAAATATGACCTCCATCCCCCCCTGCCCCCCCCCCACCCTCCCCTTGTCGATTTCTGGAGGCGAGTGAGAAAAACTGAAACGGAAAAACTGAAGTATTGAAGATGATGTATTGTGGAAAACTGTTTCGGAAACTGCTGATGAATCCAAAAATAAATCCAGACAAATAGCTTGCGAAAGAGTGAACACGCCGAAGAATGCGGCGAGCGCTGTGAAGGGGCTTGATGGCTGGAATGCAAGCATGACGGGTGAGGAGGGAGCGGCGCCGAGGTTTTCCAAGGAAGCAAAATAAAGCAAAACAAAGAGGAGGGAGGGAGGGTGAAGCACCGCTAACGGGAGGAGAAGAATGTTATTTATTGAAACTCCCAGGTGCACAGGTGTCGACGCTAACAGGGGCCTGAATATGCGGTTACGCGTGCACTCTTAAAGGGACAGTCCACCCCAAAATGTTTCCTCTCACCTGTGGTGCCGTTGCAGTTGCAGAGTTTTGGAGATATCAGCTGTAGAGATCTCAAATATCATGGAACCAGACATCACTCAGCTTGCGGTGCTCGAAGCGCCCCAACACAAATAGATAAATTTGAAAACCCCGACAGCCTCTGTCAGGAAATCACGACCAGGTTTACTCAAGATAATCCACAGACCTCGTAATGAGCAGTTTTCATCTGTTCCCTTTCAAACAAACGAAGCATACCGAGCCACTCAACCTTCACTTTGAGTTCTCGTTGTTGAACATTATGTCATGGATTCTGGATGAAAACTGTCCTGAGATATCCAATACAATTACTCTGGAGAAGGGAAAAGATAATTGCTATAAATCTTTACAAAGTAGCACAACTCAATGAAAAAATAGGAGGAAATATGCTCTTGTGAAGAGAGGGACTGGATAACAAACGTGTCACAATGAATTTTTCCATTTTTTAATTTCTATGATGAACCGGGATTGTTAATTTAATTGACCACTGAAGGGATCCGAGTAAAACTTTTAATCCATGGTAAATTTATTTTGTTTTATTTTACTGTCTTTTTGTCCTTTTCTGTGGATATGTTGTATGAACAGAAGAGGATGAGGACAACTGTAAAAAATAAAATAATTCTGACTTTTTTTTTCTTTTTACAAATCCGACATTAATCACAGAATTTGGATTTATCTCAGAATTCTCACTCTAAACTCAGAATTCGGTCTTTTTCCCTGAATTGAGACTTTTTTTCCTCTAAATTTTGACTTCAAAACTTAGAATTGCAGCTTTTTTTTGTAAAAAATAAAAGTCAGAACTCGTTTTTTTTCCTTATCCTAAACATCTTTCATATGAACGTCATCACAAAGTCATGAGGTTTTTCGTTCTTGCCTGTATCACTTCACTGTCACGTCAAGACTTAACGGTTGAGAGGCTAGCTAAACAAGCTAAGTACATTATCTGACATTACAGCTCAGCTGAGGAGGACGCCATTCATGTTTACATCCCGCGCTGTCACGAGCCTCCTGCCCGCGAACAGACGCAGGCCTCTCTCTCTGCGCTGTCAGGTGAAGTTCGGTAGTAACAAAACAGTTCCCGCACGAAACTGCTCATGAGAAGGTCTGCGGATTATCTCGACGATTTCAGGAAAGTGACATCGCTGTTGAGTTTTTCACCACGAGCCAAAGAGTCATCCGGCTCCATTATGTTCGAGAGAAGGCAGACATCTTCAAAAACGCGGCAGCTCGCACCAAGAACAATCTAGAAGCATAAACAGCTCTGCAGGTAAGAGGGAAAATATGTGTTTTGGGTTTTGGGGTGAACTGTCCGTCCGCAGGATCCGAGCCAACATATTCTGACTTCGTCTGCTGGCGGAGCTTCTTTCATAAATAAACAGAGGGTTGCTTTTTAAACTTTATGGACCCTTTGTGTTCGCTCTGGCCGACACTCGCTGCACTTGGCGCTGCGCTCCCCGTTTCTAAGCGGAGCCGTTCGAGCTGGCCCGACTCACTGGAAGCCCTGGCCGTGCTCCTCCGGGGGCATGATGGTGGGCAGGAACAGCTCCATGTTGCTGATGGCCTTCTGCATGACCACGTCGAACACGCACAGCAGGGGGCGCCACTCATCCAGCATCTCCTGCGTGGACGACGCGGGGAAATACCTGAGAAATTCACACACACACACACACACACAGAGCGAGGATGGACGTGAGTACAAATAGACGCAGACAAGCGAAGACAGGCTGGAGGTACAAATACACACATTGATCTACTGTACACAGCTCAACAGGGGATCAAAGCAACGCATTATCCAGGGAATAAATTACATGATCACAGAGGACGAGACTTACAGTCTGCAGCTTTTGATCAAAGCCTTCAGGATGTGGTCCACTGAGCTGCAAACAAGCACAGAGAGGAGGCGTGTGTTTGTGGAGGAAATCAAGCGCTCTGCTGTCTTGTGAGGTCCACGTGTCCTCACCAAGGTTAGAACAACATTCACCAATCAGGCTGAGCGACCGACAATTAATCGTGACCATCAACACATTCATTCATCTTAAAGTCAACAACAATGACCAACTCCAAAAAATCCATAGGTAACAGTTTTAGAGCGATGAGAAGGAGGATAAATATTTCCAAAGCGAGACACCGTCTGGCATCTTTGCTTGATAATCGATCATTCTTAACCACAAATTCTTTAGGAGAGAGGTTAACGTTTGGCACTAGGGTTGGGAATCAAATTATAATAGAGCTACACGAATGTAGGTCTACTAATACTGCAGCCAGTAGCTGGCTGACACAGCTGGAAAACGCTGGCCTGGTTCTGTCCAAAGGTGACAAAATCAGCCTACAAGCACCTCTAAAGCTCACATTACATATTGTTTGTATGTTTCATAACTGTTGCTTGGTGTTGTGTCAAAGTTTGTATCCCTGTCAATCACCTTTTTGCACATTTGCACAGGGGTTTAGGCAAAATCTGCCTTTTTCTTGTATTGACTATCTCCTGGATTTGATGTCAAGGCTCTGCGTAACATCAGCTTTCACAGGCGAAGCGCCTGTTCTTCAGCAGCCACATTAATAATACAGCTTAGAGTCGGTTTACCCACTTTCTGTCAGTATTAAAGCGTATTTGCAGCCCGTTCAGATGAAGCAAAAGATGCTCCGTGGCACCGCTCGAATATGACAACCTGTTGTTGCTCCTCAGCTCCTCTGTCATTGCTTTTAAAAGCGGCATTATCGCCGATCTCGCGGAGCAGCTGTCGACGTACGATGAGCCAAAACCAAACTGAATAATAATTGTCGAGTTGTCCGACAACAGAAAGCAGATGTTTAAGAGGAAATACAATCCCCAAATCAGAGACACGCCGATTCGCTCGGGACTCATATTGTCCCATGAACTCTGCGCTTGGCGAAATGCGGTCGGTAATATGTGGTGGAAGTTTGGCTTTGTTTACTGCACAGGAACAAGATCACAGATGTCCTCCAGTGTGATTTCAAATTACCAGTGGCAATACTAGTCCCTTGCGGGCAGGGCTTAAGAAGTATTTTGGCATACAGCCCCCCATAAAACATCAATTTGCCAATTTTCAGAGGTGCCGGTGGGTGAATTTTATTGCTTTTGGACGGAGCCAGACGAGCTGCTTCCCCCTGTTTGGGATCTTGATGCTACGCTAGCTGCTAGCTGATGGTAGCTTCAAATTTGACATATAGACATGAATTTTATTATATTAAAGACAAAGCACATTCATTCATATTTACACCATGGCCTTGTCATTATATAGTTATATCATTATATCATTATGTTCAGTGGTAAAAACTCAGCTGTTCAGTTTGTTTTCTTCTTCTTACTGTTTTATTTTCCTCTTGTTCATATTTTGCTTTATTACTTATTTGTTATTTATTGTTATTTTTTTTTTTATTGATGCTTAAACCCACTCTGCTATCCCCCTGCGCTGCTATAACGATACTAATTTCCCCACTGCGGGACTAATAAAGGATTATCTCATCTTATATCTTTTATATTTACACCGTGCAACTGTCCTGCGGGATTCCCGCCTGTATCCTCTGCAATTCAATCTAAATATTTTATAGGATGAAGCTACACATCGTGTGTAAATTGCAATTACGGGTGGGTTTTCTCCATCAACGTCATATCTGTATAAGTAAAAGTTGTATAATGAAAGAGTTTATTTATTATTATCACTTTTTCAACCCCTTCATTTGAGTCTTAAGCCGCTGTCACAAGTGAATTTCCCCAATCTTATCTTATCTTAAAAGATGTGATGTCAAACCAGGTCAATTGAAAGTAAGTACACATATACAGTAAACCAATACAATGCTCAAACCGCTGTCATCAGGTTGACGTAAAGGTAAAACTTCATACTTGGGGAACCAGATGAGTCCGAGGTGCTCGGTTTTGGAGTAGACCACCCTGTCGTACAGGTCATAGAGCGGTCGCCATGGCAACTGCAGGTCATCTCTCGACAGCAGTTCCTTCTTCCTGTTTGAAAAGGGAGAGAGCGAGATTATCGACGATACGATGAAGTTCTTTAGCGCTCGAACCTGTGAGGTAAAAAAAAAAAAATAAAAAAGTACGTTGTCATGACTGAATGATTGCACTATAATAATGTTATCGTGAGGTGAGAAACTACTGGGTGTCTGAACGAAAGAGTCTGTAATCGTAGGAGAGTGAGTCACTGCCGCGCAGGCTGAGCCGAACACGACGGTGACAACTTCCAGACATGTCTGCAAACACAACACCGCCGCTCTCCGTATTCAATAAAGCATAAACGGTCTGACGGCTGCAGACGTTAGTAATTTGCAGGTGTAGACTCAGCTGGGGTAAAATACTCTCTACACGGGGCCCCGTAGAGAGAAATGAAGAGGGTTTGAGATCTGAAGGCGGACGCGACCGGCTCTCTGCAGGCTGTGAAGCTACCTTTCACTGTGATTCTTGATTTTTCAAACGCCCTGTTAAGCTTTTTAAGCGCACGGCAACCGTTGTGCAACTGATGAGCACTTTAAAAGCTTTAAAGGCGCAGCAGGTTTATTTTAATCCGCCTGAGAACGTTCCACATTGCCTTTCTTTGTACTCCATTACTTCTTCTCTCTTTGTAGGAGTCACAAATTACAGCAATAAAAGTTGAGGGTTTCAGAAAATGCGCAATTTCCACGGCCTCAGCTTCCTCTCGTCTCATCCCTCTCTCATTCATCCAGCGGCTATGGAACAGACGCTCATCAGGGGACACTTGAGAAATGAAGGGAAAGAAGAGACAATCGGGGAAATGATGGTGAAATGCCAGCGGAGAGAAAAGCAAAGGAGAGCCTACTGAGACCCGACGTGTGATGCCGAGTATCAAATTCATCTCTCAGCTGTAAATCCTGGCACTTAACGTACGCTTAACCCAGATCTTTCTCTTTTCATCCGATGGAAAACCCTCAGACGAACGACGTCTACATCAGGGTGTTGTTCTGTGATGGATGTGGAAATGGTGGAAACAAGTGGAGACTAAATGGGAAGTGATGAATGTGGCAGTCCTGCAGAATATCCTGCGGTGGGTGGAGGAGTGACGGATCCGATCCGAGAGACAAAAGCAGGGAGTTTAAGATATAGGTCAGGGCTTAAACGGGAATATATGCACCGTGAGGCCAACATTTTTACTCACTGAGAGTGTGTCTGCCTGGTCGCATGTGTGAGCTCAGTACATTTACTGAAAGGACTCAAGAACTCTGTCAGATTTCGAGGTACTTCTCAGGTATTTCCTTATTTTGCTCCTTTAAACTTTACACTTCTACAATAGTGACTAGTTTCATTTCACACTACGATTTTATGTTTTAAAAATAATTCTGAAGCTCATGAAAAGCCTTTTTTTTTGTCTTGCAGCATCTGGATGGAGCTTCATCCAGCGTTGTGCAAGTTCGCCCGTCCGTCCACAGTCGCATAATAATTTCCACTGCCCGTTTCCCAAACTAAATGAATAACAACCGCTCAATTACAAAAATGCTGTGAGCTGGACTTGGAGGGTGGAGGGATTCTGTTGCTGTTGGCTCCTTGTATTACCTTTTTGTTAATGACTTCTCTTGATTATCTTTCACTGGCAGACATTTCCCAAGACCGGTTGGATGGTTCCTACCTCGATGTGTCCTTTTTTAAAACTCGTTGCAGATGTGGCCGAAGTTCGCCCCTCTTTTTTATTCGGACCACAATCTGAGAATAAATCTGAAGTTGTTTTCTTTGGGAATCTCATCGGATTTGTTCACAAAATTCCGTCAAATATTGATAAGAGCTGGCTTTCTTCATAATGAAATCTCCACTTTGGCAGCACCTACATACAGCACGCCAAACCTTCCAATTATGCTCTTATCTACAGTCTGAAGGTTTTTCACTCAGCAGTTGTTTATATCTCATTCACAGCCTGATCCTCTGATGTCTTTTATGGCTGTTGAGAAGATTTTCCGATTTATGGAGTGATAATAAAGAGATATCCAAGACCTCCCTTTGTAACAAGCATTTTGAACCTGGTTTTATTGAGTTTTAAAGGAAAAGAAAACAATTCATACTGACTTATAACAAGCTTCTTATTATTCTTGTATCTACCAATACCTCATTACTTTACTTTAAGCACCCAGTGACATTATAAAATATTAAAACAGGTATTATTTTGAAGTCCTCTCCTCATGTGTCATGTTTTGCTTGTCGTTTCCTCCCTTTGTCTGTTTTCCCGCCCTTTTTGCTCCTCACCTGCGTTCTATCAGTTAATCAAATAGGTGGGCAGCACATCAAGAGAATACTGGCTCACTGCTGCTAACCGTGGTTAGCTAGTGGTGCTATTGGCTAGGACTCTGTCAGGACTTGAAACGCGGAGCACAGTGGATCTGGAGGAGGTTTTCTGACATGAAACAGAAGGTAAACACAGGTTTAATTAAGGACAATGAAGGTTCTGTTCCATCTAGTGTAGCGGAGACGTTGTAGTGAGCCAACATGCACAATAGCAGCGTCTTGACTCTGTTTGACCCAATTAGTAACATTGGTAACACCTGTGTTTACCTGATACTGTTTTATGTCAAATTGGCTGCAGTGAAAAAGGTCTATTCAGGGCCTGGGATGGACAGGAAACCCAGCGGGTCTCCAGGCAAGGACGCAGCAGAACTGGGCTCAGCGGCAGTTTGTTTATATTCAGGGTCAGATCTCGATGCAGATGCAACATTTTCTGTAACCAGTGACACATTTAGAGGATTTCTGCCTGCAGCCTTCACGGAGGTATCTGCTCTCTGGGAGCTTTTTCTGAACTATTGTCTCAAGTCTGCAGGTGGTTTAAAGCTCCAAAATGGCAGCAGCCCAAATGTCAAAGAGGTAAGTGAAGAATCCACTTTAACACGTCACATGTGACATCAGCACGCCGCTTGTCGCACGGTGATACTAACCAATCTCTCTGATCTCATTATGCTAAAGGACACATAAAGGTAAGACGAGCTGATGCTGGGAAGTCTCGGCTTCTGAAGTCGAAGAGCTCCCATTGTTATACGCTTCCTACACTTTCTGTCATCATATATTAGTCATAAAGTTATTTTATTGTGCTGCACTGCATAGTAGAACTCATCCATCCATCTACGTAGCAGCAGGCCGCCCTGACATGTTTCTCCCCGGCTCCTCCTGAGGGGATCCCGAGGTATTCCCAGGCCAGATGGGACACGTAATCCCTCATGGTCAGGGTCTGCTGCCGTGAGGCATCTGGATCAGACGCTTGAACCACCAACACTTGCTGCTTTTATCACAGATCTCCTCCACACATCTATTACTAGGGCGTACATATACATTTTCAAATGTGTGTCTGCCTTCTCCCTCATTAACAATTCCAGAAAATGCAGTATGAATATGCAAATATTTAAAGTCCACTCGTTGGCCCAATCCCAGTGTCCACACTCACAGACTCACAGACTTTGAGCTGCGTCCCCAATAATTCCACAAGGGTTTCGGGCTGCCCTGCTGTCAAAGTACGCGAGCGCTCCCTCACACACATTGTGAGCCCTTTAAGGGCCACTTTCTGTAAGTCGTTGCCTGAGAGAATTACCCACAGTTCATAGTGTTATATCAAACACAGAAATACCAGGGAGAAAAAAAACGATTATCTAGATGCTTTCATTATTCTTAAAGCAAATAAGAATTTGAAAGGTACACAACAATGTGAGTAGTTGCTAAGGAACAAGTGAGGAATGAATTAGGAACTACTTGATAGTTAATTAATCGTTAATGATTAATCTCTGTGATTCAACTGGGAGATACTACATTAATGAATCATTAGTTAATGATTAGTTCATTAGTATCTTGGCATCAACATACCTGTCCATTTTCTTCTTGAGTTGTTCCTGATTAACTATGACTCAGCTGATGAGCGGCACAAACTAGCTGCAACTCATTATGTAACTAATTACTTAATCACTTGTTACTCCTTGTTTTGTGCCTCTTCAAGTAAAGTGAAACATAAAACATAAGACTGAGTCTTTTTTTTTTCCTGGGAGTTGCCCCTTGTAGCTTCTCTCATTCAAACACTCCCCAGGTGACGTCAGTTAAGTCTGTTAGGGTTCAGGGCTTAAGGGCTTTATAGGGGGACATTGGGATTGGGCCCTAATCTATGTACACTGGGGGCTTTAATATCCTGGATGTCTCAGCGCCTGTTCCTGAGTGTGCGTGAGGACCTCAGACATGTGTGTTGCATTTGTGTATACATGCGTGTCGTGTCACACCCACCTGAGGAGCTGAATGAGCAGCCTGGCGTAGTTCTGCATCATGTGCGGCTCCAGGTTCGGCAGCGTGACCAACTCATACAGCAGCTGGATGAAGAGGATGTGGTCCTCCTTGCTGAACCTCCGGCCGTACAGCTTCAGAAAACTGAGAGAGTGGAGGTGAGGAGGGGGGAGTGGGGTTGGTGCAAGTGACAGGTGACCGTCAGTGAGAAGCTCATCTCCTCCCGCTTCCTGCGGCTGACCCACTTCCCGTATATACACAGCGTCAGTGGCCCACTTTCTCGAACATGAACTCACCTAAGTGAATGTGAGTCGATGCCAAGTGGGCAAGTGTTGAGGCTTTATTTAAAGTTGAGGTGGAGAACATGGTGAACTCATGCTCTCTGGAGGCCGACAGAGTAGCTCTGTGGTTTCCTCTTTAAATACTGCTGATATTTGGCATTTGGCACGAATTTGTTTCAGTGTGAAAGACTCTTGGAGACCTCACTGTGGAAGATTTAGTAATGGAAGTGGACCCTGCTAGGACCTCTTTTCAGAAAATATATGATGGTTAGAGGCAAAAACATTTTAAATCCTGTTTGAATTGTGCCATGAACTACTCATATGATGAAGTTTGTCAGTTTAAAGGGGCACTACATAATTTCAGAGACAAACTTCAAACTCAGACTTGATAATAGGTGATAATACAAACAGAAATAGAAAAAAAACAGTATGAATTTGTCCTTTAAGGTCAGTTTGCTTAATCAGTTTATTCAGTCAGTGAAGATGTTTCTCTTCTGATTCAAATGTCTTCCCCAAAACTGCATAGTGCACCTTTAAAAGATCATTTTTCAGCTTGAGAAAGCAGTCTGAGATAACGCTAATGAAATATAAGACTGTGAAAGTATGTCATTAGAAAAATTAAATACCCAGCGCAAGTGACATTGTCTTGTTTAACACGCACCAGCCGGTCCTGTACATCAGCTATCTTACATAACTGACTGACTCTCTTGTCCCGAACCTGTAGTTGTCAGTACGAACAGATTTGTTGTGTACATTAAGTGAGATGATGTAGCTCATTGAGCGGTTTTGCACAAAACTAGATGTTTTATCTCTACAACAAACTGCAACTTACTTACTTACTATCTTGACTTAGAAAATTATCTTTTAGATATAAAAACATCTCATGTATAATTCATGGCACAATTCAAACAGGATCAAAAATGTATTTCCCTCTCGCTGTTGATGCCTGTACATTTTTCCCCCAAACTAAGGTCCAGTGGGGAACATTGACTTCATCTCTCTACAGCTGTACTGACAAACTGCACAATGAAGCTCGATATTATAGTTTTGTTACAAATGTTATTGTACCTAATGCTTCTCAACCTTTTTGACCTTATCAAGTTGGTTTTCACCACCACCCCAACTCAAAACATGCTGAACGTGCCAAAAATGTAAACAAAAGCGGGTCCAGTCATAACTAATATGCACAAACACTAAAATCTTTTTGAACTGTGCAACATTTATAGTCATATAAATAGACAGAACAGCAGTTTGCTTACATTAATCTTAGTTGTGCTTTGAAAACACATGTTCACAGTTGTATTTTAAAACATTGGAGGATTGTAAATTGTTACTAAAATAAAGGTTCTATGTTGCACAATTATATCACTGCTGCAGGTGTCATGTAAAAACTACTCCCCAGTCTAAAACAATACTGTTATTGTATTTCTTTCCAAACTACGATCTGGTGACACCTAAAAATTAACTTGCCACCACCTTGGGGGTCCTGCCTCCCACCAATGACCTAATGAAACTTCTTAATTTGGCATTTGTTGTTATCATCCCAGAGAAGAAGTGAAATGATAACACCACTACCACCCTCTACTTTAACTCACAATATCCTGAAAGTGCTAAAAATGACAAAAGAGGGTTTTTTATGTGCGTGTCAGTGTCCAATCAACACACACGTTGACTTTCAGTACAAACTCAATAATATCGAGGTCATTTTAAGGCTAATTACACCACTGGTACAGGTAATGTAGTGTAAAACTACTCCCAAGTCTTAAATATGATTTTTTATGTTTATCTAAACTACGATCTGGCGACCCCTGGAAATGAACTTGCCATCACCCAGGGTGAGAGCCAATCACCTCATGTCTGATGATGCCAGAGAAGTATTGACTTTCTACCAACATGAGAGGCCTTGCGGTTGTGATTTTCCTGAGCTGAGTTCAGTCAATCCAACCTCAGATGTTACATAATCTGCTAGACAAACAAAAAATACGAATCCTAGACGACTAACTGTTTGTTTCAACACTCACTGGAAGAGTTTCCTGCACCAGAAAGCGACCCCGGGCCACAGCTCTCTGACGAGCACGGCTCTGGACAGGTTGGCCTTGATCTCCATCAGCAGCTCCGTGGCCTCCCGGTCCAACCGGTCGGAGTAAGGCAGCAGCCCGTTATACACAATCTCCTTCTGGGGGACAAACCCTGCCATCTCCTCATCCACAGTCATATCCCAGCGGTCACTATTCCTTCTGTGTGTGCGCGTAAAAAATAAATAATAAATAGGAAAAGGTAAAGAAAGCGTTCCCTCTTTATCTAATGAGTGGTGCGCCTTCTGCTGCAGAAGTTAGTAATCCGCTGTGTCCAGCGAGCGGAAGGCGAGCAGGCGATCACAGGGAGGAAAGTGTGTCACGCTAATTGAGCTGTGCAAAGCCCCGAGCAGCCGAGGGGCCGTTTACCGGTCCCGCCCTGACCTGCAGTGTCAGGCGCTGCGTCACCTCGTCACCTCACACCTCAGCCATCCACCGGCGAGGTGAGCAGGTGCGCGCACCGTGACGCACGACTGTAAAAAGGCCCCACAGGTCGCAGGAGGAAGGTGCGTTACCGTGCTGCCCGGGCTTTGATTCCCAACAAGGTGGAAGGCTTTGATATACCAAGGCTCTCATGTAAGGTCGAGGGAAAGAAAAGTGAGGGTGACTCTCTGGACTACAAATCCCAGAGGCGCTATATCCGTGCGCACAGCCAGCTAATCTGCAGAATAATAGGATGATCTGATAACTGGATTAATGCCCCTCTGCTGTTCTACTGACCCACAGTGGTTGTTACAGGGATAAACAAAGGGGCGAGTGTCTGGTGCATGTCTATCTATCTATCTATCTATCTATCTATCTATCTATCTATCTATCTATCTATCTATCTATCTATCTATTTAAAATGAAATATCGTACAAAAGAAAGAAAAATGTATTTAATTACCAGTAATTTGTAAATTGAAAATACAAAAAATGCATTCTGGCACACTGTAATTATCACATTTTACCTTGGGAACATCTGACATATTTTGCAGAGACGGTTATAAACCCCGGGTAGAACATCGGTGTTGGGTTCAGGCGTGCAGCTTGTGGATTTATGATGACCCAACTCGAAGCACATATAGTGGCATCAGTTGCAATGCTTGACGTGTTGATGCGCTTTTAATGTGGGTTATCTGCAATGTGACTCAATTGAAGAACATCTTTGGCTGCGTGCCACGGAAGCATCCATTTATCTGTACCCTCTGTGTCTTACAGCACCTTTTGTCACCACCCTTCTGGGATCTCGCTCCTCCTTCCATGTAAATCTATTTACTTTAAGCCCGTGTAATTGTCTCATCGCTACATGCTCGGAGTGGAGCGGTCAACTACAGGATATCGTCTGGGCCTGAGCATAGCAAGGTCGCCGCGCTCACAGAGAGGGGCTTAGAGACGACTTTCTCTGGTCTGGTTGCCTTCAAGGAATGGGGTTTTTTTTCGCCGCAGCTCCACGTCAGCTCGTTCTTAAGCTGCCTGATTGCATAAAGTGCCCTGTCAACCCCGCCTCGGCCTCGCCGGCGGCCTTCTACCTGCAACCTTCAGTCGGCTTCACGAGCGAGGGTGCCCTCTATAAAACGGTATTTTCTCTCTATAAACACAAACAGACAGAGTCACAGACTTTGAGAGGGATCCCAGAACAGAGTGTGCCTTCCACACGGCGTATCAGTCCAAGAGTGTAACGCTGGACTCTGCCAAGTAATCTCACCCAAGACTTTACCTTTTATATCCCCTCAGATCTTATTACTTCGGGCCTTTTTTTCGGCCCCTCAGAGCGGCGACAGCACCTGCTTTCCCCACCGCTGAAACACATCCAGAAAGAAACACGGTGTCCGTCCCTGTTTCGTCCTCTTCTTCTTCTTCTTCCTCTTCTGTGATGTTGCCAGGGAATCTGGAAGTCGAGAGATTTGTTGGAATTGTGTTTCAGTGTTGTTGTGTGGGCACAGGCGCTCGCATGTGTGCACACATCTGCGAGATTCATTATTCCACAAGTGGAGTCCACAGATGGAAAATGTGATTCAGGATGATGATGCCTCTTTGACTCAGCAGGGAGAAGACCAAGCAGAGCGGGAGAGAGAGGTAGAGAAGGAGGGAGGGAGGGAGGGGGAGAAAGGAAGGAGAGATGATGGTCCCGATGGAAGTAGATGTTTTTGTCTTTCACCAGCTTGCTCATCTTTACCTCGCGATCTTCAGCAGACACCGAGACAAATCAGATCACAAATGCATGCACGAACACACACACACACACACACACACACACACACACACACACACACACACACACACATCAAAGCCTCTCATTTCCACCAGGGATTTACGGTGATGCCAGTTTTCTCGCTCCTAAAATATTGGAAAACCCCAGTTTGCCAATAAGTGTGTGCGCACGTGTGTGTGTGTGTGTATGTGTGTGTGTGTGTGTGTGAGTGAATGTTTGTGCGTGTGTCAGTTTGGAGAGTAAAGAGTGTAAATGATGTGTCTGGGAAACCTGCAATGTGATGTCAAAACACACACGAACACACACACACACAGACACACACACAGAGAGAGTTCCTTCCATCCAGCTGGGCTTCTCGCTGGGAGATATGCAGCCCAGTTCATCGCCAGACAGACGGGTAATATATGGCCCCCGCTCCTGCCTCACACACACACACTCACACACATGCACACACTCCGACACACACACACTCAAACAAATACATAACCACATTAGACTTCCCTGCAGAACTAAACTGAGCTGTCTGCATGTTCCTCACTCAGATTCCACTCGCGCTCGCCTCTGTTTCTTTTGGATGCCACAAATCGCTGAAGGGAAGGAGGCTGCGACCGCTCCGGATGCCAAGGTGAGGAGGGAGCGAGGAGACAAGGAAATAAGGAGACGCACATTCCATCACAGAGCTCCCGTGGAGCCGCTGCAGCAGGGACGAGCCTCCCGGCCGTGATTTCTTATCGTGGAGAAGGCAAAACCGGCGAGGAGTGCGCAGGTATGAAAGGTTAATTCCCTCTTCATCTTCTTCCTCTTCTTCTTTTATCTCCTCTGCAGCAGTCCCTGCTTACATTGTGCGCCGGTGTAGCAGCCTAGTTGCTATATTTCACGGTGACTGCATGTGTGATTTATGTGTGAACAGGAATGAGTCCGCTGAGAGGTTTCCCCTGGCTTTTGATTCTCCTCTCCGCAGCAGCTGTGTATGCAGGTACCACACATGCTCTCACGTGTGCACCGACACAAACAGCAAACCTGCGCACAAACACAGCTTCTTCACCTCTTTTTTTCCCAGAAGTATAAATCTAGCACAGACCACACACACTTGTGCCTGCTCCACAGGTGTGGGTGGTGCAAAGGTGGAGAACGGGTCGTCTGAGGTCTGTCGTCATCCATGTGACGAGCTGCTGGGGCTGCTCACTGAGATCCACGGCCTGCGCATTGTCACCGGCAACCTGCTGGAAGACCTGGATAGAGTCGTAAGACAACCAAGAGTCTTTAACTCTCTGATGCTACTTTTATTTTGATATGGCACGAGAGATTAAACTGGATTAAAGATGTAAAAGAAAAAGCAGCTTTTTTATCTTTAAGTACTGAATTTTAAACATATGAAAACACAGAGTTAAAGGTGTTTTAATATCCAATTTTGTGACTATCTCGGAGACGCCGCCAGCCTCTGCAGTGTGCTTTAAATTATATTTGATGGGGCAGAGCTGCTAACAGCAGAGTTGCTCCTCTTTCAGTGCAAATGGAACAAGTAGTGACACACTTTTTTTCTGGCAGTAAAAGCTGTGGTTTGTGGTCAATATCCTGGTAATTTTGTGGGGGGAAAAAAAACAAGCCGAAAGAATACCATCAGTGTTAAGATGTTGGCCGCTAACCTCTTCCGAAACCACAAAGCAAATAGGCAAACGCCTCAGTTTAAAGGTGCACTGCGTAGTTTTGGGAGAAGAGAAAGATCTTCACTGACTGATTTCTGATTTCTACACAAACAAAGTTTCATACTGTTTAACTTTGTTTATATGTGGCGGACCCTGCCACCTTTCTAGCCTCAAACTGTTTTCTGGGGACCTTATTTTCCTCTGAGAACAGCTTGTTTATTCAGTCATGGGAAAAAAAAATATTTCTGAGTTTGTTTTATTGTCTGAGTTTGAATTTCTTCTCCAAAACTACATAGTGCCCCTTTAAGTCTATAGTCATGACGTACATCGTTTGAAAGCTGACATTCTCATGATCTTTTTCATGCAAACCATGTCAAGATAATCATGCGGAGAAGTTACCCACTTGTCTCCTGAGCAATTTACATGCCAGCCCCCGAAAGACGGATGTATCATGTAGCCAATAAGATTTCAAATCCAACAATTTTTTCCCCCAGACGTGTGAATATTGTGTCAGTTTTCAGTGATGATATCTAATTTGAACTTGAACCATGTAAGGCTTTATGATGTGGGCCCACTGTGTGAGAGAGGCGCAGTTACAGGTCATCTGCAGGAAAAATATTTAGGCGAGAAAATTGAATAAATATTCACTGTGTTCAAACTCCTATAGATTAATGCCAGAAGCACTTACAGAGCTTCTGACAAGTTGGAGGGAAAAAAAGCTGCTTATAACCTTTGAAAAGAGCCTGAAACCATTTCTGTACTCCAAATGGTTCAACAACAGCTTTGACTTTACTTTGGACTAGACTAGACCATAGGTCCATAGACCACAAGTCTCCGTGTACGAATACAGGGCAATACATATTGATAAAGAGAAAATATAGTTTTCTGATGATGAGTTTAATGTTTTTAAAGTACAATATGTGTGTATTTGTATTTTCAGTCAAGAGAAAATGAGGAGATGCGGATATCTATGTTCGAGCTGAGCACCAGCAGCAGCAGCAGCAGCAGCAGCAGTGGCAGTGGCAGCAGCAGCGGCGGCCGTGGCAATAGCCGTGGCAATGGCCGTGGTCGCAGCCATGGCCGTGGTGGTGGTGGTAGAGACAGCAATGGTGATGGTGGTGGCCGTGGTAGAGATGGCAATGGTGATGGCCATGGCTACAGTCGTGGTGATGGCCATGGCTACAGTGATGGTGATGGCCGTGGCTACAACCATGGTGATGGCCGTGGCTACAACTGATGGTGATGGCCATGGATACAGTGATGGTGATGGCCGTGGCTTCAACCATGGTGATGGCCGTGGATACAGTGATGGTGATGGCCGTGGCTTCAACCATAGTGATGGCCGTGGCTACAACCATGGTGATGGCCGTGGCTACAACCATGGTGATGGCCGTGGCTACAACCATGGTGATGGCCGTGGCTACACTGATGGTGATGGCCATGGATACAGTGATGTTGATGGCCATGGATACAGTGATGTTGATGGCCATGGATACAGTGATGTTGATGGCCATGGATACAGTGATGGTGATGGCCAAGGCTACGGTGATGGCCGCCGTGGCTACGGTGATGGCCGTGGCTACGGCGATGGCCGTGGCTACGCTGATGGCCGTGGCTACGGCTGATGGCCGTGGCTACGCTGATGGCCGTGGCTACGGCGATGGCCGTGGCTACGCTGATGGCCGTGGCTACGCTGATGGTGATGGCCATGGCTATGATGATGGCGATGGCTACGGTGATGGCTACGGCTTCGGCTACGGTGATGGCGATGGCTTCGATGGCGGTTATGGCTACTTTGATGGCAGTGATCATGACGAGCTTGACAGAGACAGAGACGGGGAGGTCTGGTGTATGCAAGATGGACGGATATACGAGCAGGGGGAAGATTGGGATGTCGACAGCTGCACCTCCTGCACTTGCCAGGTCAGTGTGACCGAGCGTCTAACTAATCTTATTTGACTACAGTTTGAAATATTAGCAGTGAAGTGTTTCTTTAGGGGACACTGCAACTGCTTCCATCTTCATTTGTAGCTCTTTTTTATATGAAGTATATAGAAGTTGTTTAGTCCTTTGAAGGAAATCCAAGTCCCAAATCAAAGTCTCTTTGTGTTATTTTGTTTTATTTATTATATATACAACTCTGGACCTGGATAATTGACTCTTGGGACTTGGGAGCCATTAGTCTAAAGTTTCTCCCCGGTAAAATCCAGACACCAAAAAGTTTAAGAATCCCCTAACATTGCTCTAACGTAGCTTACCAATACAGGACTAGCTATGGGAATGGTTAATACATTTTAAAGGATTGGTTTGACATTTTGGAATACATGCTTGTTGGTTTTCTTGCTGAGAATTAGATCAGGAGAGTAATAACACGTAACTCATCCATTAAAGATCCCCTCCACTAAAAATTTTTTTTCTTAGTATTAGTATTCTTAGTATTCTTAAAATGTCTGATCTTGACAATACAGCCTTGTATCTGAACCATTCACTAGAAAGGAGTTCTCCATAGTTCCTCTATTGAAGGGGGAGATGTCTGGGTACTTTCCAAAGATCTGAGATTTAAATGTACTGAAGCTAGATTTAGAACGTCACAAGCTACAAAAAACGGTTCCCAGGAAGAACTTGCTTGTCTATTAAGGTTAACAGATGTAACACATAATCTAGTACTTTAATTTAACCTCTCTCATCATAATTGTTATTATAATATCGTCTCACAACCATTAACACTGTGTTAGCCACAACCAGTTACAAGCTAGCAGGCTAACAATCTACATAAACAAATAAAATATGCTAACTACACCTACCATTCTGACACATCTGCAAGATTCATGGATCCAAAATTAAAGTTTGAGTGGAGGAAAAATGTTAAATAAAATATTTAAAAGTTATATTTTTTACATGACTTTAAAATGTGTCTGGAGGGGAAGTCGAAACGGCTAAAGACAGAGATGATTAGCTTGGGTTAAGATAAACAAACTGCTGTTCAAATGTTAAAAAACAAGCCTACAAGCACTTCCAAAGTCTGATTAAAGATGTACAAAACCCCCCCAAAATATTTACGTAACAAGTGCGCTAAGCTAGCGGACAGACTTGGAGATCGTTAGCTTAAGTCAGCATAAAAACTGCTGTTCAAGGGTTAAAAAAATCAGCCTAAAGGCACCTCTAAAGCTCATGTCATGTCTGGTTTAATCTGTACAAAAGAAGAAGGGTTATGTCCTAAGCTAATGGTCTCCTGGCTGTGGTTTGAGATGTGAGAGGCATCCATCGGCTCACTCCTCTAATTCTTGGCAAGAGAACAATTTGCGTATCTTCCAGACTACTCCTTGAAGAACGCATTAACCGGCTAGAGAGATACTTTAGATCCACTTGTATCTAAATGTGGTTTCATTTACTTCTGGACTGCGCTTCAGCCACCGCTCAGAGTCTGTTTCTCTTTACAAAACATCATTAGTTTTTTTCCAAGGATGGATTGAGGGAGTAGCCAGACTTCTTGTGAGTCATGACAGCATACCATTCCTCTGCAAGGACTGGCATTCAGCTCAAACATCTGGCTCAAACTGGCACGGTTTGACTAATAACGTTTTTTACACCGGTCTGTATCTCCCTCACCTTGTGCAGGACGGGAAGGTGGTGTGTCAGCAGGTGTCTTGCCCTCCGGTCTCCTGCATCAATCCCTCCTTTATTGATGAACAGTGCTGCCCCGTCTGTCTCAGTGAGTTTGGTTTGCATGCAGCTATGATTCACTGTGGAAAAATGTGCGTGCTGCTGATCACAGACTTTGATTAAGGTGCACCAACAGTGTATGTGTGTGTCAAGATAACGGAGATGGCTGGTCCCCGTGGTCCGAGTGGACGGCGTGTTCGGTCACCTGTGGACGTGGAGGGCATCAGAGGGGCCGATCCTGCAACGGCATCACGCCTAAAGACTGCGCCGGCCCGTCGGTCCAAACCCGCAGCTGCGTGGTGACTAAGTGTGAGCGCAAGGGTAAGACATCACTCTGCATGTCTCATCTGTCACGTCTTGATTTATTTTTTTCTTACTTGATTGAGCATGAACCGCCCCAAGTGGATGAATTGAATATCCCTCAAAGAGTGAAACTTCAGACGAGTGGATTTTGGAGATTAGAATCATAATTAGAAACATGTTTTAGTTTTGTAAACGTAGACACGCTGTGGAGCTGTGGTGGTGTTCTGTGCTGGATTCAACCCAGAGACAGCTCCTGGCTACTGTACCAACAAAAAACTATTTACAATCTTCATGTGCTTGTTTCGTCTCCAGCGCGTCCTAACGGTAACTGGGGCCTTTGGTCCCCGTGGTCTGCGTGCACAACCACGTGTGGCGACGGAAACATCACGCGGGTCCGTCTCTGCAACAACCCCCCACCACCGAAAGGAGGTCGAGGGTGCGCCGGCAGCGACAGGGAGACGCAACCTTGCAACAACACACTCTGCCCCAGTGAGTATACGAGCATAAATGCGCACACAGCTCTGCACTGCCGTACTAACAAAGTATGCAATGTGTTTGTGTTTAGTTGCCGGAGGCTGGACGAGCTGGACCGAATGGTCGCCGTGCTCGGAAACATGCGGGGGAGGTCTCATAAGTCGTCAGCGGGAGTGTTTGAACCCCGCCCCTCAGAACGGTGGGAAGCCTTGTGCTGGAGTTGCTGTGGACTATGAAGCATGCAACAAACAACCATGTCCTCTAGGTAAACCTGGATCACTTGGAGGAAACATTTTTAAACAGCACAGAATTAAAAAAAGATTCTGGATTATGACAGAGCAGACAAATGCTTAAAAAACAAACTTTCTCGGAATAATTCAGGTGCTGTTCACCAAATCCTGGATTATTTTTTGACTCCTTGCCATTTGTATGTGTTTTTTCAGATGTATGTATGCTGTCAAACCCGTGTTTCCCCGGGGTGGAGTGCACATCATACAGCGATGGATCATGGGAATGTGGACACTGTCCGTTGGGCCTGAGTGGCAACGGCACTCACTGCGAGGATGTGAACGAGGTGAGAAGAGCAGACGTAAAGGATCAGACTGTATGACATCAGCCGGTTAATGGATCAAATCCACTAATTTAGGGAGACAGAATGTTGGAGACAACAGTTTGAAGAGGAATAATAGATATCACCATGAAACTGAACTGTTTCCTTACATTAAGATGATTATTTCCACATCACATATCTTCTCATATTTCATGTTTGACCAGTGCATGAAAAAAAAATCTCTCCCATTAAACTCCGTCTGGTCCTGAAGGCACTGTTATCTCCTAATCTGACATTATGACCGTCTCAAAAGAAATAAATACAGTGTAGTCTGATCCTTGGTAAAAAAAAACAAAACAACCCAGTGTTTGATATGCTGAACATGGTTGATCTCTCTATCTCTGCAGTGTGAAGTGGAGGATGTGTGTGTCACAGAGTGTGTAAACACAGACCCGGGGTACTACTGCATGCCCTGTCCTCCCCGCTATAAAGGCACCCAGCCGTACGGCCTCGGACTGCAGGCAGCCCACGGAAACAAGCAGGCACGAGTTCCTCTCTTTGAATATCAATGTTCACCCCCTTCACTTTGAGCTACAAATCATGAATCACTTTGTATTCTCTCCGCTTTGGCCGTAGGTGTGTGAACCATACAATCCCTGCAAAGACAACACGCACACCTGCCACAAGTATGCCGAGTGCTTGTACCTGGGCCTGGCGTCCGAGGTGTTGTTCAAGTGCGTGTGCGCCGTCGGGTTCGCGGGCGACGGCTTCCTGTGCGGCGAAGACTCTGATCTGGATGGCTGGCCCAACAAGAGATTACCCTGCAAGCAGAATGCAACGTATCACTGTCAAAAGGTGAGAGAACGAAAAGGATTGAATCTGATCGGCTGACGGTGGTCTGGATGGATGTGATTTCACTAAAGCGATCTGTGATTGGCTTGTAGGATAACTGCCCCACGCTACCGAACTCTGGGCAGGAAGACCTGGACATGGACGGACTGGGAGACGCCTGCGATCCTGACGACGACAACGATGATATCATGGATGAGAGGGTGAGACTGTGGCCCGGACATGGTGTCACTTTGGTGGAACCCTGATTTAAACAAACCACTCGCCAGGATGAATGTTAAAAGTGCAAAACCACAGATAAGCTAAACCTTACATTTGCTTATGTTGCAACTAAATGGTTGTTTAGGGTCAGAACCACTTGGATACGGTTAGGGAACATCATGGTTTGGCTGTGTTTTGGTCGCCACAAACAATGTTCTGAGGTCGCAAACACAGCTGGAGATGGCCCGACTTTCTGTGAAACATATCCAGCTTTGGTCCCCGGAAACACAGCTGGAAATAACTCAGCGTTCTTAGAAAAATATCTGGTTTCGCTCACCACAGACATGGCTGGAAATTGACCCCAGTTCTCCTTAATAACACCCAATTTTGTCGCCACAAACAGCTGGAGATGGCCTGACTTTCTGTGAAAAACATCCAGGTTTGTTCTCCGCAAACACACCTTAAAATAACCCAACCACCCTTGAAAGATATCTGGTTTTGGCTGCCACAAGCACAGTTGGAAATCGCCCCCCTGCTCTCCTTAAAAACACCCATTTTTGTTGGCGCAAAATCAGCTGGAAATGGTCGACTTCCCTTGAAAAATATCTGGTTTTGATCACCAGAAACATGGCTTGTTCCAAACAACTTGTTCCAAGTTCTCCCTAAAAATATCCGCTGGTGTCATGCTTACAGATGTTGAAATGATGTTGTGAATACATATATCCAGCAGAGTGAAGCTGTGGTCATCCATTCGGCAGCCTCAGGCAATCAGCATGTCATGTACGTGATATGGCACGTTTTATAGAAATGTCAATCTGGTATGTAACCTGACAGGTACAAACTTGGACGTATCTGTGGTTTGCAGAAAATGTAAACCGCTAACGTTATATCCTGGCGGTGGGGCTGAAACTGACTGAAAACAGGCAGATATTCACATCCTTACGTGAACCGTATGTGTGAACGAATGTGTGTGTTTGACACAGGACAATTGCCCGCTGGTGTACAACCCTCGGCAGTTTGACTCTGACAGAGATGGGGTCGGCGACCGCTGTGATAACTGTCCCTTTGATAGCAACCCACTTCAGACAGACACTGATGATAACGGAGAAGGAGACGCCTGCAGCATCGACATTGACGGAGACGGTAGGAGCCACTCGCCAGTTCTTACAGTTTTGTATTTTTACCATTTTCATTTAGTGTTAAGTTTTTTATCCACACCTTGATTTTTGTTTAGATTTGTTTAACTGGTTATGAAACAGATCAGGATCAATAAAGTGTCATAAAAAAGTGGATTTAGTGTTATGTTACTCTTGAAATATGGATTGAATTACATTTACCCTAAAACAAGTCTTGATCTACATTGTTTGGACCGTTGTTCTATGTGTAATAAAATAATCGCACCTGCGTCTTTCTACAGAGATTCTGAACGAACGCGACAACTGTCCCCTAGTCTACAACACTGACCAGAGGGACACAGACCTGGATGGTGTTGGAGACCAGTGTGACAACTGTCCCCTTCTACACAACCCACGGCAGGTCTGAAACACACAAAACACAAATCCTGTAAAGCTGATGCTGGTGGCGTTGTGTCACAGGACATCTGGTACAGGATAACAATGTATTTGTGGCAATCAATCAAGGATGGATGGATGGTTTATTATTATAAACAAAGAAAATCTTGGAAGTCTCTTGGAAAACTTGTGATTTAATATTATTTGTGTGTGCGTTTGCAGCTGGACTCTGACAGTGACCTGGTCGGGGACATGTGTGACAACAACGAGGACATCGATGAGGACGGCCACCAAAACTCTCTTGACAACTGTCCCTACATCGCCAACAGCAACCAGGCCGACCACGACAATGACGGGAAGGGAGACGCCTGCGACCACGACGATGACAACGACGGTATCCCTGACGACCGGGACAACTGCAGGCTGGTGCCCAACAGGGACCAGCTGGACTCCGATGGTCAGTGTCGCTAAAGTTTCTCCAAACTTTAGGTGGCAGAGAGGGAAATTCAAATCCACATATAAAGAAAACGTCAATCACATGTGGGAATTTTCATTAATTTATGTGAAAACATCCAGTTCACATGTGATACTATTTTCTTGTCACACGTAAAAATGTTAGTTCACCTGGCATTAGACTATCATACATGAAACGTTCACTTCAAGTGTGAAAAGGCAAATTTCACATGTACCATTTTCGTAAAGCTCCTCTCAAAACAATCAAACAAAGGTGTCACCCATAACCAGTCGTAATCTACTGAAAAACATGTCCTGACACAGATGTGGACAAATGCTGATTGATTTGCCGTCACATAAGGAAGATATTTCCTACAATTCATGATAAATGGATTTTGCAGCCATGCAATAAACTCTTGTGACAAACTGTCCAGTTATGTCTCTACTGATCTAGGTCATGTAAATGTTGGACATCAACATAAACCGTTTATGGCTCTCAGTGGTGTGATCACTCATACATAAAAGACTCTTTAATCTATCCACCATCATACAGTTCCCTCTCACAAACATTTGCGCATCATCTCGTCTCGTCTTTCTTTTTTTTTGCCCTCGTCCTGGCACGAGTGAATCCAGGAAGTCACGTGGTTTGCATCTCGCTCCTTGTTCCTGTCTTTCTCGCAGGTGACGGTAGCGGAGACGCGTGCTTTGATGACTTTGACAACGACAGTATTCCAGATGCGCTGGATCCCTGTCCGTTGAACCAGGATATCGGGTCAACAGACTTCAGGAAGTTTCAGGTTGTTTTGTTGGACCCTAAAGGCACCACGCAGTCCGACCCTCTGTGGGTGATCCGCAGCCAAGGCACCGAGCTGCTGCAGACGGCCAACTCGGATCCTGGCATCGCTTTAGGTCGGTTAAGTGATTGTGTCTGTCTGGGTCAAATTGATTACTCAAAAAACATCTACTTGCCAGTTGGAAGATTTAAATACAGATGTTCTGATACCATTTCCCCTTCCTGATACTGATACCTGAACTTTGTGTTGGACTCGGTACTGATCAGATACCAGTGTGTGTGGGTTTTTTGTATGAGGGGACGGTATGAAGCAAAGGAACCAAAGATTTAAATTGAATGCTGGCCACTACGGCGACCAAGTGAGCTGATTGACTACTTGTGCAGGAAAAAGTGTGTAAAGTTGCATACAAAGTGTACAGGAGGCTGCTGTGAAGTAGCAGGATCCCATATCTGATAAATTAATAAAAATGTATTTTTCCCGTCATGATTTTTATCGTGCTAGCAGCACCTGCTTCAGGTCGCTAGCTAAATGCAAACAGGTTAACATGAGGTGAAGCACAGCATCATGGGAGTAAAATTATATAGTAGAATAACCATAGTTTAAAAATGTTTTCTTTATGTTGTTATGTATGAAAAATACTGTAAGTGGACTACTTTATCACATTAGCAAGTTATTCAAACAACCTTTCAATAGATGCTGTCCCAAACGTTTTGTTCCGTACAAGCTGTCGTTCCCAAATTCAAGATAAACGCTGCCCAATTTGAAATCGGAAAACCTTCTGGGTCCCACCCACCAAGCTTTTATTCACAGCTCTTATCAACATACAAGACTAAGATGAAGTATTTCCCTATTGTTTCTTGTTTTATTTCATAAACGGAATGATTCTGTGTAAATGTGGGCCTGCAGTACCGTCATTGCCCACCAGGGGGCTGCAGCCAACACCTCAGGACTCACGGCTCTAAGCGTTTTCCGCTGTATCATAAAAACTGTTAGCCTACAAAGCTAATACCCTTTTGTTTGAACAGGATACGACAAGTTCAGCTCCGTCGACTTCAGCGTGACGTTTTACGTGAACACCAACCGAGACGACGACTACGCGGGCATCGTGTTCGGATACCAGTCCAGTCGACGCTTCTACGTTGTCATGTGGAAACAGGTGAGGTTTGAAAAGCTTGACTCCTGCTGATGGGAGAAGTTCAACCTTAACTGCACTTCAAAAAAAAAACTTTGATATGAGTTAGATCCATCTTTTGTGTTCGTCTTTCATGTTCTAACTCAACCTCGCCACTGCATAAAAGACCTGACTTTTCATCCGTGTCCTTTCATGCCATACTGTACAAACGTCAGCACAACCTTCACTCTCTTTTATTCTCCGCGTTCTTTCTTTCTGTGAGAGTAGGTGTCACAGGCTTACTGGGAGAAAAGGCCGTCCAAAGCTTTCGGCACGGCGGGAGTCTCGATCAAGCTGGTCAACTCCAGCACAGGGCCGGGGGAGTATCTGCGCAACGCCCTGTGGCACACCGGAAACACCCGACACCAGGCATGAATCAGCGACTTTATATCTCTTCTAAACCTTGGGCACACCATCCTTTATTAGATCGGCACAATAAAAGCTCAGATATTCAAGTACAATTATTCTTGACGTGTGTGTGTGTGTGTGTGTGTGTGTGTTCCAGGTCAGAACATTGTGGCATGACCCAAATAAAATCGGCTGGAAGGACTTCACCGCCTACCGCATGCACCTCATCCACAGACCCAAGACCGGGTTCATCAGGTACAAAGACGGTTTCCCACCTTGAGTTTTTATCGCCCGACAATCTTAACAGTGGTTAGATTTATTCGCACGAGATTCTTGAACGAGACTAACCCCAGGTGATCTCTTTTCCTTTGGGATTCCTCGTCGTCTGGACAGCGTCTCTCTCTCTCTGTTTCTATAGGCGAGAAGAGTCACAAACGAGATGTACGAACATGTAGATTTATTGAGTTAAAGAATTTGTTCCTTGGCCGGTTTTTCTGTTTTACAGCCTGAATTTATATATTCCATGTTGGGCTGTCATAAGGTCATAAAACACATCTGGATTATGATCGTGGAAATAGCCCAAGTTCAAAAAGGTAGAAAAACAAATCTTTGGACCTCTTTTTATGGGAACAACAGCTCGTCTCAAGCAAACCACCTCCGCACACGAGCAGTGAGCTTTACGTTTTAGTTCACAGCTCAAACATTTGTTCAGTTTCATTTTGTTTTGACTCTTTATTTGCACATAAAAACATAAATAAAGGATACAGTACATAAATTGCGAGGAAATAGGAAGATTGCCTAAAAACAAATGATTCAGTTGGGTTTTTAAAACACAAACGGAAAAACTTTTCAGTTTTTAGGAAACTGTTGCCATGTAAACAGAGCCAAATAAACAATGTTATAATTTAAAGGGCCATACCGGTGTTTTAGCCCATTTACTGCACACCACAACTTAATCATTTCCTGTATGGTTTTAATATTCGAATGCATATCCCACTTCTTTTCTGTTCATTTCTGTCCAGTAGGACAACCGACTTACAGAAACTTAAGTCCTGCTTCAGATTTATGTGTTTGTTTTTGCATAACCAACGTTTCTGGTTTCACTTTAAAACTTAACTGCCTCAATATAAGAAACGGATGCTTGATGTGAGAAGATACAGACTAACAACAAGGGAATGTGCCTGCCAGTGCAGTAAGATAATTGTACTTGACAAGAAATGTCTATGCCTAATAATAAAGTGTTACTATTAGCAAAATAAATTGAATATAAGCAAATCATTCTTAATTCAAGTATTTTCTTGTATTCTTAATTTTAGCACAACCTCAAAACAAACTCATTTGAACGCACTACATAATCCATTTATACTCAAAAACAAGACCAACTAGATAGACTTTTTGCAGTGCTCAGTGGATTCATCTCAAATTTATGCTGCTTTTACAATAAAAACAACCGTGCCAGTTGCTGGAGATCAAAAAATCCAGAGCAGGTTTTTTTTAAGATTCAAGATTCAAAGTGTTTAGCGTTTGGCATCTGCAAGCAGATTTTTCCCAAATGTTTTGAAGTAGATGAAAACAAATGGATGAATCAAATGTTCTAAACTCTAAAACACCAAAGCAGCGTGCCTTAAAAAAAACAAGCAGCAACCCTGACAAGTGAATGAAATATGTACTAAATGGGATAAAACGAGCAAAAAAAAAATAAATTACAATTACACGCTCTTGGCTCAGTCGCTCTCTGTTCAGCTCCTGTTGGTTTCACCAGAGGAGCAATTTACTGTAAAAACTCCTTAAATTTGTGAAAATCACATTCGGTGCCGTCCTTAGAAGAGAAACTCAACCGCAGATGTTGTTTGAGGATATCATCAATCTCCGGGAGGTTGTTTGGTAACAATGTAATTCACTTTCTTTGTTGTACTCAGTTCTCCTCGACCTGCCACATCCACTTAGTTTTCCTCTCACTAATGGACTTTCAGAAAACAGCCCCCGGGCGATGAGTTCTCTGAGCTCGGCGCTGTTTGCGGAGCGAACGCCGTCGGTGCTGTGGCGAGAGGAGAAGTGGGAGGAAGGAGAGCAAACTATTATGTGTGCAAATTTTCAGAATACTCTTAAAGGAAGGCTGTCTGTGGCTGTTGTTGGATTCCGGGAAACTGAATGATTGTGTGACGACTGTGCGCTCATTGAATGTGAGGCTGAAAAGAAGCTCCTGCGCTGTGATTTTTTTCTGAAGGACAGACACATATTGATATTTAAGATCGTTGCTATGAAGCGCCGCTGTAAGCGCTGTAAATATAACTCCGTTTGACGTCATGTCCTCGGTGTTTATTTAGTAATAGTAAAATAGGGAACAGGACAGAGAATACAAGAAACTTGACAAAGGCAAAGTGAAAGAAAGAACTTTTGTGTAAAATATAGTACGCTGTAAAAAAGAAGCACTAAACAGCAAAATATCGTAAAGAATAAATACATTTCCACAATGCAGGAGGCAAACGGCCTCTGCCACAGATATATTGCTATATACTGGATTATTATTACTAATATATGAACATGTAGGCAGCATCTTAATGTTGTAGTTTGCTGATGTGCAGCTCTTTCACACACTGTTGGGTGGTTTTATAACAATGCATTATATCTCATAAGATTATATTAATCTTTGTACGCTTGTAAAATCTTAACCTCTAATGTAATTATAGCTATCAGATATATGTAATGTAGTAGAAATAACAATATATTCCTCTGAAGAGTTGTGGGGTAGAATTAAAAATATGTCTTTGTTAAAAGTGAGCCAACCTTACAAGTAGCACTCAAGTGAAAGTCTTAAAGTATCTAATATTAAAAGTACAGGTGAAAGTAAATACATTTTTTTTTTATCAGGTTTCCGATAAAATACTTAACGAGCTCTGCATCTGTAGTCAAACACATGATAGAGTAGACGCTGTGTTTTGATGATGTTGATGTCTTCGCGTTCCCCTCGCAGGGTGGTGGTGTACGAAGGCCGGGACATCCTCTCGGACTCGGGGGCGGTGTACGACCACACCCTGGCTGGAGGCAGACTGGGGCTGTTTGTCTTCTCTCAGGAGCACGTCATCTTCTCAGACCTCAGATATGAGTGCCGGGGTAAGAAATCCTGTCCAGAAACATCCGTCCTGACTGCCGACGAGGGGCAGAAGTAATACTTTCTTTACTTAAACTGGCAGCGGACAAGTTCTCTGCTCCAGAGTTTCGTTATGAAGTAAAATGTCGATCACACAGTCAAATGGATGTGGATTAATGAAACCATCAGCGTTTACGCTCCGTCTGCCGCCGGGCACGCGGTCACCCGAGGAAAGGAAGGTTAACGGGTGATCGATTTCTATTATAGACCAAAGGATTGAATAAACTCACGTTGTGGTTGTTGTAATTTATGATTTAATGATCCAGTCAACCAGTGAGCCAGTTTCAACTTGGAAACGTTGGAGGGGAAAAGTTGTCTGTTGCCAACACAACAATAAAAAAAATACTTATCCTCCACAAGAAAGAGTCCTGTATTCAAAGTAAGAGAAGAGAAGTGTAAATCTACGTAAGCATTCAAATTAAAGTACTTGAGCCGTAGAATAATGTGTCACGTTGGCGCGATTGGATTGTTACCGAGACAACAACGTGTCGAGGTCGAGCTCATTACACACTTCATATACAGTTAAATGTGTAAGTCAAGTGGTTCTCAACCTTTCGGGCGCCAACCCCCCCTTGAAGTGGTCACAAACCTGATAGGTCGTGAGATGATTAATGAGAGAAAAAGAAGGAAAAACACGATTCTTTTACGGGCTTTTCTTGGAAATGGAAATACTCGAGCACAACACTCGGCTAACGGAACGTCTCTGATGACCTGTGTTTGCTCGCTTCCCTCCTCAGATCACTGAACAACCCGACAGAGATCCACATTCGTTTCAGACAAAATCATCTCAATCCAACCTTACGAGACAGAGGGAGGACGCACCGGGACCGAGGCCTTTATCCTGCCAGAACTATCAATTAGTGACCGTCATCTATCTATCGATCAGCTTTTCATTCGCTGTATATTACTGAAAGACTCTCACAGCACCTCTAGTGACAATAGCCTCTTGTTGCTTTTCTTTTTTTTTTTTTTTTTGCTAAATGGTTGTAAATATTTATTTATTGCCAGATGCCAGACGTGAAAAGGGGGAGGGGGAGGGGGGAGGATGACTTCACGATGGAGTTATTAGATTTTTGTGCAGATGTCTGGCGGTAACTTATCAATAAAATACTTTGTTTGTTTTTTTTCAGTTGTTTCTTTTTTTTAACTTGTCCTATGTGGTGACGCCAGCACACACAGCACACACACACACACACACACACACAGGGCTGTGGAAACGCGGTCTCTAGCACCTTCCAGTGGTGAAAGTAATCACTACACGTGTCGAGGGGGAGGGAGGAAACTATGAGGAAGGTTAACTGAGGGGAGAGAAGTTAGTGGTGGTGCAGGAAGTAATCAGATTGTTTACTCAAGGAGGAGCAGCGCTGGAAAAAGTACCAAAAAAGTCCCTCCTGAGAAGAAGTAAAGATAACCTGGCAGTTAGTTTGGTGAAGGTGAAAGTCACCCTTGAGAATTTTACTTAAGTAAAATTTTTCTGAAACTGTATGTCAATCATACTTTTACTTATCTGCCAGGCGGATTATTGAATCCGACACTCAGCGTCTGTCTGATTATTTTTGTTATCTGACTGCTGATAAAATAAAATAATTGAAAAACGCAGCACGCATCCTGCAAAGTAACTGAAGTTAACAAATACATGTAGTGGAGTCCGAAATGTTGTGGAGTGTAAGTATGAAAACACTCAAGTCAAGAACAATTTCTTGAAAATTGTAGTTAAGTACAATACTTGAGTAAATGTACATTCCATCACTGAGTAAAAGTAATAATACTCACTACAAAAATGACTCCATGACATCAATAAATGTAATAATGATAAATGTAGTGGAATGTAATGTTCTCCAGTGTACAGAAGTATTATCAGAATACTTTTTTTCAATCTTGTGTTAAGTAACCATCGTATAAATGTAGTGGAGTAAAAAGTAAAAGTATAAAAGTTGTAGAAACTGTAAATACTCATTCTACTCACGTAGACGTACAGAGGTTTTATCAAAAATACTTTTACGTGAAAGTATCTGTCATATTAATGTAGTGCAGTAAAAAGTACAATAACTGCCTCGGTAGCGTCATGAGTAAAAGTATAAAGTAGTAGAAAATGTAAATACTCATTCTACTCAGGTAAAAGTACAGAAGTATTATCAACAAACTGTAACTTCCGTATTAGAACGAGGTATTTTGTTTGTAAAATCGTGTACTTTTAAAAGTAACTGTCAGATAAATGTAATGGACTAAAAGAAAAAGGACAATAATTGCCTCTGTAGTGGAGTAAAAGTACTCAAGTGACGTTCAAGTACAGTAACTCAAAAGGTAACTACAGAAGAAGGACTACAGTACTTGAGTAATTACTTTCTAAAAGAATATTATTGGTTGTTCATCACAGATCACACAGCAGGAGACTTTATTTATCAGGGGAATAATCGTTTTATTGCCTTTTTATTCCATTTCTTCTGTCTCTTTACATCAGTTTTTATGTCTGTGAGTGAAAATCAGTCGCAGGAGTGTTTCCTGTGGTCTGACAAATCTGGGTCTCCAATGAAACCTGAGCCTCAGGGAAATCCTTTGTCATCACTGAAAACAGAGTACCTGCTGAACCGGCTGGACAGGGCAGCGCGCGCGCGCGCGCGCACACACACACACACACACACACACACACACACACGCTCACGCTCTACCTGGCGCAGCAGCGTCACCACTTCCCACACTGGGATGTGAAGAATGAGGAAGACGCTTCTCAAGCGAGAGGACAGGAGTCGTTACCGGAGCACAGACAGGCGGTGAAGAGACTTTCTGTCCTCAGATCAGATCATAAAGTGGAGTGATGGCGCTCGGCTGTGCGGAGAGGTGCGCTCTGTTCGCGCAGCGGCACCAGTCCGCCTTGAATTTTGCGCTCCTGGTCGTCGGTTACATCCTTTACCTCCTGATCGGAGCCGGGATCTTCTCCGCCATCGAGCTGCCCTACGAGCAGGAGCTGCGGCTGGAGCTGGAGGCGGCCCGGCGGGACTTCCTGTCCAACAACACCTGTGTGTCCGACGCGCGCCTGGAGGAGCTGCTGGCCCGGGCCCTGGAGGCCAGCAACTACGGAGTGTCCGTGCTGGGAAACGACACCAAACACAACTGGGACTTTGTGTCGTCCTTGTTCTTCACCAGCACCGTGCTGACCACGACAGGTGAGGGCGGACAGGTGGTGAAGCCTTGTAGCTTCAGAGCTCAGCTGATGGATTTGCTTTAAAGGTGCACTGTGTAGTTTAGAGGAAGAAGAAGCTTCACTGACTGGTTTATTCCCATGCATAAACTCTCTTTGTTTTAATGACTGAACAAGCAAACTGACCTTAAAGAACAACACAATTTCATACTGTTTCACTTTGTTTATATGTGGCGGACCCTGCCACTTTTCTAGCTTCAAACTGTGTTCTGGGACCTTTTTTTTCCAGCTTCTTTTTTCATTTATGGAAAAGATACATTCCTAAGTTCGTATCACCAACTCATTAACACTGTAAATATTAAAATTCTATGTTTGAATATCTTCTCCAAAACTACATAATGGCCCTTTAATTTGTCATTGTTTTTTAATTAATGTATTATTATTAATTTAGATGTGAATTGCGGCAATACAATGAGTTCAAAGTGGAAAACAACTCTTCTAGCTTTAACTTTAAATTTAAAGAAGTAAACATATTTTAGACTATCAAACTGTAATAAACATCAAATAAAGTCTATAAACATTTGAAATATTGATGTATAAAGAGCCCAACAGCCTTAATCTAGTAAAAAATAAAGATATAAGTGTATATTTAAAACAAACTGACCTTAAAGGACAACACAATTTTGAACTATTTCACTTTGTGTATATGTGGCGGACCCTGCCACCTTTTCTAGCTTCACACAGTGTTCTGGGACCTTATTTTCCTCTGAGAACAGCTTGTTTATTCAGTTATGAGAAAAATATATATATATATATTATGGTATATACGTATTATATACCTATACATATATGATATATATCTATCTCCATATATACATACATATGTACCCCTATATAATTAGCGAGCTGAGGGCACTTACAGTCAACATTTTTACGATGGGTTTTTATATGTTGCAACAACGGTTAAAGGTGCAATATGTGACAGTGGGCCAGCTAAGAAATTCCTATTTAAACAAACAGGAAGCAGTACATCAGTAGAGAAAGCTAACTGCTGCTAACTGTAGCTACTGTCAGCAACTTAGCTCAGTTAGCCGTGCAGCTAGCAGTACAGACTGGGGGAATGACCCTTGGGTCACAGTTATCATTTATTTCATACTTTCTAGTAAACCAGCAAGTCTGGAGTTATATACGTTAATACGTTGTTTTCGGTCCAGATAGTAAAAATGTATTAACCATTCATTAAGTCATTTTATCTCACACGCCCTTTGTACAGAGTGACTTATTAGAAACTGGCACCATCATGTTACAGCTCATCATGCGAAAAGCAGTCATGGATATATCAGGGTCATCACAAGGACAAAATGCATGTGGTCTGGTAATCTTCCAGGGTGTTTAAAGGCCCTTATTGACTGTACTAACAAACTGTCAGGCTTTACATGTTGCACCACTTGTTATTCAAGAAGCAGAAGCAGGTTTGGAGGTGTTTATTGTGGGTTTTTAATGCGAACTGACGTCCCCGAAAACCCGCAGAGCTCTGGCGCTCTGTGTAAGCATTTGTTTAGCCTATTATTTATTAATTGAGATTCAGACAGTCTCGATTCGAACTTGTCTTTGCTGAGAGGAGATGTTGCTGTCGAATGAGCGCCTGTCTTTATCTCTCTTGCCTTCCTTCATTTTCTCTAATTACCGTTCTCTCTGTCGAGCTTCGCAGAGGCTAAGTGGCTCCTGGAGTAGAGTCCCACCTCTAATTATGCCTTCTGTAATTAACGGCGTGCTGCGTGTTTGGTTTTGTTTCCAGGTTATGGCCACACTGTCCCCCTCTCGGATGAAGGGAAGGCCTTCTGCATCTTCTACTCCCTCTGTGGCATCCCCGTCACCCTCTTCTTCCTCTCCGTCGTGGTGCAGAGGATCATGGTCCTGGTGAGTCGCCGTCCGGTGGCCTACTTCCACCACCGATGGGCCATGTCTAAGTCGAAGCTGGCCGCCATACACGCCACCTGCCTCGGCGTCGTCATGGCCCTGCTGCTCCTCATCATCCCCGCGTGGATCTTCACCAGCCTGGAGAGGGACTGGGACTTTCTGGAGTCTTTGTATTTCTGTTTCATCTCTCTTACAACCATTGGCCTCGGGGATTACGTCCCCGGCGAGACGCACAGTAACGAGGACAACCCACACCCGCAGCTGTACAGGCTGGCCATTACAAGTGAGTGGGGAGCTAAATACACTGCCTCTGCTGTCAGGTGGAAGCCTTTTATCTCCTGAAAAGAAGAAGAAGAAAGCAACAGGCAGTTGTTCCTTTTCTTTTTTTTTACCCACTGGTTTGAAAATTTTTTTTATAATAAGAGAATTTTCTTATCTTGTAGTGCAGCGGTTCCCAGCCTTATTGGATTGTTACGCCCGAAAACACAGCATCGCCTCATTGTCTCAGTTAGCATCCAGGTCCGGGACTTGTGAGAACCCTGGCCGCTGAGTTATTTCACTTTGCCATGTTTAAAAATAATGATCGTAAAGGCCTGGAAATCTGAAGGCACAGATGAGCTCGGAGCTAAATGCGAACAAAACAGCACGCCAACATGTTCGCAGTAACAGTGTTAGCATTGATGTTTTGATGCCTTTGTTCCGATGGCCCATTATCTGTAAGTTCCCAACCCCACTGCCATCCCTTAGTCACTCAATGTTTTTTTGAGATCAGCCTACATCTAACACGTCGGGTGACGTGGGTAAACCAACGGAGGTAAAGGTGGAACTCAACAGCAGCAGTGACATCACTTGAAATCTAGTTTGGTGTAAGGCCAGATTGATAGCTTATTAAGGCCAAAAACTCATGGACAAGGGCCCCGCAAGCACTCAACTGACAACTGCAGGGAGATTGTGTAGTTTCATAGTAGGATAAAAGGATGTGAGACAAATAGGCTTTCAGTCCAATGGGCCATTTTTCAGACTATTGGGGGCCAATGTTTTTCAGGTATTGTCTACGAGGGTCCGGCTGGTGGATGATGGTATCCTCCATCGCCAACGGCTGACCACCATCGACAACTGAGCTCTGACCATCGTAACATTGTAACACCACTTATGTGCTCGCCTCGGAGTTGCTTGCACTTTTTCTGCAGCTATTTCTGCACAATGCAATAACGTTACGTTTCCATGTCTCTCACATTATTTTCTTCTTAAACCTGTCCAGTTTGACGAACCCAAGGCGCTTGCTTACATTGGTGGTAGCTGTGTTTATCTCTCAATCGTGCCATCGTTAACTCCTGGGGCTAAACACAGATAAGTCACGGCCATGTGGGGCGAGGATGCAGACTCTGTTAACCCCGGCATTGGGATGTATGTCCGGCGCTCGCCAGTCAGGGATTTGAGTTTTGATCTCTTTCCCTTCGTTTGTTAAAGGATGCGTTTCTTGGCTGAGCGAGACAGTCGGAGTCTTCCGTCAGAGCGACAGTGAGAAAACAGCTGTGATGACTGTGGTGAGCTAATGAGCTGCTCCTGCCTCGCAGCAACTCTGAGGGGACCTCGAATTCAGAAACACCCAGTCACCCCCGCTATTGTGTATCCCACCTTAGTTTAGCATATTAGCATGCTCACATTCCGCTAATTAGCACTAATCACGAAGTACATCTGAGGCTGATGGGAATGTCATTAGCAATGCAGGTCTGTTTCGGTTAGGAAATAAACCAGAGGACTGCTAATGGATAACGGCGCTGGAGGAAAAGTCAGGGGATCAGTAAAGTTTCAGAGTTTATCTCTGGAGCTACGTCACTAGCATGGCAAAAAGGAGAAAGCAGAAAAAGTGCAAACATGAATTTAGCTCTGCATGATTGGTTTTGTATCAGTCACCTTTGGGTGTATCGACCCTCACACCTGGAGCCACCGCTGCAGAGGACTACTTGGTCCTTTAACTTAAATTAAAATCACAAACAATGAGCCTAAAGGTTCAACATATTCTTCACCTTCTGCTATTTAGCTTTTCTGATTAACAAAGTGAAACAAAGGCCGTGATTGTGAGCCACCACACCCTTATTGTTCTGACCAAACCCAGATTTGCTTTATTAGTCACACTGTACTGGTGTTTGTTCCTTACGCTGCCGTCTTGTGTGTGTGTGTGTGTTTGCTCTCCCAGTCTACTTGCTGCTGGGCTTGGTGTGCGTCCTGGTGGTGCTGGAGACGTGTTGCGAGCTGCCCCAGATGAAGCACCTCAGACAGAGGTTTTACCGAGAAAACGTCCGGGAGCTGGACTCCGAGACGGCCAACATCATCGACGGGGATCACATGAGCGACCAGCTGACCGACCCATCGGACCAGACACACCATCATCAACCGGTCATCCCCTCTGTGTCACAACAAGCCGCATCTCTCCGGCAAGACAAGTCAGTGCCTTACACCCCAGTATCAGGACCCGCTGTTAACGGAAACCTGAGATGACAGATCGCCTGGAACACATTGTTTTTAAGAGACTGTTTAATTAACTGAGCGTGAGCACTCTTGTGAGTTCACCATATCTACACGTCAGCACTTAATCACTTAAAAAACAGAATCGCTTTCTGCTACTGCCAACACCAACAGACATTTGTGGCGTAAAAGCAGGAACCACCCACAGACTACCAGGATGGCTTTGTTTTCTTGTTCTCTCCTGTTGTTCAATTCGCTGCAGATAAGAGCCTGATCTGTGACACAGAGGAAGGGCCGGGTCCCCGAAACGGAGGGAAACCCCGCAAGGTTCCTACTTCCTGCCAAAGTCTCCGCGCTGTATTTACAAAGCGGCACAGTTTTGCTCCAGAGGATTTCACACCGGCTCATGGCACGTTTTATAATCTGGGGAGGTATTTGCATGGGAAATTTGCCTTCTTGGAAGCAGCAGGAAGACAATCGGGCATACCATCAGTTGGCTCATTGTACGTTACGTGCAAGAAGAAGATCAGATTATGGCAAAAAATAAACTTCCTTCCTGGTGATTGTTGGCCCTCAGGTGTTCATAGCATCTTGACATATACTAAGTAACTTTATTGAGTTTATTAAAGGTGCACTATGTAGTTTGTATGTAGTTAAGAAAAACTAAATAAACAAACTGACCTTTAAGAACAAAACAATCATATTTCATTCTGTTTTACTTTGTTTATATGTGGCGGACCCTGCCACCTTTCTAGCTGCAAACAGTGTTCTGGGGGCCTTATTTTCCTCTGAGAACAGCTTGTTTATTTAGTTATGGGAGAAATAAATAGTTCTATTTTTTATTTTTACCTTACATATATTGTAGATATTAAAATTCTGAGTTTGAATTTCTTCTCCAAAACTACATAGTGCCTCTTTTAGTACACCTCCGGTACTCTGATGCTCAGACGTTTGTGATCACCTGCCTAAAGGCGATATATAGAGTTTATGCTGCTAGGGGTCTCTCAATCAAACAAAACTCTGGGATTGTGGGAGTCTTCACTGGTAAACTGCCACCACTGCTGATTAAAATCCATGTACGTAACTCAGGCAGAGATGTTCACGGATCAGATAATGTTTTAAAGGTGAACTCGTGTCATGCTCTGTCACGTTAGCTGGCTTCCTTCCTCACTCTCTGACCCTCTCGAAAAGTTAAAGTTGTTGTTGAAACATTTCGGGTAACGTAGGTACAAAACACAACAATGTACGTAGCACAAAAGTCCAGGCCAGACCTATTCAGCTGGGCCGACTGTGGGCTCAATGCGACCCTTAAACAACTTTATTCCGACCCTTTGAGCATTTTGTTCGTAGGATAATGAATCCATTTACTTGCTAAGCAACAAACATTCTCTTATTTCATGAAAAGGTTTCGACCCAAGCTGTTCTATGATTAAAGCTGCACTGTTTATTCCTGCACTTCTGTATTTATAAAGTTTATTTTTCAACTGTAAAAACGTATTTAAAAAAGCAGAGAGGAAAACGCATTGTTCTAACACATTCAAATTCTAGTCCGACATAGGTAATGTAAAAGCCTGGCCTAGTTAAATATATAAGACATTTAATGCAGAAATTGGACATTTTTAAATGGTAAACTTGTCCCCACAGTGTTGCATGACAGGGGAGAAACCATTTCCCCCTTAAAAACCTCTTTATTTTGTTTTTCAGTCCAGAAAAGTTAAAAAAGACTGTTAACCGCCGACTCACCTTCTGTTTCTACTCTAAAGTCTGAAGAATAGCTTTGCTTAAATCTTATCAGCTAATACCACCTTATTATCCTGCACTCGACACTGAAACACGAACCTATTCCCATTCAAACCTGCACAAATACTGATCCTAAGCTTCTAATTTCTTTTGCTTCTGTCACCCGGAGGTATGTTCTGTCTGGTGGAACCATCAGACCACCAAACACAAAAAACATCTGTTTTTAAAGAGGACTTTTTACATCCTAGAAGCAGGAAAGACCATTAAGAAATGTAGAGCAGAATCAAGCTTTTGAATGGTAGTGAAGTTAAGACGTATACAATCTAATGCTGCTATGCACCAATAAATCCCTTATTCATGGAGGTTTCTGTTTTTCTTGTGTGGTTAATGTAGCCTCATTGATATAAATTGGGTGGATAAAATCCTAAAATAATCCAACTTGTCAGTTTAATGCAATACAATTAAACCACAACCACAAACTGCAGCCTGTTTAATGACCATACGGTTGAATGCATGTATGTCATTGGGGTGATCATGCTGCAGTGTGCAGCATCCAACCACTAGAGGGCAGCACTGTCATTGTACACACAAGTCTTTTCTTCGCATGTAGATGGTTGGTAGTGGGCATTTATATTTCATGCTGCTTAAAGGGATGTTTCTTAAAAATGTAATTAAGCGGCAAGAATATGTAATTGTTACATCTAAGGTTGAAAAAGCATGTTGCAGTTTTTTTGTTTCATGTATTTTGTCAAAGCTGTCCTCGTTTACAAGAATGTTCAAGTAAATGTGCTGTACATGTTGGATGTTTTAGGTGACAAATCAGTTTTTTACACATTTGCTTGTGGCACAGCTTAAAAAAAATCAAGAACTTTGTGTGTAGTTCGTTTTCTGCGAATAAAAAAAGCAACATGGAACATTTTAGAGTTGATCATTTCTTCATAAATGCACAAATGACAAGCGGATCAAACGTCTTATATAAACTTGGATTATTTTATTTATACAGTATCATATTCACATTGTAATTTAAGAACACAAACATGCAGACTGATGCGGGTGCACACATCCAAAAATCACACATTCATACTCAAACGTACACACACACACACACACAAACACAGTCCTTCAACCTGCGGTGGCAGAACTCACTCCCCAGCGTGAGAAAGTATTTGTCCCTTGTGAAATGTCCTTGAGTCCACATGAGGCGCAGGAAGGTTGTTGTGCAGCCGACCTTGACCTTTGACCTCCCCACAAAGGCGTGGAGAAGTGTTATTCGCATATCGGTAGAGTAGCCCACGCCTTCACACTCACATACACTCCCTCCCTCCGCCGTCACTCATGCTGTACACCTGTGTGTGCGTTTATACGATCTGTGGCTGTTTGGAGCAGCGCGGCCAGAGAGGACGCAGGCTGACGATGAAAAGGATGAAGAGCAGCACCGCCATGATGGTGACTATGGAGACGTAGCCGGCGTGGGGTAGAGGGGGAGAGTCGGGAGCCTCGGCCGGAATCATGTTGGTCAGATTCAACATGTAGCCCAGCGTCCAGCCTGCGTCACTGCCTTTTATCTGGACACAAACACAAACACAGGAAGAGGGAAACTGTCACTGCTCACTGTCATTTGTTGATGTGACACAGTTTGGGCGGATTCAGACTGCAGTTAAAAACAGACTTCAAGGGAAAAATGAATAAGTAAGGGGAGAAACGAGGAGTTACTGAATGTTTGATGAGTAGAAATATCATCATTCACAGCTGCCCAAATAAAAACCTACAGGAGACTTTCTCTCAACATGGCAGACAGTGATCGCCATCACCATCATCCAAACACAAAATGAGGGGAAATAGTTTGGAGTTTAATGACTTGAAAGATTATGTCCTGAAGAAATTAAGCTGTAGTCAATGCCTACTAAGGAACTTTATGTTGGTGTTTCCTTAAGTTTGTCACATATTTGGAATTCTACAATATTTAAATGTGACATTTCTCTTAAATATTAATGCTAATGCTAAAAGGGGCACCATGCAGTCTTGGGGAAGACATTTAAACTCTGAATAATCAAGCTGTTCTCAGAGGAAAATAAGATCCCAAGAAGAGTCTTTGAAGCGAGAAAGGTGGCAGGGTCCGCCATATAGCCTATAAACAAAGTAAAACAGTATGAAATTGTGTTGTCCTTCAGTTCAGTTTGTTTATTCAGTTTATTCAGTCATGAAAACAAACACAGTTTGTTGATTTAGTTTGTTCCGGCATAAAGAAATCAGTCCATGAAGATCTTTCTCTATTGATTACATAGCGCACCTTTAATAAACTTTATAAAGTTACTTAGTCATATTTCAAGATGCTATCAACACCTGAAGGCCAGTAATCACCTGAAAACAACCAGGAATATTTTTTTTTCTTTTTTGCCACTATCTTCCTCTTGCATGTGTGGCGGCCCCTGCTGGTGTTGCCAGTGGGGCCTGAAGTAAGTTGCTGGTTGACAGGGGGGTCGGGCCAGCCCGGCAATCTGGCGATTGAGGACACCTGTGCAGGTGATCTGGGTTTACCATATAAACTGTTGCTCATTCATTTTGTCTCTCTCTCTCCTTGCAGATAGACGCCTGTCTCCCGGGTGGTGCGGCAGCTTTAGTTTGAGTTTTGTTGATATTCTGTTATGCTCCACACAACATCCACACACACCATACTTTTCATACATGCACATCCTACACCACTGATCTTACTGACTTTCACACCTCATTTTATTGTATATTGTGAGTTCATTTATTATTTATGTCAAATAAATATGTTAACTCTTATTCATTTGAAACGGTGCGTCTCTGGTTTTGTCATGGCTTAGAGCCAGCTGTGACACACGTAACATACAATAAGCCAACTGATGGCATGCCTGATTTTTGATTTTGATTAGATATTTTATAAACCCCATTTCCATCTTATTGATATTAATTTCTAAACTCTCTTAATAGGCTATTTTATTTACATAACATAACTCACTATCATTATTGCCCTTTTAAATATAATTCTATGAGATGCTTCGCAACTTAATCTGTAATATCTTGTAATAATTCATGTTTTTAATACCTTTCACGTGACATTTTTGATCCTCCATACAGTCACAGCTATTCTCGCTGCCTAGCAACCAGCTGACAGGCAACGTCCAATTAGATTCACGCAGGTGTGCAGCGCGGCCATTACAACCGCACCGTCTTCTACACAGCTGACGTCTTTTACCGTGTTACTGGTCGCTGCCTGCTTCATGACTATGTGTTTGGACTGCTAACGTTCTTTAAAAGAGGATACTTCACTTAAATTCCACCCGCCATTAAGCCTGAGTCCAAGGTAAGAACCAGCTCTTGTGTTTTCGGGCCCAACGGTTTGTTGTTGTTTTGCTGTAAGCTAGCTCGGTGTAGGTTCTACGTGTTCATTCGGTGATGTGCTCCTGTAAGTGTGCTTCACTTTATCTTAATTAATTAATAATTAATAATTAATGGAGGTGGCCTACGACAATACTTAGCACCCACCTACAATGCTGTACTGAGTTCCCTCCCCAGACAGCTTGACAACCATTCACACCTGGGCTCACCTAGCCCTAGCAACCCACATGAATGCGGTTTGGTAACGACCCACAAGTGGCCCTGAGGACTCACACATGTCTTTAACGACTCTGTAAGGACACTCCCACACATACTTTGACAGCCTGTAACTCCCCTCCAGTTACTTAGAACTGAAGAAGCCTCTTGGATGAGAGGTGGAACGTCTCCAAGGAACTTAAACAAGTCCAGTTGCCAACCATACAGCACCCAGAATTAACACTTACAAAATAATTAATGTAGCAGATGAGCTAATTTCCTGTTTTTTGGATGTGTATTATATGTATATGTTATGCTTTCTTGCATTGATGACACTGTTGTGAAATTGACTACTCCTGTTACTGGATGAATTGGTTTTTGGTGATTTTCTTTTTATTTATTTTTTCAATTTTTTCGGAGGCTTTCCTCACTGAAAGCCAATCTACAGTTTTGGGTAAGACATTTTAATCAAAAACAGTGACCTTTTTTGTTTTAAATGCCCTAACAGACTAAATGAATAAACTCTCTTAGTTTTCATCAAAAAAACTGACCCTAAAGGACAGCAAAATGTCCTACTGTTTATATGTGGTGGACCCTGCCACCTTTGTAGATTCAAACAGTGTTCTGAGGACCTTATGTTCCTCTGAGAACAGCTTGTTTATTCAGATATGGAGAAGATGAAAATAATTGAGTTTGTGTTATCATCTCATTTATATTGTAAATATAAAAATTCAGAGTTTGATTTTCTTTGCCAAAACGACAAAGTACCCCTTTAACTTTTATCAAGGTACCATATTTAGCGGCTGTGTCGTTGAAGAGGTCGTCCATTAATTGCATTGTTGACGGTTCAAAGCTTGGTTCCTTCTTCAGCAAGTTTGTGTGTGAATTGGTGAATGTGAGACAAATTACAAATCACTTTGTCTTTTAAGGTACACAAAAAAGAAAAACCCAATACACAGTCAGTGAGTCCATTTAGTCCATTTTACTCCGTCTCGGTATTGAGTTACGTGTCAGATTGGAAGGGCTTTACTCCCATTCAAGGCAAAGTACAACGTGACTCTTGCTCCACAGAGGTTAGGTACATTCAACGTTGAATATTTCTCTTGTAACTACTGTGAATAGATATTAGTATCTTGCTCAGTTGAGGCTATCCAGAAGGTTATCAACACTGTAAGATATGACTTAAAGGAAGGGGCACAGCTTTTGGGTGTGTGAGATAGGAAAGGAGTGGACTGTGATCTACTGACCTTTTGAATGAATTTTATGTTGGAGTAGCTCTTCTGGTCGAATCTGTATCCTTGTGTAAGCAGGGTGAGGATGTACGTGCCGGAGAAACAGTACTCAGCCAGGTATTTCTCTTTAACGCCATGATGCTGCTGCATTATCTGTTCAAGCAGTGATATCATCAATGTACAGTATGGGCAGGCTGGGGGACGTAGATAAGACAGGAAAGTAGATAAATATGGCAGGACATTTTTTTGTGCATATAAAACGGATGTATAATTATGCCCCGACCTGATTCCAAGGAGTTGAGCAGAAGCTTTTTAGTTTATTCTCGACATCTTGCAGGGGAATAGATGTATCAGTCAGATTGAGGAAGTTCATCACAAAGAAGTAAGCAGAGAAAGCCTAAAGAGAGACACAGAGAGAGAGGAAGAGGTGACGCAAAAATAAATGAACTTGTCCTTTCCTGTCCAGTATGTTCTATTAAGTACCTAGACTGTGGATCCTACTACAGTCTAACTTGTCCCTCCAAAATCCATAATGAATTGAAAATGCTTTTACACTAATTGTAAAGATTTTCAAAGCAGTCTGACATAAGACGAATACTCGACCGGATGATTAATACCCAATTTTACCACTAGGTGCGGCTCCTGAGTGAAATATAATCAGGGCCCATGAATCAGAGAGTAGCGGCAGTACAGTCCATCAGGACAACTGTGACACATTGGTTGTTGTGGGAAATAAAAACACATTCAACTTAACTTTCCAACTTAACTTTCCTTCCTCTAAAGTTTGACATGAAAATAGTGAATGAAATATGACTTCAGCTGAGTGCAACTTGAGAAAAGTGAATGATTTTCTTACAAGTTTCAAAATAAAAGCTTTGTTAAGTAATGATGGGTAAGGATTTCTGTCCCCTGAAAAGCTAGAGAGCTTTTAAGTTAAAACGGACACAGGACGTATTGAGTTTATATAAACAGTAGCCTGACTTTAACAAGGCATAATAAAGCATTGTTATGTGTGATTACTATTAAAATTAGCAAACAACATTAGCTGTCAGACTCTGCACCAATGCTGGCTGACATATTTGGCTGCTTGTCATGAAAAATAATGTATAACTTTTATAACATTATTTCTAGCTAGCTAATTTAAGCTATTTATCTAACTTTAACATTATTACCAGCAGCTTTTAACAACATAACTATATTTCAGTTACCATGCTTTGCGTGTATGACCATTTGCAGTGTCATCACTATTCATATCTACACAACTGGTGTGTTTTATGATTAAATTGTTTGTAAAACGTGTTCATAGAAGTAGCTTTTTAATTTCTAGCATAGAAGCAAAATGCTTTTTCTTGCCTTACTGACTCAATTTATATCTGTAGACAAGTGTTCAATAATGTGTACTACAAATAAAATGCCATTCACCTACATTACACTGGGGTGTTGGCAAAAATCTCAGGGATCGATAAAATGAAACCAAAGTATCTGTGTGGCTAGATAAGACTAGCTCGATGAGCAAGAAAACAAATTATTAATTTGTGGCTGCAAATCATGAACATTTGAGTGAACGAGGAACACTCAAAGCTCCAATCATTGTTTATTGATAAGGACAAATCACGCCCAAAACACAAGTTGCTCAGTGAACTGTGACTATTAATGATTACAGCTGATATATCAGTGTTATATAGCCCCTGTGGATTGTTTGTGCAACCCTCCAAACAACACGCAGTGTCTCACAGGCCACTGAAATATGCTGATAAATAAACACTGTGTGACATTACCCCAAATTGCCCCTGCAGAAGTGGCTGGAAGACCCCATTGAATGAGCACCGGCTGTATTCGCAGTGGGTAAAGTTGAAGACGCTTTTGACGACTTCCTGACATTCTGTGAAGTTTCCTTTGCCCAACTGATTGAAGGATGCAGGAGCTTTCTGGGGTTTTCGGTCTGACACACAGGGACTGTCATAGAGGACTGAGTAGTTCTTTGTCGCAGTGTAGCCAGGGTTGAAACAAGGATCTGATATGCTTGCTTGACCTAACTGGGAGAGAGAGGCGTAAGAGACAGAGAGGAAACTAATCAAATTCAAAGTCATTGCACATTTCAGCATATTAAATCTCTCCTAAAGACTAAATCTCAAATAATCTGAGATAATTTGAGATTCAAACAGTCTTTTAAAAGCCGCATTTCATCAATGTATTTTTAATGCGTATTTTGAATATAAAGCTTTTTTCAACAAATACAGTTCATGCACCTACTGGGAGATGAACAAACATTTACCTCAGATGGCTGTTTCTGCTCCAAGAGCAGAGAAGAAGAAAAGAAGAAGATGGAGAAGAAGTTGTTTTTTGGTGGCTTTTGGGATAATCCCATAATGTGCAAAAACCGAGCCAGCAGTAGCAACATGTTCGTGTGGACTAATGAGGAGACCAAATTATTCCACGGTCTCATCCATAAAGACAGCAGCTCGAACATTTTAGATTTAAAAAATGCAACAGTTATACGCAATATAGCCTATGCCACCAACTTCTGTTAAAACTATGCTTTTCTTAGCTTAGTTTATTCACTTTAAACCACATTCTTTTTTTCTTGCGACATTTCAACAGTTAGCTTGACAGTTAGATAAAAACACAGCTGATGTTAACAGAAAAAGAAATATGCCTGAGACCTCAAAATTTACCTGAGTCTGTTGTGCCAGTGTCATTCGTAGTGCTTGGTCTTTCCCGTAACACAGGAAGCTGTGAGTGTACAGGTTATAATCATTTCCGTAGAGTCGGAAGGTCACGGAGTTGCTCGGTGACTCTGAACCGTCAAATTTCTCAGATACAAAGCTAATCTGAGTGGAGGCCCCTCCAAGGTCAAGAGCACCTGTAGTGTTCAAGCCCTGCAGCGAGGACAAAAGGCAGTGAAGTTAATGCACAGCAGGTGGACACTTACAGATCCACATTTCTGACTGGCACACAGAAAGCACATCTCAAAGGGGAAAAACCAACATGGATAATATGCATCCAAACATATGCGTACTGACCTGTGTGAGGCGGTCGTCCAAGTAGTTGACTGTGACCCAACCGAAGGCGCCCTCCTCCTGGCCGCTGAGTATTCTGGCTCCCTGATAGGAAAAGGGGAACTTCTGCAGGGCGCTCTCCACAGCCTTTAAGACGTCGTCCGATGCAGAGCTGTTCTCTATACTGCAGGCACACACAACACAAATTCATTAGAGTGACTCACATCCATAATTCAAATCAATACCGGAGCCTATAAATAATAAATAGACAGTGTTGCATATAATGGATTTGACAGTAACATATTCGCTGCTCTGGCAGTTCAAGTGGAGATAAATCACAAAATAGGAGGGAGGAAAAGGCTACCGATAGCAGCACTTCAGCTGCCAGTGTGAACATAATGACAGAGTTTAAGCTTGGGATGAAGTCACCTCAGTGTCAGCATGAAAAGGCAGGCTGTGTTACTCTTTAATGGATGCATGTTTAATGTTTGATTTAGGGGATGCATTTGAATGTGCATGCCGTACTTCAGCAGTCTCATTCCTGCAGTAGCGCCCAGATAAAGAGGGGTCTCTTGGTGTCTTTTCTCTGGGACCCACTTCTTGGCCTCCTGCATGCACATTCTCAGCGACTCCCCTGCCATCAATGGATCGTGCGCATAGCTGGAGATGCCTGGACCTGTGAGTTGAGCAAAATGTCAAGAAGAGTTTGAAGTCATTCAGTCTAGATCGAGGGGCCATAAAACATAATAAGAGCCTTAAGTTCAAAGATGCTTGCCTGCTCAGGAGTTAAAGGTCATCTTTACCACTTCAAGAATATGGAAGGGAATTTGCTATGGGAGAGAAAGCTCGGTGAAGTTGTTATCAAGATGTCTGCTTCCTGTTAACATGCCTGATGTACCCTCCATTGAGGAAGTAGAATCCTTAAGTTCTATTTGAGCTTCCCAGTGGGCAAAATTACAGCTAAGAGTGTCCCTGATTAGATATCCAGCATGAGTGTACACATCCTCCCCTCTTGAGAGTAGTGTTTACTGTGGCAATCCTGGTATTATCACAATGCCATTTGCCATTAATCTGGTAGAGACAGAAAAGCATGGACGCTTGCAGTTCATTTGCTTCAACTTCACGCTATCGGTCAAGCCATCAAATAAAAAAGAACACTGCCTCGTTTCCGGACGCAAACATTAGCGGTGCTCTATGGGCTAACACTAACTTTCGGCACTGATATTAGAGGAGCGGTAAGAAATGCAGCAACTTCGCTAATGTTAATGTAACGTCGATCTAGAGAGACATTAGGAAACTGGTTGCGATGTTTTATACCTTTTTTATAAAGAAAATGACCATAATACATTAAAACAGCAGAGAGTTCTCTCAATCCAAGTTTGAAGGGCCATGTAGCCTTAACACTTCAGCCTACCTCTCTATCCCAACAAAAATCGGGACACCCTACCCCTAGAAGTAAACACGCAAAACGCAGGGGTAAGACTGAGTGGCAAGGGCAAGAGGTGTATTGGGATTGGGCCTTAGTCCCAATACAAACATGTCAAAATACAGTATGTCAAAAATACCAGGATGTTCCTTCTACATCTGGCAGCAGCATACATTTTTTGGCTAATCCAACACGCACTGGAAGATACTTCACATTCCGAACAACATACTTTTCCAATTTTACTTCAAATTTCACATTGTGAACTACAATGGATGTATGAACAGAGGGTCGAAGTTCAAAGCGCAATGTCATGACAAAGACATGATTTGGAACACAGCTTAGGTTCATGTGTTAACTTCTCAGGTAATATACCTGGTTAAATGATACTGTGTTATTTAAGTTTTCTCCATTATAAGAGGAAAACCAGCAATGCTTTAATTTGTCTTGCAATACTTTCTGACTTCTACTGCTTAAGACACTGTTAAAAACAGTTCATAAAAAGGCAGAGTAAAAAATCTGGGCACTGTAGTTACAAACAAACCTTACTCAGAGAAGCTTGTTGGTGGTTTTGTCTGTGGAACTGTCTGGTGTGTAAAGCTTTGATAATCAATGTAAATTACATTGCGAGGGAGGCTGGCACACACCAACGGTTGATAGATAAAAAGCAATTGTTAAATCAACTGTCAGCTGTTATATGATGTGTATTAAAAGCACTTTAACAGTTCAGCAAGAACAATTGGTTGCATAAGAAAGTGCCCTGAGGATGAGGCACACAGCACAGGCACAGTTGGCCCCACTTTCTATGAATTGTTGTCTTGTAACTAATGTCTTGATGAATGATTAATTATTTGTTGGAATACTTAGGCATCTGGCAATCTCAAAGTGATAAAGTCATTAGTAGAGTGTCATGGGTTTCATGGGTCACTTTTTAATGAGCCATCAGTTCTGCAGCAATAAATGTCAGTAAATCATTACAATACAACAATCCATGTCCAATTTACTCTCCAAGTGTCGCTTTGTAAATGTTAATGAGTTTTTAATAATTTTGGCTGCAGATGCCCTGCAACTCTTTTACAGAGGGAGAAGATAAGAAGATTTAAGAAGATTAGAGCTGAAATGATTAGCTGATTAATTGATTAGTCGCTGGTCGGAAAATTAATCTGCAACTATGGTGATAATTGATTGTTTCAGTAATATTTCGGGCAAAAATATGAACCAATTATTGGTTCCAGCTTCTCCATTGTGGGTAATTATTGCTTTTCTCTGTCCTAGGTTGTGATGAATTTAATCTCTTTTTTTGGACTGTTGGTCAGACTAATATAGACATGTAAGAGTGTCAGCTTGGCTTTAGGAAATTGTGATGGATATTCTTCACTATTTTATGCCATTATTTTTAGACTAAGCAAGTATTCAGTTGATCCATAAAGAAATCTTTTGAGCTGTCAATTTGACTGGTCGTCCTGATTAATCAACATGTCAAATACAAACCAAACTGGAACTCAGTAGAGCGCATAAATGTCACATGTGCTTACGGAAGCTTGAACCAACCTATTTCGACCAATAATTTCATGCTGTCCAACCATTAATCAATCTTCAGCTTTCATGTCAAAAAGACGCTGCTGGAGCGAACCGTTTCGGAGGGCTGTGCCTCACAGATAAGGCTACTGTACAAAAACACAAATTTACAACTTTATTCACTGCTTTGGGTGAAACTAGATCATATATAATTAAGTCCATGTTTTCTGATTGCAAAAAGTTTCCTGATAAACTGATGGCCGTACCTAAATTAACCACAAGTGAACACGGCCGGTGTTGGGACCAAACATGAACTGTCATCATCTGGCTACAGCTGGGACCAGCTGTAGCCAGATGATGACAGGGAATCATCGTAGATAATGACAGGGAATCCAGTACTGCGGTGGTTTACGGAGTTTAGCTGCTGTTAGACGGTTACTGCCTGCTCGTTTAGTCATGCAGCCAACATTAGACTGACTAACTTTAGGCCCCTGGTTGCCAGGAGCCAAACCTGGCAGGAAAACCACCTTGGTCCTGCGCTCCCTGTCATCAAATTGGCAGCTGCATTGGACCGTGTTTGGCAAGCACTCTTCTTACTTAATTGGCTTTCTTCACCAGGGGATCACGGTTGGGCAGAGTTAGCAACTTTGACATCTAGCTGCATGGTGTCAAAGTAACTATTGGCTATTGGCTTCTATAACCGGCAATCGAGTTACTCCCTACATGATTGTTTTTACAGGAAACATGTTAATATGCAGAAGCACGTATCACTCCGCCTTTGGTTTCATGGTGACTTTAAATGAAGAAAATGAGAAGAAATTCCTTGATCTGTCCCTTTATCTGGATCTGCACCAAAAGTTAATCAGGTTTATTCTGGGCAAAGACTAATCCTCCAATCATAAGGAGTGAACCCACAGGAAGTGACAATGGCAGTGGTGTCAATAAAATCTTATCACTTCCCATCCCTATTTACATTCTGTGCCAAAAGTAATTCATATTAATGAATAACTAGTGATCTATGAAGTATGGATGAATAAGTGACTGACCATTAACAAATCCATTATTTATAACTAATTCATTTTTACATTTTCTCAAACATATTTTTTAAAGTTCAAGCTAAAGTTTATTGTTATCGTGTTGCAAAATTACCATGTTGATAACCGTTACCGCCCAAGTACATGTGCATACTCATACAAGCGTGAGGTTGCGCTTCCTCAGATATTTACATTAGTATGCTCTAGTGGTCAGACGCATGAATGTGAGGGCAGCTGTGCAGCGTGTACCTTTGACTTTGCAGGAATGCTTCTGTTCAACTCTTCCAGTGTTGTTATCCTTTTCCGCCGGCCACTCATAGATATAGAGAGCTGTGTGGGAGGAACCAGCATCCAGCACAATCCCATACTGGAGTGTGGAGACAGACAGAGGGAGGAATTTCACTTCAGTGCTCAGTGACATTAACTCTGGATGAGTTCCATCCAGGCATGCTGTTTTAAACGTTCAGTGGTATGATTGTATGGCCCACAGACAAACTTACCACAGCTTCCATTATCAGCTAAAATATTAGTTTAGTGCTGAAAGTGTTGAATAAAACAACAGCCTATAAACTGTGGCTGTGAGATCAAATGGGCCTACATTTAATGGCAAAAAGCAGTGGTGATTCGTAATACTTATAAACATCATCAGGCCTTATTTGGTGATGGATTTCTAGAACCAGTACCAGGTTGACAGGAGACCGTATTTGGCTTGTGGATCCCACAGTAAAGCACCGGGCTCTTACACACTCAGGAAACAGGCTACAACATTTTTAACATTTTCCTCCACCATACCTTGTACTTTTGGTGGAGGGGCCTGTTCTGCAAAACCGCTACCGTCACCAAGGCAACAATCGCTATGACACCAATCACAGTGATGATGATGGTCACGGGCGTGTGCCAGGGGTTCTTCTCTTTCATCTCTGTGAGCGTGGGTGGGAAAGACAGACAGACAGACAGGAAAGAGAGGGGAGAGGGTTTGCCAGGGGGGGGTAGAGAGGGGAAGAAGGGGGCAGATCGGGGGCAGGAAGGGGAAGGAGAGGGGTGTGTTAGACAGTCTTGCATCCAGATGTGAGTGATGTCACAGCATGTTTGAATGTATGAGACAGAGTCCATCCAGGGGTTTTACAGAGAGTGTTTAATTGTGTTGTTTTGTAACCAAGGACTACAAATGGATTTTCTCATTTTGTGTCTGAACTCGTTCCAAGCTGTTGGGTAAATCAAGGAGAGGTTGTTATTTCAGCCACAACACATTTCGTAAGGGTATTCCACCATTTAATGCTGAAAGATCGAGAAGATTTCCCCTTTGGGAGACGATTAACGGGAAACCATTGTCACGCTTATTGTTGAGGAAATAGCTGAAATGTTTCGTGCAAACAGTTGGCGTCAATCAAAATCCTATTAAGGAAACGTTAGGATCAAAGCAGTGACTTAGTGTTGGCCAACAGTAATTAATGATTTCAGTATCCTCTTCCAGGTATTATTTTAATCTTGAATATATATGGTCTGCTGCTGCTTTGTTTGGCTCCCACATTACTTCCTAAGTTGTCATTAAGTTTCCACTGTTTACACATACTCACTCACCGGCACATACACACACGCACACACACGTTCATGCTATTGTGGATAATATGAGCTTATACATTCACAGTTTATTTAGGAACAAAACAGGCTGACAAAACAGGTTTAACATGACGTCTCTATTGACATGACAGTTGTGATAGAAAAAAGTGATGAAGAAGACACCAGCCTGAATTGGAAAAGTAAATACATGTTCACACACACACACGCACACACATCAGTTGTTTGATTATTACCACGCTAAGTAAACTGGCAGAAGCTATCTAGGTGCACATGACAGCTGGCAAAGTACACACACTCGGAGAGAGACTGATCAGACTGTAGAGCAGAGAAAGGCACAAACACACGCACACACACAGCTGCTTTTGCACGACCAGGACCTGCAGGAGTGATAGTAAACGTGACCTTTGTCTACTGTGGGAAAACACACAAAGAACTAAGACTTAGAGCGCGTTAAAGCAGCGAGCCACAAGCTAACAGAGAGCGGAAGAGAGCACTTACCTCTGTTGTCTACTTCAATGAAGTACCACTGACAGGGGAGGGAGAGGGAGAGAGAAAGAGAGGGAGAGAGAGAGAGAGAGAGAAAGAGAGGGAGAGAGAGAGAGAGAGAGAGAAAGAGAGGGAGAGAGAGAGAGAGAGGGAGAGAGAGAGAATGGACAGAGGGAGGTAGCGGACTGATAAGATGAGGAAAGGTTTTTCCGTCGTGGCCGGACAGAGGATTAGAACAGAGCTGAGTGAGTGAGTGTGTGTGTGTGTGTGTGTGTGTGTGTGTGTGTGTGTGTGTGTGTGTTGTAGTTCTCTGAAGCACTGAGTTTGGCATTTCCTCCCCAAGCTGGGGCAGCAGAGCTGGTCACTATGGAGACACAGCTAAAGTGTGTGTGCGTGTGTGTGTGTGTGTGTGCGAACCCCTTAAAAGGGACTCTCTCCGGCACTTTCTCACTCCTCTCTGTAAACTAATGAGAAACTCACCCCAGCACTGCTCTCTCCCTCTCTTCTCTCTGTGTGTAGGAGGGAGGGGAAGTGGGGACTCCCTTGTTTAGTAGTTTTTTTTGTTTTTTTTTTTATTACTGGCAGGCTGTGATGTCATCTCTGTGACGGATTGGAATCCCCTGCTTTTCTACCAAGGGGTGTGTGTGCGTCTTTATTTGTGTTTGTTAGAAGAATAGCTGTTACTGGAGAGATTGTTTGTGTGTGTGTGTGCGTGTGTTTGTGTGTGTGCAGACTCAAAACATGACTTGCCTGCAAATTTGATCCCTTGTCTTGCTACACCATATGCACGAACACACATGTTTAAACATGCACAAGAAAGTTACTGTCGTCTTGTTATTTATGTCACTTATCCTTCCTCCCCCTGAGGGAGCTGCGTGACTCAAAACCTCACACACACACACACACACGCACACACACACACACACACACACACACACACACACACACACACACACACACACACACACACACACACACACACACACACACACACACACACACAAGCATACACACACATGCAGCCACCTTAAAGCATCCTGTAATTGTTTGACCATACTTCTTCTGAGCAAACAATCAAAGTTCATGGCTACAATTCAAACATGACCCACCAGCTGTCTAAACCAGATACAGTCTGGCAGTGGTCTGGCTGTTTATTTACTCACCATGTTATCTGCTAAAGAGCCCAATTGTGTCACTCAGTTGAAGTTGGAAAGCGGAACTTACAGCTAGACTGCATACCTCTGTGCTGATAGATTTAAATGAAAGCAATGTAACATTTAAAGCACCAACAGACTCAAAACGTACGAATTGGGGGAAAAGCAAAGTAATCCAAGTGTCAAATTTTAGCCGAAGTCAACCAGAGACCGGTCACATGTATCAAAGTCACAGATGTAGAAAAATACAAAACTTGTGATGTCACCCTTGGGTTAACAGCGTAATGTTCAACTTTGCCAGATAATGGAACCAAATTCAAGCATGGCTGAAGAAGCCTGGGTGGAGCTGTGTGAAGACAATAAAGCGACAGCTACCAGGGCTTAATGTCAGGCAGAGACACCTCACAATCATATAAACATTGCATCAAAAGATACTTGTTTTTACGTCTAAATGTCGTGTTAAGGCATGTCTAGCTAGTTGTTCCCACTTCAGACTGTGCCCTGGATTTTTTTAGACAAAGGTGGTAAAGGGTGCAAAACATCTGTGGCATGCGCACAGCCTTGAGCAGTTTGTGTGGCACATTTTATTGTACCATTAGTGGAAAAAAAAAAGTGCCATAAGGATTCAAATTTTAAACCAAGATGGAACAAACATGAAAAACAGAGTTTGTTGAATGTTGTTTTCAACACAAGAATCGACATGAAAAAAAAGAAAACCTCAGTTGCAGATTGTATAATCTTTCCGTGCAGATTTCACCACCCTGACTCTATTTTCTTTTTGATAAAAACAAAATGGCACAGAGCCTGATGGAAAAAGTGTAGACAAGAATGATGCAGGGAACTGAGAGACTGTGAGATGTGGTTAAAAGGTCCGAACAAGCCAGTAAGTTGACCTTGACTTGATATTTTTTCGTCAGAAATGGAAACATTTTGCATCTAAAAATGATTAGGCTGGATCACTGAAATTTCTCCTGAGTTGTCCGACTTGCACAAACATTTATGTACTTTATCTTTATGATTATAAAAGTAATATCATTAAATCCTCTTACATTCTAGCATTGTTAAAAGTTGAACTGTTGGTGCCTCTCAGTCTTTAAAGTATTTCCTAAAAAACAGAATTTAATTAAAACATTATTAGTTGGCTCAACCTTTTTATAGTTTGGACAAAGCATGTGACTTTAAAGAGAAATTCTCAACTTTTTAACATTTTATGGGAAAAACAAATAAATTTCTATGTAACAACCTGGACAGCCTCTATATCCCAATTTAGCCCCATTGTTCTTTGCCATCAAAAGCTCATACAGCGCCGATCTGAGTGGGGGTCCGACCACTAACCCTGACTGCTTTACTGTCTGAGTTGCATGACACAAGGCCAGCAGCTGGCTTCAGACTGATTATGGGATTCATCAAACCTTTCCTCGAAGGCATGTAGCCGCAATGAATAAAACCACATGTGATTGCCACACATGTTTACTTGTTTTACAACATCTTCACATGCCTTGAGTTAGATGGTCATTACAAAGCTGTTAGTCTAGCACATATGAAATATGAGAGAACATCTGTGATGTGTCTGCTGGTGGAGTAAACAACCAGCCTTGGCATTAATGACTCCATTGATGACAACTGGCTCCAATTATGCAACTCCTGCTTCATTGTACAACAAAGTCTCAGCGGGAAACTTGTTACAATAAAGCTGCAAAGGTGCCCCGCACTGACCTGGACTTCTCCCTTCCTTCCTGTAACTGTAAGTGTGAGAAGTTTTTCGCGAGAGATGGAACCTTTAGTTAACAATCAAAAGTATTTCCATACTCCAATTAGTCAGCATAAAGAATGGAAAGACTGTTACATCATGTACTGTTGATGATGCTGTTGGCAGCCGAATAAACAGATACAGACATGTAGTCACAAACACATGTTGAGACAAAAAACAGGGCTTACCTGAGCAGCAAATTACGTGCATGAGATCATGGAGGGAACTCTCTTGGCACATTAACACAGACTGAAACACCGGCTTTCAGGCCACGCAAACACAAGGGCTTGTTCGTTTGCACTTGTGAGGAATTTTATTGACATTCATTCTCTATTGATCACAGCACAATGCCTAACCCCATCCCAAACCTAATCTAATCTAAACCCTGAAGTTTTGACCTTCAAACAGCTTTGTAAAGAAGTGAGGATCGTCCAAAATGTCGTCACTTTCGAAGACTGTCTTCACTCAGATTCAGTCTCAGGCACAGGCCGTGGTGTGTCAGGATGTTTGAGGGGCAGGGGTGAAACATTTTTTTAAAAAAGGCACCAGCTCTACGTGGTGGGGCAACCTAGATGGTACTTCACCATGTTTGGTCTACTGGAAGGACACCCTAGAGGGCACTTTATTATGTTTTGTCTGCTGGAATGACACCCTAGAGGGCACTAAATAACGTTTTGGCCATTGGAAGGGCACCCTAAAGGCCATTTTATCATGTTTTATCTACCATAGGGGCATGCAAGGGGCCACTTTCCCTGGCCTCCCCTGCACCCCTCCCCGAGTCCACCAGTGTTTGCAGATACACAAATACACATTGACAGCAACACCACACAATCACGCTCGCGTCACAGCATTTCCAGTTCCGACTCCTTCTCTAAACACTCTGTACTGTGGAGGTGGGGACATGATGGTTCAAACTAGGACATGACGAAATAGTGGGAAAAGGAGAGCACAGAGAAATGGGAGTTGAAAGCATAACATCTGCTATCAGTCAGCGTATCCTGTCCTTTTTTTATGAGTTCTATGTAAATATTTTAAGAATTTAAAGAGACCTTTAGCCAACTAAGTGGACACAAAAACATAAGTAGGTGCTTGAACCTACTTTTGATTGTCGGGAATCAGGAAGTAAAAAAAACACTGTCTAAGGAGACTCAGGTTTGAACATAAACTTACTTAGCATGCAGCAGACATGAGCGTTGTTTAGAGGAACAGCGGCCCGGTCACTCACCTATTAAACAATGTTCAACAAGTGTGACACATATAATAACAATCACAGCACAAACCAATTTTAACTCCTAACACACACATTCTTCTTGTGTCAAGATGACCTTTATTGAAATGTTTTTTTAAACCTGACCCTGAATGTGATCTTAAATTTAAGTACTGATTCTAAACTATATGAAGTAAGACTAGACAAATTAAAGTTTAAATTTCAAGCTGCTTTTTACAAGTTTAAAAGATCAGCAAGTACTTGTACTGTATACATAATGGGTTGTCCTCACAAGGAAGCAACTGTAAAGTTCCTACTGGCACGATGTTGAAAACCAGGCAGATCGTTGCTTGATTTTTTTATGACATAACAGACATAACCGAGTCTCCACCCTTGTTGATCTGAAACTCATAAATGTTCTCAGATAGTAAAGTAAAACAGAGGAAGAGAGACAGAAATAGGGGAAGAAGGAGGGTGCTCTGAATCAGCAGATCCTGAGCGGGTTGTTCATTTGCACTAAGCAATGAGTCAAAGGGTGACACAGTGGGAGATCGCCTGTGTGGTTTCTGATGACGGGAAGACGAGACAACAGTAAGGCAGGTCTTAAATTTGTTGTGCTGCACTTGGTGGTTAGGCTCAAACAAGTCATAAGCCTATGTGTGGACTTGCGTAAATGCACATGATAGGGGTAAAACATGTGTTGCCTAGGTGCAGTCACCACAACTCGCCTAACACAGTGGTAAAACAAGTGTCTAAATCCTTTAACTAAGTATTATTAGCCATAGCATTCAATTACAAGGTAAAGTCCTGCATTAAATTCTTGGTGAATACATTACAGTAAACAAGAATAAGCAAGTACTCATATCCAGATTTGTATTTTCAACCTTTAAGCACAGTTTCCAACCACTTTAAGGAACCGTTAACAGGTTATGAAACGGTCTCAATTTAACACTGACGTCTCTATATGACCTATAAAGGCCAATGAGATACTGTATTACCATATATATATAATGCCTGTAACCAGGTTGCATTCTGACTCATCCAGGTTGGATAAGCCATAAAATGAATATTAAAACAATTTGTCTTGTCAGAGTGCTGAGAATGAATTCAGGGAGCCTGAGAACAGAATCTGCTCTGTAGTCTGGTGGTACGGCAATATAACAAAGTTTACTTTGTTCCACTATTGTCAGATTGCAGTTACTGATCTTACAAAGCCACAAATTGATACATTACATCATCGCATTCATACTGCAAACAGCTGTTAAAATGAGCTGTTTATGAGGCTATTCAGGTCAAGATCTTTACAACAGGAGGCGGTTGTGCTCATACCGCTTTTGTCCACAGGGGCCGCCAGAATCAAACAAAATGAAAGTTCCGTGTAGCAGCTTTAAGAAGTAAATGATAAAAGATTAAGGTAAAGGTAGAAGAAAGATTTCTACGATAATTTTATGAGCTGCTGTTTTAAATGTAATACTGTAAAATGCAAGGTTATTACAAACTACAGCCGTCCAGTACCTGGACTGGAGCAAAAAGTGCAATGAAGCGCAATCTCCTTGAACAGATATCTGCATATGAATTCTTAGAATCTGTTGGCCAGGGACAAAATGTCTTTTGAGGGTGCTGTGGTTGCATCTAGGCAAACAATTCATATGGAGAAAAAAAAGAGGGTTAAATTTCTTGCAAATGCAATCTTTGGACCCATCGGCTATTGGCTGACAATGATTTAATCATGTTGCATGGATTTTCGCGTCTCAAATTGCTAATTGGACTGTAAGCAAAGACTGGTACATGGAAGAAGAAGTCTTGGCCCTGATAGTCGTTTTCTATATATCGGCTAGCCTCACTGGAAGCGGGCTAAATTGAGAGGCTAATTTGTCAAATGGTAGCTGATGGGTTCTGAGACCAAATGAAACATCAAATTAACCTCTACAGAAATACTTGAGTAATGAGCCCTAACTTTAAAATGTTTTTTATGGTTTTTGAGTTGCATAGACCTTGAGGTGCGAGAGCTATTCTCTCAATAAATGGAAGGAACAGTAATTGAAATAGAAAGCACTTAACAATGATGGATGAAGTGCAGACTGTATTTGATATGTTGAATTCTTCGTTACTTAATCACTTCAGAATAAATGGGCCATGTTATTTTCCTCTTTAACTCAACAAAAAAACATCAACATATTGCCTGGGAAACATCCATTGTTCTGAAGTTAATTGTGCCTCACACAGCACAATGTCCTTGAGTTGTTACTGTGCTATCCACTTCAACTTTTCCAAGAATCAGACAAACTTTTTTTGTCCTAGATGTTGAAAGACACAACAATGTTCACTAAGCAGCTCTATAAATACTTTTGTTCTTGCTTTGTGAAACTGCAGCATCCTGTAAAAAGGGAACCTCTGGCAGCGTCATATGATGAGAAATGAGAGGAAGCATTCTTTGTCCGCCACAGGGAAGTCAAGTGGTCTGTCCTCGCTGATTTTGAGTCCAGTCTGACCTCATCTACAGGACAGACTGACACCAACTGGGCTGGGCTTGCCACCCTGACCTTCAGCAGAGTGAATTATAGCCATTGTGGTTTTATTTCAAATAATCAAACATCAATCATTGGATTGTAATAGCTACAAATCTAATATTAATCCCACCCTGGTGACTTTGTGTTTACTTTCACCTAACTGGAGAGCCAGTTGACCCTGTAGATAACTTATCAGCCTCTTAACATAAACAAACTGGACTTTTGTATGCATTTTTTGGATTGTTGGCATCAGCACTGTTGATACCTAAATGGCTTAAAGCAAACCCTAATGTGATATTGTGAAATTACTGTCAAATCACCCAAATTACTTACCTCTAGTGATGCCTGAACATACCTAGACAGTTTTGGTTTAATTTGTCCAGGTTTTAAGATTTCTGCTCACACTCCAATACAGAAATCCAGAGTAAAAGGGGAAACATCAGCACATAAAATATAAAAGTATCTACGTCTGAATCCTCCTTCCAGAACCACCATACATAACCAATCCAATCATGAAAGAATTCCACAGTGTCTGGATATTGTTTCTGGAGACACACATTTGTTATTGTCTTTTTAAAATGTAGTTTAAAGTTAGCACCACACATTAATTCACTTCCATTCATTATGGTTCTGGAAACAGATGTACAATCTATCTTAAAACCTTGATATATAAAACCAAAACCATCTGAATGGCAGATTTTAATTTTTGTCATGTGGGTGAACTGACCCTTTATTCTACATGGAGAGCCTCATCATGTCTTGTGGCATATGTGTGGAGGCAGAGACGTATCTCTTCATCTCTCTCTCTCTATGTATATATAATCCCGGCAGATAAAATCTAAAGCGTCTCCGAGGAAGATTATTTATCTGTAATACTGCAGAACTGATTTTAATCTACATCCGGAGCCAGGTGTCATACTGTGAAACGTTCTTGAATAATTGATGACTAGGCAGCCTAATACGAACCATTTACTGTCAGTGCAAATAATATTTGTCTCAATCAAAAAGCCTGCTGTTGAAGTACACTTTGGTCAACACATACAGGGTTCATACAGACCAGCAAACAGAATTGCTGAAACAGTAATTAGCTAATTGCTCTGAATCATTTGCACATCGATATGTTGGTAATAAAACTAACCAGCCCCCATCACATGCAATTAAATTAGCAGATAATATAATGCAATTACCCTGGGTCACATGCACTTTCATAACCTGGCATAAAGATCACATGATCATAAGTGTGCCACTGTTTATCCTCAGCGACGCACACTCACACGGACCTCAAGCCACATACACGCGAACAGAGGCACCTGCTAATGCTGCCGGTACGCACACGCTCTGCACACGCTATGGAAAGTCACACACCTGCCCCGCGCTGCTACATGCTGCAAGTCACACAGCTGGAAGAGAACACACACTCACATGACACTTAACATGTACTGTACACACTTCTGGTACAACATCCTACTGCTGGGTACACGGCGTAAGAAGGATTTCCTACTCTTGTGTGAGCATGCATGTGTGTGTAGTTGTGTTTGTGTGCCAGTCATAGCAGTACACCTACCTCTTTGTGCAGACATAGGTTCTCTCTCAGCAGCAACACAATGCTCTTTCTATTCTTTGCCCCTCTGTGTCTCCCCCTCTCTCTCTCACACACACTCTTTCTCTCTAGCCCTCTGTCTTCCTCTCTCTCTCTCTCTCTCTGGTAACACAGCTCTCTGCTCAGTCCACCGTTTTCAGCACCTCCTTTCACATACACTCGCTTTATTAGGAGAAGCAGAGCTTCCCTCCTCCCTCCTGCTCAGCCCACTCCCCTCCTTCTCAGGCGCCTTCAGCTTTGCCTTCTGTTTCCCCTCTCTCTCTCTCTCTCTCTCTCTCTCTCTCTCTCTCTCTCTCTCTCTCTCTCTCTCTCTCTCTCTCTCTCTCTCTCCACACCTTTCTCATTCTCTTTGTCGCTGTCACCCTTTCACTCATTCTTCATGCCGCCCTCTCCATCTCCCTCTCAAACTGCCTCTCTGCCTTGACTATCTTCCACTGGTGTCTTTTTCATCATTTTCCTTCTGCCTCTCTTTCTCTTTACCATTGTCTCTGTCGTGTAAAAGTGGGTCAAACATGAAAGCACTGTTAGATCTGGATGGGAGCTGAAGCTGGAGGGTTTAGAAGAGAAAAGGCAGCGGGTGAACTCAGTCTCTTCCTTAAACCCTTGTTTTAATAGATGTAATCTAAACTCTGGAAATTATCTCTTAATGGCTCCAGTGAAGTTTTTAAACCTCTAATAAAGAGCCTATAAAGTTAGGCGTTATGTAAGATTTCTATAATCAGGGTGGCACAGCTTTCAGCACAGGATGATAATGAAACCTTGAGACCAGGGCCATGGCATTGACACTGCTACCTGTGTGTTGTTTGTGTGTGCGCGCGCTTGTTTTACACACTTTATCCAAGGCTAAAAAACAAAGCTCTGTCTGTGTTTGAGCCCTGGTCACCGGGGGAGTCCAATTCAAATTCACACTCCAGGCTACACTTTAAACACGACAATAAACCACCACCCGACAGCACTGATACTATTATGAGAAAAATCTGCCACCATCAGCAGAAACCACTTAATGTATGGGTGTGATCACTATGCATGCTAATGTGTACAGCGCCATCAGTACAAGTGGTATTGGGGGAATGCTTTGTTGTTTTTTTTAATGGCAGGGCTGCAGACCGAGGTATTATTTCGCTCGGAGCTCTCCCAGTGTTTTGTGCAGTGTTAAAAGAAAAACACACATTTATTATGACAACAATAATCCTCACTTAATGAAATTCTTAACGACATGCAGAATATTTTCTTCAGGATGGCAGCGATGTCCTATCATTCAGCTTGAATCTGCAGACGCTCCATCAGTCTGTCACTAAATGTGAAAATCATCATTAGTCTTGGTAAATATCTATCTATCCAGTGGTGTGCACACTGTGAGGGCAAGGGGGGGGTTGCTGCCTCTGCTACTTATGTTCTGAGTGCCGGAGTCTAAGTTCCCCCCGAGTACTCCTCTAGTTGTATCCCATAACACGGTACAAGTACAACTCTAGTTAGTCCAAGTGCCTCCTAAGTGCTGATGTGGTTAGTCCAAACGTCCCTCTGATCCTTCTGGTCTGCACAGTTACATCTCGAGTCAGCTAAAATGCTGTTTAATCTGCTCACCTAGATCCGACATGCCCATCTGGTCCCATTAACTAATATTTTGACATTTTGCCAAAAACTTCAACTTGGGCTTGGATCTTGAGAAGTTGCAGTTTTTAAAGTAGACACCCTAAACTGTGCAACGCTATTACATTACAGCAAACTGCACACTCACCTCCACACACACGCTCTCTCCTTTATCTCTCAACCACACACAAGTTACGCAATGGGTTACAGAGAACTGCAGGGCTGATGTGTGAGGGTTAGCATCGGCCTGGTTTTCTCAGGAAACCTGTAGGATATTTCAATTGGATTTTGGATTATTGCAAAAAATAAGATACAAATTTTGTTAATTCTCACATATGAACGCAACTTTTATGAATTTTGTAGCGTTAATGAAACCGCCAGAAGTAAAAAGCTAATGTTAGGCTATAAAAGAACTAGATCACGGCTGCGTGACTTCAATGTCACCACCAATAAGTGTCTCATTATACTGTACACACTTTACTTTAAAGTTGATCTAAAACTTGGAAAGTTACATGAAAATCTCTTCAGGTTGTGTTAAACACAAACCTTCTTTCAGCCATTTCACTAACTTATTTCCAGGGTTTTTGGACTCAGTCCTGCAGCAATGTATCCCTGAACGGAGTTTGCTACTTGTACAACACATTTAAGTAAAAAAACAAAAAAAAGGAAAAACGGCTTTAGAATACGTGTTTTTTTTTTTTTAATTCCATGATGCTTAGGCCCAGCAGGGAGTCAACTTAGACCCTCTGGGAAACCCTGCAGACATTAGGGCTGACCCAAATGCTTCAAAGCTTCTACTGTTGCCATGGAAATTGACTTCCAAATCAGTATTTTAAAGGAGATGTTGAATTGGCTACAACAAAATGAAACCAAAAGACTGATAAAGAGATTACGTCAAAGCTTTTGATATGTAATTCTCAAGTTTCAGAAGCCTCAATAATGGTATCTGGGCCGGACATGAGAGTGGTCTCGCTTTTCTCGTACATCTCAAGACAGGAAAGCAAATAAATGCAGTACTCAAAATATCAAACTATTCCTTTACAGTGATGCTCTGCTGCACCCCAGATTACCCTTTTGTCTGTGAAAACTCTGATAAGTGCAAGTGCCCCCAGGTCTTATGGCTGAAAGGTGCTGCTTTTTCATTTTTGCCATTGGCCATTGAGTACAGTGGTGTTTATAGATTCTCTGTCTCAGGTATTGATATGATCATAAAATAAAGTAATGAAGTTATAACATTGTTTACTGATACTCTCTGTTATCATCACCTTGGGTACAATTAGTTATTTAACATGCATTCCCTTCATTTTGACTAATATTAAACAAACTTGATGCCTTATTCATAGATAACATAGATGGATCACAAAATGATCACCTCATCAGGATGCATGACCTTGAGAACAGTCTCTTAATTTCATAAGAACATTTTGTGTTGGCTTTGGCAGAAACCGGAAATTGACACTTGTTCATCCTTAAATAAGCAGAAATATAATCTAACATTCTATCAACGTCTAACATACCAAGTCCTGGTCGCCTTGAGGATGTATAATTTGGACACTGTGCTTGTCCTGTATAGTATAAAGCTGGCAATAAAACAATGCTGGTGTTGCTTGAGATATTAACTTTTGGGACTCGCCCTTGTTCTTCAGAAGCCAATGACACAAGTTTATTGACCATTTAACAAGGTCAGTTCCCAGAAGTCCAAGCAACATGTAATGTATTTTTGCCAAATTTACTTTGAATGTAACAGAACAGAAACGGAAGCGTGTTAAACATCAACCTGCAGAAGGTGTTGCAAGTCTATTTACATTTTTTTTTAAAGCCTTTCACAATTGTCATTGTTCCTCATTTCACAAATCGCCTACTGACGCAGCATCTGACAGTTCCTCAGAGCTCTATGAGATGAGACAGACAAAAGAGGAGAAAGGAACTGAGAGGGTTTCCAGACAGGGCTCGTGACTTTTGTTGGACCACACATTCAATTGGTACTAAAACATGACGATCACTAAATCAAAGTCTTAACTCTGTGGCCTCGTTATCTGACTGGCGCCCAGAAGGCTTTTAGTTAGAGAGCAGTGGGTTAATGAAATGCAACCATAACAACAATATTTCATGTTTAGTGTCTTTTGTTGAGCTATGCTGACCTCTTCAAAAAACCCCGTACATTAATCAGGTCATATATATTGTCACTGTAATAACAGATGTCAACAAGCTGCTTGGTCAGGGAATGGTCTGTTTCCGGTTTTATTTAATTTATTGACTGAGGTTTTGTCAATGATTTTTAAAATGAATAGAGTGTATTTATTGGAAAGCTCTCTATTGGGAATGTAGCAAAAGCAGAAAGGCTGCCAGAAGACTACAAGCCTTTATATATAGTGAAGTGTAGTTCTTAACATGCAATAATATTTTCGGTACAGAAGACCGATAAGGAGGTTTGTCACTGTGTCTGACGGTGTGTGTGTTCATTGAGCAAAACAAAAAACAGGCCTAGTATGTGTTCTCATGCTTAGCTAGGAAAGCTGATTGTGAGAGAACACAAAGACACAACTACTAAAGCGTGTTTTGTGACCTTAACCATTTGAACTTTGACCATAAAGTAGTAATCAGGGCATCCTTGAGTCCAAGTGGCTGTTTGGCCAATTTTGAAGAAATTCTTTCCTGGTGTTCCTGAGGTATCACATTCACAAGAATGTTATGGACAGACGTGAGGTCACAGGGTCCTTTGAACTTTGACCACCAAATCCAATCAGTTTGTCATCCTTGAGTCCAAGTCAACGACCGAGCCAAATATATAAAGAAATTGTCTCAAGGTGTTCCTGAGATCTCACTCACAAAGATGGGCAAGGCGGATGGACAACCTGAAAACAAAACAAGTGTGAACACATTATTTTAAAAGCACATCACGGGTCATTTCCTGCAGTGGTTTAAAAGCTTTGGTGTTGAAGTTTTGACTCACTTTTACCAAACAAGCCATTTCTCTACTCAGTGAGGAATGAAAATGTAACTGCTTGGATTAGGAGACAGCTGGACCAGATTCTTGATAAGCATCTTGATTGTGAATGTTTTTACCCCACACTTTATGACTCAAGCATCAAAGGCGCATGCTGATTAATTTCTTTTTTTGTAAATTCCTGCCATCTTGTCCAGAGGCCTCTGATTCAGCGGTATCAGACCTCCCCCTCTCAGACTTAACTGATAATGTTCTGTTGTTTATCTCAGATTCCCATGGCAATCACTAAGACTTGCATAAGCACTCTCATCATGTGTTACCACTGGGGAAATTCATTAAGCATGGTTTACTTTATTCTAGTTTGGTTTGGTTTGTTCTTGAGATATACAATTCTGCATGTTAGTCAAAGATGGCACAGTAAAGTTTGGAGCTCCATTTCCACTGTGGTTCTCGATATACAAACAGGTAACAACAAATAGCAACCTAATAAAGAGAATAACATCAGAAAATAATACAAGAATCTGAGAATCTAAACCCTACCCTACCAAACTTCATCACATTTGACTACTATCTTTGTTTATTGGAGCTTTCATACAAATGAAAAACTAGAGCCAAACCATGTCCACACATCAGAGGTCGCAACCCTCTAAGTTACAAGTTATTTTCCCTGCTATGGGGTTGGTTGGGGTGTCTCCTGATTTGAATCTAGGATTTCACTCTCCTGCATGTTGTCTTATTATCCTTTCCTGCTGCGGTGATTGGCAAACCAGCTCAGATGTGCATTACCGCCACTAGCAGTCGGGCTCACGTCACATGACAACGTAGGCAGTCCTGCTGCCCAAATCACGTTACCGTGAGAGGCAGCTGGATTTGACTTGGATCCCCAAAGTCTGTGGAATTCATACTTTTGGCACCAAGGGTATCTGTACCAAATCCCATGGAGATCTATAAAATGGCATCCATCAAAATCAAAGAGAATGACTGACATTACTATCCAAACAATGACAAAAATTATTCATGTTGGAGAAGACGATACAGGAGTAATGTATACATTTATCTTCAACTGGTTATGATTTTTAAAGTTACGGTAGTCTTGTTTGGTAAAAATACGTTTTATGGAGTGTTTTTCACAATGTGCCTTAGATTATTAAAACTCAGTTTTGACGCTGTTGTCAACTTCTTGGTAGCAGGGTTGACGTCCTTTAAGGACAATGCAATGCAATAGAGGGTGTTGTCAGTACTAAGGTATTGGATGTTATTCTTCTCATAAGTTTGGGATGCATAAAAGTTAAATTGTCCCTAAGGGGCCCCTAAAACTGGCCCCTGTGGCACACCACACCTATTTCTCTGGATTAAAGTTTCCAAAGGAGAACGTCTCTATTTTTCAAATTATAAGGCAAGTGAGCCACAGTTAGAATATCATTAACTGTGTCAAAATAAGTAAACCTCAACAGAGACAGAAAACAGTTTGCATTAAAACGTGACTGGAAAAACACCCAACTACAACAACTGAATAGTTACTCGATGACAGGATCTTACCACGAAAAGGGAAGCTGGTTACAGGCCTTTAATTATTTATAACGGAGTTCACTTTAATATTTTATTGCCTTGTTAACATTGTTGCTGAGAAGCTGGTTTAATGAAGCCAAATAAAAGCAAACAATAAAACATAACTATGAAAAACGAAAAGGGAATACATAAACAAAAAAATGATTAACCTGATTTGTCTGGTTATATTCAACACAAATAGTGTGGTAGGGTTATTTTAAACCATATCTTTTTTGAATTTATATACTGTGATATAAAATCACATATACATATTTATATAACAAAATGTAATATAATAATTACATATTTAAACACCAAATTATTATATTATAAGCCCTCCATCTACACTTTGCTATGCTACATTTATGGTCCAAACCAAGCTGTCGGTTCATTGGAGCTTCCACTGCATTCCCTGAAAAAGAAGGTTGAAAGTAATATTAGCCTGATGGAACAAGGGAGGGAATAGAATATCCCTTGTAATGTATTTTCGGGGGCATTGTGTCACATTAACATCCCAGTAAAAGCTGTCTGATTGAATTATAGCAGGCCTTAAAGCGCCTGTAGAGAATGTTTTCAGTGTAGCAAGATGCTGCGCTGTGAAAGAGAGACAGGGAGAGGAAGAGGGTGAGAGAACAAATTCAACAATAAGTCATTATCAAGCCAGAGATGTGACGTAGACAACAGATAGACAAACGGAGAGACAGACAGGATCTCCGGTTCATTCATAGGATATTAATGGTACGGACTCCATGTTCTACCCGGTGCCTGTCTCTTTACATCAGCCACAACCACACTGAGGCACGAGGGGAAAGAGTGTGCGAACATGGTCAGGTTCAGACACAACACATTTGTAGCGTACAAGATTTTTAAAAATTTAGGCTTGTGAGTCTTTTCTTTACTTTTTGCAGATACAGTGAGTGTTTTTAGGAAGATTAGGTCTCCTGGTCAGTTAAACCACCACTTACCATGAAATTTGGTAATGAATTCTACTGACTTTGATAACCTGACTTTTGTCACATTGGTGTTTCTTACCACATTTTCTCAACAGCTATTGGACAGATTGCTTTGGATTTTGGTTCCCACATTGTTTCACAAATAATGAATTTAAAAAACAATCCCCTGACTTTTCATCCAGCCCCATTATCAGGTAAAACAATATATTTATTTGTCTGAGACATTACCTGCAAAACTGATGGCACTCGCATCAACTTCAGCTTTAGTATTTAGTGCTAAATAGCATACGCTAACATGCAAAGCTAAAATGGTTGACACAGTAAATATTACACTTACTTTAAATCAGCATATTGTGATTGTGAACAATTTAGAATGCTGAAGTTAGCATTTAGCTCAAAGCACTGTAGCATGACTATGACTTTAGACTCTTGTGTTTCCACAGGATCCATCATTTCCATACTTCTAAGTGATTCACTGTCTGGAAAGCCTAAAAAAACTTCTTAACTAACATCAGTCAATCTTAAATAAAGACAGCTTCAGCAACTGCAGTAGTATCGTTGTAGTAATATATAAGAGAACTATTTCATGTTTAGACAGTCCATGAGAGAAAGCGTATGTCCAATCATGTGCAGCTAGGGATCGTGACACACCACCTAGAGGCATGCCCATCAAGTAGCGAAACCCCGGCATCCGAAAACGCCCCTGTGGGAACGTACCATTAGTATCATTACTAATTAAGCTCACTTGAAATAATTCTGTTTTCATGTCTATATGAAGAATTGCGTTTAAAGGTGAAAACTCTGGCACGCTGTTTTGCCGACAGCTGGTCTAAGCAGCATTCTTCAGATCTATTTTTGAGAATTTCCCAGTACTTTCTGTGAATGATGGAATCCATATGATAATACAACATGTGTGTAGCCCCAAATACATGTGGTTTTGAATTCATATTCCACTCAGGCGACGGTGAAAGGAATGTGAGCATGTTTGTGGAAAAAGTGACAGAACAAGTAAAAAAGGGTTTGCCTGACACACAGTGTGATCAGAAATCAGTTTCCGTAGCCACACATGAAAGCCTTTGAGCAGACGGGTCACAGCCGAGGCCACCCGGCCAATAAATGGCTCATGTTCCATATTATATTAGAAGGAAAAGGGGAAGCCTTGTGGAAAGACCAAATATAATTAGTGAGGGGTCAATCAAAATAAGAGAGTCAGTTAGGGTTAATACATAATTCATATGACCTCTTCACTCTTGCTGACCTTTTTTTGGCTACCGCCCCTCCCGCTGAGGAGTGTTACCATGGCGCCGGGTCCCAGAGGAAGTGGAAATCGTCAACAAAGAGGCTTTTTGTCACTTGGATTTTCTGCAAGATAAGAAACATGATTGTTTGGCAAAAATGGCTCAAATTTACTCCTCCCTGTTATTGACTGGTGGCAATCACATGGATGAAAGCTTCATGTTACCACATTTATATTGGAAAATGGAGATTTTTCTTTACTTTTTTGTCCTGTTTCTTGTTGCGACACTCCGAAAGAGGAAGTGTCCTTACTGCTGTATTTGTAAAGTATCCACTTTTGGTGTGTTTAAAGCCACATCAGTTCCTATAGAGATGCCATGTTTACTGGAAAGCAGTTTCTCCTACTGAAGAGATCATCTGGATTTAAGTGGATGTGATTTTGGTCTTTGTTTGCTGCTTGAAAAACTACCATGTTTTTCACAAGATAGTTGAGAATAGTGCTAAACGAAGATTATCCTGCAAACCACATAAAACAGTGAACCAATCTAGCGAGACAGTTTTCTAACATCTGGGAAGTTTTATTGAAGCAATTACAACAAAATGACAGATACGGTTGTTTTATATCTAACATCTGGATCACAGTTTCATCATACTGACCGTTGTTATATTTTTCACCATCTATTAATCAGCTTCAGTATTAATCTGGATAACATCATCACAACCGCTCTTTGATTGTAAACATCAGGATCAAATTATGACTAAGTACTATCATGTTACAGAAATTAACAGTGTATTATCAGTAGAATTTTCCTTCAATACGTTTCTCATCTACATATAGATTAAGGTGCACTGCCCCCTGTTGGCTGTAATTAGTACCTACACAATCCAGAAATATATGTCTCAATTACATTCACATAACCATTGAAACCAGAGTGATGCAAGCTGTGTAGCATCCTCTTTAAAAGGATAGTTCGGGTTTTTTGAAGTGGGGTCATATAAAGTACATATCTATAGTCGGTCTGTTCCTTACCATAGTTGCCGATCAGCACAGCCTCAGTTTGGAGCCGCTCCAACCCAGACGCTCAGCTTTGTACTGCAGTGAACAGGGTCCAGATGAAAAGTGAATTTTAACCATGTATAACAAGGCCCACCTAAAAAAATCTATATCAGTCAAGTGTACATTGTAGAACCTCCGGATACGGATCACCTCGGTGAAATACAGTGCGAGGCCCAGTTGCGCTAATGCGTAGGGATACGGAGGTTCTACGGTTGAGAAAAAGTAGTGCCAAAAGAACGGGAGGTCTGACGGCGGTGTAAAGCGGTGTGAATTTACTCTATAGAACGTACACTTGACTGATATAGATTTTTTTAGGTGGGTCTTGTTATACGTGGTTAAAATTCGCTTTTCATCTGGTCTCTGGTCACTGCAGTACAAAGCTGAGCGTCTGAGCTGGAACGGCTCTCTGCTTCTCCAAACTGAGGCTGCACTGATCGGCAACTATGGTAAGGAACAGGCCGACTATAGATATGTACTTTATATGACCCCACTTCAAAAAACCCGAACTATTCCTTTAAGACTCGCAACACCGGAAGTGCTGGTGTGAACCGGAGTGCTGGAGACACAAAGAACTGAACCTCTTTGTTTCTGTGTATGTTTTGAATTAGTTTTGAGGTTTTTCCGTTTACTGAAGCACACTTGGTTGTGGTTATTTTTTATGCAAACCGCCTTCAGTTGTTTTCCTTTCACCATTGTCTCTGTTCCTGCTGGTATTTAATTCCTTCTTTCACACGCTTGCTCGTTGTTTTTATATTTGTATTTATCTTCGAGTCCGAAACACAGTGACAAATTAAGTTGAGCTTAAAGCAGGTGTTCCCAAATTTTCAAGTCCGTCTTAAAACTATAGTCAGGCGTCCATGTGGAAAATTCTTTTCGTCTGCTGCTAATCTTTCCTTCTGTTCATACTGATCACTAAAAGATCCCTATCAGAGTTTATCTTAAGCTGAATATCTTTTAGGGAGGCAGGATACAGACTTTTTTCAGCCGGTACTGATAACCAATAATTACCTATGTGTCATGGCCGATGTGGATAATATAACGGACAGTTTCACATGTTTATATTTTAACCATAAGCTCCTAACCTGTAGTTTATGCACACCTGAGGGTGAGAAAGGATCAGATGTAGTAGTGAGCAAGGATGGATGATTTCTTCTTCTTCTTCTTCTTCGTCATCTTCTTCGTCGTCTTTGTCGTTCGTCTTCAATATATTTTGACTTTTAGCAACCAAATTATCAAGAAAAGAACTGTTGGATTAACTGGTTGTGTAAATAGTCCTCAGCCCTAATGTAGCATACTAATAAGACTTTACTTTTCAGAATCGTGAACATTCTGGCCCAGCTGATGCTCCCATCTGACCTCAATATTAAGATCTTGATATCAAACTGAATATTCTCTTACAGATCTACTTTTCTGTAGATCTCTACAGCTTTTTTTTTTTTTACAAAGAAGTTGTGGGTTCAAATCAGTCATCTTGAGTTGAGAGCTTAGTCGTGTTCATCAATAATTCAAGTTCGTCTTATGAGGAAAAATGTGCCACCAACTCGATAAGAATATTTATTGCTTTAATTTCTTAGTCTTCTATGATAAAATTGGAATATGTTTAGATTTGAGGCTGTTTGTAGGACAAATGGGACTTTGTAACAGGCAATTTTCACTATTTTCTGACAGTTTATGTGCTGAATGAACAACCGATAAATCAAGAAAACCATTGTTCCATTGTTCAGGTCTGGTGCATGCAGTGCATTATCCCCAGAGCTGAAACGAAACCTCTGTATGAGCTATTACATGGCGGCACAAATATATTTTTAAGAAAACTTTCACTGACACCCAAATCATTTTTTTTTTCTGATGAATTTAATATTGCAACTTGCATTTCAAAGACACTGAGAATCCAAAAAAGGACAGACCACCCACAGAGAGAGCAAAGGCAAAGAGCTGCAGTCTAAATAGACCCTCCTCGATATTCTTTAAAGGACAGCGAGAAGAAGCCATGGGGGAAATAGACACGGGGTCGTTTTGTTAAGTCTCTTCTTGTGCTGCACCTCACATCTCCCACAGACGGCACACAAAATATATGCACTTCACAGTTCCTTCGCTGGCCAGCCACTTTCACAACACTTTGTCATGTAGTATTTACATACAGCATCAACACAACTACACATCTCGTCGAGGGATTAAAGCAGAGCTGGGTCGGATCACTCCAAGTGTTTGGTTTGATGTCAGAGTACCAGATGGATGGAGGGCGGGGGGTTACTGCCTCGGAAAGAAATAAACAGAAAAGCTGTTTCACATTCAGATACTTTCCTATGAGTGGAACTACCATGAGATACTTCTCTATGAAACATTCTGGATGTATATCTAAGAATACGTCTGTATTCTAAAACATATCTGATAGAATGGGGTGTTTTGTTTTTGTTGCTCTGGCATTAAGCAGGCACTGAAGCACCACATTTGTGTATTGTGGTATTTGCCATTACAGGACTCATCTAATGTTACACTTTGAATACTTTCCTGTGTGTTAACTGACACAGGCTGTCCTGAAATCAAACTGACTTACCTTTTCTTAGTATCGCCTCTAAATGCTTGGCCTTCAACTTAGGCTTGTTCTACTTTTCCCACGTCTTAAAAATGTACATATGGCACTGATCTGTGAAAAAATTATCTAATCTAGAATATAAATAAAGCAATAAACATACTCTGGAATATTGCAGGTTCTTGGCAAAAGGCTTAGTTATATGTGCTTTTTAATGTGCAGTCATTTTTAGCAAAATACGTTTTGCTGTCTACAGACAAAAGGCAGACTGTAGTAATGTTACATCCATGTTAAATGCAGTTGCATGCCACTTTTTTGAGGTACATAACCAGTTTTAAAGCATAAGTGCACCCAATAATGAAAATGCATTATCTACTCATACTGTCTTTGTAAACTGTCTTCAACACATGCGATTTTAGGCAATGTAATGATGCGATCATTTAAGGTCAGAGTAGATAAGTATGGTGGAAAAAGAATGCATAATGGATAATACTTCTTTGGTGCAAGCTATTTTTTTTAAGCACATCTTAACGAATTATGTGTTAAAAAAGTAATGGAGGACAAAACTGGTCATTTCAAAAAGTAGTAAAGATTTTGTCCACCAGTGTCCCCAGTGTAAATGACGCCAATGGTCGCAGCATTCCCCAGAACAACTGAAGTAGACTTAAAAAAAAAAGAGGAAAAGAAAAAGCATACAGCTTGTCCGGCGTAATCCAATGGAAAATCCAATGGATCCAATTCCGATTGAAGCACCAAAAGCCCATATTGATTTGAAAAGGTTTTATTTACACCCCTTTTTAAGCAGAAATCTTCACTAAGCTAAAAGCGTTAGCGTACACCAGCCTCTGAAGGGAGTGCACAAGCTTAACTTTAAATGGCATGTTTTCAAATCAATTGGGATCTCAGGAATTCTAGATGTTGGATTACGCCGCACAGTATAGATCTATTTTATAGGTTTTCTTTGTTGTTTTTAACATTTTTAAAACAAGTCCCCATCTACTTGTTTAGGAGAATGCTGCAAAGCTGTTTTGCTGTGAAGCTCTTGAAATGGACTACGAAACTTCACCTTACTTTCCATCCACATGTGGGTGAGTAGATAATGCATGAATTTTTCATTTTTAGGTGAATTTATCCTTTAATGGTCTTTTTTTTACAACTCTTGATACGTCTCACTGTGAAACTTCTGCCCGAATCTTTATTGGAAATCAGCCCCGGTGGTGTCACCTCGGCCTCTGTTGCATAACTTAACATTTTCTGCATTATGGCTGAAGTGATTCGTCCTTTTTCTGACAGTATTTCCATTGGAAAGAGTATCACATTCGTGATGGGCATGTAGCTTGAGGACAATGAAAAATAGTCGAAATATCGCCTCTAATCTCAGATAGAAGTCATCGATAAGTGAGAGAATGGACTGTATGTTTGTATTAAACAAAAAAAAGCATAACATTCCCATCGTGTTCTCCAAACTCAAAAAAGGAATGTCATCGTCAATACATAAATACATTTACAATAACTACAACTTTTAAAAATATTACGTGGTCAATCCAAAATAACACTTAGATAAACATTTAAAGTACAGTATTATACAACAAAACTCAAATAAGAGACCAGGTTTGAAACAACACTTCATGACAAAATAATTATCATACATGATGTGAAATATACATTATTAATCTTACTTTTTTCATGTACAATTTTCATCCACTGACATACAGTATATTACAGCGAGGATGGAGTTCAGTTAATGGCGGGACAAGTGCATAGCAAAATAGATCATTTGACCGAGTTAAAGAAACACATAAAACTGACAAACCAGCTTTAGAAAACAACATTAAAAACCATGTTTAAGGCAAATCTCGTCATTTAAAATTGGCATAGTCTGAGAAAATGTCGACAAAGTCTTGTACCACCCTGTAGCAGAAGTCATACTGTTCCTGTGGAGGGCAGAGACAAACAGGAAAGATGGATTAGGTGGTAGCCTGTATCAGTTACAGACAAGATAAAGCAAGAAATGGGCGTTATTTTCGTTTTAGCACTTCACATGCCTTCCACTGGATGCATGCTTAACATTCATGCTAATGTAAAGAACACATGGAAGTATGTGGACAGCTACAGTTATATAATTTGAGATGGATTCATCTATTTTAATACATAAAGGGGGAATAAATGAGCCTTTATGGGCAATGCTAATGTCGAGAATTGGATTTTATATTTGTGATTATTGACTTTTCTGCATGGAGACATAATCTTTCAAGAGAGAGCCGTGATTAATCCAAAAATACGTTTTTCTCCCCATTTTGGGTTCACTTCTGCTGATACTTACCACGGTTTGGACCATATGAGGCCTCTGCATGCGTAAACTCTTCACAGTTTGGAACACGTCCAGCAGGCCTTCTGCCTTGACTCGCTCCAGGATATTGCTCAGTGCAATGAACGTACCTGTTCGCCCTGCACCAGCACTGCGGCACACACAAACACAAAAAAACCATCTTAGAAATTAATTCTAGAATAAACAGTGGCCGTCATTTGCAAAGCACCACAGTAGAAAACACAAATAAGCTACTATAAAAAGGCTCGAATGTGTACCTGCAGTGTACGACGATGGGATGGTTCCCAGACTGCTGCTGCTGTCTCTGCACCGAGGCGATGATGTCGATCATGCCTTTCCCCTCGGCCGGGATGCCGACCTCCGGCCAGCCGTGGAAGTGGAAGTGCCGGATCACCCTCGTCTGCTTCTCCTTTGAGAGGAAGTGCACGGACAGACTTGAGATCATAATACCTTTCAAATATGATTTATTAGCAGTATAATGGCAGGTGCAATGTCAGTGGAGGTTAAGTGGGCTGTAGGTGAGTGGTGCACTGAGGGAGCCGGGAATATACTCCTGAGCCTCTGAGAGGTGATGTGGGTCGAATTTAATGAAATATATGAGATGGGAGGCTCCACTTGATGATCTCAAAAACATCCTGCCCACCACGTTTCCTCTGGCAGCCACAAGAGTTTTATGTACTCACTTGGTTTCTTGTTCTCTCTAAGACAATTATGTCAGATCCTGTCTAGCTTTACAAAGTCAGATGCAAAAATGCTGTTAGAATTAATGAAACGTAATCTTTCCATTTGAGTAGGTTCAGAAATTAAGACAATTTAGCTGATATCACCTTGAAACTTTCCAAGTTGACTACTTACATTTACAGTGATATTTTGTGTGTTAAAGGCAAATATTTTATTAAATAAGTGCTAATTTGCCTAATTATCAGACATCTGAACTAATATAAACACCTGGATATGTATTTTGGTTGTATTTTACTTCCACTAGTATGAAAGAAAAGATGTTTTAGATGCAAAATAGCCAAAGATTCATAGCCAGATCAAAGATTTCCACACCATCTTTGTCTGTTGTTAAAGCCATTCTGGCCTTTTTTTCTTTCCTACCCCACTGCTCATCTCATGATTGGGAAACTTGTCAACCAACCACCTCTGGTACATTAAGAACAATTTAAGTGAGGCTTTTAATGCAGATGTTTAACTCGTGATGAAGTATTTTTACTCTGTACAGATACATCTGTATCTTTTCCTGAGTAAATGATGTGAAGACTTCCTCCTCCCCTTGAAGTTATAACAATGAATTCATTGTGAGAAAAAGCACACTGTCCTGATTTAAAGTAGAACCAATCCTACTGGCTCCATTTAAACGTTTTTGCAATTACACAATGCAAAAGAATGAGTTCACCTCCCTCGGAGAAGAACTTAAACGCTCAATGGAATTACATCAAGAGAGCCAATAAAAAAGCCTTTTCACCCTGACAGGCAAATGTAATGTGAGTCACTGCCTCATTAACCAGCTGTGTGATAACGTTGTAATTTGCTTACCGGGACAAAGGTGAGTACCAAGTCTCGTAGACTGAAGGTGTCACACAAAGTGTCTCCCTTCAGCTCTACTGTGTAGTCTCCATAGGTGACTGATTCCTCCGTGGGCCAGTACTGGCAACATTTGTCCTACGAAAACAGACAAAAACAGGGTTGTTGTTTTTTTTTTACTGCTGACAAGCTAATATTCAAAAGTAGCCTGGGCTCAAACTTTTTAATACTCAGCATTTATAAACTAGCATAAAAGGTTTTGTGTCAAAGGCAGAAAAATCATAACAGAGATGGTTTCTGTTTCACTGCTCTAGTGGTTGTTGAAGCCATCAGTCAGAGCTTGATGGCAGCTATCGCAGCTCACCTGCTCCCTCTCCTGGAGCTCAGTGAGCATGACAATGGAGTGACATTTCCACTCCCACACCATCCTCCAGAAATCCTCCACCGTGTGTTGAAGAGGGCCCTGGGTGGCAATGAAGTAGTCCTTCTGTCTGTAGCCCTGAGTCACAGCAGAACAAAAACGTTTTCACCTTTATTGGTCCAATAATGTGTGTTAACAGCAATACTAACAAACTATTGTGTTAGGTGATCAAAATCTGCTTACGTCTATGAAAGATGCGTTGATGTAATCCGTGAACTCCTGACCGCGTCTCATGGAGAGAATGACTCTGTTGAAGTCATCTGAAAGGGGAACAGAGCAGCTTTCAAACGTCTTTTCAGCGTATCAGTTTCACAAAGTGGGCTAAAAAAATACCATTAACTCAGCGCTGCAGAGCAATAAAATAGACTATTGTTCTGTAGGTTTCAATCTTTCTTACATGGAATAATTTGCAGAACTCGGTTCTTCTTCATGTTGGCAGGAAGGTTCCCCGTTCTCATGTTCTCCTTCATTATTCGCATGTTGGTCAGTTTCTGGGCAGAAATCATAAAAGGAAAGTCAAAACCGTCATAAACCTGCAAATGTTCAGCATCCTTTGGTGCACAAATGTCAATAGGAAAAAAAAAGAAGATAAATTGCACCGTTGATTTTTTTACTGAGTGCATCTGTAATCTAATTACATCTCTTTTTCTGTAAGTTAACCAGAAGTTGTAGGGTTTAGTGACATCTAGTGGTGAGGTTGCAGATTACAACCATTGAAATGCCCCTTCACCTCATCCTCCCCTACTGCAGCTGCATCAAACACGAAAGGCCTGTAATGGAAACTTCTGTATCTTCTGTACTCTATTACACCACCGGCCCACGCTGGCTGAATACTTTGTGCTTTGTCACAGTGACCACACATAAATGTGAGGAAACCCTATTTTACTACTCTTTCACAACAATTCTTCAGTTTCAGGGGATTGTACACAAATTAAAACATAATTATGAATATTACATTCTGGACCTTTTTAAAGTGTGTGATGGATGCAAACTATAAGTCTTAGATTAAAAGAGGTTATTTTAGAGATGCTACTGGTCGAATCTTTCCCCGTTTGTCAGTTTGGTGTGTAACCGGCTAGATGTTTCATTAAATGTGACGTTTTATGGGCCAGAATGTGAAATACGAGGTCTCACCTTAAACTCTTCCTCCAGGCCGACCCGGTCGCCGTCTGTGAAGGTGTTGTGCAGTTTTTGCAGATGTCCTTCCAGAGACGACACGTCCAGCTCCGTGTCCCCGTAGAGGTAGTATTCAAGCAGGGCCTGGTAGACGAATGAGTACTGCATCTGAGGTGAGAACACGCACAAACCGATGAGCACAGACACACTTGGAAATGCACAGATGATTGAGGGTGGGATAATTCACACGGACAATTCATTCATTAAGAAATGCGTTGTGTCATGTGGCTGACACGTGTGAATTTGTCGCGTCTCCAACTCACATCTGTCTGGATGAGCTGTGAGCGCTGCTCTCGTATCTTAGAGACGAAGCCAAACACGTCAACCTTCTGCTCTGCGTGCATCATGTCGATCATGGCATCTATTACGATGAAGGTTCCTGTCCTCCCGACACCAGCGCTGCAGGGACACAAAACAAACCACAGACTGAATGGACCACAATCCTCAGCTGACACTTCCATGTTAATCGACAACAGCAGGGAAACAAAGGGACATCTGTGCCTGTAAACACACATATTGCTGAAGTCACTCAGAAGGTTTCCAGCCACAGTTTGTTTTCCAGCAGATACACAAAGCCGATATTTAACCGTAACTATATTCATCTCCATAGAAACAAATTGGATAATTAAAGCAGTCAGTCAAAAAGCCCGGAGATCCCAGTAAACAACAAAACAATAAACAATGACCCGTTAGCTCAGCAGTCTGGTACCTGCAGTGGACCACAATAGGCCCAGCGAAGGGTGGATTGACCACTTTGACCTTCTTGAGGAATTTGAGCATGCCGATGGGGGAGAAAGGAACTCCAAAGTCAGGCCAGCTGGTGAAGTGGAGCTGGGTGACCGGCCGGGGAGTCTTGGCGGCATCGCTGGCTTGCTACATAGAGACATAAACATAGTTAACAGTGTTTACAACACCAGCATAGCAAAACCAGATCTGACCCCAGGGCGATCTTTTGATATATCTCATTTTCGACAGGAACCAGAATCAAGGTAGGAACAGCTTTCAATGATCTGCATAAATGTCCTGTACCACAGAATTAGAATTTCTCTATTCTACTGAAATTCAAAGCGATAGTCCTGCTGGCTTAATGTGAAAAAGGAACTGAAGCACAAGTGATACAACACGCAGTAATGTTTCACACACCCTTCCCATGGATCTGTTCACATTGTTACATTTTCTGTGGACTACATGAACATTACAATGGTGTATTAGGGCCATTGTGAAATTTGTTAGATTGATGATAAGATATTTTTGACTAAAGTCGTGAATTACAAGATAAAAACTCAGATTTCAGGGGTAAATTCACAGGAGAAGGGGGGAAAGACCATAAATTAGTTAGAATCAAAATCCAAGATTGAAGTCACACATTTATGAGACTAAAACTCAGAGAAGTAGTGTTTTTTTTTTTTTCCTGTCATGGATCCACGTTGCTTCACTTCGCAGGGTTGGTGATGACCTCATCAAATAATACTTTGCAGTTGGATCTAGCAAAAAGGAAATCCTCATGCTTTTGCGCCCAGAATCATTAAATTCATAAAAGCATCCAGACTTTGAAGACATAAAACTAAAAAGTGATTTTTGTTTTGGCATGAAACCACATGTTTCTGTTTTTGGTCACGCACATAAATACATTACACATGAGAATATAGAAAATATGAAAAGTAGTTGTGGTAGAAATTTGTATTGGCTTATATGAAAACCACACCCAGTGAAAGCGATACACAAAAACTCATGACTTTGAGCCCAGAATCACATTACCAAAGGCATTCAGACAAAAATGTCCCATAACCAGTGATCTTGTTTCAGTTCCTGATGCACAGAATCGCCATATCCACATTGGTACTCTGCTTTCTTCTCAATTGGCCCCATTCTCAGAAATGCCTCCTCAGAGTCTGGACGCTTACGATAACATGGTGAGAGAATTTTCTAAATTTTCTTGCAAATGTATAATTTAATAATCTCATAGAATATCCAATTTTTCCATCCCTTTTAATCTTTGAAAACCTGAGCTGTTTCTTGGATCATTACCTCCCTCCCCAGCTTCTTTCCCACCTAGAAAAGCCCTAAATCACCATCATATAAGCACTTCTTGATACTTACATATTGTATACAGAACTTGCGTATGGTGTAGTCCACGAGCACAGTGAAGTCTTCCACTGCCACCCTCACATTCCCATAGGTCCAACAGCCCTGATCTGGCCAGTACTGGTAACACTTGTCCTGTGGGGAGATAATGACATCCATTATTCAATAAATTAAAGAACCTAAGGAGGAGTTGTTCTTCTGTAACGTATTAAAGGACTTTCCTAGCGAGAGACGCAATTGTTCAAATGAAAAGCCACATATGCTTCAATTTCACAGCCAGTCAGCCCATATTAGTGTAAGTGTGAGAGGTGAAACCACTCAATATAGGACTGACTTGGAGGACTTAATAGCACATTATGCAGGCATTGATTTCAACCCATCCACACACTGATTCAAATCCTTTCCGATTCTCTTCTTATTGATCTCGTTAGCCTTTTTCTCCCCTCTCCTTGTTCAGCGAACGAGCTCCGGTTCAGATGACTCACAATAAAAGATTGTGCAATTATAGCCGAGAAAAAGAGATGTCAGAGGGGAGATTACCGGTGTGAAATGACTGGTTTAAATTAAAAGCCTTCATTTCACCTTTGACCACAACCAGTGAAGTCTATTTGAAGCACATTTCTTCTCAGATCTTTTTGTGATGCTCCGTTTAGCCCTTCAGAGTGTCAGAGCGGAGACTTGGCTTCAGAGGAAACCCCCACAGGAATGATTCATTTTGTGCATGGACACTTGGAAAATGTTTAACATGAGACACATTTAAGAAATAAACGAGGCTGAAAATCACTCACTTCTTTCCTCTCTTTCAGATTCGTCAGCATGACAATAGTCGCTACTTTCTGCTCCCATATCATCCTCCAGAAATCTGCTGTGGTGTCTTCTTTTGGACCTGTGAGACAAAAAAGTTCAATTAATTAATTCAAATAACCAATCATTTAACACAAGTATATCATTTCCAAGTGCACTACTGTATATCTTACCTTGTGCTCCTATGAATTTGTTCTTTTCCGTGAAACCCTGTCAGAAAATAATGCAATTAATTAGGAATATACTGTATATTAAAGAATTGACAATGACCAGAAACCAAAAGGATTAACTCACATCAATGTAAGAAGCATTCACATAGTCCGAACAGGGATTTCCATCCAGCGCAGTCAACACCACTCTGGAATGATCATCTGTTGGTGAAAATACAATCAGGAAGTTTAGAGAGTTTGTAAACGTACTCTGATTACACTCTAGGCAGGTAGCATAGGCAGTATTAAAGAAGTTGTTGACTAAAATATCTCTTTTGCTTTTTTGTTCAGAAATAATCAAGAAGAAAGAGGATGGAAGAAGATGATATCACTCGCATGACTGTTTGGTAAATATGAAGCTACATCCAGCAGCAGCCGGTTAGCTTAGCCTTGCATAAAGACGGGAAATATAGGTAAAGTTAGCCCAAAGCTAACAATACAACAAAATGTCATTTTTTGGTGCAGATAACACATCATATCTTAATTGTTTAAATTAGTGAGCTTTACAGGTGCTGGTAGGTGGATGTGGTTGCCTTTGGACGGAGCCCTGCTAGCTGTTTCCAGTCTTTATGCTAAGCTAATTTAGCCAACTGTGGACACATATTTACCATGCAGACATGGGAGTGATAGTCTTTCTCTGTAGTAGTAATAATAATAATTATAATAATAATAATAATAATAATAATAATAATAATTATAATAATAATAATAATCTTTAGAAAGCGCCTTTCTGTCTTTACAACCTTTCTTGCTTGTACAAATAAAATACTATACAGCTAAGTTAACAAACAATTAAAACAACATAATGCAGAATACACAACGCTAAGAGCAAACAAAATAAAACACAGAAAAAGCAATATTAAAAAAACATTTAATATTAACCCACAACAAAGCCGACAGGACTGAAATGGTGAGATACATAAAAAAGCGGGAATTTCATGTTGACGTAAAACTTGCTAAAAATTTGTTTTTTTTTGTATAAAGATTTTAAAGTGGGTACTGAGTTAGCCAACCCAAGGTAACATTTAAACTGCAAACAATAAAAAGGGTATTTTTCATGTAATAGTCTGAAAAAATGTAATTTGGTGACATTAATTTGATAATTTGCTGATAAAACTGAGGTGAAATAGGTCGACTTTTTCACAATATTAAAGGCTACTAACAGCCTAACATCATCAAAATGAAAATTCTAGGAGGTCAAAAAGGGTAATTGACATATTGTAATGCCCAAATTCATTCTCCCTTATCCTAATATTCACTTTATTTCAAGGTCATAATGTACAGTACACATTGTGTATTAGATGCTGTGACTTGTTCAGTTTTGTTATACTAAACATTATTGTGATTACCTGGTAGTTTATCTATAATAACCATGAATTGGGCTGAAAATCAGGGCCACGAAGAGTTATTACTTTGGTAAATACATGTCACTTAGTTAATGATCTACTTATTGTCATTATTACCATATTATTACTGAGCTGTGATGTAGAGCGCTACAAAGAAATCACACAAAGACTTAATAATGCGACAGAGATGAATGATAAGAACAACAGGAAACTACAAGGGCAGAGTCGTTTCATTGTGAATGAATACGCGAGCTGGAGGGGATCTACTGTGTCTGAACTGTAAAAACAATGAATAATTAAAAAAAACATAATGGAGACACACAGACACGTGCACACACGGGCAGGAAACTGTGAGTCAAAAGAAGCCTAGTTCCTACAGAACAGAAAGTACACTCACAGGGGAGGATGTTGGGGTATCTGTTCTTCTCCTTGTTGTCGTCCTTGTTGGCCTCCTCGTACGTCCCCTGGGCATTACCCCCAGGCAAGGACTGCAAAACAGAAACACAGTCAGATTCTGCACCGGCCATTTAAAAACAGTTGGGCTGACTTTTAAACCGCTCGTGTGCATTGTGTTCCGCCGTACGTAAGGCACTTCCTCTGCTACATACAATAACAGTCCTCCATTAAAAGCAGAGAACTTCAACTTCCTCTGTCTGCTCTGAGTAAAATCATACTTGGATGTGTTGCATAGACTGTGAGTCATACACTTTATTTGACTCAGATCCTCAATCATAGTCACAAATAGGCAGTGGGGTATTTTTGCATGCCTGTGGGTGTGTATATGTACGTTATGTGTCACAGACAACGTGACACATACAGTGCATCTCCAGTAGTTTTCCTGAATGTAAAATACACACATAAGCCGGAAGTCAAGTTTTTGCGGGAAAACCCTTTTACTCCAAATTTAGATATTTTATTCATATGTGGTTTTGTTGCCACAGCTGAAAGCACGAAACGCATCGAAGGTCCAAGATACCTTTTTAAAAATAATCTTTAAAAGCTGCTTAAGTTACAAAATATGGTATTCTATCGTTTACAGTAATTATTATTTAAATTTTCAGTTGCAGTCAGTTCTGGTTGTTGTACAGCGCCTCAAAGTCTAAAGAGTCTAAATCAATACACAGTGTTAAACCACACCCTACATAAATAAACAGCTGAACAGACCTCAACCAAATGTTTTCAAGTGTCTCGTATGCACCACAGTGACTCTACACTTTAACCCCCGACACAGAAGACTCTGCCTTACGAGCACCCGCTATTCTGATCTTCAAGCAGAGAAGAGGCTACGCTCACATTGTACTCCTCCCTGAAGAGCTTGCCATCGTCAGCTGAGCGGAGCCTGTACTCCTCCTCGAGGTGGTCCACTGGGATGGGGAAGTAGGTCTTGGAGGCTGAAGGGGATCTGGGCAGAAGGACCACCGTCTGTTGCTCTGTAAGGGAAGAAACAGTCAGCGGGTTTATCATCCCTGCCCGCCTGATCAAGTTTAATGTTACTGCGGTTAATTATTTGTTGCGTTAAAGAAATTAACTGATTTTCAATTTGTGAATTATTCAGTAATTATCAGATGAACGACTAAAAGGAATTAATAATACAACAGAATTTGGTTGAATTAGACCAGTGGTTCCCAACATTAATGTCAGATGTAAACGTACCCAGAAGTAGCCCTCTAACAACACCTCCTGTCTGTTCAAAACGTTTGCATTTCGGTTATTGAGTTAATATTTAACAGTAGTTCTTGTTATGGCACAAAAGTGGAAATTGTTACAATAACTGTCAGTGTTTGTCTGTTTGTCCAAATTAGGTTTTTACTGCCACCACTTCAGAGTGGCGACCGTTTATTCAATACGTGGCTATTTCAACCATTTTAACTGTGATTTTAAGCCAACTTTTACAGCCATTTATGAATTTAGCCATGTTATTTCAACAATGTGTCCATTGTATTCTAAATATGTCATCCACATCTTACAGTTAATTATTCCAGCTGTTCATCTATGACTTTTAGCTACTTTTTTCAACCATTTAGCCAATACTTTCAGCTAACTATTTTAACCATTTCATCCACCCCTTAGCAAACTATTTCAACTCGTCACCCACTACTTTTTGCTAGCTATTTCAACCACTTATCCATTACGTTTGATTAATTGTCACCCCTCTTCTCGCTTGCTGACTCATCTTTATGTACCCTCCATTGCAGCTACGTGTTTCTTCTTTGTCAATGTTTCCATCTACTCCCCTGCAGAAGCAGAAGTGACCCCGGTTGGGAATCAATGACTAAGACTATAAGCTTATCAAACTGCTCTACATGGATTTATCAAAGTTCAAATTGATTTAATATCTTCCAACACGTCGGTAAGAGTTAGCCAACACCTCGATAATTTAAAACAAAAGGAGTTGTAAGTATTCTAGGATCACCCAACATCAACAGGTGTTAGAGAACCAAAGAACCCCAGGGAGAAGCCACTTACAGCACCCCGTAGGCAGACCTTTTTTGAGTGGAAACCTCTATTAAGGAAGCACCCGACTAGGCATTCGGTTAGGGTTCACAAAATTTGGTGAATGTAGGTTTGAAAAAAGTACGGAGAGAGTGTTAGTAATATGAGGTTCTTTATACCGCCACCCCGTATACCTGACCTGGTGGTACAATGGTGTATAACGACTCAGTACTGTGTCCGAACTCTAAAACACAACACACATGAAATCACACACGGCACCACACACACACATAAAGGCAAAACAACACTGACGGTAAAGATAGCATTTGATTCATTTTGACAGCATCCTGTTCACAGGAACATGCAGGTCCTGTGCCCACACTTAACACATTTTAACAAACGTGTATGACGGTGTGTGTTTAATCGTGCATAAGAACTACCTAATAATCTTAACTGATCTTTCAAACTGATGCAAAACATCTGCTTATTTAACTGATTTAAAATGACATCTGGATACATAAACTAGTGTCACGATTACAATCACATTAAGCAGCAGCTCACTTGGTAACCTCGATGTTCACTCAGTGTTTGTTATTGCTACTGTTAGGTGTGCCATATATCCTTTTTACATTCCTATCTTTAGGAATACAACCTGCTCTGTACATTCCATTGTAATGCCAGATAAAAAAAAAAAAAAAAAACTTCCTAAAGAACACTCGCAGCTCCTCGACACATGTTTCACGTTTCCTGTAAAGTCCAACAGCTGTTAGCGCACTTCAAACACAAATCAGCTCTTAATGAACAAAGCTGCATCTATCAAGACGAGCGACTTACTGCTCTTCTGCACTGTATACCCACTTTACATGCAGCTACAAAAAGCTATAAATGAAGGTGAGGATGGCGCAGTTTGTGATCTGCACATCAACCACAGGAAGTATAACAGAACCACAGTGCACTGGGGGGGACAATCTTCACATAGAGGCCACACATACTGTAAGACTGAAACCTTTACACCTTACACTGCTGTCTCTATTTCCTTCTCCTTTGCCCTCTTTACTTTCACACTATGCTGCTTCTGCCGCCCTCACAATCCACGATCTGTCTCGCTGTTTCTCAACAATCTCCAGTTTGTTCATCACAATGTTACCTTGTTCCTCCAGGATGCCATTTGGTATCTTCTTGTCGACTGTCGTGACGACCGCTTTTCTCTGGTTTTTTAACCTGCCCGGGGAAAGAAAATCCCAAGAAAATGAGAAGAGCAATCACATGAAAACATGACATTCGATGATGTCATGGTAAAAACAAGTTCAACTTTGTCTTAACATTAGAGCTAAACAATACTAAACGATGTGTTTGGCTTTAAACAAAAGCCTATCCATCCTACCATCTGAAACTTGAGAAGCTATTCTTTCTCATTAGCTGATGTCTTGGAACGACAGCAATCCAGTCCGTAAAATGTATAGAATTAGTTCTTCGTTGTCCTGTGTTGCTTGTCTGGCTGTTCTCTTCTCTCTAAGCATGAGAGGGAGGCAGCTAGGAGCACTTCCTGACTGGGCTCCGCCTCAGTGACTAAAGGAGGAAGTGTTTGTCACCCTGAGCTCTGCCCCTGAGCCTGGCTCGCAGCCAGTCAGCGAGACCCGACGGTGGGGGGGTGAGGTGAGGTGAGGTGGGCGAGTCCTCGCTGGGTGGGAGAGTTTACCTGAGGAAGTACCAGGCTAGCAGTGCGATGATGAGCAGCAGCAGGGACAGGACCAGCACGATGGGGAGGACGTGTTGGCTGTGGGTGGTGACGCCCTCTGAGGAAGAAGGAGAGGCAGAGCCGGGGGGTCAGGGAGCACCGTCAACAAAGAGGAAGGAAGAGGGGTGCAAGGACGGCGATATATGTATACGTGCATGTGTGTGGCTGCGTTCATGTGTTTTGAGCCTCGTGAATTATGCGGTAAAACAAAATCAAAACTTGGCAACAGCAGCACACCTCCCATGGTCTCTCCTGGCCACAGGCCTGAGTTAATAACTGGCTTCTTCAGCAGTATTTTGTCTACAGAGATAAGCATCAGCTCATTTCATCCTGCCAGTGTGTCTAACAGAAAATCAGAGGCTTTAAGAATGGAGGCTGAGCCAAGACTCACAGCCACACAACCAGCTATTAACTATGTTTATAAAGACGCACAATAAGCCGTAAATTACTGTCCAGGGCCGCTGAAGTTCATTGTGATCCGGTAATAACAAGGCTGTAGAAAAGGCTATCATCAAGCGGATGCATGCGCCGAGGAAGACGCATAATAATCATATCTTAGAGGAAAGTGATGAGTGCGGTGGAGAGCGATGGGATTTTTATCGCCGTCTCAAATTGTTCAGTGCTACTCAGTCTCACATGTCGAGGTGCATCGCTGCTGTTGTTGTTGTTCTTACCTTTTGTACCGTTGCCACTGCCGGTGGAATTGTATGTTGTTGTGGTTGCCACCAAAAACAGAAGTGGGACCATTGTGACTGCAGAAAAACAAAATGAAGACGGATATTAAATTTAGTGCCAGACATGTCTCGCAAAGTGAAGATTCATGGGAACATGACCGCTGGATGATATCGCCATTAGGGGAACACAACGGCCATTGACAGATCTGGGACATATTTCTTTATTGGTGACTGACGCTTTCGGGAATGTGCGCATCGGTGCAAAGTTCATGAAGGCACAATGGAACAAGGCGCTCATATCCTGGTCATTCATTAGCGCTGTCATAAAACCCACGGTGTAACACCCAACACGTCCACATGGGGGCACAAGACTGCAATATATGAAAAGCAAGGCTGGCCACGATAACGCGCCTCCTCACCAACACCATTGAGAAAAAAAACAGCATCCATGCAAAAGAAAATACAATTTTTAATTTCTAATTTAAATGTATATAAAAGAAAAAAGTGACATGTGTGTTTAAGGTCCAGTATGTTGGATTTCAGAGGATAATAAAGAGGATATTATCCATAATTAAGACTGAATTAGTGTATAATCACCTGAAACTAAGCATCATTGTGTTTCAGAAGGAGCCTTTTATATCTACAGGGATATCTTCCACTGTCTCCTCCATTTTTGCACTGCCATGTTTCTACACTGGCTCTAGAGAAGCCCGTCCACATTTCCTGCGTATTTAGCGGCCACCATAGGGGAGGTTGAGACGAGGTGGTGTTCAGTTGGTTGCAATCTGCAAACCACACTGCTGGATGTCACTAAATCCCAAACACTGGACCTTCAAACACAGTATAGAAGTGAAGAGAGAGAGAGACGTCTGGGGAACACTTGTTATATAAAATACAAATCTGACCGAGGGGCCACATGTAACCTGAGGAAACACCTGAGCGCCACAAAATATAAAAGCAGAAGCGTGTACAGGGTTTGATAGTTGGATAGATGAAAGGCGAAACCTAAATTCAGGCATCGACACCTTCAATAACATCTTGAGGTAATTAGTGAGATAGCTGACATAACCAGGCTTTTTCCACTGTCTCGATTTACGTTATCTATAAAACTCTGCGCCTGAAAATTCCCTACGAACATGCTGTTCAGCACAGTAAAACAGGAATTGAGATTTCTTTCCGATGTTTGACACCAACAGATTGTGAACTGCACAGTATTTACTGGCAAAAACTATTGTATGCAAGCACTACAATAGTGACAACAACAAGACAGCAGACAATGTCGGTGCAGCTTCTTCTGCTCTGGCCCGCCTACTGTTATACCAATGTTCCAAGTATTGACAGTTATGTATATTTTTATATAAAGTCCAATACTGCGCTGATATTCCATCAGTTTCCACATTGTAGTCCAGTTAACAGTTTTACATTTTTTTGTTTTTACCGAGAGAGGAAGGTACTGAAAAAGATACCCTCGTGTACCGCTGGCACATCCGTTCAAATGTCAACACTACCCCACCCTAACTGCAACCATCCCCACTCAATGCAGTGCTCCTCACTTCTCTAATAAGGCATGTGCTCTTGCTCTCATCAGTGCATTATCAGACTGCGCTGTTTTAAATGCCACTCTGAGCTGATAACAGCTGTTTTCCTTCTGCTGTTTCCGTGGCAATGCCACGCTGAAACGCGTCCCTTCCAGGATTTATAGCACGTGTAGGGTCCTAATGTGCGATATGCGAGATGCAACACGCGTGGCAACACAAGGCCCGGATGTTGAACTAAGAAGGAGAAGTTAAGCCAGGCTGACCACGACGTATCAGGAAATAAATCTAGACTCCGGCAGCGAGAGGCTCAACACCTAACACCCTTCACGCTCTGCTCTTTGCCACCTCTCCCTTCCCCTTTGATAGCATCACCCCGACACAAACACACACATAGCTCACACAGACACCCACAGCACCATCAGCTCTGTCCGGACTCCCCCCCCACCCCCCACCTCCCATCACACAGTGACATCTAGGAGTCTCAGCTGAATGATCACTCCCTCATTTTCTCCTGGTGGAAGAAGAATGCAGAGGAGGGAGGATGGAGGAGGATCTCCGATCGATTCTGGCGTTTGAGCATTCAGAGCGGGCTTCACATCACATTGATTTAAGCACCTCAGTTCTTTTGAAAGCCATAGTAATTTTTTTTTTCCTTTTTAAACCATGAAGCCTTGAGGGTTTTTTTTCTTTTTATTTACCCCAAAGAGCTGTAAAAGTTGGAATCCAAGCAAAGCACACTCGCACTGAGCTGCTATAAACTGCCATAATGAAGCAGAGCACTGCAGGTGTGTGTGTGTGTGTGTGTGTGTGTGCCTTGCAGCTGCGGTGAAAAAGAAAGCCCAGGCCAAGTGCATAGTCAATGAAGACACTGTGTGTTGAAGCCTCCACGCTGTGCCGCAGTGTCCTGTAATGTGTCCAGGCAGGACACCGGAGGAATGTGGAGGCAGCAGAGCAGAGACACCGACTGCAGCGAGGAGGAGAGGGAGCAGAAGGTCCAGGTCAATAATATTTCCTGGAGCGATTAATAAACCCTGACATGCCCCCCCCCCCTCCTCCTTGCGCCCATGGGGGAGACTGATGAGAGAATTCTAATGAGAGAAGAGAGGAGAGGAGGAGAGTGCTACCCCCAGCTCTCCTCGGCTCTTTATCCCCTTCTTCTCTGCAAACGTCACAAGCTCGGATGAAGGGGGAGAATATTGAGCCGAGTTAGTGCCGTGTGTTGATCCGGAGGGTAGGACTCTGATGTTTTGTGGTGTGGAAACTCTTGGCGCCATTCGGGGACTTTCCACTACACGAGCTCGATTGAATTTTATGTATGCCTTGTCTGTTTGTTTGTTTGTGCGTATGATGGCTCAACAGCGGGACACCCAGCGGAGCGCTCATGGCTCGCCCCCGGGCTGCGTCTTGTGGTAAAGCGTCGCCGCCTCTCTCCTCTCCATCACCTCTGGAGATGTCATGTTGGCCTCCGACCCCTGCGTGGCTCAAGTGCTCCTCTGGGACCTCGGCCCGTTCCCCCCCCCCCCTCCTCTCGCTCTCTAGCTTTTCCCGTCTTGCCACGGCGTCGATCTCAAGCCTGACCTCTCCAGCGTCTCAGAGGAGATCGCCGACTTCCTCTCCCGCTCTCTTTGCGGGGGAAATGTCCCTCACGTAACTTTCAACAACGCAGCTTCCTCTGCCTCCGGGTATCTAATCTCTTTTTTATTTCTCCTCGCTCAGCACAAACCGGCCGACACCACAAGTCTCAAATTAGACTATTAGTGTTCGTCATCACTTAGCTCGGGTCAGACGCTGGGCGAACAGCTATCATCACATTGTGTGTGTGTGTGCTCTCATCTGTGTATTGTCCTTTCTCAATTTAGCACTCCGCAGCTAGTCACCAACCATCAGCCATAATGAAAATAGGTCATGGGAGATGTCAGCTCGGGGGAAGTTCTAAGGCGCTCCTATTTTCCGATAGGAGACATTTGCAAGCAGCCTGGGGGGACAGGGTATTGTCCTGGCCGGCTAGTCGGACAGCTATTTCAGTGCTGTGTGTGTCCCGAGTTTCCCAGCAGGCATAGAGTCGGCTCTGTCTCACGGCGGGTCGTCCTGGGCTGCAGATTGGGAGGCCTCAGCTGTGTTGACAGGAGCTGCAGTTCAAACACCAATTTAATGTGATGGTAGCAGGAGATTATGCCTCAACTCAAACTCAAAAGGACGAGGATTTCTTGAAACAAAACTTTTTCTTTGCACCTTGGCTTTTTATAAACGGCATTCTAAGTCCCTAACATTGATCCGCTCCTTCCAGGGTGAAGACGTGAAGAAGTCGGCTTTCAGCATTTACGCCTAGATGGTAAAAAAAAAAACCCCTGAGATTTTTGAAAAACAATCACACCCACGCCCCTTTGCTCCCTAATCAGGCTCAATCAGCGAACGTCGCAACACTGGCGAGTGTGAACTCGGCGTACGTGTTAGTCATATGATATCTCAGTATTTGAAACAGCACGCTTTGACGAAATGGATGTTACGCTGTCGGTATTTAGAAGGACATGATCGGACATCAGGGGGACGGAATGGTGGAGAAGAGAGACAAAAAGTGGCTGCTGACAACGTTTTAACGGCATTATCCAGGAAGAGTCTGTGGAGATCAGTCGTTTCCCTGCCTCTGTCAGAGTATCCTCAGTAACTAAGCAACCAACCGCAGTGTATACGATCGGCTTCTTGTTTACATCGGCACGCACAGGCCCAGTATAGAAGAACTGCCGTCTGACACGTCTTAGTCTGGACGGAGATCCTTTTTTTGTTTTAAGTCGGTCTTAAAGTGATATGTACTTCATGTTGTTGTTGAGTGTATTCGTTAGTACGGCATGTAACTGAGTACCTGTTTTCATACAGCCAATAAAACTGCTTAATTTCACAAACAAATCCTCAGGCAGCAGCTTTCCAACACAAGAATTTGCTTGAATATTACTGATGGCAATCATGTCATCACCCAGTCGAGCCTCTGCCTCCACACTGACAACACCGCGGCCGCTGTTACGTGTTCATTAGAGACCCTCCAGCATCTGGTATGCGCTGCGTGACTCACAGCTCCGTCTCCAGCTGATTACAGCCCTGCCACCTGCGAGTACCTGCATACCTCGCAGCATATAAACAAAAGCTTGGACATGCAGAGGGATATCACCGCGTCGCATCGCACAAGCCAGGCAACGGAGAACACAAACAGGCCGCCACAAGGCCCCTCTGTCGCTCGCTTTCTTCTAGCTCCAAGCATGAAAAAGGCAGCGTGGGGGATTCTGACTCATGGTGAATCTTTATGGTCCCAAAACCAAAGCGCTGATAAATGTTTTTTTTACCCTGACAGCGTTTTGTTTTGGAGGATGAGCTATCCCTCTCAGCGGACCTGTGTTTTTCCTTGTGGTGCGCTTCCTGCCTCTGTCATTCCTTCAGTCTGGGTTTTAAAAAAAACAACAAAACAAGCCCTGAGTGACATAATGATACCCCTGCAGCTCTCCACTATTGTCTCGCTAATTAGCCCCAGAAACCCGACTATCAGAAAGGACAAGCTCGTTACAATTACAAGATAAGACGGAGAAATTGGCTGTCTTCGCCTCTGACAGGAAACGCGGTGTTCCCTGGCATGGCGTCTTCCCGTGGACAGAGCTCTGTCAGTTCCACTGAGTGTGGTTTCTCCGGGCACAGAGTCTCTCTGTCTCTTCAAATACATCAGCTGGGGAATTCGGAAAATGGGCGGTGGGTGTAGGGGGCGACGAGACGGGGCGAGCGGCCACTAGGTACATTGTGTCCTCTGAGCAAAAAAGCTGCCAGATTGTTTACCCTTCAGGCTACATGTTGTTTTTATATAACCGAAACCTGCAAGACGGCTTATTAGAGAGAAAGCAGACAGTAACGTAAAGCCTTCCGCGCTTCTTCAAACATGTTTTTTACAATATATAAATTGCTTTTTCTTGCAGAGAACTCGGTGAGAAAATCAATACAACTCTCATGTCCGCACAAGGGATGTCAATTCTGGTTAATGTTGAAGTTAACAACCAGACATACATTGACCTGTAACTAACCGGTTAATTTTTTAAGTAAAAGAAAAACGTGAAATGACATGAAATGCGAGAGGCAAAGGGTCCCAGGGGATGTGCAAGGGGGAGCGAGCTGTCACAGCGTATTTGACGTTATCGCTGAGGTTGTCTGACGTGTGCTGGACCATCTCCCAGTCGGCTTTGACGAAGAGACAGATAAGCTAGTTGTGACGTAGCTTTCGTTTCGTTCACCAAGATGGTGGGAGGAAAGGGGAGGGTTAAGCCGTCATGGGGTGAGGGGGGAAGACAGGGAAGAGGAAGGGTGGAAAAGGGTTGAAAACGCGTGTATTGTAATGTGTTCTGAAAATTTGCAATAAAAAGAATAGTGTCAAAAGCATCAACCTTTGACTTGCTGTTTTCCCTTGCTTCCTGTCTTAAAGCTACGCTAAGCTAACACTGAATGCACAGAGAGTGGCATCTGTATGTGTATATTAATCCTTTAAATCAGCTGAAAATCCCACAGAATGTAAGCTGCCTAATAATTATTATGGTAAGCACTGATGAAGTGGTTGTCAGATGTTAGCTTATTACAGATTTAGCGGTAATGCTAATGTCAGCCGATAAGTAACGAAAAATTGCAGTAGCCTGTAATAACTACATTTATGGACTTATCATCAAAATTGTAATGTTAGGGTTTTGTTATTTTTATTTTGGTATTATATTATATATTGTGTATTATATACCCCTTTACTTCTAGTTCTAAAATATAAAACTAATTCACTCTAAGTTGCAATATGTAAGAATTTCAGTTGAAACCAGTAAAAAAATACTAAAATGGTCAACAGAATGTGAATAACAGTTGTGACCTCTATGTATTAGCATGCTAATCAGATAGCCAGCGGTGTAAACACCAACACTTCCATGGTTCTCTGAACTCCCACTCTGGACTGCTAGCTGCATGGCTAACTGAGCTAACTAGCTAGTTACTTAGCAACAGTTATTGAGTATGGCCAGTTTTTACCTATTTTACCTTTAAATCATTATAGTATAGCATGGCCCAAATGGTCTTGTTTCATCTCAAGTCCAGTTGTGTGTTCAGAACACTGACATGACACTGACATTACACCTGTCATGAACAAGGAGGAAACGTAAAGTGTCATCCGTCATTTAACCTCAACCCTTTCTTTTGACCGAATGACACTTAATGACACTCGATGACAACAGTCAGACAGTAAGTCAGGATGTCATTCTTACACACACACACTTTCAAATATAGTGTTACCTAATGAACCCACCTCGTCCTGCAATATGCACATGTGGTCATGGGTGACAGCATCAGTGCTGGCGCCATTACTTCTGGCTCAACACATACTTATCCTCGTAAGGAGCTCTATTTAAAACGAGATCAAGTGACTCTGTCTTTGTTAGCAGCTTGCTCACTGTGGTGCCACCGCAGAGTGAACTGTGCGCGAAATAGAGAAGTCTTTTTTTATAGAGCAAAGCTGCGAGAGCTGATCAGTGTGATGTTGAGTCATGCTGTGGTTGGATGCTGTATTGTTTTTGTTCCCCGTAACTGCAGTAACAGGTGCAACATTTCTGCGGTAAGGGTTGGTTTTCACGTGCTGTAGAGAGGTGCCATGGGAGAAGGTGATGCTTTGGGGTTTCGTGTGTGTTGTTATAACGTCTTCTCCCGTTGCGCACCAGTACAGGCTTGCAGACACAAACTCTAATAAATTACCAAATTAATTCAAGGTTACAGCCTCTACTGCGTTAATATTGACCATTATTCTTAAAATGCATCTCTTATGAGTCCCTCAAATATATCGAAATGCAAATCACAGGAGTGTTCTCACAGTTGCATATGTTTCTAATGTGAAGGAAACCCTCTAAAAGAAAGCGATAAGCGCAGAGTAAAGTTTCAAAGGAGTCCAATTCGACCAGAAAACTGCAGGGCTCGTAAGTTCACGCTTTCTATTTGAGTAGGTCGTCCTCATGTCACCTCTCTGCCTCTGTGCTCTCTGCCTTTGGGGCCGGGTTAGCTATTTAAAGGACGGCGCGCTACATTCGCAGTCCTCGCTGAGGACGTGATCTGGGGTGTCCACGTCCTCTCACAGATGTGTGACCACTTCCGATGCGACATAACCTCGTTGGACAAGGTGATCAGTGTTGCTCCCGATCCACTGATTCTTGATCATGATCTAAATTCAGACTGTATTACAGAGCAGTTCATGCCTATATATATTATTTAGAAGCCAGTTTTGTCTTCTTTTAGAGGGGATTTTAGAGAGTACACTGTGGAAAATGTAGATCTGATTGAACACCTATGCCGCTGTTCTTCACAAAGTGTTCCCATGGTAACCTGGCCAGCAGTACTGCCACCAACGTGTGGCACCTGTGGGATGCTGAACATGTCAACCCAGCAGACAGACACACTTTGTAAACCCGGGAGCCTGATGTCAATCCAGCCTTTCGACTGAGTCAACAGCTCCTGGGGTACAGCGACGTTTGGTAAAAAGCGTTGGAAGGAGTGTAAAGATGGAATACGCAACATGCATTCTGCATTAAAACGTCTAAAACTGAGTGGACCTTTTGTTATATATTTTGTTGAGTTGTGTCCTTACAGTACCCCCAATGTTTCCAACAATGTTCAATCTCAGAGAAATCCACATTTACTCAAGGAAACGGTGTCGGTTTCATTTTGTCGCTGCAATTTTCGGGGAAGTCAGGGAGTGAAGACGGAAGTTTACTGAATGTAACGTGAATAAAACTGCCCGAGTCAATTAGCTTAAACATCAGTCAAGGCGGTTGTTCAATGGTGTATTATCCCCATACAGCCATATTATTTTACTGTGCGTTAGCCATAAGCTAGTTAGCGATGGCATGCTAACCCTTACCTAAAGCTGGCTAGCTCGGAGCAGCCGCCTTGCCCTCCCGCTACAGTAAATAGTTCATTGTTTCTGTCGATGTAATTAATGTTTTAACTATGAAGTAAGCTGTGTACAACACTTTTTATGTAGATTTGACAACTTTATGCTAAAGTTATGAGTATAAGTAGGACTTATGAGCTTTCCTTGTTTGCTGAAATTCAAGTTTAACTGATTTAATTAGCGGTATTGATACCAATTCAAGACAAAAGAACTTAATTAAACACAAGTAAAAACTGGGGTATTGTTACAAAAACAACCTAAAGCTAGCTCGGCTGCTAATGTTAGCCACTGGTAAGTCTGCATTGAGGAACCACCGGGGTTGTGTTCAGGTTTGGAGGATGCGTTTAGCCACCGTGTGCTGTCACAAGGGCTAACATTAAGCTTATCGTAGGCTGGTTACTTGGTAAACCTCACTGTCTTGTGTGTTACATACGGCGGATCGGGCATGTGGGGACGGAGGCTTCAGAGCTGATGGTGCCTCTAATTCAGCTAGACCTAATTTAGATACATAGATCAGTGTTGTGATCATCATGTGCAGTCGCAGCTCTGTGTCACACTCTGCAGTATCTCACACCCGAGCTATCTATAGCACCATTGTACAGTAACAGCTCTACCTCTGCAGCGCTGCTCTCTTGCCAATCCGGGTTCCTCCCCTCCTGCGCTCCTAGCATTGTCATTAATCAATTCCTGCCTCCTTCCCAGGGCGCCCAGACGCTGTGGCAGTGGTAATGACCTTGGAGACCCGCTGGCTCCGCTCTGCAGCGTCAGCCCTTCGCCGTCTATGGGAACGAACGTAGCATCTCCCAAAAGAGACCTGAGCTGAACGTGTGAGAAAATGCATATGTGCTGGCGTTATGTTTGCATGCAGGAACTTTTACTGCATAAAAAAGAACAAAGAGAACGCCATATAGGCCAACGGCAGGCAGAAAAACACGCACACAAAAAAAGCTGTGGTTGGTTGGTTGCCAGGTTCAGACCAAAACATCCTGTTGACTGAGATACGGCGGCTACTGTGTCTGACCCTAAAAGCACCGCCATTAGAGCGGCCCTCACTGGAAATGAGAGCTTTTAGCTGGTGCACATTAGTTAAGAATAACACTGTGCTAGATGAGAAGCGATTATTGATAATCCTCTTAAAAACATTCCAGCCATAACTGTAACATTTGAGCGAGGCTCTCGTTTAGCGTACGACTTAACGTCCTCAGCCTTTAAAAGCTACTGTCAAATTCTGGTCAGGCATGGAAACCAAGAGTGTAATTGGTTGTAAATATTTACTCCAGTCTGTCGTCTGCACTCGCACCACATCTGAGCTTACACTCGGTCGGCTCGTTTGAGTGTCACTCGTGTGAGTGTGACACAGACGCACACAGTCACGGTTAATTACGGCGAGGCGCCAGTAGGCCTTTCAATCACTTCTGATCCGCAGATTTACACGCCTGCACAAGCGCGCTACATGCATACGTTTCAGCACCAGATCTGCTAACAATTGGCATGCAAAGCTACTGCTTGGCATGAAATACACACACACACACACACACATACACGGGGACACGCACATACCCACAAATCCACAAGCGCACCACGGGAGGGATCCATGGGAAACACATGTGCCAGAGCCTGCTTGAGAACCAGCGTGCCAGAAATCATTCTGCTCGTGGTCCATCATCCTCAACATGTGTGTGTGTGTGTGTGTGTGTGTAGGGGAATAATCTCTCCGCGAGGGTCTCATCATCCACCAGGCCCCCTTACACCTCCCGACCTGACAACATTGAGCACCGAGGCATCCATCTTTCTCCCACCCTGACACCTCTGGGATTTACCTCCGCCCCCCCCTTTCAATTATTCAGCGGCAGCGCAATTACGGGCTGGAATCAGAGCCATCGATGGCCGGCGTAATGCGCGGCAGCTGGGCTGAAAATGACGAAACCAGAGCTGTGACACTTCTCATTATCGCCCCGGCACTCTGTGATTACCGGCACTCTGCTACTGAACAGGTATTAGCGTGAGAAACATGTAGAAGGGGAGGTGAGAGAGACGAAGAAGAAGAAGGAGGGATTGTGTGTAAAGCTTGGGGGATGTCAGCGTGGTGATGTATGGGAAATGTACTGCTCAACTTGTAGGGCCATTAAGAGGAGTAGATATGCGAAACATACAGTGGTAAACTAATGACTTCTTAGGCTACTGCATTAAAGGCCACAAGCTCCTTTCTCTGAGGTCTGAGTTCAGGTCGGACGTGCATTTTTCAAGGACGACTCTAATTATAGAGAATCAGAAAACAGGACGTTTATCCAGGGAAGGGGCGCGAGCCTCGTGCTAAAAAACATTTAATATAAATAATCCAAAAGCCTGTCTTTGGACAAAAGACACAAACAAACACGGAGAGCAGTAGCCGGAAATCCACGTAGCCGTTGTGACAAACTGCCAGCGATTAGCCACAACTGGATTCTGACTTTATCAAAACCAAGCAGTCAATAAAAAACGCACTGTCTGACTGCAATTTGGAAACTTGGGGGCACAAAAACATGGTCCTGCGTTCACTGCTGCCCCTCGAGTATGCACACACAGGCTAAATATGAGCCACTATGTAAACACACCGGCAGGTAAACAAAAAGGAAGTGGATCAGGAAGTGTGCTGAGCAGTCAGAAGGTACAGGGATACCTCAGAGACATCTTTCTGTGTTTACTTTCAATTGCACCCCAAGACACGTATCCTAGATTTTGTTTTCTGTCAAATTTCTAAAGGATAGTTTGGGGTAAATAATTTACTAATGATGATGTCATTCTTGTGTTTGTGAGGTAACCAGAAAAGCTCAAGCCAGCAGTTGTTTAGCTTAGCGAGAACGAAATGCCAGCCTGGGTCAGTCAATGCAGAAACACGTCACCCATTGACCTTCGGACTACCATTTGTAAGTCTCAAGTTTGGCATCAGTGCCGCCGCCATATTTGTTTTTTTGGAGCTAGAAATGACCACTTTGAACGAGAGGGGTGGAGCTGGGGAGCAGTTCCTGATTGGATCCGAGTGAGAACCAGAGGACACGCCGTGGTAGCAACTTGTAAATCGCAAAAACCAACATCATGCTGCACTGAAGAAGACTTGAAACTAGACACTGAGCCCATAAACCCGTTAGTAAACTGTTTACTGAGGTTATAAATCAAGTGAGAAGCAGGCTCATTTTGTTAGTATTGTTATTATTATCTTTCATAAGATTACATGCAATCTGACCTCTTACTGAAACCAGTGCAGTCGCCCCCTGCTGGTCAGGAGGAAATGCACTTAAGGCACTTTCCACCTTTCAGATCTGAAAGCTTCCTCCCTTCTATGTCTCACAGTCATTTGCTCAGACACCACATCCTGTCTGACTCTAAGCCTCTGGAATTTGCTGAATTCCATTTACACATCAGACTGAATCTGAAACAATAAACAGAATGATGACTGGCGGTCACATTGTTGGTAAATCACCTCTTTAACCGACCATAAATTTGTCAGAGTCCTCTCTACAAAGTTGGAATGGTCAATAAACAGGATTAGGCAGATTAAAGTGTAGTTCCCGGCTGATTCATAACAGCTGACTCAGATGCCGCCTTGGAGCCAGATTTTTAGAGCCTAGGAACCGGCCAGACTGCCTCCCCGGAGAAACGCGAGGGCTCATTTTTATGTCATGTTATCCAAGCGCAGAAATAACAGGCAATTGAAGGAGTCCCGTGGGACGGAGAAACCCACCTCACTCAGATGCATTAAAATAAATAGCAGTGTCAGTGCCTGTAATGATGACACTCCACAAAGCTTTTCTCACCGAGAGATTTATTCAACATCGGCGCCGACGCAGAGGCTGCTGGCTAAACAGACCACCCCCCCCCGGAGAAAAGAGAGAGAGGGGGGATCTCGCACTGAACCCCTTGTTTTCAGACGCAGAGAGACAAGAGATATAAACCACACTCCTTCGGGATCTGTGCAGGACAGACAAGATCTACCCCACCCCACCCCAAAAAAAATACCCTTTCATTCCCTGAGAGGAGGACGGGGAGGGAGGACAGCGGTGGAGAAACGAGTGATAAGCACCGCTGCGGGAGAACAAAAAGCCACTTGATTCGGAGGGAAGGAGGAGGAGATGTGGGACCAGAAGGGGATAAGTGAACGGCCCACGCTGCGAGGATGAGGAGGATGAGGAGCATGCCTCTGCTGCTCTGCGGAGATAGAGCAGACCTGTCTGCAACAGTGCAGACGCAGACCATAAATCCCTCCTGTCAGTCTTTTTAAAAAAAGGATAGCGAGTCTTCCGGCTCCTGACAACGTCCCCACACCGTCTGCACGGAAAGTGAGATTTTTCACTGTCAAAAAGCCGCGGCGTTGCGCTTCATCCTCCCGTAAAACAGGCCCCTTCATCGGGCGCCCATCCAGCGACGACGACACATTTAACGAACAAAAAACATACAAACAACTTGTATTTCACGGCCTTTAGCAGTCCAGATTCACAGCGACTCCGGCTGCCTGCCTTCTAGGATGAAAATGGAGTGGAAAGTGGAAGCGCAGTAATTATGTTACTCCCCCCCCCAAAAACCTCAACCTGACACATATTTCACAATCCTCTTTTGCTGGATCACGGCCCCTGCGGAGCACATTATGAGCAGCACTTTGTTGATTAAGATTGTGTAACCCCTGTTGTTTGCCCGGATTCTATAGAAATATGAGTCATTCGGCGAGGCCTTGGGCACCATAGTGAGCCTCATTGTCCTCCCCAGCCTAAGCAGGCTTGTTACACGAATGAGAAAGTACACACACACACACACACATGCACATACCATATTGAGAGCGAATGAGTGCCCTACGTCGAAGGCCTCTCGGAGAACTCGCTGCCCTCTTGGAAAAAAGGAAGTGCAACATCCAGTGTTCACACAGCGCTGACAAAAGCTCTGCAAGACGGGGCCGGCGTGCAGGGAGAGTCGTGGGCAGCCGCTAACAGGTCCCGACAGAGGCATGGAGGCATGACAGGGCAGCAGAAATCATGGACATAAACACCAGGCAGGGGGCAGGAGGAGGAGGAGGAGGACGAGGAGGAGGTGGTGGTGACATATTGGGTATCACTAAATCTCAAGAGCAGACAAATGTGTTTGACCTGCGGGCCGCGGAGGTAACACAAGGGTCAAACCCTCGGCTCTGCTTACGTCCGAGAGACGAGACGGAAAACTTAAATCAAACACGGTTTCGTGTCGAACACCTGACAAAGAGTCTGAAAGTCATCGCCGCCTTACATAATCAGATTCCTTTCAGCGTGGTGAACAAAAAAACCCCGCCGACACTCGCAGCGAAAACGAAAACAAAAGCCTCTGTGCAAATACGTTTTATTTTTGACCCAGGTCTGTTTTTCAGCGCTGAACAGGGATGCCGAAGGTTGAGGAGCTACAGGGGACTGCAGCATTATGTAAAGTATAAATAAAGTGTGGAGGGGGAGGGAGGGGCTTTGAGAAAAGTCGAGAGGGCAAAACAACCTTCAGGAGGAGAAGAAATATCTTTGCTGTTATGAAAACATTTCAGAAGTTCATATGAAACGTCAGGATGTCGTCTGTCTTCTCGTGAACGCGGCGAGAACTCCGGGGTCTCCGCCGCTGACACTTGCGACGTGCGATCTGGGTCACACTTCTAATAAAAGCTACTGTATTTGCACACAGGAGTGCATGCATGTGGGTCTGCCTGTGTGTGTGTGTGTGTGTGCGTTTTCTGCAGTGTAAGCACATGCTGTCCTCCATCTGCCGTTTGATAGAGACCGTTTCCTTTCCTGTGCAGTCAGCCAGCCCACCAGCCAGCCTTCCTGTACCGCTCTGCTCCAGAGGGGAAACGGGAGCAGGGCTGCCACACACTCCTGACAGAATAACCCCTGGATAAGATACGTACGTACACACACACACACACACACGGTCGGACAGACAATGACTTGGCCTGCACATTTCAACACAAACACGCTCGCAGTCTCCTCTCCTTTCTCTTTCCTTCCGTCTTAGACTCCAGGCTTTGTTTTTTTCCATTCCTCCTTTTACTCTATGTTCCCTTTGTCCTGATTTTTTATGGCCCTACACCTCCGCAAGTCATTAAAGAATATTTGGCTCTCGCAGTTCCGACATCGCTAATCGTGACATCAGCTCGGCGAGATTCCTGTCAGCCGTTTGCACGGATTGTAAAAACAGGAAAGTAAATCGGTTCTTAAATATACAGACCGAGTGAGTGTGTGTGTGTAATTTGACAGAAGCAGACAATCTATCTGGGACAACCTCAGTGACCTCAGTTAACGGTGGAGGCTACAAATTGAGAAACAGCCATCTCACGCCCATCATGCCTGACACACAGATGCCTGCAACATGATTTTAAAAGCAAGAAACCTCTGAAAATCTGCCTCAACAGCAAAAAATACTCAAGTCTCAAGTGAGTGCAAGTGAATGAATGCATGAAAAAGACAATAAGTGTGACCAACGAACCCTAAAAATGCCTTAAAGAGAAGAGGTGTTTCCTTTTTGCCACTGACAGGCCGAGGTTGTGAGATTCAGGCAACATTACGGAAACAGATCCTACGGAGATGGACCTTTTTGTTTAATCGTATGATCCTGGAACACGAGTCTCGTTCAAGTCTCTGAGTTTTCAAAGTTCGTCTAGATTGTCAAAATTAGCCAGTCAGCCATGACTTTGGCGATGAATTCTTGCGGGCGGTTCCTCTAAGTGAACTCCAACGTCCCCTCGCCAACTCTGACTCACGTTCCCACCGTCGTCTTCCTGCGACAACTCGCCTCTCGTGAGATTTCAGAGTGGGACGTCTCCATGAGCGAGACTTGTGTTCCTGGTTACGAAAAGGATCTTATTATTGAACAAAAAGGTCCGTCTCCATCAGAATCGTTGCTGTAACATTGTCAGACGCTTCCAATAACTGCCTGAGCCTGTCAGTCCAAAAACAGTGGACGTAACTTTGATAGTCGTGGTTGCCCCAAAAGAACTACACTGCAGCCTTTGCAGCTGTGTCATGGCTGCCAGCTGGGGCGGTCTACTGGACCGATGGCAAAACTTCTGTTCAAAGTTCAAAGTTGAAAGTTCAAATCAAAATTCAAAGCCAAAAGCAACTCTATTTCACAGACTCCTAGTAGATGAATTTATATTTTATACTCTAAACAATATGTCTGATGTGAATAAGCGGCAGGATGCACGAGTCAATGGAGTTCTCAGCACTCCACACTGCGCCGTACAGTCCTCTGTTCTCACTACTGTCCCACTTCCTGTTTCTTGATCCTTCTTACCAGCTGACACAAACAGCACGCTGTAGCCCATGAATCTCCAGATTGAGGAAGCGGCTGAATAGCCACAAATATGCCGGGAACGTGTTCTAAAACTATTAATATACAAAGAAAATAAACAGCCTTGAGCGACTCAAAAGGAGACGTGAGGATCCCCAAAGAAAAATCTGTTGAGGCAGTGTTATGTCACTTACCTGGATGAGTGTTGATTCAATGTATGCTGGTTCTCAGATCCATAATAGCAGGTCACATGGTTCTGACGGAGTCCAGGGAGTCACATTGTGGCCCCTCAGCGAGAACTTGGATGGAAGCTGGAAGTAGGGGAGCGCGGTCCGCCCTCACGGCCCAGAGAGGAGAGACGATCCCTGGATCCAGGCGACAGCGGCGGCGGGTTCTGGATCTCAAGGAGCTCACCGTGCAGGTTTTGTAGGGCAGAGCTGCGAGCCTCCCAGGGACGCTGCTCACCACCTTTATTCAAACACAGAGCGAGAGGACAAAAGAGCATGTTCACTACACAGCAAGGACCTTGAGACACACATGAGGGGGAGAAGCGGTGATGCAGTTCCTGTCTTGAGCAGGAACGGCGTTTAGCAAGAAGAAGAGCGCCGAGGACAGCTTCCTCAAAGGAGCAGGGCTGTGAAGTAATAAGCAGACCCTGGAGCATTATGAAACAGCACATTTACCCTCCGCGTGTTACCCTCCGTGCATACTGATGACATTTAGCCTTGAGGGAAGTTTTCCTCATCAGCAAAAGGAGCGGCGAGGAACGGCGCAAAGTCTAAGACGATGCCCCAGGGTGATATGCAGATGGTCACTAAATGTAACCATGGTGAAGGAGAGACTTGTAAATTAGTCAGGAGTTAAATGAGTTCATTTTTTTTTGGGGAGCGCCTATCATGCAAATGAGTCCACCAGATCCAGCAGCGAACTCCCGGGCAAACCTCATTTAAAAACTCCAAAATTAAAGTTTCCCCCGCGTTTTTTTCCAAACCCACTGATGGAGAGAATATGCATATCAGCCCAGATCTGGAGCCGCTTTCCATCCCAGTACGAGCATATTAAGTCACATATGTCACTGAATTTTTTTTTCGTTTTCTATTTTGGTCTATTTGTGAGAGATATTACTGGAACATACACTGTGCGTAAGGCTCTAGTAGAGATTGCAGGTTGGTGACACCTAATATATAATCCCTGCTATTACCCAGGGGAGGCCTGTGAGGGGAGGAGGGGGGGTGAGAAAATAAAGGGGACAAGGAGCGCACATTTATCTACCTGCGAGCGCCGAGCAGCCGGCGTATCTGGAAAAGCACCTCGTGAGTGCAGTTTTTTAACCCTCAAACCGAAGGATCCTGGATGACAGAGCTAAGCGAGCCGCTTACATTCTTGGAACCGGGAAACCTTTGCACAGACTACGCGCCTCGCGAGTCGTCCTTTCATCCGTGCTCTCGCAACTTTGACATTTAGGAGATACAAGGTTTGCCATCCACCAGCGGCGGGGAAGCATGCCGAGCGGTTGCCATGCCGACGTTCCTCGTCTAGCCGAGCAGATCGGGGGAGGTGTAAAAGGGGGGTTCTCTCTCTCTCTCTCTCTCTCTCCCTCTCTTTCTCTGAGGCTGTATAACGATAAATGAATGGACACATCTCCCACAAGCCCGCGCTCATCCCCGCCTCGTCTCCTCAATGAAAACGGGCAGTCAACATTTGCTCTACGGATGAGGCGTCGTGCTTGAGGATTTCCATGACGGCACAAGCCAAAGAGCGTGCGCTTCCCGCGCAAGACAGTTTTAACATTTTACACCCTCGGTTCCTGGAAAGCACCGTGAGGTAGAATTTCAAATCACATATCATGTCAAAGGTCATGAATAAATGATACGAGGTCTGACGGGGGTTGAATCGGATCAAGCAAACTGGTGAATAATGGAAGAACCTCCCTGTAATTCTCAACAGCATCAGAGGGAAACAGTGTGAAAGCTGCTGAATGCATAAGTCTATCTGTATGAGTCCCGTCTGTGTGTGGAAGGGTCACCATTCGTGCCCTCGAGCGGCGTCGGCTGGCCAGCGCCGCCGCTCCCGCAGTGACAGTCCTGCCCAGCCACTGGACGCTCGAAAGAGATAAGAAAGCCCGGCTGGGAGTGAGCGGGAGACGAGGAAAATGGTTACAACCAACGGAGCCTCCCCAGGTTGACTCATTCAAGCAAGGACGCCTTAGTTGCTCGCTTATCTTTATTAAAAAACAACTAAGTTCTTTATCTTCTCCATTTTTATGATGTGTACTCGAGGGAAGCAGGAGCGCCATCACTGACGGTGTGTGGCAGCCCTCAGTGTCCTTACATTCGTACACCGATTACCAGAGTGCAACTGATAAACACTAAATAAATATGGGAGGTACTCACACAAGATTCCTATTACATTTGGACTGGACGACTGTATCTGACTGATAAGCTCAGTTGTGTTAAACTTGAAGTCGTATGATGCAGTGAACATACTGGGGCCCCGTTGGAACTGTGCTGGAAGCTGGTCGTTCCGTTTCTAAGCTAACGTTAGCTGCTCTCTGTTAGCAGAGCGGAGAGAGGCGCCGAGAGTCACATCCTTTGGACTGTCGCAGACCTGAGTCCTTCACAAAGAAATCCACAGACCAGCAGCATTAAAAGACTTAAATCCACAGGCTTGTAGAGGCAGCCGAGAGAGAGAGACGGGGAAGGATTCCTTTTTTCATGTCGGGTTTACGATCCGCTCACATTAACGATGGGCTGACAGCCATCGACTCCTGAGCCCTGACCATCGTAACATCGGGATTTAAAAGACGCCTCAGCAGAGAGCTCATTAAAGTGGTGTGTCCCCCCTCAGAGTTATGTCAAAGTTTGCATGACCGCATAGTTTAACTGATTATATAGCCGGAAATCAGTCCCCCAATTGTCTTTTACGATTATGTCCTCTCAATAAAACGTTAGCATTCTAGCTACGTTTGACCAGCCAATGTGTGAACTAAGAAGACACATTCACGTATCTTTCTTTGTGACTTTTGTAACACCGAATTAGGTTTTACATTGTGGTGGTCACTGATTTTTGAGCTGCAGACCCTGCATAACTTTTTACTGTCACCAAACAACACGATTCTTGAACTAGTATGTTATCATTTTTGGACTAGCCCGCCTTAGCGTCCTAGTGCGTTAGCTTCTGCTGGCCTGCCGTGTCCCACCTGGCTGACAGGTAAGTTGTCTCCAGTCATGTCACTCGAGTCCCACCACCTCTGGCATTCAAATTAGCATGAATAACACACGAGGTGGGGTGTCACATCAGAATGAAGAAACCGGCAGAGTTTTCACTGCAGCAGAACACATAAAAGGCAGCGCAGAGAAATGACAAATCATCTCTGGCACTGTGTCGGATCTCTGCTCTCTGGCAGGCCAGATGCCAGGTCTCTGTGTGTGTGTGTGTGTGTGTGTGTGTGTGTGCGTGCAGACTTCAAAGACATAATGTTGTATTTTCTTTATATAACCTCTCTGTGCTTCATCCGAGGGTGTAACGGCCTGGCCAACACGTGGACCTCTTGCACGTCTTGCAGACTCAAACACACAGTTTCAACCCCAAACTCTCACACTGCTGTTATTTCCCCCCGACAAGAGTCAGCTGAAAATACATAGAGCCAGGGTGACGAATACCAGCTCAAAGACAGATGGACACCTCATACAACTATATGCATACACACACAGACACACACACACACTTTGGCCTCTTCGACTCATGCACCTCTTGAGGGTTGTGGTCAATCAGATTAGAGCATCATACTGAGATCTCCGCGGGCACCAACACAAATCCATTTATAGAGATAAGCTTTGAGGGCGACCCACTGCCACACACACGCACACACACACACTGCCAGAGAGAGAGAGGGAGCGAGAGAGAGAGAGAGAGAGATGTCACTTCACTCGCTGAGGAGCCATCGGAGTCACTATCGGGCTCCGGCATCAGTCCAGAACAACATTGTGTTTACGGAGGCCATCTTTGACCTGCCAGTCATTGTCATAAACGCGAAGCCTCTATGAAAAGTTCAGGACCTCTTCAGTGAGCTGGAAGACAGATCTCAGGCGTTGGTTGGAAGATGATTCACGAGACAGGAAGGCAGCCGAAATTACTTGTCTTTAAGACTTTGCTCAATCTTTGCTTTATTTTTTATGAATTTCTGAATAAAAATCACTTTCTCTGGCAGATAATTATTCACATCAATCAAGCTGAGAGGGGTGAAATTTGCAATGAAATCTGTGTTAAGGGGTTGTAAATTAAGCAGCTTTGTGAGAGCAAATTTGAGCACTTTTTGAGCACAATCAGCCGTGCCGGCTATCAGGACTGATCGACATTTTTCCAATTATCAGTAGCTGTGATTTTTCTGTCAGACTGCTGATAAAATAAACTGACTTAAAAATGTGCTACGTTGGCTCTGATGCAACATCCGACAATTAATAGCCTCTAAACGCTGAATATTTTGAATCTGCAAAGTAACTAGAAAATAACGGTAGTAGAGAGGAGCAGAAAATGGAAATACTCAAGTAAAGAACCTCAAAATTGTATTTAATTGTTCAGTTGTTCAAAGTTTTGACTGCAGATCAATATCTGGTCCCAAATATCAGTTTTCAGTCTCCTTGATTTCTCATAATTGGCATCGGTATCATCCCTGAAAAAGTCGTATCAGTCGACCCCTACCTTCAAGATACCTAATCCAAAAAAGCCAAGACTTTCAAAGCCTTTATCATCACATCTGAATTGTTGTATACCCACAAGAAAACCAATGTATACTGTCACTTTGTTTATCAGTTGCTCATATTAACTTGTATTTCTTATCCTGATCACGAACGATTTGATTGGACGTTCGATTTAAACTTTAGTTTTGGCACTGAAGGATCTGCCATCTCTGGACCATCACATCTGTATTCTACAGATCAATAGGTGTTTTTGTACCCTGACAACCTTTGTTTGCATTTTTAAATTCTCCATTACAAAAGATGGGGGGATTTTACAACACCAGCTTCTCATTATCCTTGTGGCTTTTTTGCAGTTTGGGGTTGGGCAAGCTCAAATAATCCAAAGGCTGAAGAGTTCAAAAAGAAAGTACGACCTTTCGGGGATTCGGCAAATAAACAACAAGAGACAGAAATCCAGTTTTGTTAAAGAGTTTGGATTCTCAGATTTGTTCGGAGTGAACCCTCTTCACAAACAAATCAATGGAGGATCGCAGGGATGACAGGATTGTTCCATTTCTCTGAGATTCTTTGTTCACTTGAGCGATTTCGAAGACGAAACACCCGATGTTGTTACGTATAGTGTATTCAAACTCAAACCTTTAAAACGTTTAAGACCTCAAACACTAAACTGTTTTCAGGGGCGACGGGACTAAAATGTTGGGAGCCGCTAATATAGAGATTCTTTCCTTGGCAACAGAGAAAATATGAGGCTATTTTCCGAATGTTGGGCAACGGAAAATAATAAGATGTACAGTAATAAGGTGGTGTTAAATTTTTAATGATAAGGCTTTAATTAGAATCGAGCAGCAGCAGCAGCAGCAGCAGCAGCAGCGGTCTAGTGCCTGCTTCACCACATTACTGTTAGAGAGATGTAAAAGTGAGAGAAGTGTGATTTATGGTGTTTACGGGCGAACCTGAAAGGGACAAAATCAGCCCCAAGATGAAAACCGCAGCCGCACAAATTATAATAAATGGCTCTGCAGGAGGCGAATTGCTTGCGTGTGTGGACTTTATGCCTCTGTGATCAGATGTGAATGGAGCCGTGGCCCTGATGAGCCGTCCTCACGTCGCGAGGCTTAACGTTCCGGAGTGAGAGGACAGACCTGCAACGCAAGGAGCGTGATTCCTGTTCCCCGAGCCTCCCTCGCCATGTCCGCCTCGCGTCCAAAGCACACCGGTTTGCATCCTGGCATCCAGGTCTGCTGAGCGCCGCTCGGTGGCTCCGAGCCAAAGCAAGCAGGATGCGAATGTGATAATATCGTATAGCAGCTCTTCCAAACTTGGCAATCGCTGCTATAATCAAATATCTGGAAATTTCCTAAAGGGGGCCCAGGCAGGACTAGATCATTTACAGAGACCGTGTGCGTGATGGAGTACATCAATAGTGTTATTCGTTTAGTGGGCAGCTAAATGAGAACCCTGATTTAATACTCACCTGTGGCTCTCTCTCAGATCAATAATCAATGGAGCCTCTGAGATGTGGAAAATGTCCAAAGTCCATCAAGAATTGAAGTGAGAAGCCGCAATGGCTCCCAGGTGGATTAAAAATATACTTAACAGCTTCATATTTCATGTGAACATCAGTGGAGTTTAGTGTGAGAGTCTCCTTTTGTGTTGCTATCAGAGAAGACATAAAACCAGCGCTCTCCTTTCCTTCCACAGAATTACTGCTCAGCCATTCTATCAGTCAATCCACCTCTTCAGTCCAGAAATATCTCAACAGCTAAAGTAAAGATGGCCGTGAAATCTTTAACAGACGTTCATGATCCCCAGCGGATGTATTCTTCCTGTCTTTAGTGGCTTTTCTACGGAGACGCCAGCAGGTCGAATGATTCCGATTCCCACAAAATGTAATTACTTTGATGACTTTTCCTCCAGTGCTACCATACGGGATTTTAAAGACATACTTTGTAACATCTTTATCATACATTATGTTGAGCTGTGTACCAACATTGTCCCAAAGGTTTCCAATAATGTTAAATACCGGGGAAATCTGTAGGATTCGCTATAACTTCCTGGAGAGAGTCGGAGAGTGAGGAAGGAAAGCGGCGAAAAGGGAGCAAACGAGACGTGAATGACGCGTCTGTGAACATTTCTGTCTGACTCACACAGATAGCTTTTCAACAGCGACGGCGGTTGTTTAACAATGAAGACAACAACTCCCGTGAGCCCACGCCACTTCCGTCTTTTGTTTTGATTGAGAAACGTCTAGGGCCATAAATGACATACTGTGTGTTTAAGTCAAATTCCTGAACAACTATCAGATTGATTGCGGTGAAATTTGCCGCAGAGATTCATCACCCCCTCAGAATAAGCTGCTATAACTTTGGTGATCATCTGACTTTTTAATATAGTGCTATCGTCGGGCCCAAGACTTGCTTTAAGACCAAATACCTGCAAAACTAATGACATTCCCACTGGCTAATTAATGCTAATTACAAATGTTTGCATGCTACTATGCTAAATTAAGATAGAACCATAGCAAACATTACGCCTGCTGAACTTCAACACGCTAGCATCATCATCAGTGTTAGCATCTTAGCATGCTGACGTTAGCATTTAGCCCAATGTGTGTTGACTTATATAACTTTTACACCAATAAATGTGCTTGTATACGCTGTTTTTTGGGGGTAACATGGGTAAACCTGAGTTTGCCTTTCTGTTTTTTCCCTTGTGTGTCAAGTTTGTCATCAAATCAAGTCAAATCAAATCAATTTTATTTAAATATAGGTGGGGGAAATGGAAGAAACCTCAGGAGGAGCCACAGAGGAGGATCCCTCACAAACGCGCCTGAAAAACACGGAACAGTAGAAAGCAGCAGATCGTACACCTCGTCAGACTACATCCAGACGACTTTACACTCATTTTAAAAAGTCTTAATAGATAAAATTCTGAATTGAACACATTATTTTTCTCTAGAGATGATAACGGAAGTTGCTATTGAACGTCTCAAATGATTTCACCCCTCGTGGCTGCAGCGGAAAGACTCTGCTTATTATGCTGTTCTTTAATGTCTGATGAAGGTCTGCGATGAAATGTAGCGTCTTTCATTCCGACGCTGTGCTGACAGCGTGTGGGAGTCCACCTCCTTTTCATTATATTCCACTCTCCTACGCGCCTGCCCTTATGGGTTTGCATCGGATTATATAATATTTGGGCCGAACAACAATAAAGAAAGAAGAGGGCCAGTCTGGACCGCCTGTCAATCCGGTTTCTCAGTCGCAAGACCCAGACGTGACTTCCAGCTGGCCACCGGCCTTAAGAAAGAAATCCTCAGTTCACTCTCACTGCAGCGTGTAAAAACAGGCATTATTCAGCCCTCCATCCCACAATCCGTTACACTCGGCGGAGTCTCTCTCTTCCCTTCCTCCTCGCACATCCCTTCCCAAAGCTTTACGCTCCCAGGCACCTGGGATCAGCTCAGACAGAACGGGGTTAGGATTAAAAACAAGTCCCCAGCCGAAGATTCCCTGCAACACTTAAACTTCATGAACCCCCCGCCTGGTAAATATTCATGACGGAGGAACAGTGGGATTCCTCGACGAGAGGGGGGGAGAAACTAACGCAAAAACTATTCTCCGACACACACGGAAAAGACACAAGCGCACACACGGACTGACATTAATGGGCCTGTAAGAAACATGTACACCCACACAAAAGAGAGAGAGAAAAACACGGCCCCTGGATTTCTCAAGCTATCTGTGTGTATATCTGGCTGCAGCCCAGGGCTACATGTCTTGTCTGCCTGCACAACCTTGTCTGGGAACGGCGATGTTTCACACGTCGGCGAGAGAGCGAGCGAGAGAGAGAGAGAACGCCTCCACTTCTTTCACAGAGGACTGCCAAAAGTAGGAAACCGGAGTGAGAAATCAAAACACAAATGGAGCCGTGAAGCAACATGTAACAACCGCTCTTTTTTTTTTTTTTTCTTTCAGGGATGGGTTTATTTATCCGCTTCGGATTATTGTGAAAGAAAGGTCAGGCTGTCTGCTGGGCGATTCAACACGTACATCAACAAAAAAGACGTGGACTCTTGCTGTAGGCTGCGTGAATAATAAAAACAACAGCACTGTCCCTCCCGTCTGTGAACGCATCATCCTTAGCCACTGGTCAGAGGAACGGTGTCACGTCTCTGGGCTCGAACGCAACTCAAAACGACTCGCTGTCCACAGGCAGGAAGAGGAACAGTTTAGATCACATCCTGTGTGTGAGCTGTGGTTTACAGTCAGACACAGGGGGGTATAAAATTAGCCGGACTGTGAGAACTAGAAAGAGAGAGGGGAAGAGATGGAGAGCGAAAGGACAGGCTCAAACCCCGAGACAAAAAAAGAAAAAGACAGACGAAAGGACGCAGGAGAGGGAAAGAGTTCTCTGGGTGCACCCTCTTCCTGTCGAGTGTGACAATCCTGGCTACACTAACACAGATGTCATCGTTTGCACAACGCTGGCTCAGTTGTGTGCCATTTTAAGCCAGATTAGAGAAGGAAGCGGCGCACTAAAACTGCACATTTGTGAGCTATGACCTAGAACATTTACCGTGGGTGTGACTCACACCCGTGAGCCAAGTGTTACTTTTCTAAAAATGAGTCATTCTGTAATAAATATCGAAGACAGGGAAAAAAAAACATTGTTGACATAGACCAGAGGCTTAGTGGCAATAAAGGGCTTAGGGGCGAAACACAGGAGCAAAAAGTTATGGATGAAATGTGGAGGGATAACTTTTCTTCTGGAAACTACTGGGGAGGAATGTAAGAAATGTACCTGTCTTAGCAAGTCAGCATTTTAATGTTTTTACATGTCTGTTGGACAAATGTAGGGGTGTCTTTTTTAAGATTTGCCAGCCAAGACATCAACATGTCCTTTCGTATTCTACGTGTGAAATGATATCACCCCGCAAGCCTGCGTATCAGTGTTGGAAATCCTGATCCTTGATTTGATATAAAATTAGATCTGAAGTGCTTTAAAACAGGGCTGCCCAAAGTGAGGCCTGTGCCGAAGGAAAGTCAGTTTTGTAGATCACAAAACATTTCTGGAGCTTCGCAGCAAAAACGCCAAAACCATAAAACGGTTCATTACAACTCATCCGGCAAAATCCAACAATCTAACATTGTTTTACACCCTTGACATGCAGTTGACTTGGTAGGCGCTAACTCCTTTTAGCTTAGCGGCTACAGTGAAGATTTTGGCTTTTAAAAAGTGTGTAAATAAGGTCTTTCCAAATCACTTTTGGGTTCTCAGGGCTTCCGTAGACTTGCATTACACTGGTTAACCCGTATGGAGCCACTTTATTATTATTTTTTCGCTTGCTTTTTCACATTTTAAAACAAGTCCCCATCTACTTCCGTTATTTAGGAGCACGCTGCTACGTTGTTTTGCTGTGAAGCTCCAGAAATGGACTACGAAACTTCACCCGACTCTCCACCGGCATTGGTGTAGAGTAGATAATGACTCATTCATATTTGAGTGAACTTATCCTTTAAACTGACTGCTGATATGAAATTCTCATCTGTAAGTCAAACAGAGCTGCTACAGCCGGACCCGTCTCATAATGTCCTGAAGGAGGTATGGCCGCGACAGGAAGCAGGAGCTCATAGGAAGAACGCCCTGTTAACTTAAATCAACAGGATATAGATTATTTACAGGGTAACATCCACTGCACTCGAGAGCAGCGACCGGCCACGCCTGACGAGGTTCTCAAGCCTCTTTGCAACTCTCCCCCTTCAAACGGCATCGCTCCAGCTGATCTACAAGCGGCGCTGTGCCTGCGAGTAAATACTGTAATCTAGTCATCAGATACGGGGGAACTTGCACCCCCACACCCCGCCCTCCTCTCAGGAAGCGGTCGCTAAATACTCTGCTGTGTTATCATCCGACGTGTAACGCGAAACACACCGAGGCCCACCGGCTGCAGCTTCGAAGGGCAAAGGGATCAGATACGCAGGGCTGGACGGCCGAGGCCCCGACCACAAAAAGTTCGATATTTCCTAAAAAAAGAAAAGTTACGATGGAATTACATCTCTGGCTGCGGTTCGTTTCATGAGCAAAGCCCGAGAGAGAGAATTCAGCCCTCTACTTCACCGTCTGCCACACTTCAAACAATATCGAGGAAAAAAAAAAGCAGGATTTTCTTCTCGGATCTCAAATCATCCAGGGGCTCACATCACAGATGCAAACACCAAGGTGTGTTATTTTAATCTGTATCCTATCAGTTACAGCGACCCAGAGGGAAATCACGATCCGGAGATCTGAGAGAAAAGCCCCGCCGTGGAGCTCTTTCTTTAACAGGTAACGGGAAATTGGCCATTCAGCAGCATCATCTACAGTAGCTATTCCAGTCAGCCGGCCGACTGATGGACGACGAGTCACACTCGAGCTGCGACACCATTGATTTTTCTACATATACAACCCCAGGACTGCTGATTCAAGATAATGTTACATTTTTAAAAAGGCTTCGCTGCGATATTGCGGTGATAAATTCAGCCCATGAAACTGACAAACGAGCTCGGGCAGCATTGACAGCTGAGATTTATTTCCAGGGAGCTGATTTATTTAGTCTGGATGATGTACATTATTTATAGTTTATCGTCCAGCGTGTACTTTTCATTCCCGGTGCAGGATCAGACCTTAAGAGACAAATAGATTATTGGGAAAAAGAGGCAGAAAGACTCCAATCAGCACGTCCGCTGGTTTTTTTTCCCCCGTTTGAGAAATGAAATGCCGACTTTGTTGTAATAGAAATATCACTGTCACAGAAGTTAAACGCTGAACATCCAGTGAACCGTACTGTCATTTAATGACATTTTACGATATTTACCACATCGCAGTTCATCCCGATGACATAAACCGAGGCCCTTTGTGATTCTGTTTTTATCCTCCATTGATCCAAAACATTAATGCTGACTAGAGCTACAGTAAATACCACTGTGCTCACATCAAGTAACATTCTGTGACCTTTATCTTTTTACCGTCCGAAGTCAGCCAAAGACACATTTCTCTCTCTATTTTGGCTTTCCGTCAACACCAACCTGCAGCTTTTCATGACCAAACACAAGCGCTCCTTCTCACAAAACTGAATTCTTTTTGAAAGCCGGGACATATCCAAAAAGGTCACCCTAATCTTGTGCTGCAGGTGGGGAAAGTGGTGACGGTCTGTACTGTCGGCGGGGCTGGATGGCAGCACACTTGAAGCAAAGTAAAGTGCGAACTACACACATGAAAGTGAAAAGGCTGAAATGTGAGCTTGAGAGATACGTTTAAATCTCGCAGACTCTCTGTCAGTTGGGGAAAGTAACGAGAGTTCCCAGTGCCGGGAGCAAAAAAACACATCATTTAAAGCGTACCGCTACCTTTAAGAAGACAGTTATGTGTCACCTCTGATCAATGATTTCATACGTCGATATAGCCATTTACACCTGCTATTAAAAAGGGATCTGTATCCGGATACGTAACCTGGATTATAAATGATCTCTGATTGAGATCGGATCTCTGTCTGACCAGACTCCCTTAAAGAATCACAGAATTTTGTGAGTTGCTGAGTCGGAGAAACTTTATAAACTTAGTGAAACGACGTCTGTGTGATATTCTTACTTCTTCGTCCCATCTTGTACATTCGGCATATATAAAACATTAAGTTAATCCTTTCTTTGTATAAAACGTATTGTGTCTGCTTGTCCTGGTTTGTCGCACAATCGGCATGTAGGTCATGTTACAAGATAAAATACTTATTAACAGCAGATCAGCTGCACAGATGAGTTGCAGCTGATCATATATTTATTTATTCTTACTCTGCATCATTCATTTTCCAACCATACTGCTTTCATTTTTCAACTTTTGGCACATTTGGCCCTTTCGTGGCACAGAATAGACATTTGATTAGTAACTACAACTGTGGTTCTTTCAGCTTTCTAGCTTGGCAACTCTAAATTTGCTAAAAACGAATATCTGTACCAATGATATCATGCTTTAGGGATTGCGTTTAGACCAACCTAAGATCCAACACAATGCGAACTAGCCGACGTCCACATGTGGCCAGTCAGATCCGATCGCATTCTGTTCACAACGCACATGTGTTTGTCTTTTTCTGGATAACGTGTCCGGATGTAGATCCCATTTTGGTTAGGTTTAAACACAAAAAACACTTCCAAAAAATACCATGTCTTGAGTTAAAATACCAGTTTTTGTTGCTACAAACATGGCAGGAAATTGTCCTGACGTCCCCTTTAAAAAAACATCCAGTGGTGTCACGCTTACAAAAGCTGGAATGCCACAGACTCTCAAAAAATATGAAGTGGTTTCGCATATTTGTACAAATGTCGAAACAAGTCTTGAACTGCAATCACTCCACCACCATCTCCTTCACATCCTGATTTGAAAGTCTGGTCTTGAACATGTAAGTTAAACGTGATATGACATGTTGTGTAGTTATGCCAATAAGTTACGTAGGGCTATGACATGTCAAATGTGAAAGGATTAAAACACAGGATAAATTGCCATGTTGAGCAGGAGGGGACGAGCGGAGGTGTAACGGGCGAAGACTCGACGGAGTAACCAGACTGTTGGTTCCGCTCCTTAACCGATGTTGACTGTGAAGTACTGTTTTATTGTTTATTGAGTAGAAGAGGAGGAGGAAGAAAAAAGAAGTGTAGTCACTTCCCTGTAGTTTTGATGGTTAAGCGTGAAAGGGCATTTTTATGAAAACACAAGTGTGGACGGATTCACATTCAGTCGGCTTAGCGTGGACGTAATCTCGGTGCTAGCTCTAGTCCGGCGACGCGGGGTATCAGTCTTGGCCATCGCCGACGGGATGAAAGGTTGGGCGGCCTGTCGGGGAGTCGTGCTACCTGTCATGGTGATTACCGGCGTGGATCATCGGAAAAGAGCTGTAAACAAAAGGCCTGCGTGCACAGCTCTGAGGAGAGGAGATAAGAAGGTGTAGGAGGGGGTTCCGCCGGAGGAGGGGGGGGAGAGTTTTACTGATCACTGTGCCAAGCTAGCAGCTGTGTGATGGATTTCACACACATCTACTCGTCTACCTCTGCATCCCTTTGTGCCGAAACGGAGAGCCAAAGAGCCTCCTTTCCGCGAGTGCGCGCGGCGGAGGGATCACCATTTGGCCAATCGTGTCATTTGCCCCCTCCGCATGTCGCGCACGGGCGAGCAAACACCCCCGCGATGCTTTCGGCGTGCTCGACACAGGCATGCAATCATCGCGTTTGTCAGACACACTGGTCTCTGGCGTGAATGTGTGCAGGAATGGAAGGAAAACAAATACACAAATTCTCATTTGCCGTCGGGACAAGCTGGTTGAATCGGACGTGATATTCAATGAATATATCGGGCAAATCCAGCGACATGACAGCCGCGGCATTGTCTGCGCCGGTATCAGACAAGTGCAGCATCTTGGCACACACACGGCAGACAAAATCTGAACAGGATATTGCATCCCTCATGACATAAGCCGAAAGCAACCCCCTTCATTTTTTTTTTTTTTTTTTTCAGAATCGGTGACATTACACAAACAGAGATGCCATGTCAGCCTCTCCAGAGGGTCAAAAAAAAAAATGCGCGGATTAGACTGTCATTAATACTGAATCTGGATTACAGCAATCCTGAGGCAGCTCTACGGCGACAGATTACTTCTATCCCGGCCCGGGCAGGAAGAAAAGACAATGGCACTTTTTGTTCCCTTCAGAACTGACAGTACCGCGCAGTAACAAAGGAGGACTCATTTCTAATAGGGTCAGGAGTGATTAGACGAGCGGCAGGCCTGGGAGCCCATTGAGAGGCCCGAGATCCCCCAGAATCCCCCCCAGAATCAGACTGGATTTGTCAGATTACGACCTCACCAACTGCAATTAGCCTATTAGTGTGGTTAAATGCTGTAAAACGGGTTAGAACGGCAATACAGTCTCGAGGCTGTACGACTTTTGAAGATATTCAATTATGATACGGCCCCGGAGAAAAAAAAACAGATCCAGTAGTAACAAGATACTGTATATCTTTGTGGGAGTAACGAGTAGCACTTTACTGCGATAAACAAACGGCACCCAACTGTCTAGACATCGCCGCATATCTTGTGATAGCAGCCAACGCTTTATTGCCGTCGCGAGCGCCACTTTTGATGCATTATTTACTAGACCCACCACAAAAAAGTTTACAGTACATAAAGCAGATTGGTTTTGTTCCGGTGTCAGTGTCACTTATAGCAAAACTGCATTGCTTCAAGTCATAAAGCTCAGAAATTATGCAACTAAATGGCATGAAATCAAGGAAATACAGTGCATTTCCTTGATTTCATGCCAGTCATTCAGTAAAAAAGACAGTATTATTATTATTTTTGACGTAAACGGAACCAATTTCCTCTTTCTGTGGCCTCAAACATGATCTGAACAGCGGGAAACAGCGTTATTTCAGCTCATTTGACGAGATTACAGGAACAGATACTGTAATATCTTGTGTGACATCCACAATAAAATGTGTTGTTGTGCTTTCAAAGAAAGAAAAAAAAAAAGGCAGAAACTCAAAGGAAACCAACAAAGCAGAGAGAGAGAGAGAGAGAGGATCAGTGGGAGTTACTATAAACAAGAAGACGGGAAAATCTGAAGACTGAGGGGGCGGAGGGAGAGAGAGAACGGGAGAGAGGGAATACAGATCAGCCGGCGTGACCTGTCCTTGCCCCACAAAAACAAATGACATCAGAGTAGCTGCCAATCAGCTGACGTGACTCCGAGAGAGGCCGTTAGAATTCACTCAAGGTTTCGTTTTTGGCCTGACACTCTGTCATAGCCCTATAAAAAGCAGAAACTGCAGTCACACGGTGGATTAATAAAACCTCACTTGGTGTTTTTACGCACGACGTACAGTACCGTTCTGCTGTGTAACCGACACCCACGGCAGATGAAGCCTGTTATTCTTCATGTGAACAGATTCTACCAGACACCTCGGTCTAATTCCATCCCAGACTTATTAGAGGGAATCAATTTGGAGGGGAAAATTTAAAAGCAATTACTGTGGTTGATGTGGCTGGCTTTAATGAACTTAATTAGATGCATCTTTTGATGACAAGGCATAAAGCATTACCAGCGGCAGCGCCACGGGCGATATCATCGACTGTCATTTCAAAAGCCGACGATCTCATCACGCGCTCATTGAGTTGGAATCACCGCCACCGGAGCAAAGTGACACTGCGAAGCTACGGACTGCACTTGTGTAAATTAACAAAGAGGAATCAAATGGGTTTCCAGTTGACCGCTCACTGAGCAGCAACTGTCCAATCACAGCTCAACCACAGTGATAAAACGTCTGAAAGGTGTTTTTATCTTCTCTAACATGGCATAAGCTGTAAACATTAGCATCTCCAGTTAACTAGCTTAAACAGTAGTCACCCAGGTGTTACTCCCAAGGCTGAGTTTAACATATCATTAGCTAATAGTATTATTTTGTAAAGTTACAGGTTAGATATATGGGTTATGTATCAAACAGGAGTGTGTTTATCTGCCATAACATAAGCTGCAAATGTTAGCATGTCCAGCTAACTATCTTAAATGGTGGTAATGCTAACCTTACTTTCAAGGCTAAGAGTTTAGCATATCATTAGCTAACAGTATTATTTTGTGAAGTTATCAGTTATGTATACAAGTGCTACTAAATCAGATTTTAGCTCACGGGTAAGCAGAAGTAAACAAAACAGGACTGTGAATCTGAGGACTGCACTTGTGTAAATCAAATATGAGGAATCAAATGTTTAGCAACCGTAATTGCTAAATAAACAATCTGGAGGGTGTGGTATATTTCAGGTTTTCACACAAGACACACAACACACAAGAGGAAAACGTTTAGAATGAATGAATGTATTTATCTGCTCTCAAGCCTCTGCTGTGAACCTTAAATGTAGATCTACTGTCTGAAAATAAAAACAATGAGGCATATAGTTGATGTAGACACGATGTGACAGCGTTTTCTAGCAACTCACTTAGCTTAACGTTATTAGCATAATTAGCCAATTAGCTACAGCTGATAAAATCATTTTAAAGTCTGTGGTCACGGGCTAGAAAGGAAAAATTTTAAAATGTTGTACAAATCAACCATAAAAAGTACAATTATTGCATTTTTTCTAACCCTAACTCTATGAAGTTGTATGCTGAAAGCTGAAACATGTGCATGTGAATAAACAAATCAAGATGGCTGAACAAACTGTTAAGCTTTGCTTTGCTTCTGAAAGCCGGAGAGGCTCCTCTTCAAGGCGTCACACACTGGAGAGTGTTGACAGAAAATCATTTCAAATCTGGTGAGCATCCAAAGGTCAAAAGCAGAGCTGCTGCTAATAAACCCCACCTACTGTTCCAGAACGACAACTTAAAGGCCTTGTTTAATAATGTATTTCTATGTCAGAGCGAAGACAGATACTATATTAACGGTAAAACGAGGACCACCACCTTAAAGAGATTCGATTTACAAGCAGCAAATCCTCACATTGGAGACGCTTTGATTACAATTTTGCCCTTTTCCAGCAAATCTACTAATTATTCCAGCAATACTGTAATGTGCACCATGATGAATCAGCCCAAAAGAGACATGGAAGGAGCCTGTGTGGGTTTTCTAAGCATGCATCCCTCCCCACAAAATAAACCCAAACAAATGAGTTCAGAACCCAAAATGTAACCATGCCGGCCCACCCATGTCATCCCTGGCAACCACCGTGTGCTCGAAGACAGGAGACCCCTGCCAACGTCACCCCCAGCAGGAGCTGAAGAAGATCTAATTGCACACATGCAAATGAAAGATGTGTTAAAGACTCCTCGTCATTAAGAGGGGGGGGATGTGTTTTTTGGCACCCGCAACTGTTAGCTCCCCGCGTTTCATCTCTCCCAGTGGTGCTCGTGGTTGTAGTTTGAAGTGAAACGCACACCCACCCCCCCTGTTTTCCTCGTCCTTCTCTTCATTTCCCCCTCCGCAGCCCTCACCCAACCCCCCTCCTACGTTTTTTCGACAATAACCAATTACAGGCACAGGAATGCAGGGTGATATGTGTGGCCTGGAGCATGTAGGTTTTCTTTTTTTATATATATCAGACTCCACCACTGATATGACAGTAACAACATGGGTGGAGATACTATAAAAACAACCCTCCGCTTCACCTTCCCGTATTTCTGGGAGCTCGTGGAAAAACGACAGCCGTAGCGGTGTCTGGTGGTATCAATCCACCGCCGGCAGACTAATGAAAACAATCAAGCAGAGCCGCGGGAGTTCTGGCTGCTCTCAGGACAGAAAAGTGCACAGCGCCGAAGGACCGACTGCTCGCCGGTGCAGCCGCACATGAGACGCAGCGAGGAGCTCGAGCTGAACGTGATGGAAATGGACTCCAACTAGTCTGCACTAATGAGTTTTTGCCTCGAGACCGAAGGCATCTTTCCGGCTAACTAAGCGGCTAACTAGTCCCCTGCTGTGGCCCAGCTGCTGGATGTGATAGTACAGTAATGAAGAGATGGCAGCAGAGAGCCTTTTTATTTATTTCCTGTTGTGGCCCCGGCCAAGTCGGACGGCGTCCACGCGTCGGATTTGGTCTGAAATGCTGCTTAGGACACAACAGGCTTAAAAATTTGCCTCAAAAATCGAAAACAAATAAACAACACACTGATACAAAACAAGAAACGCAACCCAGCGTGCCGCTCTTCTGACAGAGCCAGCAGTCTTTCACATCTCCTGTCTGCCTCCTCGTCTTGCACTAGTTCATCCCAGGCAGTCATAAAAGACTGCAAATGAGGGAGTGTCTTTGTGTGTTCATAGAGGAAGGCGTTTTCCCTCTCAGGGGAGGACAGATCTGATGATCAGATCCTTTCCTGTCTCCTCGTTGAGCCCCTCTCTCGGCAGCAAACAGAGGCGGGATTTTTCCCTCTCTCATGTCGGCCATGTGTCACACTCCGCCGGCCACCGGTCTTGCATGAAAGGCCTACATGTGTACAGCCCGGGGAGACTGCGCGCTCTCCAAAAAAAAACGTAAACAAGGGAAATGTGGAGCTTATTACAGATGAATTCCATATGTTGAATATGTTATTCATAACACAAAAGGCACGGCAGCCGAGCAGATACACAAACGAGGCCATCCAGCGCCGCTTGTTTTCTGGAGCGGCCCGTGTAATCTCGAGCAGGATAACAAATTAGTCAGTGTGCACAGAAACGTCCCACAGCGGACGCACACTCCCAGCGTTTAAAAATACATATCCCATAATGTATCTTTGTCTTCTGTTTCAAACTCCCAGATGCAGAGGGAGAGCGAAAGCGGGGCGGAAGAGGATTCGAACAATTCGTAGTTCAGCGGCAGCAACATAGACGTCTGTGTGAAGAGCCACCCACTGACTGGGCCGGGCCCACAAAGAGAAACACTGTGTGATATCCAGCCCCGGGACACATCATTATTATGATTACCGTGATCTCTAACCTCATTTGCCTCCATGTCTTGGTTCTTCAGCACTGACAGAGAAAACACTCAGGGTTTATATCGACGGCGGCCCGTGATCGCTGCTCCCAACAACTGTCTCTCTGTGTGAGGTGCCATGAAACGGGGAGGCCCAGAGGACGAGTGGGCGGATGTAAGAGGCTGTGCGCACATGTTGCTCAATTATCATCACCATATGTAGTTAGCACTTTGTCTCTAAGACTTATGGTGCGATAATGAAAGGGGTTGTAACGGCTCCAGACTGAATCGCAACCATTTTCCCTTCGCATCCAAGTTTGTGGATTTGGAATATGATATTCCTTTTTCTTTTTTTTCTTTTTTTTTAATGATGCGATGCTCATTTGAGTGGGATGCTTTCTTTTTTTCTTTTCTTACTTCCGTTCGCTGTGCCAAGTCAACAGATTTTCTTCAGAGCAAAGAGGAAGCAAAGTAAAATAAGTGACAAATGGAGTTTGTTTTACTTTTAAACTCATAATCTATGAATACGACTGTCTATATAAACTGAAGTGTGATACACTTTAGCCTAATTTAATCAAACCTTATTGTTTGATTGTTCCAGGATTTCTCTCTTAAAACCTGGATTTGTCTTAAATGGACACTGGTTTAAACTGTAGCTTAAACAAGCGCTTGATCAGTTGATGAGTAAATTAATCTGCAACTATTTAGATAATCAATCAATCATTTGAGTCATTTTTGAAGCCAATCATTTGCTTGTTCTGGCTTCTCCAAATTGATCGTTTGCATCTTGTTTCTGTCTGATATCACGGCAAACTGAATATCTTTGTGTTTAAAACAGTTTTTCAGACAAAACAAGTCATGGGATGGACTTTTTTAGTTAATTTCTGAGTCTTTATGGACAAAAATACGTAGTCCAAACTTAACGTAAATGATCACCAGAAGGTGATTAAACAGCGGTTTTTACATTCTGATGTCTTTGTATTGTGTATAGAGTGTAGAGTTAGCATGCTATGTAGCTAACTCCGGCCCATTTCGGTCCAAAGCTCCCATGCTAGCGGTGTCAACACTAACACTCTCCTGGTTCTCCAGCTTCCAGCACGGACCGCTAGCTTCATGGCTAACTGAGCTAACTGAGCTAACGGCAGTTACAGTTAGCAGCAGTTAGTGGTTACTCTGGTGATGTGCTGCCCACCATTTGTTTTGAGAATGAATTTGACAGGTGGCCAGTTCTTCCATATTGCACTTTTAATTGAGAAAACAATCTAAAAGAAATCGTTAGTTGCAGCCCTGCTTTTAACCCATTTCCCCCCCCAAGATCCTTACGTGCACAGGCAGCCAAAGGTCATAATTTCTGCTGCACAAAGACACTGAAAAACATTATTTGCAATCAACAATATATCCTCATCACAAGATAAAAACCAAACACTTTTTGGAATAATAACAAAGAGCCCAACATATGGTATTGTCATCCAATTACCTTCACTTCTGTGAACGCACCAAATAACTCTTCATGGTTGAATCTCTGCTGGAATCAAAGCAGACTCTAATTACGATCAACAAATCAAACCTATCTTTGTTAGTGAATGGTGTGGATCTGGTATTGTCTCTGGCTGAGCACAAGAAAGGCTTTGGCAGACTTGAGAATAGTGTTATTGTCAACAGTGTGTGTTCCCGGGGGAAAACATATTGTATGACCAAATGCTGCGACGATTGGCAACATACCGCATAGTTTAGTTTTGCTGAGGAGCGTGAAAACCAAAAGCGTGAAAAATGAAGAAAGCGTGTGTGCAGAAGTCTGAACTGTGACCTGCTCGTGCATACCACGCGCGGCAAAGTGAAAATGTTTCACAGTATTTATAGATTAGATCTCCGGAGCTGAAGGTCAGCGTGACAAAGTCATGCTGTGGCATGTATTTTCTTACATGGATGAATCAATACAACCTCCCCAAGAGGAACAGGCCTATTATATTATCCACTCGACATTATTATTGATGACTAGGGGTGATTTATTTTCAGATGGAAATCATCTAACGTGATGACACTCTAAACAAGGCAGAAGCAGCCATATAACTTGTTTGAGGAGCATAATGATGTTAATCACATCACCAAGGACTTTTCAGTGATGAGATATGAGGATATTATTGGAGGGTTGACATCTGGAACAATGGAGTTTGATCAGTCTTGTGAAAATGGAACGTCCCGTTAATCAAACAGTGTCTTTACAGCCGCCGTTAAAATCTGCCCCTCGACAAAATGAATGGACGAATAGCAGCGATGGCCGCTGATTACAGCCAGTGCACGTCACAGTTAGAATTAAGAAACCAACTCATTTTCTGTTACAATGACAGCTGAATTTCGGTTTGGCAGTCTTTCAAGAAGGTGCATAAATGTTTCACAGGCTAACAGTAATAGCATTGCATTGATGAGATCATCATAACCCATCACGGTCGAGTCTTCATTTGTTGAGCGATTTCCGTCATGCCTCGCTGTGATTGACACGGCAGTTTCAGAGAGACGTGACCAGCGATGCGACTCTATATTCACCTTCACACAGCTAAACACGTAGAGCTTCTGCAAATACAGAAACTGAATAACATGTGGCCTGAGACTTACCGTTTGTTGTTTGTCACCCCAAAATAGCGCCCTGAGAGTCTAGAGCCACGCTAGCTGCTCTGTGAGGCTGTGCTCAGACACAGTGGTGCTTTGAGCTAAATGCTAATGTGATAATGCTAACATGCTCACAATGAAAACATCAACATGCTGATGTTTAGCAGGAATGATAATGATTATTGTGTTCACCAACTTCCTTTAGCATGTTAGCATGCTTATATTTGCTATTAGCAATAAGCACAAAGGACAGCTGAGGCTAATGAAAGAGTCATTAGTTTAGCAAGTATTTAGTCAAGGACACATTTTAACTTGACTAGATGACGGCACTAGATGAAAAGTTAAGGGATCACATGTTATTTATTTAGTTAAAGGGGCAATGTGTAAGAATTTTAGTCGAAAACATTCAAAAATGTACTAGAAGTATCAATAACAACGAACAAGACGGATGTCTGATGGATCTGATTACTACACTGGGGCATCTTTCGCATTACATTGCTTAGTTCATAATGGTACGTTGTGACACATTTTTACCCTTACCCTTTGCCATATTGCCATTTCAATAATATTTGCTTCAATTGTTTACCCCTTGTTCTTTCGAATCAGCAGCTTGACAGAAGTGCAAGAAGGCCAGATAAAAAGTGTTGACAGGGCTTGCCTTACTCTGGGCTAACAGTCAAGATTGCATGATTTTTTTCTGCATATCTTTCCATCTCTTAGTCGATGAGTTTGGGTTTCATCTAAACCATTTCCTCTTCTTTCTTTTTTTTTTGCAACCACAGAGAAAGTTTTGTTGTACCATCACATGTCAGAAGCTGAAACTACATCCTTAAACACTACAAGGGATCATTAAGATAAATGATAATGTTCAAGGTTCAACCCCTCGTCTTACTTCCAACACATGGCCTAATCAAGACTGCCTTTAACCTTGGTCATCTATATCACCGAGGACGGCCTCTGATTATCATCCCATACATTAGTGCTTCTTTCTGGCACTCGCCCGAGCTTTGCAGGGCGATTAGCATGCAGGGCATGTCAGCTAACCCCTGACTGCGGGCTCACCGCCGCATCTACCTTTGCTCATTTAGACACATTCATCACCGGCATCAACAGCTTCCCAAAGGTTCAAATGTTAAAAGGTGGTTTTTGACCAAATACATCTGAACCTCGCTCAGCCACACCACATCCTTTTTTAGCTCGACAACGCAGACACTGAATTACCGCTCGCTGCTGTCACTGCAGGCATGTGTGATGTGATCTGCACACTTTTGTATAATTGCAAGTCTACAGATAAGACTTCGAATGAATAAAATAGAGCTACGTTCTGTACGCAGTGAATCTGCAACTAAGCGGCGGTGTGTTAAAACTGTTGCTCTGTATTCATTTGACTCGGAGATCAAATAAAAAACAAGCCGTCCCTTTGAATCTGCCTATTGTTCTTGTGTGAAAATGTTTACTGGAGTTATTCCAGAGCATTCAGATCACAGTCCTGAAAACACAATGAAAATACTGAAGGGGCCGACATGATGATCGCACACAACTCCCAGTGCAGCGGCCTTGAAAGAATGAATAGGAAATGGGCTGCTTTAGTGGGCATACATTATTCATTAAGCACTATACTCCTCCATGTCAATAACATTTGTACTGATACAACCAAACCATCATTTCCTCTCTCATCAAGTCACACCCAACTTTCATCTCATACATGACCAGCAGCCAAGCTCTTAAGAGCCTGTAAACATCCAACAAAACACTTTATCATCCGGCTGCATTTGATGTCAGACTGTTAAATGAATCTGATTCGACATTGACGTTCCAGTAAAAAAGCGAGAGCTCCGAGCTGCAGCCGATCGTCGCGGCCTGTCATGGGGTGCGAGAGAAAAATCGTCGCGTGTGCTGATAACACGCGGTCGGCTGACGACATAAGTCACAGGACCCGTGAAGAGACCTTGATGCATCTCCCGCCAGGCATCAGAGTGTGTATGTGCTGCAGAAATGACAGGAGATAATCACTCTTTCTATATGCACCATCGCCACGTGAGACACAGCCGCACGCCTGCCGCTTTTGGAATCAATTAAAAGCCACTTTACATGTTTTTGCGTCAGAGCCAGAACACTGCAGCTCGATACTGGTTGAAAGGAATGTTTTAAAGAAGACATATATACATTTATGTACATTTATGTATATATACACATTTTTGAGGTTAATAATTTTATTTTGGGTTGCTACTGGAATAGGTTTAAATGCTTTTGTGCTCCCAAAACATCCTTTTCCCATACAATCCCCCCTCTGCCTGAGATTACTGTTTTAGTTCCAGTTCCTGTTACTTTAAAGGTGCACTGCGTAGTTTTGGGGAAGTGAGCTTCTTTGATTGAATTTTTTTTTTCTATGCCTAAACAAACTAAATAAACTGTTTTCATGACTGAATAAACAAACTGACCTTAAAGGACAACACAATATCATACTGATTTTGTTTATATGTGGCGGACCCTGCCACCTTTCTAGCTTCAAACAGTGTTCTGGGGACCTTTTTTTTATTCTCTGAGAACAGCCTGTTAAAATAAATATTTCTGAGTTTTTATTATTACCTCATTAATATTGTAAATATTGAAATTTGGGGTTTGAGTTTCTTCTCCAAAAATATACACTGCCCCTTTAAGGCCCCCCCTCCTGAATATCCAGTCTGCTCTGATTGGTCAGCTCACACACGCCTGAGCCAGCACTGCTAACAACAACAACAACAACAGAGCAGCCGTGCTAAATCAATTCTTATGTGCCAAACTAACAGCTGGGCATTAATTAAGCAACTGTGTGACATGGTGATGGAAGTGTGATGTCACAAAGCCACGGAATTAAAGGCGGGACTACTGATGAGCCGTTTCAGGAGCAGTGTTTTCTGTGGGAGAGAGGAGCCTCTGTTGGTGCGGACCTTTTACCTTCCAAGATCTTTCACATGCGAGAGAAGCTATATGAAACACCGGAGGAGATCAAAAATGAAAAAAAAAAAGGGGGGGACATTAAACACTATGAAATTGCATCAGTAATTTCATGAACACGTGCAGCAGTAAGCCTCGGTTGCGTCATCGTTTAACTCTGGAGACATTATCATAAACATCAAGCTATCTAGGAACGTGCGAGTGTGACGTCTTATGTGCACAAAAGACGAGTACTATCAAACAAAAAGCCTTCAAGGAAATCCACAGCGGCTGAGTCTTTCTCTTCCCCGCCTGTCAAAGCGATATTAACCACGCTCCAGTCTGCAGGGTTTGCCTTTTGTTTTTTTTTTTCCCCTCCAGAAAACCTAATATTTGTTTTTCCCTCATCATTCACTCAGATAAAGTGGACTGAAACATGCTTGAAGCCAGAGCCGGAGATGTTTGCTTTCACTTCTGTTAAATCAGGCCACATAGCGCAGGGAGTTAATCTCTTCTGGGCTGCACCCTGCTTTCCCTGAGCAGGTCACCAAATTAGGTTGCCATATTTTGGCCTAAAAAGAAAAAAAAAAAAAAGGGCTGAATTCAATATGACTTATCGCGTTTAAATCACATCCGTCAACATGCTGCCCCTGCGAGCAGACGATGTTAAGTGAGGGCTTGTGTGATTAAAACAAATGAGTTCTGGCTGTCTGCTGCCTTTTTTTTTCTTTCTTTCTTTCCTTTTTTTTTTTGTTGTTGCTGCTATTTCTACGAGCTGAAATGCAGACGAAAACACACAGAGATCTTAAAGGTTTTTCCAACAATGCGTTTTCCTTCTTCGGAGACTCATAAAACAACTGCAAGGTCACAGCTCAATCTCCCAAAGCGCGTCTTTCAAGAGCTCTGTGGTGTACTTTTGTAATGCACTCATGTACCGACTGACAGAAATACAATAGAGAAACTATGTGTTGCCTGGAGGAGGGAATACACCCATATTACTACTGGGCAGCGGCTGCAGAGTGACATCATGCAATACTTCCTCGGGCCATGTTCTCTTATTCAAACTAGAAGGGCTTAACCTGTTGGTTCCCAACCGAAGGAATCTGGATCCCCCCAGGGGTTCCACAAGACAAATCTGAGGAGTCAGAAGCTGATTATCGGGACAAAGAAATATTTCTCTTGGAAAACAATTATGTTTAATTGCTCTTGAGTTTTGAACACTGGCCTCTCATGACGATAAACATTATTTTCGGTTGACGTGCTCACAATCAAAGGCCAAACTGAGGCTGTAACCTCTGATGAGGGGTCGCAAGTAGACACTGCTCCAATTTAAGGGGTCAAGTTTAAGCATTTTCCTTTCCCTGTCATCCCCCCGCAGCAGCTAACAGTGAGTAACGACCGATACTGGATCTCAAGGACCAATGCTGATATACAAACGTCTTCAAATTTGGTTTATCAATCACTTGGGACAAAGATATGTAATGAAAGCAGGATATTTTATAGGTTTAACAATAAACTTTATTCATCCTAAACAACCGAAGTAGATGGGGACATCGTACTTCTCATCCGGTGTTCTCCAAGTCTCCAGAAGCCCTGAGATCCCAAATTAGTTTGAAAAGATGTTATTTACAGCCATTAGTAAGCCAGAATCTTCACAGTAGCAGCTCATCTACCAGCGTGAGCCTGCAAACCCATCTTTAAGTGGGCGCACAAAGCTGGACTGCGCATCGACGATGTCTCTCTCTTCAAATTATTTTGGGATCTTGTTTATTCTGGAGACTTGGATTACACCGGACGAGCTGTACGAAGCCATTTCGCATTTGTTTGTTTTTCTGATGCTTTTTTTTTCAATTTTAAAACTAATCCCCATCTCCTCCGAGGTTTTTAGGAGAACGCTGCAACACTGTTTTGCTGTGAACCAAACTTGAGGTGAGTAGATAATGACAATAGTAGACTCCAAGGCTGACAACTAATCCGATGCTTCCTTTCTCAAATAATCGTCCGTAAAACATCAGAAAAGGGTGAAAAGGTTAATCAAAACATCCAACAGCACAAGGTGGCGTCATCAAATGTCTCGCTTTGTCTGAGCAACAGTCCAAACCCCCAAATATTCAACTAACTACAACACAAGACCAAGAAAAGCTGCAGAATCTCACATTTGACCTGACCTTTTCGCTCTGTTCGACTCCTCAGTCGATAAAATAAACAGAACGGAGACAGACAGAGAGGTTTCGCAGGGGTTGAAGCGCTGTTTTGGAATGACGGATTGATTTTATTCCTAACTTCTCCTTAAAAAAAAATAGATCTCTCTCGTGCCTCATGCGCTCGACCTCGCTGTTATCTCAGAGGACTCACTTACAATGCCTCCTTTGAACAGATGGCGGTTGAGCACTGACGCATCTGAAAAGGAACGAACCTTGATCTCTGCCCAGCTGTTTCGGTGCCACGGCGAGGCTTAAACACAGCTGATAGTAAACAAACACAAATCTGCACAGTTTTGTCGGCTACGCATTTCAGTCCCGAGCCACGGCGGCGGCTCAGCGCTGGCCCCGGGCGACACACGGACGAGGTGGCGGAGGTGTGTGCGAGGGTTAATGAGAGGGAGGGCTGCAGGTAGCAGTTTGCACAGCTGTGGACCGTCCTCGCCGGCCTCCTCTGACGGGGACGCACTCCCTCCGTGTCACCGAGGTCCGGCCTTTGCTGCGGGGCTCCGGGGGCTTTCCGGATCCAACCAGAGTCCTCCAAGCAGGAAGCAGTACACCGCTCACATGCTCCGTTTCTGCTTTCCCTGGTTTTGCTGCCACTGTTGCTGCTCTGGCGCTGATTTTTCTATCACACTTTTCTTTCTACAAGGTCACTAGAATATGTTTACATGCTTTAAGGCTCAAAAAAAACACATCCGTCCTGTCTCTTTAAGACCCCCCTTCCTCCTGAAGTCTCTTCTGATTGGTCAGCTCACACACGCCTGAGGAGCCAGAGCAGCTTTGCTAAACCAGCTGCTGGGCATACATTTTGCACATGTGTGACAACGTGATGTCACAAAGTCACAGAATTAAAGGCGGGACTGCTGACGGGGCGTGGAGCAGTGTTTTCTGTCGGAGAGAGGAGCTTCTGTTTCAAATGTCAACTTTCATGATCTTTTACATGCCCGAGAGCCTTTAAACTGTAAAACACTGAAGAAAACTCCTTTGGTACAACTGCCCGGTTCAGTGAGGGTTACATTTTATCTCCTCACCCCGCATGACTTTTACTATGTTTCATCATGACTAAATCATTTAAGCATGATGCCAGAATCCAAAAGGAACACTGCAGGGTTTGCATTCTGTAGCGCTGCCCGCAAGCACAAACAAGCCTACGGTTGCAACATGCCGCGGCTTAATTTGCTTTAGCAGGCTTCCACTAAGGCGAGCGGAGAAATAACAGGTTGCATACAAATGCTGTTTGTATCAAAAGGAAGATCTTAGTATGACATTTCCCCCGTGCCTAATTCATGAGGCGTTTCTCCTAGGCTGGCGAAAAACACCGGCAAATATCTTGACAAGTTCTGGGTCAGATCGGGCTCATCCCTAATTGCAGGGACTTTATACCATTAGTTCCTTCGCCCGCCTATTTGAGGAAAGCGTTCCTTCAAGCAGAGTGTAGTTAATGTGGTTGCAGCCTCAGAGAGAGCACAGCACAGCACAGCGTGTCGTCTGCGCCGCTCAGAGTTAGTGTGTTTTCCAAAAGACTCGGAGAGAGGTGGCAGATAGACAGAGGGTGGGCGAGCAGCGGGGATTAACTCCGGGCTGGCAATCTGAGGTTTATACCCGGCAAGCTGTTAGGAACTTCAGGTACGCACCGCTCCTTCCTCTCTCCACCTCACCGTGGATTTCATTAATCACCACATCTGTTCCCCTCTCGCACAGGCGCGCCCACGCTCGGATAACACGCGCTTCACAGGCTTTCCAATGTGCCATTTTACAGCTCTAACTATAGCGAAACACTTGAAAAGAACATCTTGGCTGAGTGCTATACAGCAATTAAATGTAGGTTGAAAATAGCTGCTGCTATTATAAACCTGTTAAGTGTTTGCACCGTTTTTATTCAGAGACTTTGACACAAGCGCAAACAGCCTACATTCTCACCCGGAAGAAATTACTTCTCCGGGGTGAAATAAACCGCCGCGCACACGCAGCTGACGTTATCTTGCTTTTCGCTTAAGGCAGCGGAAAGTTAAGAGGTGCAATACGTAAGAATTGTACCGTAAAAACATTCAAAAATCAACATTCTCACCAGAGTGTGAAGAAACAACACGTCGTCTATTGAAGTTAGCGTGCTAACCAGCTAGCCTCGGGCCTAAGAACCTCTTTCTCCCAGTGGCTCAAAGCTCCTGTGCAACACCAAACACTCCCTTGGTAACTGTATGGCTAACTGGGCTAACAAGCTAACAGTAGCTACAGTCGTGGATGTAGGATCAGAATCAGGAGTATGCTATGCAAAATCTTACATACTGCACCTTTAACCAGGTGTCTTGATTGCAGGTTTCACAGCTAAAACAATTAACTGATTCGTTGTCAATGATTTAATTAATCGGCAACTATTCTGATAATCGATTAACTCGGGGGAAAAAAGTACATTCTCTGATTCCAGCTTCCTAAATTTGATTATTTCCTGGTGTCTTTACTCCCCCGAGACATTAAACTGAATGGCTTTAGGTTGTGGACAGAACAAGACATCTGACTGCGTCGTCTCGGGCTTCGGGAAACACCGATCGTCCAAGCAGCTAATCGATTCATCGACAATGAAAGTAATCGTTTGTTTGTTGCAGCCCTATCGAGTTTCAAACGCGAGCATGAGCAGTAAACAGATGAAAGACAAATCAATCTGCCGACGGCACTCGGCAGTCAAAACGTTATTTCTTCCCGCGTCCTTACACAGTCTCATTAGTCTTGGCGAGCGCCGACTATGTGTTTATTTCATTGCATCCTCATTAGCGTCTGCCACTGCCATTCTTCCCGGGGTCCGTACTGTATAATTGAGATGGAGCTCGCTCTGAAATATTGCAGACTTTCTATGCATGAGACAAAAGAGGGGAATAAAGACGGAGCAGAGAGGTGGAACATCACACGGCCGCTAAATACTACGTGAATATGAGGTTTAAAGTGAGAACAAGGCTTCTGCGTCTGTGTGTTTTAAGAGGTTGGTCTCTGGCCTGGAGAGAGACAGCTGACCTGACACGGCAGAAGAGAAGTCAGGTATGTGTGGGAGTCTCTGTCTGCTGCCTTTAATGAAAAGGAGCAGAGACGTTTGTTTTGGGCTTGTTCAAATTCTGTCAGCAGCGATCAGGATGAGATAGGAGTCATTTAGTTATTTCCGGAAGTTAAACTTTTTCAACTGACGATTTTCTTCACTGCCCATTCTCCTGTTGAATGTTTTCTTTGATTAATCGATTGCTAATTGGTCTAGAAAATGGCAGAAAGTAGCTCAGAAAGCCCAAGGTGACGTCCTCAACCCAAAGAAATCAGAACATATTCACATTCAAGAAGCTAGAAATCGGTGAATTGAGACTTCTTTTCTTCTCCCCTATGGAGATAAATATGATGTCAAATGATCATTACATTAGAAACCACAGCAGAATCAAAATGTATGCAGCCAACACTGTCAGAAAATGGTTATCAAAGCCTTAGACGATCTCCTCAAATGTCAGATTTTCCCACAAACCAACGATATTCAGAGAGAACGGAAGAAACCAGATGACATTCACATTAAAGAAGCTGGAATCAAAGAGTTTTGACTTTCTGCCCTCTTCTCTCATCTGTTGATTCAGGAGGTTTCTCCCCGTCAGACAAGATTCGTAAGAAGTCATTCAGCAGCGTCTCTCTGACATTAGTGAACTCAGCTCATCGTCCAGCCGTGTAGCCGTGATGCTACGGAACAAAATACAGTAAAAGCCCAGCACCGAAACCCTCGGAATCTGTCCAAACAGGTCCTACGAGGATGTGAGAACGAAAGTATGAAGAAACGTTGTGATACGAGTGTATTTCCTCTTTCAGAATGATGTTCAAACGTCTTCTTCTTTTTTTTTTTTTTTAACAAATACAGGTCAAAGTTCTCTCTAGTGGTCAGTGGAGCACAATCCTGATGGTGTCTGAGCTCATTTAACTCCCACAGTCTGATTAGACAAAGGTCAGACCTGACACAGCGGTTCATCTCCCGGCACCAGGGATCCTGATCTGTTGACCGACCCTGACCTCTGACCATGACACCGAGAGACCCACTAATGATGATGTCCAATGATTGTTACATTTTAAAAAAAAACCCACCATGAATCCATAATGCCAGCAGCCAAGAGTCCACATCTCAAGACATATCTGAAAAACCCTGGTAAAGAGTCTCACAAGATCTGTCCATGATCTGAGAAGTGCCACAGCCTCTGCTCACCGACATGTTGAAACTGGCTCAAGTGCAGCCCACATATCAAGACACCCAGACAGCCACCGAACATGAGGAAGAGAAAACATCAATCTTCACCGTGATGAACGCAAAATCACAAACAAAACAGATAAGCGAGGGGGAAATGAGGAAAAACACCGAGAGAGAGGGGAGATCAGGACAGAAACTCCGAGCGCCCGCTCCATTAACCCACATTGACGCACCGGGTCGACTGCAGGTTGTCAGAACGCGGAGCTCTCTGAATGTGAGCCAAGACGAACACCGGAGAGAGGGATCGCATTCACTGCCACATGAAAAGCTGGACCCGAAAAGCGGCGTTTTCATGCGAGGAACCCACCGGGCGCTGCTGTGCGTAACGGACAGGTAACAACGCGGCGGCGTGTCTGCGTGTTTGTGTGTGTGGCTGAAGAATGACAGATAATTTTGACGCTTCCGACGCGCCAGATGTGTGTCAAGATGCAGAAGACGGAGCGGCGACACAAAGTGATCATATCACTCACCTTGACGGCTTCGGCGTTGAAGTCCCGAGCGCGGATTGTCTTGGAAAAGGCGAGGCGACGCTTCAGTGTTGCCGCCTGTCACCGGGGAGAGGAGGAGTTTGTGTTTACTCCAACATAACAGAGCTGGCTGTCAGCGAGCACACGATCCCGCCTCAGCGCTCAGCCAGGAGAAGGGAGCCACAGCCTGGACACACGCTTTATTACAGCGTGTGGGGCTTCTGCTGACGAGAGCCAGGGGCCAAACGTGTCGTTAGAAACGGTTTGTTTTTGGGTATTCTTGTTTCATTTGAGGATAAGAGACAAAATAAGATGGAACTTGATCAATCCTGAAGTCAATTCTTGTGCCAGAGAACGCTCAAAAATACAGAAACAGCAGAATAAAACGCAAAAAACACCATAGACTGCTGACATGAAAATAAAATAAGTATAATACAATCAAATGAAATATAAAAGGTGGTGTATATAATGATATTGAGAACAAATCAAAGGTAAAATTGCACGTGAAATTGTCAAAAGCAGTATTTTAATGCTATTGAACATTGATAATTATGATTAAAACAATTTTTTTGTTAGAATTTTTTTTTATTATATTTCATAGCCCCCGAGAGCTCATTAAATCTACCTAAATAACATGAAACAGTGTCCACAATGTCAAAAATAGGCTATATGTATATTAATATATCTTGCAAGTAAAAAATACTTTGATTATATTCATTTTTAAACATCCTCTGTAGGATTTTGAGGAAGATGTGACTTGAAGTAAATAAAAAAAAGTAAAGAGCTCTAAATCTTCTTGTAAATTTACGTCTACATGGTAATACAAACATGTGTTTAGACCAATGTACATTTCTTTATGTTGTCACAATGCTTTGCTTAAGACTTTGTTCCGTTTAGGCACAAAAACCACTCGGTTAGTGCGAGGAAAAATCAAAAACTCTGCTTTTGATGCCACTAACATCTTGTTAAAAATACTCTGCTTTTGGCGGCAAATTGTCCCGAAGTCTCTTCATGAATGTGCGGATACGTTGCCACAAAACATAAAGCACTTCCTCAAAAATATCCGGTGGTGTGACTCTTACAAATGTTGGAACGCCACCTTAAACACTGATCTCTTGCCCAATTAACTCCACTGCAATCTCCTCCACATCCTTACGTTCATACAAAAATGTAATATGAACGTGATATTGTACGTAGGACACCTACAGATCTGTGGACAGACAGAGTGTCTATTGTTTACTCGATTCTGGCGACTGGGATACATGTACGAGGGAACGAAATACAAGCCTGTTGCTCCATTGATGATCTTTTCGCTAACTGAATTGAGCTACATCTAAAGAGATAAGAGGATTGGTGTAAACAATGTGCAAACAGATCCTTATCTACCATTGCCAGGAAGTCCTGAAGCTTCATACGGTAGCTCCACTAATGCTGGATGCTTGTGCCATAAATCAGTCACGCCAAGCCGCTGATACACCGTGAAAAACAAGAGAAACACGTGAGTTTCATCCATTTATTCATGGTGAACCAAACATTTCCTGATGTCGTCTGTGAAATGATGACAAACCCCTCTTATGGTTTTAGGGCTTCATTGATTACACGCTCTTCCAGTAACTTTTCCGAAGCGATACAAAGTAAATAATTAATCCGCATTGTGTTTTATGATGCCACTATTTTAAGAGCAGGACTTTGAATCCCAGGCTGTCAACGTGCTTCTCCTTCAAAGTGGGTGTGTGCGTAGGCGACACGTAGAATCATTAAAGCCCCCGTTTTTTTTTTTTAATAAAAAAGGGTCTTTCAAATGTCACTTTGTTCGGTTAAACTCTGAATCTGAAAAAGTTTTCCCCGACTCTCATGGCACATTCAGACAACAGATATCCGAGACCAGACGTGGCACAGTTCTGATGTGTAAACTGTCGGGGGAATGTGTGGCCCTACCATGACAACCAGCTCTGTCTTTACTCTTCCAAACCAAAGGTCACAGCCATAATCAAGAGACTTTATGACCATCAGTCCACTTTTCCACTCCACCCAGGAAGGTAACTCATACGCTGGATCGTCAGAGGATCAGAGGGTCCTAATCTGCTCCTGAGGCTTCATCAGAGCTTTAGAGAAAAGACGCCGGGATTTAGATTTAACTGGAGCAACTGGAATACAGCGATAATGCCTTCCTTACAGAAGACTCTACATTTCATGTCCAGCGCGTTGGCTACTGCCATATCCGTTGGCGTGTTGGGGTTTTGCATGTCAACACGGTGGGCTAAGACGACCGTGGACTGCGCGTCAGGAGACAGTGACTTCTTCAACGGATCCGCCACGCTCACTTTGGAACTTTTTGGGGGGGCTTTGGAAAGAAGCTTTTGTCCCTTCTTTTTAGGGGAGGCAACGTTTCAAGGTAACTTTCCAAAGTTTTCCAAAATGTGTAAATTCTCAGTTGATTGATTTCCCCCTAGATTTAAGATGTCTGTCTCTCTCAGCATGTTTTACCTTGAGTTGAAATGGAAAATTCGTGTCCGTGTACACAAATCCTTCAGATCTTAAGATTCATTTTCATCAGCCTTTCAAGATTTTTATTAATGTATACTGACATAATGAGCTTTACTAAAAGTGGCTCCCTTAGATTACATTTTGTGACTGTTTCACAAACTGAACATATTTCTTCCTAACCACAACCAAAGTGCTTTTGTTGCCTAAACCTAAAACTGTTCCTGGACTTTGTACGCCCAACCCAATCACCGGAATTATTGTTGGCACTGTACATTTCAGCAAACCAACTTTATATTAATTTATGTTACAATTTCATGTTTTTTTAGGTTACAATTTTGAGTTTAATGTTGCGACAGCGTTGTGCTAATGATCTGGTTATGTTTAGGACAAAAATCATTTAATTAATGAATTAAAAGATCATGTTTTGATCATGTTCATACAGATGTCAGTTGAAACCCTGTCTGGAATACTGGTCTCTGGCTTGGCAGCCATCTCACCCAGCTGTAACGCCCGCCATCATGGGCTCCACTCCCCTAAATGAAAGTCAGCTCACGAATATGTAATGCAAATGTGATATGACACATATTTATATGACCCGTATAAATTTAAATGTCAGCATTTTATTCTGGTGACTCTTCCGTGTTCAACCCCTCCTTGCGACTCCACTGCGGTTCATAAATTGAGTGTTTTATTCCTTCACATAATTCTCTGGTTAGGTTTAGGACCAAAATCACCTGGTCAGGCTTGGGACAAGATCGTGTTTTGGCTTACCTGGTTCTGTAACCACAAATACAGAGATGTTTTGCGTGTTTCCTTTAGAACCCCTGGTTCTGTCACCACTAACACGGCTGGAGATGTCCAGAGGTCTCATTATAACATCCAGTGGTTTCACACTTACAAATGCTAAAACAAAGACTTGAACCGCGGTCATGACACACAGCGAGTACACACGTACTCTAATGTGGTAAGACACGTTTTGTCAACATGGCACACAGCCTGAGGCACGTACGAATTCGACCGCGTCTGTGGTTTGCAGAAATATTAACCCCTAACATTTTATCCTGGTGGCTTATACATCTAAGGTATTATAAAAGAGTATAATACATATAAGCTCTACTAAATAATATAACCATTATGCTCTTGTGCTTTCTCTCTCTCTGTGCGTAGTGATTCCTACGTTGGCAAAAGTAGGAGGTGTCAATGTAGCCCTGCACGCCATATCTGTGTTGCTGTTGGTCCTGTGTCTCCTGTTTTCCGCTCTCAGCATCCTCATCTCCCTCTACAACAGCGTCAGTAATCCTTACGAGACCTACATGGGGCCCATTGGCATCTACGTCTGCAGCTCGCTCAGCGGTAGGCAACACAAATATTGACACTCTAAGCGCCTCGGAGTAATAGAGCTGCCAGAAACAAATCGGCATGTTGTTGCGTTGCACTAATGAAAATCACAGTCGAAGACATTTAGGACGTAGTTTCATCCCATCCTTTCATTTCTCTTTCTCCTGCAGCGTGCTTGTCCTTCCTGGTCCTCATTTTGTTCGTGGCGAACATTCAAGCGACCAGCATTACGGAGAAAGTGATAGTGGAACTCGCCAACGGTCTCGAGGTGGCCGTGAGGAACGAGTCTTCGGAGATGCTGCTTGGATACTACCTCGTCATCCCTTACACGGTGCTGTCCCTCGTCGCCATCGTTCTGATCTACCTGTATGACCACGCGGCCTACACGCACAGGAGGGAGCAGCAGAGGCCCACCGAGGATGCGCCCAAAGAGATCATGATGTATTAGTGGCCCCAATCCGTTTCCTCAGGGACTTTGATTCATTGCTCATGAAGACCGCTTGGAGTCATTTTTCGTGAATGGAGAGTACAGACAGAAATTGGATGTATATGTACAGTAAAATACGGATGCACAGCTTGTTGTACAATAAGAATATATAGGCTATACAAAAACACAATATCATGTTTTAATGTCATCACACTCGTCAGCAACAGTTTTATCAGTTATCAAACTGTATTGTAATTTTTTCATGCCGATACCATAGTTTTTCAGTCAATTTAGATTTTTGTCTCTTTTTGATTTTGAACTGACTTTCGTACAAATATATTTATTTTGTCTAAAAATAATTGAACTGAAAGATGATCCATTTCTCAAAAACGGAAATGAGTCTTGCAGTCTTCCACACGTCTTACAAATCAACAGCCACACAGACACCCTGTGACGTTTGTGTGTGTTTTGTGTTTGCATTAAGTAAGTTAATGTAAATAAACAGATGAGATGAGGTTGTTTCACTTTTTAATTACGGTCGACATTTAATGTTTCAGATCTAGAAGTGAAGTGGAGAAAAGGGTGAAGAGGCGGAGGGGATTCCCTGATCTCTGCTGCCCTCTATCTCTAAGATGAAGTAAATGAAACCACGGCAAAGTTCAAGTCAACCCCCCAAAAGATTTAGTGGATTTTCCCTTGAGTCAGTATTTCATGATTCATGGCTGACAATTTTCTTTTTTTAGTTGTGGGATATTTCTGTCAAAGATCTGACTAAAGACAGGCAGAATGCAAAGTTAAATAATTGTGACTGTACAGGATTGAGCACTGACACAGGAAACACATTCTCACAGGCATTCCCATGACAGGAAAACTCCAGACTTGAGATAGGCCAATGTTTCCTGAACCCCCCACAGTAAGGTGACCCGATTTCTGAAATTAAAACCAAGAACAATTCAAGTTCAGCGGTCAATACCTCATTAAAGTATCCAATGTTGTTGTTTTTTTGTTTTTTTTAGGAAATATTAAAAGGGACACAATTCTGGTTTCATGTATTTTGACCAAATGTTTCACTGTACAGATAAAGACAGAGAAGCAATACTGCCGGACTGACAGACTGTAACAGAGATACAAAAATCACAGTAAACTGAGAAGAAGACTCCCAGAAGAAATCCATAAATGTCCTCTGTGAAAAATCCCAGAGGAGTCCAAAAATAATCCTGTAAGACTGGAAATGACTATAAAGATATCCCAGGAAGAAATTCAGTAGAATCCTAGAAACATCTCAGAAGAATCCTAGAAAAATCTAAGGAGGATCCCTGTTAAATCAATCAGATCATTATCAAAACAAGATAATCCCAGTAAGATCCCACAAGAAGATTTTCAATACAATCCCAGAAGAATCCCAGTAAAATGTACAACATTTTCAATTTTTAAAAAACAAATTATTCTTCCTTCACAACTGATGATTCAGAGAACACGATCAAAAACTGCACACATGATTCATAAAACACAGAGAAAAGTTTTACGTAACACACAAACAAAACATGTTTATTCTTTTGACAGATATCTATGACATTATGATGGTATTCATTTAATCCTACGAAAGACAAGACCTTTGTCAACTAACTTCACTTTACTTTGCAAACAAAATTCAGTACTAGAATCTTGAATTCAGTGGTGATCTAGGTTACTCTACAATCCTTCTGTGTACTGTATTTCCAGTCTATTGCTTAATTTACTTACTTCTTGCTTTACTAGGCTGATAATGGCTCGAGACAGAAGCAGTGCCTCAGTTGAGCCCTTAAAACTTCAGTGATACATTGCTTCTTATTTGTGGGATCAACCTGGGGAAGCCTCGATGAGAGAACTTATTACAGATCTGTTTAATCCACCCGGAAGGATTTTTCAAGAACACAAAAAAGCGATCAAAACAAAGCTTGCTGATTCTGTAGAAGCTGAGACGTCTCTTGCCGAGAGTCAGCATCTATTGTCTCCTGGATCTTCAGACAGCTCTCACAGCTGTGATTCACATGACTGTGTTGACACGGGAGCGGGGCCGAGGTGTCCTCTTACCAGTTTCCCGTGTCCCATCACTCAGTTGCTTAAAGTCTGTTTGGACATGCCCTTTGCAGCACCTCTCAGCCCCGCAACGCCTTCTACCTGCCTTCAAAAGACCCACTCTGCCTTCAAGTCTCACACTTCAAGGGAGCTGTGGAAGGATGCAGCAATCTGCTCCGTGGCTGTCAGCGTGAATATGTATTAAATTTCGGAGAATGCGTGCGTTGTGCAATGAATCAAAAGCGTTTCGGGCCTGACAGAAGTTCTGGTAGAAAAATACACCTTCTGGGTTGGAAAGGTTTCATGGCAGAAGCACCACCTGCTTATTCAGAGTCAAGTTTTACTCATTAGTCCAATATATTTCTTTCGATCAGTCTGTTAAAGGCTGATTTAGTTTCTAAATCATCAGACTACTCCCGGTGACGCAGCCTGACGTTACCCTGCAGCTGCGGCCCAGTGTGAAGCCGGGGCAGGTTGTATTCTCCGGAGGAGGCCGCGTCGGAGCCTGTTTCAGCGCAAAACTCACCTGCTGTGAAATTGATGAGAGCTCCTCACAACACAGCGCCGATCTGTCAGCCATTAGAGACCCTTCTATTTCATTTTTTCACCTTTGAAATCCACCACTGACCCACTCTGACTTCTGACAGACTGCGAGAACAAGACACTGAAAACTTCACTTGATTTCTGAAATAACTCCCGAGTCAGTTGGCACACAGGCAGCAAGCACCTCTACTTATCCCGCTTTAGCCATGATAGGGAATGAAAGGCTCCTCATAGGCAGGAATAAAGGTATTTTAAATTAATGCAAGATCCCTTTATTCTGAACATCAAGCTGTTTAACAGCTGCCAGAGGAGATATTTAACTGTATCTATTACCGATCTTCTCCTGTGTGCGCTGAGGTGTGGAATAGCTGAGTTGCCATTGAGAGACCCCTCTCGCCGTTTGCTGTGCAAACATCGATTGAATCAAATCAGAGGTGGGCAGTAATCTCTTCCTCTCCGCATACTCCCTGTCTCTCGGCTCACCAGAATGGATAAACCCGGGATTATGCAGAATCCCTGAGCCCTGACCACTCACTCTGTGTGATAGGATTAGAGCGGAAACTTTTGTACCTGTGAAACCTAACCCCTCCAGGTCCCGCATTACAGAGGCCTGTGAAACAGACACCTCCAGCTGCAGGGCAGGGGGGGGCACATTTTCAGCCACGTAGAGTCCACTCTGGCGGGGCATAGCGAGTGAGAGGGGGGAAGGGGTCCGGACTCCTTTCACCTTTGGGACATTCGACAGCTGAGAGGTAGAGGTAGGTGTATATTTAGAGGGGGGGAGGAATGTCTACGACGATTGTTTTAACACTTTCACAAACACCTTAGAATGATTCTCACCCATAAATACATCGACCCGCTCTTAAAATCATCGATACAGCCAAATACACAGATGCTAAGACACAGCGAGAACATTCCTCGGAGAAAGTACCTGAGCCTGCCAACCTGAAAAGTCCAATCACGCCCCAGAGCCTTTTTATTTGATGTCCTTATCACTCCTGAGTGACCTTCTCCCTGCAGCGTCAGTAAGATAGGTGTGTCCCCGCTGCGTTTTCCTATGAGGTAATGTGCACTTATGACACTGCTGCTGCCTTGTTTTAGCAACACGACTTAGCAACAACTGCAAAACATGCTTCGTAAAAAAAGTACTTAAAGGTCATGTATCGTGTTAGAGTATTACTTTGGTTAAAGTGAAAGTCACCCACACAAATAGCACTTGAGCTAAAGTCTTAAAAAATCCGATGTTTAATGTACTTTAGTATCAAAAGTACAAGTAAGAGTAAGATTGTATATATATTAAATCATCCTGACCGATCACCTTGAGTGAAATAGTAGGCCTGCTTGAGTCTAAAGTCTAAAGTATTTGGTATTAAAGGTAAATTATTTAACTTTTTTTAAGCAACAAGTTTGGTTACAGCTCTGTTCTTGAACAGAATTTTAGACATGTGCTGTTTCAGTCTCATATGTCAAAAAGAGAAGAACGTTTTGTTCCTTTAAAGGTGCATTTAAAATGTATTAAGAGCTCTGTATTTGTTTGTTTATAGGCCTGTAAAAGGTTGCATAGTGCACCTTTAAATGGACTGTGTGGAATGGAAGTGTCACAAGTAGAAGTACATAATGCATACATATTTACATGTATGCAAATTCGGTATCCCGTTAACAACTGTTGGATCCAATATTCTGTCTTTTTTTGTGCGATCAGATAAAATAGATTGATTTAAAAACTGATGCATACAAACTTAAGCTATCACATAAGTGTAGTGATTAAAAAGTGCAATGCACGAGTTGCTGGGTTGTTTCATATCGAGTGATCGTGTCACTGAGGCTCAAGTTTATTGCAGTTCGTTATCAATCCAGTAGGGGGCGATACTGAAACCCTAATGATCAGGTAAAAGCGTAGCCTGAGGCATCATATCATAGCAACAACTATAGTTGCTGTTACTGGATACTCAATGCGGGAAATTCAGCGTTAACCTTATTTTACAGTCTCAAGAAGGACGCTGATGTTCAAGTCTCAAAGCTGCTGAAAGGGATGTGATGACACCGGAGCCCTCATTAGCACAACGGTACAGCAAAAAGCAGCTGAGTCTCCAACATGAAGCTTTTTAGAGATATTTTGTAAGTTGTATATGACCTTGTTATGTAGTCACACAATTCTTGAAATAGTGGACTTAATCATTTCAACCAAATCCTTTTATCAATGCGTTTATATTTCCTTATTTTCCTGCTGAAAATGAAACATAGCTGTAACCCTGAAACCCTAACCCCTGTGACCCGCTGATAGGTAGGGTTTTATTAAAAAGAATGGCTCGGAGGAGCTCATTGAAAAGGGAATGATAGAAGAAATGGCCGTGAACTACGTGTAGTTCATTTTGATCTGTGTGAACTGAACTTTGAACTTGTTCTTGTAAAGTGTGAACAGCACAACACTGTTAGTCACATTCATCATGGTGTGGTACAGTGTTCAAAAGTCTATTGTTGATTATTTGATATGTCTGCTAATTTTGTATTGGCTCTTTAAAGATACACCTAACACTTTTGCATTAAAATGTCTAAAAATAGCAATTTTTAATATTACGATATTTAATATTTTTTTCGGTTGTGTACTGACATTTTCCCAAATGTTTCCTTCACTGTTCAAACCTTGAGTAATCCTATTTTCCTTTAAGGTGATGATGCGTTTCATTTGGCCGTCTGTTGCTATGACTTAAGGGAGGAAGTGATTAAACACAACGTGAACAAAACTTTAAAACATTACCTTTTCTGTAAACACTTCTGGCTCAGTCACGTAGATAGATTCTCATATGATCCTACGCTTCTTATGTTTTTAGTTCTGTCTTGATTAAGAGTTCTCTCTTAGCAAAATTACATACGGTGCCTTTAATATTCTATTTTATTCATTCGCTGAGTCGCAGGGGAGGCAAGCCTTGATTTCACTGCACAGTGACATCAAAATGTCAACGAGGGAGAAAGACAGGATTGACAGGGACCAGAAATAACCCAAAGTGATGAGGTGTACCTTGCTGTACTCCTGAGTCGCTCTTACACTCGACCCTGAGCGTGTGATATCGGAAGGTAGGCAGGTTCCCCTACTTATCTCCGTCATTAATCTTAATTTGTCAGTGAAGGCTGAGGTGAAGGCGGAGGGAAGGAGAGAAGGAAGAGGAGGAGGAGGAGGAGGGCTAAAAGGTAATTGCACCCCTGCTGCTCCATTATGGTGTCATTCCACTGTTAACACAAGATAAGATCTTCTCCAAATCACCTGAAGCCAATTCTCCACTTTACCTGGCTGGGACGGAGAGAAGAAGACGGAGAGGTGGTATCCACAAGGCACCGTGGAGACAAACTGAACTAATCTATCTGTGCAGAATCCTCCCGACCAATCTGTCCGTCTGCGTGGTGAGAAAAGAAAAATCTACATCTGATGCCTGGTGACGGTTTACAGCCGGAGTGATGGATGGAGGGATGGACGGAGGGAGGGGACGAGCACTTTCTCTGCCCCATGCCGCTTGACACCATTGCTGATTAATGCGCCCCTGATTGGCAGGTGTGATGGATATCAGCGGGTGCAAACGCGTAGAAACACACAGTTAACCTTCTGACACAGCACACGGTTTAACTAAACTGACGCCATTTGACCCCGGACACGCACACAGTCGACATTAACAGGGTAATAAAACAGCAAAAACTGCAGAGAAATCAACACATTTTTATATTCTACTTCATGTTTCAGACAGATGGTCCATGGGAGAAAATGATTAAAGAGACTAAAGAAGAAGAATGAAAGTGAAAAATGGTTTCTCATGCAGACATCCGCGTCCCACATTATATATTTGCATATGTTGTATACAGAGCTGTCTGTGACCCATTTCTCTCTAGATGGATGCTTCATTTTTAAACTGGGCCATGCAGACATTTCCCATTCTCCGGCACACATAAACAAAAAAATAAGTCAGATGGTCTGTGACTTTTCTGCACAGAATGTTTCTTTCTGTCTTCGTTTGTCTTTTTCCGCCTGTCTCTGAGTATTTATTTCTATTTCCCCTCTTTCTTTTTGTTTTTTTTCCAGATTTTGGCATTGTGGATATTAATGCATCCTGCAGGAACTGGTTCAGGTGTTTAACACATAACCAAACATACATGCTTTTTATTTAGTGCCTTTAAGGTTTTAGGTGTATTACCGACATCAGTACTCGACAGAGGAGGCACGCAGTGATCTGATTTAGTTCAGTAGTGTGTTCAGTCTGTTGCCAGTTCAAGTTGTCACCTTCAGTTTGCTCCTGAAGCAGAATAGACAAGCGCTGCACGTAAGATTAATAGCTCAGGAGCCTATTATTTACAACTGATTAATGAGATTATAATGGTTTCTGTGGGTTCAATAGGCTTTTAATGAGGAAGTAATGTACTGTGTGTTTTGGCTGACCCGACAGCGGCGCATGCAGTCACCAGTAAGTTGAGCTCCAGCTTCATTTGATACTGAGCGCTGAGCACGCAAACAATCGCTTATTCAACCACTCGTTTAAAGGAAAAGTTCACCCAAATATGAAGATTCTGTTATTATCTGCTCGCCACCATGCTGATGGAGAGTCGGGTGAGGTTTTGTAGTTCACAAAACATTTCTGGAGCGTCACAGGAATCTCCTAAACAACTGAAGTGGATGGGGACTTGTTTTAAAACGTGAAAAAAAATAACATAGACAGAACATTAAATGGCTCCACACATCTTGTTGGGCATAATCAGAGTCCCTGAGATCCTAAATTGATTTGATGGATGTTATTAAAGCTGAAAATCTTCACTGTAGCTGTGAAACAGAGTATTAGTGCACACCCCGTCTGAAGCGGGTGCACCAGCTCGACCACACGTCAAGGGTGCAAATAAAGTTTTTTCAAATCAATTTTGGAACTCTGGGGTTTTGGGTTTAGTTTTTTAGTTTTTGTTTTGTTTTGGCGTTTTTTGTTGTTGTTGTTGTTTTTTGATGCAATTTTATCATTTTTTTTTGGGGGGGGGGTTGATTTTTATTTTATTTTTTTGAACATTTTATAACAAGTCTCGATCAACCTTAAGTTGCTTAAGTGTGTCACAACGCTGTTTTGCTGTGAAGCTCCAGAAATGTTTTGTTGACTTCGAAATCATCAGTTTGCCATCACTTTAATGTAGTCTCATTATTTTATGTATTTCAATTTTATGTATTTTTTACTTTGTGAGATTTGAACATTATTTACGTGGAGGTTTTCTGCCTCTGCTGCCTCACTGGACTTTTTCTGTGTCATTTTTTCAATTGTCGAAGAATCAAAACTAAACTGAACTGAAGTAAAATACGTTTCTCACAGGAGAGTTCTTCTCACCAGGAGTTAGTTACTCAAGCGTTGCACCAGGGGGCAGTATTCAATAACTGGATCAAACAAATGCCTGTTTGAAACTCGAACTAAAGGAATTGTTTCATTTATTGTAACCAAATGATTGGGAATTAATCGATTAGTCTGTGTTGTGACAAATCAGGGCTGCTACTCCTTCAGATATGAGCATTAAATATCTTGTTTATGTCGTACCAGCTTGTGATGTCACAGAAAACAACAACATGGAATCACACTCCCAGCAAGCAAGTGAACCCTGCTTGTTTTATTCTTCTCTTAGTGGGTTTGTCTCCATGAGATGAAAAAGCTCCTGTGTGAAGGAGGAGCTCAGACTGTCACTGGAGCGGGACACGGATCCATAGATCACAGACACTCGACTGTAACCAAGACACTCAGTCACAGACTGCAAGCTGTTCTCCGATCCATATGGCCATAAAACTACAGAGATCCCAGCAGTCTGCACTCATTGACAGCACATATAAATTCTAGTCAGCCTTGTACAGTATTTCCTTACCCTTGTTTGGGAAAAAAAACACATATTTCTGGGCAAAAACTTAAAAAAAAATTCAACTCTGAAGGGGAAATATGATCAATGTGAAGGTTAAAGAGCGCCTCCTCCTCTTTATATGTCACATAAATACTGCTGATGAAACGTCATGTCTCATAAAAGCTCTCAACGCTGCATGTCATCAGCTCCTGTCAAGCCCCTCTCACAGCGTCTGAAGGCGCTGAGTGTCTTTTACAGAAGCCAGATGGGCAGAGGTGCGAGGATAAAGTGCATCAAGTGCCCCCCTATTGAGCTTTATGAACGGATTAAAGGATTTGCAAAGCTCTGTCATAAGGCCGTCAATCATTGTCACACCCGCCTGAAATTTTTACGGCGCTGACCGCAGGAAAAAAAACACCTTGAGGCTGTTGTCATGAGGAGTATAACTTCATCTGTCAAGTCAGCATCAACACCTTGGGCAGTGAGAATAAAAAAAAATAAAAAAAGACAGGTAGAGATTGGAACCACGACACAAGACACGACAAATTACCACAGCTTCTCATTACCTGGGGTTTACCTTCAGGAATGTTGCTGCAACTCAATACTCCTCACACCTCTGCTCCACTCATCATCAGGTTTTCCACCTCCACCCTGAGCTGTGATGTAAAAAGTCTTAAAAGCTGCAATCACCTGCCCTGAAAGTAAAACAGAGGTTCATTGAACGGGGCAGAATTTGATATCGGCTCTCCACATCCTGTGTAGGACACAATGCAGCCTCTCTACAGGAGGCGATGTTCAGTGTCATTCACGGCGAGCGTGGAGACACGGTGTCTGCCTGCTGGAGGGATCACGAGTGCTTCAGGCCTGTTTGCATGTGTATGAAACAATTTGTCAGCCTCTGTAACCAGATGACCCCACCGCTCACCGCAGACCTGGGCCCTGTCTATTACAGGAGGATTGTGGTTTATTATAACTTGGGTCCTATTTTCAAGTTCTAGTTTTTGCCATTATTTTCTATTCTATGATGACAATAACTACAGAGATTTGGGAACCAGGTGAGAAGTCACGTTAAAGTCAATGTGGGCGAGAATCACTGTCACAAATCACTCAGACAGTTGACATGATAAGGGTGCAAATCATATTTTTTAGTAATGCTCAACTAATGAGTGACTCGTGATGATTTAATGCATGAATTAATGCAGGGTGTATTATGAGTTTCGTTGCTCACCAATAACAAAAGATCAAGTCAGTATTTCTTTATGTGGTTGGTTCAGACTTACTAGGTCAGTGAAGGAATGTTAGTTCACAGTTGCTTCACATATTATTTAAATGTGACCAAACTAGCTAGATTCCAGTTACATAAAACTTTTTCATTTAATATTCAGACTCATGTATACGGAAGTCCTGAGAGGCAAGTGAAGAATTTTTTTTCTCCTGTGTTTTCTCCTGTTTATGACTTGAGAACTGGTGGAAAGTAAAGTTTTGTGAGGATTATCATATTACAATGTATATTTTAAAAAAAAAATCAGGAGAAAAAACATTTGTGAAACCAAGTGAAAAAAATCTTTTCAAGATGATTTTTTTTTTCATGAAATGGAAAAAAAAATTCACTTGGTTTCACTGGTTTCAACATTTTTTTTCATGTAAAAAAATAATAAAAATTTCACGCATGCAAAAATTTCAGTTGGTTTTGCACATTTATTTTGTTCTCCATAAACATTTTTTTACATTTCCTGAGTTTGTTTTTTTTTCACTCAAAAAAAAAATTCTCCTCAAAAAAAAATCCCTGATGAAAAAAAAAGATTATTGTGGCTAAATTTTTTTGCAGGGATCATTTTTTTTTTCCATCTGTGAAAACACCAGGACACCTTCAACTTTTGGTGCAGAACTGGATAAAGGGAAGATCCAGGAATGTATCCTTACTTCCTTTATTGCCGCCTTTATCCTCACTTCCCAACATTTTCATTGTGATGTACGGCATTTTTCGACATTTTCATTAATTACTCAAAGAATGATTGATGGATCTTGATGAAAATAGTCTTGTGTATTTAGATGGCTGGTATCTATGAGTGAAGAAAATCTGATGCGGATCCAAATAAAAATCCAGATGTAGCGGATTCCAACAAGTTTTATTTGATATCGGATTAGGCTTGATTGAAATAAAGGGGACTGTCAGGCCTTGGCGGAGGTATGCGCTCTACTGAGTGCAATTCTAGTTGCAGATAAATTAGTATCAGTGTATATGTCGGCCAATAAGGAACAACAAATTGAAATATAGATATTCCAATGAGTCATTTAGAAACAGTGAGAGGATGATTTTTCAATTGTCTCTGTTTAGTCTGTGTCATAGTTCTTTAAAAAATATCAGAATTGGTCGGACAAGAACAAACACATACATTAAAGCGCATGAATCACAACACGCATGACTTAATTCAGCCGTTCTGTTGCCTGAAAGTAATGCAGAAATAATTCGACCACCACAAAAAAAAAGAAGAAGACACGAAGCGGTAATGGTGGAGATAACACTCCTGTCTTCACCCTCAACTCATCACCTCCTGGTTGGGTGTCAGCGAAGGGAGGAAGAGGAGAGAGGGGCGAGGCGGGAAGGAGATGGATGTGGGGAGGGGGGGTCGGTGGAAGGGATCACCTTGCCAAATCCGCTGTGAAGGCCTCATCTCGGTGCACTTAGCGTAGCGGCCGGAGCCAACACGTAGCGGGGTGTAGGTCTCCCTGAGGCGACTCTCAGGCCCCGGCCTCTCTGCCATTGTCACCTGCCCGTCTCTCAGCCTCTCCATCCAGCAATCTGCCTGGAGGAAACTAACTTCCTGCCTCCGCATTCTTCCTCCCTCCATTACCCCCAGGAGGAGCAGGGGAAGTCGTGTTGAAGGGGACTCCCAGGCAGGGTCAGGGGAGTATCGATGTCGGGGCCTAAATGTTTTCAGCCACTAACTAAAAACTATAAGATGCGAAGAAGTGAAACCATCTTTTTCTCGTACGCTTTTGAATTAAATTAGACAGAGGATGCGAACGCTTTGAGTTGGCGGATCTGTGACAGTGATAGGGCGATAAGATGCTCGCACACCTCACTGAGTGGAATGGCAAATATGTCATCATCCTGAGACAGGGTCTAGCCAGAGCCGTTTCAATGAGTGCACCCGTGTCAGGGTGATGTATGGACGCAGTAACACAAGCTCCGAGGAGGCATAGGGGGGAAAATGCTGCGCTGCCAACCTGCCTCTCAGATCCTGCGGAGAAGAATAGGGGCCGCATGTAAACATTTGAGACGCGTCACTCATTTCTCCTCTGGTGATTTACAGCCAACCTGGACGCCTCTCTGCCTGTCAGGATAAAAGAGGTCGACATTTATTTTAAATCTTACTCGAATTCGTTGTCCCCAGAGAAGAAGATATACATCAGATAGCTGGAACCAAAGGTCAGCCACTCTGCTTCTAACACTGTGGATTACACCTTCAGAGGTTTGTCCGACAAAACCCTGCCCTTTGGCTGGTTATACATTTTGGGAGGCGCGCAGAAAAGCCTGTCCCAAAGACTCTTAATGGAGCTGGCTTGGGAGCTCATTTGTGAGGAACGGCAAGAAAAACACTAAGTCTTGGAGGAATTTCTTCCCCTGGGGATCCCTAAGTGATGTCCATCTCCCCCTCAGTCACTCAGAGAGCTGAAACTGGAGAACATGACTGACACTTTGAGTTCTCTCGGTCAGGATCTTCCAAAGCAATCTATCTGTCCGATTCCTGTGGTGTTATTCAAAGAGTTGGTCTCGTAGATTGTGGATAGTTTGACAGTTTTTTATTGTGTTGACTTTAACATGAATTTAACTTTATGTTATGGTTCTCTAGTTCCAGAAAAACATGATCTCTAGATAATCCACAGAACACGTTGTCAGTGGTCTATTTCTTTGGTATATTGTCTGAAATACATTGAAGATATACTTATAATGTGTTTTAATGTGCCTTTAGTTATAGCAATCAAATATTTTCAATGCTTTAAATGATCATAAGGTTACAATATTTCATAATTGCTGGTCACTTACTGACATTTTCTGTGAGAATCAGAGTGTATTATAAATCACATAGTGATGATATTAAAATCATTTTTTTGAACGCATAATGTTAATAATATTACTGTAAGCAGTCATTGCTTGTTGTAATAAAAGTGAAAAACAGGTCCTAACACACAACTTCAACACAAGATGTTGATGATGAACAACTGAATGATAGACTTTCACAATAAAGTGATGATTGTAGTAATTATACATAGTAATAGTAATTATCTGTCTATTTCATTACTTTACTTACAGCACCCAATGACCACTTGCAGCATCTTACAGTCACATTATAATGCATTATAATAGTGATTATTATGTATTATAAGATGATTATAATGTATTACTTTAACCATAAGAATCTTAATCTCTGTTATCCTCGCAAAAATGTGTGACCAGCATTTATGAAGTATTGATACTTGACCTTATAAGTCATCATAAAAGGATTTATAATGTGACGTGATTATTGTTACAAAACATTCTGAATGTTTATGATTGCTTATAACTGTAGGCAGACTATAACACAGAATATGTATGTCTATCAAGCATTATAGACATCAGGGACAGACTACAAGATGGTTAGAAGAAGAAAACAACTGTACCAATGTTAACACGGTCATTAACCAGCTTCAATGGGTCAGAGATAGAATTATATGTTTCAAGCTCTGTAATGTTCACTTACAGTAAGTTAATGAACCGTGATATTGCCATCATTGCACAAGATTCACTGTTAAAAATGTTACTCTTTTTATCTATAGTGAACACTTGTAGTGTTCAGTGTTTGTGCTGAAGCAATCAGTGCCACAACCTGCCCAGCAGAGGCCCTCATTCCCTCTCCTCCCTGCAGTCGGAAACCGAAAACCTCTCTCATCACACCGAGAAGGAGAATCCTGAGACACAATAAAATCGGAGATGTATGGGAACCATCGAGGTAGGAACGTCTGCGGTGATTTATCCCGGCACGCCTTTCCCCAGTTTAGACTCAGACATGCCTGCATGTGAAGATTTAAATGTGAGATACAGGTGAGGGGATTTAAAATGACCCTGACAGAAACTATGAAATATGGGAACATAAATGTACATTCTGTCAAATGGGTAAAATATCATATGGGTAACACATACACCTCCATACAGTGAACCCCTGCCAGTTCCTGGAACGCTGCCCAGGAACCTCCGGCCTGAGACTTCTTCCTCACTGTATTCTGGCAGAGTTGCTAATTTTGCCCCATGAACACGTTTGCGCTTCATTGCCCCGAGACGTGAGCGGTAAAACTATTCAGTAGGTGATTCCAAACATTATTCCTTGTGCTTTTCAAATGCTTTCTAATCCTTTAAGTGTGACACAAACACTTAAGGAAGGAATGCTTCTTCGCTGTGCTTAAGCGCGACCCGCTGAGAGGAGAGTTCTCCTCGCCATAAGATGTCAAAATAATCAGCTCAGAGTGTTCAGGAGCTGGCACGGCCTCAAAGGGCCGGCCATTATGTATGACAAAGCCAGGAGTCTGCTGCCGGGACATTGGTGGAAAACAACACTGCATGTCTGTGAGTGCTGGCGGACCTACGGGGGCTAAACAAACACACAGGGATGTACAGTGGCTTTAAATGTAAAGGTTAGCAGATGGTTATCTACAGTCCAAATAACACAATTAATTAGTTCATAATTGTGTGTCCTTCATGGAAGTCAGCAGAAAATGTTGGTCATGTATATCCAGGCAAACCACAGACATGCTACCTTTGTATATCTCATACGTATGATTTCAACATTTGTACAATATGTATGATGCAACGTTCAGATTACATGTGTGCGATCGTACTTTGTAATGGGGAGGGGAACATGTGACGTTTGCTTACTGTTTCAGCCAACAAACCATTTTTTTGGCAACAATACTGGGTGTTTTTTAATGAGATATGGGGACATTTTCCAGCCATCTTTACAGCGATGAAGCCTGTATACCCCTAAAGAATAAGTTCATCCTAAAATGAAAATTCGGTCAGTATCTACTTATCTATATGAGCTGCCGAAACACCAAACATCCATACATGTGTAATGAATATATATACGAGAATAGTGCTTCTGTGCCTGCCACAGCGTAACCAGCATCAGTGACTGACTGTACAAAATATGAAGGAACTTGCTCTATTGAAGTGTTACAAAAGAAATGCTAAAAGATGTTAAAAGACTTTATTGTTTTCCTTTGCAACATCTACACTATTTGAAGGAAAGGAGGTAGACTCGTACTGCTTGAGACAACTGCCATCAGTAAAAAGCTGTGGGACTCATCAGCAGGACTTCCCTCATGTTTACCCACATGTGTTGCAGTACAGCGAAGGTGATCGCTATTTAAAACTCCTGATCCGTCCCACATGTGGATCCACCGGCGCTGTTGACTGTAAATAAACGGTCCAACCTGACCTGCAGGTGCTCTTCCCCGCAACAGTAGCGAGGGGGAAAAGCGAGGCCACAACTACGAGAAAAGACGGTGGGAAGTTTTCGTTATATCACTTCAAAGTTGATTCGAGGTAAATGTGGAAAAAGCCCCTTGATGCACAAAGCTTGTCAAGCCAGTGCCAACACCTCCATTTATCCTCGGGATCCTCTCATCCACTTTCATCAGGCATTTGCTTCCTCATTCATATCAGCTTATTAACCTTTCGCTGTAGAATCAGCGGGTGGATCGGGCATTGTTTGGAGAAAAGTCTTGGGTTATACGATACGTACTCAGGCAGAGTGATCTAATGAAGGATGCATTGTCTGTTAGAGCGGGAATTTTTTTTTTCCGTCTTACAAAATACTGACAGCTTGGCCCCGGCTCTGGCAGGAGAAACAACACCGAACACCTGATCAGTCCGTTCACACCAGAGGAGGAGCAGCTTTGTGCTTTTACAATGACGCCATTATCCCAGCGACACCTAACATGGCGTTGTTTGTTGTCTGCAGATATCTGATTGATTCGCGATGAGTTCTGTTCTTTTCACAGGAATAATTAAACTGTGGGACACACTTGCATCTGCAGTTATAAATCTGATTATTGAATCCATTAGAGATGTGGACTCCAGGCATCGCTGCTTGGACTCGAGTCGACTTGAATCACGGGTCTGTTGACTTGATGGAAAATAAATGACTTGAGTCTTGGACTTGGAAGTGAAAGGGCCCTGACACGAAAACCGTCCACGAGAGAACATGGAAAAAGAAATGGAAAACGACTTGAGTCTATTGCTCTACTATCCTCGTTTTCATCCAGTTTCTTCTTTTCTTTTTTACCAGTGCAGACATATTCTTGATTAGAAGTTTCCATATTAGCGATAGTAGTGTCAAGAAACGTTGGTTTAACATAACAATGGTTGTTTATCTGCAGTCCCGAGTCTTTTGATTCCCTATTTTGAGTGATGACTACAGATTGGTGACATGAGACAGTCAGTTTGGTGTGTCTGGGACCAAAGTCAAGACAAGACAAATCAAGGAATAACAGGACTGAAGACACGATGACTGAAATGACTGATCATTTTAGTTTAAATATAAAATATTCAAGATGTTCAGCATTGTCAATGTTGAGTATTTTTCTGTCTGAGAAGAAATGAGGACATACATAAGCTTTCACATAGTATTGTTTTTGTTCATTTCGTCAATAATGTCATTTTTATCAGGTACTAATACCTTGTCTTTTCTCTTTATATAGTCTGGTATCTTGGCTTGACTTTGGACTTGACTTGCCTCAACCAACGCTGCGTTCTAGACAGCTAGGAACTAAAAAAAAGAAATTAAGATGTAAGTAAGCTCACTTAACTAGTAAAACCCAACTCATTAACTGTACTGTACTGCACTGTAAACTCTGGGCACATCCATCCACCCGACTTCATGAAGAAGCCGTTGATGTTGACATCTCACCCAACACCCATGGGGAGGGGGTTAGGATCTAGAAGACAGAATTTGTATTAGGCTAGTGATGTTTTAGCTACGTTTCCAGATATAAATGTGACGTAAAGTGAAAAGTTTAATGCTGTCTGTTCCTCTACTACTTTTACTATCAATGCCGGGATGCTGCACTGCCGAGGGTTCACTTGTTTGTACAGACACATCAGTTTTCTGCTAACGCCACCTGGAACGCTTGGAGGTCGGAAATTGGAAAATTTCAGCTAGGAAATTTCGACCTATGACGTTGACTGGAAGACGAGCATAAAGACTCAACTGAAGGAAAAATGACCTGGGACACGCTTGAGACTTGGACCAAAATGACTTGAGTCACATGTCTGCCATTACATCCACGAGGAGCGTGATTCATCCGAGGATCATTTTGTCTCTAAGGTCCGTCTGGGCAGTCGCGCAGGTGGCTCTTTTCATTAAACCTTAAACGCCTGATGATTGTGCTCTTCATTAAAGGCTGCCCGGTAATATGGGCCCGAGATGATTGCCCCTGTGGCGGTTAAATATAGTGGTTGGACAAGGCCTCTGCCGCCGCGTAATGAGCAAAAGTCAATAGAGCCGGGGCTATTACGCTGTCAGCGCTCGTACCATTACACACCATTAAAAAACAGCACAACTCTGTGATTCATCCTCATTATATTTATTGGATAGATGGTCTGATCTAATTGTAGAAGCGGTCCGACCCCGGCACAGTTCAACATTTGTCATCATTTTTGCGGGCACTCTCCTTTATTGAATGAAAACACTGGATAATGAGGGATTGATAATTCGATATATTTCACATGATTGGGAGGTTTTTTGGAGTATTTTAACTTTCTGATAAGTGAAAGTATTGATGGGGACGGTGACGGTGCAATTTACAATATTCCCTCTGCTCATTCAGTCAGGGATCTCAGTCAGGGAGTGCTACGCTTGCAAACTGAGTCATTAGTTTGTGACCCACACAGGCTCCCAGTGTTGACATGTACGCAGAGGGCAGCGTGCCTGGCTTATTTAACAGAATGGAAATTAAACACTTGTCACTCCCCCCCTTCGTCAAATTCTGTCCACATTTGGCACCGCTGAACGCTGAGCGAGGTACGTGACGAAAAGGGCATCGACGAGATCCGCACCAAACATGCCCAGACAACCCCGAGGAGTCCTGAGATAAACCCAAACAAAACATCTTCTGTCTGCTCATTTGTGATCGTCATTAATGTCTAATCGCATTCAAATGGCTCCTGAAGAGGCGTCTGAGCAGCCCACCAGTATGCAGATCGGGGGGTCAGGGGGGCTTGCCCTGCAGGACTCGTCCCAAGGCGGCTCTCCCCTCCTGGTTTTGAATCCCCTGTGGGCCTGTGGACATGTCGTGGCCCATCACCCTGCAGACAGACAGCTCCCCTGACTGCTGCTGGGGTCGTCCACTAGACTGGCAGACTAGCTTGATAGCTACTGTCCAAACCCCCCCCTCCTCCTCCTCTATTGTGATTTAACTGCTGGTCACAAGCCCCATTAGCATAATGATAAAAGATAGTGACACCTCCCTTTGAATTCTATCAGGTAGCCTGAAAGCAGAGTGTAATGAAAGGGATAATTACACAATTTATATAGGGAGGGGCACTGACAGCTGCACAAAGCTATCTGGCCGAGTCCTGACCCACCTAATTAAGACGGTGTCCCATCAATCTTGATGTCCCTGTCAGTGAGTCGGTCCCGAGAAGTTTAAAGTAAATAGAAAAGTGTGTCTCCCAACGATTCCTTTAACGGCCCATTTAGGCTCACAGAGCGGATGAATATGGAGACTTTTTTTTTTTTAGAAACCTTAGAAAAACCTTGATGATGCCCCCACAGACCTTTATTCATAAAACATTCACCGCTTTTTCATCACACTGTACGTCGTGACAAGGGTTTATAAAGCCGCTCCATTTCACAACTTTATATCTCTATTTGACTACATCTCAAAGACAAATACTGTACTTTTTACTCCACTACATTTGTCTGACAGCTTTAGTTACTTGTTACTGTTTCATATTATGATCGTTTCTCTTCCTGTCCAGTAAAAACACACATATCTCCAGATGTGCTGATTAATAAGTGTTCCTTTTTGTGTTGGGGAGGGTTAAGGGTTATTTAAAAACCCTCTTGGATTAGCTGTTACAAAGCTGAGAGCACTCACATAAATGCTGCAGACATATAATCTTACTCATTATGATGCACTGCTGTAGATTAAATTAGCCAACATTAACAGATCTACAGCAACAGAATGCAAAATACACATTGGTGCACAAGTAATACAAATCCAAAAACATCCTATATGATAAAAAATCACTGACAGAGACCATTTTTCTGCATAACGAGTACTTTTACTGAAGGACAGGAATACTTCCTCTACCACTGGTGAGATATCGTGAAAACCACCAAACTCTGTATTGATTTTTCCTAAATTTCACAAAACTAACAGCCAGTGATTAAATGTAACTAAGTACATCTCAAGTGCTCCATTAAACTTCCACTTCACTACATTTTGGAGGCTATTATTGTTTTTTTTTCTCCACTGTAGTTATTGGATGACTTCAGTTTACTTTGCAGACTGGACGCTGTTTTAGAGACGAAGCAGTGCATTTTTAATTCAGTTACCGCAACTTAGATAATAAAGGAATGATTCGGATAATCAGAAAAATGCTGAATGCTGATAATTGGCTAGGCTGATAACGCCAACGCTAAGTATACAGTATGCGTGTAAATGTATGTTTAATTTACTAGTACTTTACATACTTAAGTAGATGTCATATCAGATACTTGAAGAAGTTCATACAGGTGATTTTCACTTGAAACAAAGTAATACTGCAGCATCTTTACTTTTACTCAAGTATGACATGCGAGTGCTTTTTACAACACTGGCCAAGTGTTAAGGTTAATGAGAAGAGACACCGTCCTCCTTCTTTATTGCCCGTGTCTTCTGTTTCTCCTTTAAATGACTGTAAGTCAACACAGGGGCATTAGGAGTGACTCAGTGATTTACACACACACACTTATCATCAGCATCTCTATATCATGGGCTGAATCCAGTGCCTCCCTCTCGCTGTTTTAATTGCGCCTTTGTGTGCCTCAGATTATCCGAGGCTTGTAAAAACCTATTTTACCCTCACAGTGAATAAAACAAAAAGGCCTCTCTGTCAAGTGGGGGCATGTCAACACACTTCTGGGGATGATGTCGGCCTCTCATCGGTGCTGTCAGCATCGGCCAGGAGTGGACGCGCACGCACGCACACATGAAGCAATGCATGGCCGCACGTGTTCCATGCGTGCATCCCGCATTATGTCACAGCACTGGAATGCCATCACACGAGAGAGGGTGCGTTAAATGAGTGGGAGCGACACAACACTTGCTTGTTTTTATCAGGGGGAACAGCACGAGAGCTGAAGGCAGGGCTGAGTGTTAACAGAGGAGCTTTCGCAGCCTGGAAGCCTGTTTTTTTTTTTTCCCAGACAGGGTGCACGTCTCGTGTTTATGGTTGACACACAAGCTGTTTGGGGTTGATAGACTCCAACACCAGAGTCAACACATAGCCACTTGCTGTGCGCCGATGTTTTCGTCTGAACACTTGTCTGGCGAGTAAGCATCTCCTCTCCGTTTCCTGGGCTGATTTTCATGTGTGTGGCGTCTCCCTGATTTCTAAAAATAGCACCTGGAGATGGATGCATTGAATCCAAAACAGTCTTTTTCCTAGAAATATTAAAGGTGCACTATGTAGATTTGGGGAAGACATTTCAATCCAAAGAGAAGGATCTTCTTTGACTCTGACATTTATAATGCCTAAACAAACTAAAACCTTTGTTTCCATCACTGAATAAACTGAATAAACAAACTGACCTTAAAGGACAACACAATTTTACACTGTTTTACTTTGTTTACATGTGGCGGACCCTGCCACCTTTCTAGCTTCAAACTGTGTTCTGGAGACCTTTTTTTCCAGCTTGTTTATTCACTTATGGAAAAGATGTATTATTACCTCATTAATATTTTAATATGAAAATTCTGAGTTTGAATGTGGTCTCTAAAACTACCTAGTGCCCCTTTAAAACTGCCGAACAATACAGAGTCTGTGTTTCCATACAGAAATCCCAGCATGTTAATTATTCGAGAATGAAAGACGTGAATTGTAATAATATTAATCGCTGATTGTGCTATAATTACAAGCTCAAGGGGGTGATCAGCTTATCACGGCATTACATCTTCTTGATTAAAGCACTTTAAAAGCGCCGCCTTTCTTTCCCCTCCTCTTTAAGATGATAGCAGCCGCCTTCAGAAGTGAGCCCGGGCCTTGAAGTGCAGGCCGGGATTAGTGGGCGAGCACAAAAGGAGCATTTGGAGGGGGCATGCCTGTCCCTTTTGAAAGGCTATCATTTAGAGCCTTCAGCCATAGATCATCCGCGGCTTACATGGGGAAAACTCGGTTCAATGTTGATCGGGCCCATTATTTGACTCTCTGTGAGGGGTGCGTTTGATGGTTTAGGCCGGGGAGGGCTCCAGAGGTCTCTGAGGCACTGTCTGTCTCCCCTCTGCTGTCTCTCTATTGGTATGCATCCCTCATAATAGAGGCAGGAGGCAGGGGGTCTCATTAGGGGCCGGGGAGTGTTGTTTAGAGGGGTGGCGGGCGGGTGGGGGGGGCAGTCAGTGAATTCCCCGGGGCAGATGCACCAGCATCACACAAGATTGAAGCTGAATAATGCGTCACGGGAGCCGGGGTTTTTTTTGTGCGAGGTCCGTGTGGCAAAAACAGATCTGTTCCCCGAATGACGTGCACGACGACGACGTGTCTAAGAGTTCAAAAGTGCTCCAGGTGGGCCGCGTCTTTTAACGCTCGCGCTGAGAGATGGCTTCCTCTCAGAGCTCCAGACAGTGACTGACATGTGGTGCAGAGGTAGCTATTTCGAGGATCCCCCCCTTCCCTCGAGTACCGAATGATCTCCTTCCTCACTTCCGTCTCCGCCACCAAAAGTCCAGGCGGCGGCGGTGTAAAATGGATTCCCTCTGGGCAGCCACTTCCTCCGTCATCTGTCACCACTTCCTGTCTGTGAAGAGCAAGTAATGACAGCAGGCAGGTGTTGCTAGCCGGGTGGTATCGCCGCAGCACGAAAAACACGCCACGCAGTTTGATTCAGGCTCAAGATTTAGGATTGTTTGACATTTTTCGTGACAGCGTTTCTCCGGCTTACTCACACGCTGCTGCAGCCGCTGTGGCGGGTTCGAGCGTGCGGCGACAGGTCAAACGAACCATTATCATGTGCACGACTTAAAGTGGTCCCTGAACCGAGCTAAAATGATTACATATTGGCCGTCACTCAGATATTTGTTCTGCTGCACTGCACGTAGAAATTGATGTTCCATGAACCCGGGATATTGTTCTCGTAAGGTCACGGTTTGGAATTTCACGTAGCTGATGAATGGCTGCGGATTTATTGAGGAGCTTAAGAGCCCTTTATTAAGATTATCAGAGAATGTGGTAATGAGAAAAGGAACAAGGTTGTCTGAGCTGAGCGTTTTCTATCGCGGAGGCTCGTTGGACACATCGGGCTGCTTGATGTGAACCCTTCTGGCTTCTCAGCAGTGTGTAAAAACCACCGCCATGGTTTGTTATGACAGGGGTCACGGATAACGGATGATCTGCCTACAGTTCCCTAATGTGAGAACAAAGACTTTGTCAAAATATATTCCAGCAATAGAGTGAGCGGGGGATAAGTTACATTGTTGTGGGGATAGGTTTTCCAGACGGAGCGATGTGAAGACAGGCCCCGGCTGTGGATTTACTGGGACCCGTTCTAGTCCGTTAATCCTTGTATCTCCTTTGACTCTTTCAGCAGGTTCCTCTGCCGGCGAGCCTTTACGGGGGACTGAAGTGGCTGCCCTTCCTGTGCAAAACTAATAATTCTAGCTCCTGGTTGTCCGAAACCGGCAAGAAATGGAGGGAGGTTGACAAAAAAAAAACACAAATAGCTGCTTGGGAGAAAACTGCGAAAGATTTTCATGTATTTAGAAATCAAACAGAAAGGAAAAAGGACAAGTAAGTGTAGAGGATGACAAGTGGATTGAGAGGTTTTTCCACATTTTTCACATGCTCTCAACAACCGAGCAGTTTGAGCCTTGATGGTTCCTGTTCTGTATAAAATAATCCATATGGCTGCTCGTCCGGAGCAGGGATCCCATGCCGCTACCGGCCCATACGTTAGTCTTTTTTATGGGCCTTGGAAGGTGAATGATGAAACCGAATCGGGTCATGCCACTTGATAGACATTCTCCTCAGCTATCAATTGCACGCTCCCCCCCTCCTCCCCCTCCTCCTCCTCCTCCTTCTTCCCCCTTACAGCCGTGTAGTGGCTTCCCCAGAAGCTGTCATCATATTGTTCTCTTAAATATTTAACTTCCTCAAGAGATTGAGCTGTAATATAAGAAATTATCCCTCTAATGCCCGCTGACTGCTACAAACAGATGTGAAATTTCAGGGTCGGCCCAGACTGTAATCAGCCCCCCTATGGCCAAGCTATCATGTTCTTCGCCGGGGTCAGACGCGCAGGCTCCCTTTTCATATCACCCCCTCACATTTGTCTGTAAGCTAGTGTTATATGGGCTGTGGAGAATTATTAGGCTCTGGACACATCTTTTTATTTGAAATCCCGAATGCTTCGCAAGCCAACAAATCGCCGGTAAAGTTACCCGACATCGTTCGGGAATAAGAGTTTCAGCGAGAAGGTGCATATTTAAAAGCAGGTTTCTGGGAGTGAAGGAAGGCCACAAGTCTTGTCCCAGTCGCTTATTTATCAGTTGAGGAGATCTCGCTTGAGAGCTAATGGGAGTTGAGTTTCTCACTTAGCCGAGTGCAACTTTATCCAGCAGTGATTCATCACCGCAGCTCATGTCACTCACTGACTAACGTGGACGAGCCTCCAGGTCCTCGAGCTGCAGACGACTCTTCTTCACGTCTTTCTGGTTTTTGGAATCTAAACTGGGACATCCCAAATTGGAAAAACACACCAAAAACTCAACAGAGCGATGGCCCTGTTTTTTCTCTCTGAGTGAAATTCACTACATGTTGTGCTTTTCGGGAAATACCCGTCCCTGCTCTCCACAGTTGGCACCGGATGACTTGTCGGTGTATCTAGTCCCATAAAGAAAAACAGGATTAAAATAATCCAGTTCCTCCTTCAATTATAAACCAGCCTCGCCTCGGAGGGATGACCCTTTGAGGCTGAAACCCGTCATTATGGGTTTAGCCCAGCGGCGGCCACCCTTACGCTGAGGTATTCTGCTGGTGCTGGGCCCTCAGCCCCGGAGCCCAGGGGCCCCGGAGCAGAGACATGGTGGCCTGACTGATATTCATGCGAGCCGGGTAAATGTGCCCTTCAGGCACAGGGCGCTGGAGCGTTACATTTCTGAGAGCTGAGAGGGCGGAATCGAACTTGGAAAGCAAGTAGAAGTACTCTGTTTGCTCTGCATGCGAGCTTGGGAGAGCAAAACATTTTGTAAAGTTGAAGCACACAAGTGTTAACATCAAAATATACTCAGAGTACTAAAAGTAAAAGTACTCGTGATGCAGAATGATATCATTAATGACGCATTGAAGGTAAAGGTGGGGCTCATTTTAAGCAATTTATATACTGAAGGGTAATTGAATCTGTAATAATACATCATACTGTATTATGTGATTGTATTTTTATTAGTAATCCTAATCTGCAAAGTAACTAAAAGCAAATAAAGCATGTCAAATGAATGTGGTGGAGTAAAATGTAGCAGAGTAGAAATAAAAAGAAGAAAATGGATATAGAACCTCAAAATTGTACTAGAGCACACAAATACTTGAGTAAATATACTTAGTTACATCCCACAACTGCCTGATATAATGGATTTTTTTAATACAACACATTGAGTGAAAAGGAGCTGGCTGGGCTGATAATCAGTCGACCCATACAGAATATAAATACATGTATATATGAGTAAAATGTTACTTTTGTTTGTACTTTTATTGCTGGAAAATTACTTTTGATACTTTAGTAGAATTAATATCAGATACTTCAAGACTTTTCACTTTTACCAGAGTAACATTTTAACCCAAAATCTTTACTTTTACTCGAGTATCTGACCTTTGGGTACTTTTTACAGCACTGGACGCGACAGTAACAAGCACTTAATGCATGACCTCTTATTGTGAAAGGGCTCCACACTCCATTCACTGAACACGATGAAGGATTTGAACAGAAAACTAGTTACTGTGAGAACCCGCTCCTGTTTGACAAAACCCCCTCTTTGTCCGATCCGCGGCCCTTCTGCCACAGATAATAGAGCAAAATGTGGCCTGAGGGAGATAATTTGTTCCCAGATCTTCAGATGGCAATATTTTCATTTGAGCCCAGGAGGGGATCTCTTGGACTGCCAGCCTCCATTGTGTTCCAACAAGGGGCACGAAAGTCTTGTCAATTAATTTCTCTTTTATTCCAGAGCACGGAGCGCCTGAGTGATTTCAATTATCAACCAATTAAGAGGTGTTTCCTTTTATTTACAGGCTTTGATTCCGTGCGTATCCATATTGTTTGGAAATAAGACAGGACAGGGGTGTTAAATCACTTGAGCATTTCCTCGGCAGTGGCCCTTGCTCGGTGTTTTTTCCTCCCTCCCCAGCAGCGGGCTCTCCGCCGCGTCCCCCGGGTCACAGGCACAACAAAGGCACATTACACGCCGCTGAACTCTCCCCGTTCAGCGGATGCTCTTCCACCGTGCTACCCCAATACAGGACAACAAAAACAAAACAACAAATCCCATTAACGGGATTCACACGGCGCGCACACACGGAACGGGACGGGGGCGGCGTGGTGCGTGACAAGACTTTGGGAAACGGGCGAGGGACAGGTGCAGCGCGGAGCCAACAGGTTGACATCAGACGGGCGCAGTGCTGAGAGCCGAGGCCGCGCGGCTCCAGACACACACACACACACACACACACACACACAAAGAAAAAGCTTGAACTTCTGAACCTGGTGGAAGTAAGTTAAAGGTCTGATTGCATGTTGAAATGGGCCGATTGGAAGTGACAAGCGGAAAATGTCTCTGTCTTACACACTTTACTGCTTACAGCCACTTGACTTCAGATTTCCTGACAGGCTTGCAGAGCGTTTATACTCGTTTTATGTAGGCCATGAGGACTTAATCTGAATATCTGGAGGGTTTGTTTTTGGCAGAAAGGATTGAAAATGATTGTGCTTTTTCTGAATATTGGTGACAAGAATATCTTTTGGTGTTAAAGTCAGTCAGACAGAAGAATTAGAGTTTCTAGGAATGTTCCAGGAATGTGAAAGTGATTTTCTTCAGGATAGTCAATAAAAAAGAGCCAAATAGAAGATGAACAAAGTATCATCTATAAAGTCTAATGTTGGTGTTTCAGTAAGAATAAGTAAGAAAATGACACATTGCAGTTAAAATAAATGACTTTTTTTTATTCAAACATCCACGTGAGTTTAAATAAAAAACACACACAAAGCACATTTCAGTCTAAAAAACACACAGCATGTATTTTCATATGAAAATAATTTCTGTACATATCGTCTTCTTATGTTAAGACAGAGAACAGCCCGAGAGAGCAGCTTTACAATAAGCTTTTTTTTTTTTTTTTAAGAAAATGACAGGATTTCATTTTTTTTTCTTTTTAAACCAATGAACACGTTTGTTGCACTAATATGGACAAACCATGACATTAACATTCCTGTCTAATACACAGAAATTGTACTTTTTCCCAGGTTTGGAGGAGTTTTGTGAGGGGAAGATACCAGGTCAGTTCCAGTGCTAGTTTTACAATGAGAACATGAGGCTACTAAAGAAATGTGAGGACTACCGAGTGATAAATTACTTTTTTCTTAAAGACAGACAGTCTACACCTCTGTTCCCTCCCGGCTGTATATGAGGTTATTAACGCTAAAATGGTTGGAGAGGCTCTGTACCGATGCGTAATAGTTCATTCTGTTGTTGTCAGAGATTAAAGTGGGCGAGTACGAGCCCAGTCCGGACATGCCCTCTCTGCTCTGAGACAGTCCCCCGAGATGCCCGGAGCTGTAGTCCCGCTCCCCTCCTCCCCTGGAGCCGCTGCCGCCGCCGTCGATGGAGGCTCCTCCGCCGCCCGCCAGCAGCGAGTTCACGCTGGACGCGAAGTTGCTGTAACACGGGCTGTGCTCCGCGGACGGAGGCGGGGACGACTTGGGCTCCGTGGAGGCCGGGGACCCGTGCAGGCTGGGCGGGGAGGAGCTCAGGAGGCTGGCCGTGTCGGAGAGCTTGTGCGCGCCGTCCTCCGACTTGACGGGGAGCGAGGCGCTGCTGTCGGCTCCGGCTATGTCCGCTCTCCTCTTCCTCTTCCGCCTGAAGTTGCCGTTGTCGAACATCTTCTCGCAGTTCGGGTCCAGCGTCCAGTAGTTTCCTTTACCTGGATGAGAACAACAAGAAAACAAGGGTCAATAAATATGGATGATAGAGTTTCCCCTGCACGTCACCAAATCTGATCCAACTGTCAGTGAGCTGGGATGATTTTTCAAAACCAGCTTAATCAATATCAATAAAAAAAAAATGTCTCACACAGAAAAACATTTTTTGCGTAAAGTTATTCCAGACTCACCGGGGTCATCCTCGTCACGTGCCACCTTCTTGAAGCAGTCGTTCAGTGACAGGTTGTGCCGGATGGAGTTCTGCCATCCAGCCTTGCTCTTCTTATAGAAAGGGAAGTTGTCGGCCACGTACTGATAGATCTGACTCAGGGTCAGCTTTTTGTCCTGGGTGTTCTGTATGGCCATCGCGATCAGCGCCGAGTAGGAATAAGGCGGTCTGACCATCTTGAAGAGCTCCTGCTGGCTGGATATGGACAGCCAGCCCAGATCCGCGCCGCCGAACCCGGTGGGAGGCGGCAGGAACTGCCTCTGGTTCGACCCGTATCCGGACTGAATGTAGGACGTGCTGTTGTTCCCGGGGAGGTAAGGGGACGAGTTGATGCCGGGTCCGTTCAGCCACAGGTAAGGGTTCGCCGACGCCGAGGTGTACTCTCCGAGGCCGTAGCTGGACGGGTGCGTCGGCGGCCTCTGCGGGTGATGGTGGTGCAGGTTCTGCTGGTACACCCCGTAGTTGTCGCAGTACACGGCCATGTCCAGGAGCTCCTGCGCGCTGTGGTGCTGAATAGGGCTGGTCTGCTGGTTCGATGGTTGGTGTCCAAAAGCGTTCATAATCCGCCCTAACCAGATTCCCCCAAAAAACCTAACTTCTTCTCTGTGTGTCTCCCTCAGGACTGAGCTCACCCTCGGAGGGAGGAGTATTTATGCGCAGAGCCCGGAGCCTCTACAGGTAGCCCATTGAAGAAAACTTTTGGGACGGTCACACCCCTCCTCCACCCCCCCTGTCCTGCTCCAGCCCTGCTGCATCGACCCAATCTGCCTATCAATGAGCACCGATACTGCCTTTAACTGCAGAGCTGAGCCTCATGTTATTATAAAGGTGTATACTCATTAAGGCAGGTTAGTGACTTGCAACTGTTGCCCGTGCGTAATTACGCACTGGAGCCTGTGTTGGCTGCGGCAAAGTCTTTATTTTGAGGACTTGTATGAAACAAATCCCGCAAAGACAAAGTGAACTACAAAGCTGAGATATGAGCCTGTACGATTCATATATATTATAAACTACTGAAGTTCACAAAACGGTGTAATTGTCCTAAACTTTTACAGTTTCCAGACACATTTTGTTTTGTTTTACTGGAGGATTAAAGCAAGAAATAACTCCAGCTACAGCCGCGCTCCCGTCTGATTTTTAGTGTCCAACTTAAAGTGTGCCGGCCACAAATAAATCTCCATCAACTTCACGTAAATTTATGTTTAAAGGTCCATTTTATCGCACAATAAATTAGATGCAACACTTCCATGAAAAGAGGGCTTTTATTATGATTCACGTGCTGTTGCGCACCGACTGTCACCGTGTCAGAACTCGTTGAACTTCCCTCACGACGGTGTCAAACCCAAACAAAGAAGACACGCATGTTTGTAAAAGAAAAAAGAAAAAAGCCACCTTCTCTTTAACACAACACGAGTGCTGCGAGTTTAGTGTCAACAAGTGACTCGTGGAGAAAAAAAAAACCCTAAAGAAAACAGACTGCTGTTTCTGTTTTTGCCCGGTGTCATTTTTGCTTTATATTCGCCTTCATTAACTTTTGTGAATTTTAACAACAAATATAATGTATCTTTCACTTGAACCTGTGAATTTGGTAAATAAAAAGTGCTTTAATCGCCATGGGAACTAAAATTGGAAAACCTTAAACTTTTATGGTAAAACATGAGGATAAACGAGGATCACGTGTTGTGAGAATATCAAACACACATAAAAAAAATAAGCATGTGCTCCAACAAACATTCATTCATTTGCCAACATTGCCTGAGAGGTTTCCAGATCTGACCTCTGGCAGGCCAGTGGTTCGAGTTTCGATTGAGAGCAGAGTGGAGAAGACGATCACGGCTCACCGATCCTTCCCTGTACGCTTCTTTCTGATTCAACAAAATCAATACAAGCTGATATTTTACACAAATTTCTGCCTGTATGAGGTCAGATCTGTTTCTGTAGGACTCACACGCCTGAAATGAAAGTTTACAGCAGCCCCCCCAAAGACTCAGTTTATTTATCTGAATCCTGTCATCCCTGAGAGGAGCTCTCTCTCTCTCTCTCTCTCGCTCTCTGCAGGTTCCTCGCTGCTGCTGGACTCCTGCGCTAATCGCCAGAACATTCCTCCTCTCCATGACCTTGATGTAATTGTTTGGCTCCGAGGTGTTGTCCCGACCACAGGCCGTACAGCGGCGGCGGGCAGTGCGCTCCGCGGGGGGCCGGCGGCATTTAACCCCCGGATGAAAACAACACAACCTGTTAGGTGTCCAACAGCCGGTACAGCTAATTACTGCTGACTGCTGACTGGACATCTGAATCTGGAGCGACTCGAGCAGAAAAGACTGAAACGACCCTCCTCAGACTGACACTCACAGATTCACCATCTCAAAGCTGAGATATCAGGAAACCTTATAGATGTTAAATCTGATATAATCTAATTCATGGAGCCTGGCCGATATATGTGGACAGATATTCTTGCCGATAATATATTAATATATTCTTTTTATTTTTACAGAATATAGTGCAGAAAATGATGCTGGAGGTGGTGCAGAATTATTAAACCCCCAGTTAATTTTCAGTGCATTGATGTCATTTTGGATAATAAAGCTTATTGTTAAACTGTCTCCACATATCTTTGTGACAAGCGTAGGATAATCACATTTGGGGTATATTTGCAAATAATTAATTTTAATGTATATTCTTTGTATACATTTTAAAAAGATATTAGCCAATATATAAATGTGAAAATGTTTTTACTCCTAATTCATAATATGCTAGTTTTTAAAGTGCCATATGGCATTTTTTGATATTTTTTTAAATATGTTATCATCCCATTACTTTCATTTTAATATGGTCCCCTGTGGGCTTCATAATGTTTGCACAAATTAAAAAAAATAATAGACTTTAATGGCGTTCGAGCTTTTGAATTTGAGTTTTTGTTGACTGTAGAGCAGGTTAAGACTTTGAAAAATTAAATGTCCCAAAGGCATTTCCATTATTATTTTTAAGAATACAAAAGTTTTGAAAAAGAGGAAAGTTTCATAGTCCACAAAACATTTCTGAAGCTTTACAACAAAAGTGTTGCAGCGTCCTCCTCCATGCAGTTCAATCCATCATAAATAAAAAATAAAATAAAATAAAATAGATTTGAAAAGGCATTATCTACACCCTTGAGGTGCTGCCGAGCTTGTGCACACTGAGGCTTTTAGCTTAGCAGCTATAGGGAAGAGTCCGGCTTAAAAAGGGTGTAAATAATGTGTTTAGAAATCCATTCGGGATCCTTGGCCATCCAGAGACTTGAATTACAGCAGACGAGCTGAATTAAGTCATTTTATGTTTTACCAAGTTCTTTTTTTCTTCATGTTTTAAAAACACGACCTGTTGTTCAGGAGAACGCTGCAACATGTTTTGCTGTGAAGCTCCAGGAAATTTTGTGGACTACAAAACCTCATCTGACTTTCTTTTGACGTGGAGATGGGTAGATGACAGAATTTAAATTTTTTGGCAAACAGTTCCTTTAATATGATCGTGGAAGGCAGATATGCATGTACGTAAAAGTTAAAATGCAAATTAGATTATTGCATTTTCATTTTTACTCAAACAAGACATGAATATATGGAAAATTAAAAAGTTTACATTTTAAAGTTTACATTATCATTTTATTTTAGTCCCTCTCTGGGCTTCACAATGCATGAATGGAAAAAAAAGGCTTTGTTATTTTTTTATATTCACATTTGAATTTACATGTTAGAATAGAATATTGTCCAGGGCAGGTTAAGTCTTTAAAAATTACATTTTAAATAAAGAAAATTAAAAATGTTACTTTTCAATTTCAAAATCATTTTACATTATAATTTTTTAATATAGTCCTCTATGGTCTTCCTTAGTATTTTGCAGTGTGGCTGATCGACAATAGGCAGACATCAGAAATGAGTATTGTTGTGTTGGAGCAGCCATCGATCACTTTTTTCTTTATTTTTTCCTCTCGGATTGAGTTGAGAAATGTCAAAATGTGGCCCTCGACTTGGCAACCTCAAGTCCTCCGTGTCGTTGTAAAGTAATAACTCAAAACATGCTGACTGTGTGTGGGGGGAGGGGGTGTCAACTGTTGCTCTGCCATGTCCGTCTTCATCCCCTGTTTCCTCAAGCTTTTCCGAGGTCATGGGAGCTTTTCTTTGGGAGCTCAAGTCAATCACAGCGGGGTCAGAGAGGCAGGGCCGAGCCACCACCGCAGGGCCCTTCAGGCTGAGAGCAGAGAAACATGCGGTGCTGCAGGTGATGGGACGCTCACACATTCTGCTTTTTTTCCCCCATCCAGTATTTATCAGCACATTTGACCACTGGGATTAGAGCTAAACACTCGCTGGGAGTCGACAGGGACCCTCAGGGTTAACAAGGCCTGCTCTCTGCAAACAGCCTTGGCTTTAACAAATGTGGCCATATGAGTTAGACATCTGCTAACTGTTTATTTCTTTGAAGCAATTAGCAGACTATTAGATGCACTTAAGGCCAATAAAAATCATGAGAGGCCCCAGATAAAGTCATTAATTCTGACTGTGTAAACAAAATTATCCCCTTGTGTAGCCGGGGGCTCGTCCATCTCACAGTCTCCCCCCAGTGGAGGAACAAAGCCAGAACACACAACACAACACAGTCTGAGCGCTAATTAATGTTCAGCCCGGGTGCAGAGTGACGTGTGAAAAGAGAGAGAGAGAAAAAAAAAAGCTGCTCTTGCTGAATGCATTGCAGAAAGTTAATTCCTCTCTGCAGCCCCTGCACTGCGCAGGAGATTAAAGACACTTGAAGTGTTGTGATCTGAAACTTGGCAGGCGGAGGAACTGTCTGGCCTCGGAGCATCCTTCTTCTCTACACCAGCTGGTCTTTATTCTTTGGGACTGGCAGAGACGTATCCACCGCAAGAAACATTTATAATAGGATCTCTAGCTGAGCTCTGCACCTTTTTTCCTCAACCCAATTCAGGAGTTTAAGGGGGTGAGTAATGGGTGTTTAGAGGGCAACCGCCTCACTCCTTTTCTTATTTTTTAAAATTCACATTCTTTCATTTCTTTTTAGTCAACTTACATGGATGTTAATAAAATATTTCGCAGCCTTTTAAACCCACAGCTGTTGAATTATCCAAGGACTCTGCATAAATCAGTCAACTTGAAGGCCAACAATATACTTCTAAAGAAGCAGGAGTGATAAAAAAAAAAAAAAACAGACTTATTAAATTCCTCCTCCTCTCATGAATATACTGCATCTGTTCTCCTTGTTTCTACAGCTGAATGCTGGAGAATGATGCATGTGCAGAGTTTGAAACTAGACGGCTGCTTTCACATTCATCTGCTGACGGTGGAAAAAGTTTCTCTGTGCCGTTTGAAAATCAGATTTTTAAGGGGGCATGGTTTGTGACATCACAAACAGTCTGGAAGCCAATCCTGGTCAAATTGTCAATTTGCATTAGAGTGATTTTCGAGAACTGGAGCCTGTTGTCCAGCAAGTACATTTTAGAAAATGAAATAAATTAGCATTTTACAGACTCTGGAATTTCTAATGCGGTAGAAGGAGTGGGCAGCTGTGGCTCAGGGGTATAGCCAGCGTCTTGTTATTGGAGGGACGCTGGTTCAATTCCTTGGTCGGCGTGTCGTAGTGTCCTTGGGCAAGTTACTGAACCCTAAACTGCTCAGCACCTTGCATGGTAGCCACCGCCATCAGTTTATGAATGTAGGTATGAGTTATTGTATGTCGCTTTGGACAAAAGCGTCTGCTAAATGTAAATGAGTTAATGCATTTTAAGTATTTTAATGAGGAAAAACAGCCCCTACTAACCCCCAACGTGTCAAGCAGCAGCCTGGTCAGTTGCCCTGTGCTTCTTAGTTTGTTGCTGCAGTTACACCTCCTGCATCGTAGTATAGAGAGCAAGAACAGTCCAAGTCACGGGGTGTTTGGGTTGGTCGTATGCAGGGCATCCCGGCGAACACCAAGGTTTGCAACCAAGTAATAACTTTAAATCTTTACATTGACAAAGTTAATTTAGGTTCTGTAATGCAAGTGACGTGACTGCATGTTGTTTTGACACAAAGCAGGATGTTTTCCTGAACCTAACCGAGTAGTTTCGGTGCCTAAACCTGACCAAACCGTAACCGTTTTTACAATGTTAACACCAGTCTAAAAGTAATATGTCATCAAATGTGAAGTGTCTATCAGCAGGTTTTATTTTCAAAGTCTAACCAGATGTTGTAGTTTGTGCCCAACATGACACGTGGAGGCCTTAATGTGCAAAATGTAAGCTAGAGGGCTAAGTAGATCAAATTACATACATTACTGTTTCTTCTAGATTGAAAGTGTAAAACAATTTTCATGTCAAACATTTGACTGATACAAGATGTCTTCAAATTCACTGCAAAGTCAGTTCCAAGTCCACATTACTTATGTGTAGGTTGCATACTAGATTACAATTGGCTTCCAAACCAGTTGAAGCAAAATCATCAGGCACATACAAGCCTCCTGATGTTAGCATATAGAACCCTCTTTCCTTGAGTCAATAAAACAACTCCGCAAAAACATCGTTCTGCAAATGGACATATTATAGGACCCTGGGCACAGATACGTGAAAGGACCCCGACCCTCCTTTATCGGAGTACACCCAAATTGAATGAGACAATGTCCCTTTGTAATAATTTTGTAGCATTCGCAAATAACAAATTATTCATTCAAATGGACGCTCAGGCCCAGGGGCCCCCCAGGACTTTGCCCAATCGGCCCCTTTGGTCATCCATCCATGATTCTAGACAGTGAAGTCCAAACATCTATGTGACGGAGAAAAAGCAAAACATATATGAGTGGATGGGGACTTTAAGTCTGAGTCGAAGGCATTTGGGTCAATAGCTTCAACTCAAATTTCAGCTACCGTGAGCACAAAAAATATCAAAAGTCATTCGTCTACCTGCGAGGCCCGGGGAGGAGAACATGTTCTTAGTAATTAGATGTTCCTCCCTGTGCAGTCCCCTCTGACCAATTACTGTTTGGCCCTGACAGTCCGTCTCCAGGAGCTAAGGAGGCAGCCCTGCGGACAGCGCGCTGACCGAGGGAGAAATACAGCCAGGCCGGCCTTCTGCTTCGCCGCTGCTGGTTGCATTAGCTTAATTCTCCCCTCCACTGGGCAGATTTACACCTTGGCTCCTGATTACATCCTCGGAGAGATCAGATGTTACTGGTCTGTAAGAGCCAAAAAATCTGCCGGGCTGCAGAAAAGGTTAAATACGCTCTCGCCGCCGATTCCTCGTGTGATCTTTAAACCAGAGAGGTGGCGTAGGGAGAGTCGTTTTTATAAGCAGAGATATTTCAACTCTAAAATCCCATCACCCATTAAATAACTGCTGCTTGACTTCACTGGTGCAAAGACACCGTGGACATGATTTGATGTAGTAGAGTGCTGGTGGTGTTAAGACTATTAATTTGACCTTAAAATTATATATACACAAGCCAAGGGTTTATGCCACTTTGTTAATCACTCATATAGGCCGTGTGATGTGACAGGCAGGGTGCACTGACGGGAGCGTCCAGGCGAGGGCAGCATTGCTCCAGACATGACGCCGTCAGCGTGACTCAATAAACTAAAGCGTCCATCCATCACGCACGCTGGGAGGCAAAATATATTAAGAAAAAATTCAGTGTATTGATTTTAATCACACAGAATTTAAGAAATAGAGGGCTGAAGTGAAAGTGATGAAATATGTTCTGCCGTGTGGAAGTTCAGCACTCAGGATTTCTGTCTTTACAGCACACCGGCACTAACTGTGCTCATTGTTTACCTTCCTGCTTTAGAATTATGTATCCCACCACAGTAATGATAAATATATTCCGCTCTGAAAAGGTCAACAAGACAGCAGCGTATTACAAAGTCTGATGTGAGCGTGTGTGTATGATAATTAATCATATTTTGCAATTTAACAGTCAGAACAAGAAAAAGGGGGCACTGTGTAGTTCTGGAGGAGAGATTCAAACTCAGAATTTGTATACTAGTATTTGTATACTGTATACTAATATTACTGAGGTAACAATACAAACTCAAATATTGATTTTTTTTCCCATAACTGAATAAACAAGCTGTTTTCAGAGGAAAATAAGGTCCCGAGAACACTGTTTGAAGCTAGAAAGGTGGCAGGGTCCGCCACATATAAACAAAACAGTATGAAAGTATGTGTTGTCCTTTAAGGTCAGTTTGTTTATTCAGTCATGAAAACAAAACAAAAACATTCAGTCAACAAAGATGTTCCTCTTCAGATTAAAATCTCTTCCCGAAAACTACGTCGTGCACCTTTAATGAAAACCTCGCCCTCAGCAGGGTTTGATATCCATTTATTCAATACTCGTGCAAGAAATTCTTCTGAAGCAGCTCAAAAATATATATAGACACAAGATCAAAAAGAGCAAATTGCAAAGATTTCATCAACTGCCTCAAATCAATATTCTTCTATTGGGCACTTCTGAGGCACTTCTCTGGTTATTTCCATGCGATGCTGGGAACTCTGCTTCCTCATCAAACCAGTTCTCCACCCCCGATCTCTAGGTATGTTTCCTAGCAACACGTCTCACCGACTGCCTGGGAAAACCCGGTGCTTCATAATAGCCTCAGCTAATATAGATCACCACCACTTGGCTCTCTCTCCGTCAAACCAAGATAATAAGCCTGTGCACAGGATGTACATTTTTGTGTTTAGTGCTGAATGCAGCACAATGAAACAGGCTCAGGTTTTAAAATACCAACAGTTCTTCCTGTGCTTTATAGTCCAGTGTCGACTGGTCTCTGTGCTGCTTGTGACAGCCGCTCTTGATAAGAGAGTGATGGAGTGTGTGTCTGGAGTGTGTAAAGTTGGAGGCAGTACAGAAAAACAACATTAAAGTGTTCGATCAAAGGCTTGGCTCACAGCGACCGGTGCTGGTGTTTACTATAAACTCTCTCAACAGATTAGAAACATGCTCGAAGGACAGTTTGCACCATCAGCGAAATCTCACACTTTAAAACAGAATAAAGACATTTGAAACTTCACTACCGGTGACTCAAAATCAGTTTGTAACAGCAATTACTGCAGTTCGTTCGGCGTAAGGCTGCAATTTCTGATTATTTCTTACAGAGCCCAAGGCGATGTCATCAAACGCAATAAGGCACAGGGGCCGGAGACCACCAGGGGTTGTTGTGCTGTATCAGCTAAGATGGGTCCTTCATTACCTCACCTTGGGGTCCTAATCTTGTAGAAGGGCCCTGCCTCAAAGTTACATTTATTATGCTTTATGACCTTGATGAATTATGTTAGTTTGTGTACAGTATGGTCAAAAAGAGTTATTCCAACATAGGAGTACTGCAGGGCTGCTGTAGATTAACCGGATGATTATTCCCTCATGATCACCATCATTTTTCTTACATTAAAGTGTGTTTACAGGTTTTGGGGAGTAATACTGCATATGTGAAGGATTGACACAATAAAACTAAAGATAATTCTTAAAGTCTGGTAAAAACTTTTCATCAGGATTTCAGGATCCAGCCAGAGATGTCATTGGGTGCAGCAGCTTTACTCCCTTTTGCCCTCCTTAGGACCTTCCTCACGTTCCTCTCAGTGTCAGAGAATGAGGATTTCCCACTAAAGGTATCATTTGAAGCAGTGACTAGCATGTGTACTAGCCTTGTAGCATTCATAAAAGACATTCAGCTCATCAGCTAGGGAGCTATCCACTCATCTGCAGAATGGGTCACAGTCGGATTTCTTGTTTTGTCCGGCAGTCCAAAAAACGAAAAAGGAAATCAATTTACTTTAACTACTACTAACCTAAATCAAACAAAAACTGCAAATTCTCACACTCAAAACCAGGGAACTATCAAACAATAGTCTTCTTTTCATGGAAGAATTACTATAAACTGATTTTATAAAACAGTTAATACATTTGTCTTGCTTGTTTTTACATTATAATAATTGTACAGCATCATGTTCTCAATAACTTATCTGCTATTATTGAACAAAGGATCTCATTGGAGTGACACTGAGGCAAACAGTTTATTTGCCTCGATGTCAGTGTTTTCTCCATATTTCTGGTTCGAAATGCAGACACTCTCACAAAACAGCAAAATAACACGAGCCTTGTTCTTCGCCACACGAGAGATGTTTGCTCTGCTACTGAACACAATTCATTCAGTCAGTTTACTGAACCACTCGGTGACAACTCTGCCGAGATAGAAAGGGGCCTTATGGTTCCTGCGTGACACTATCTGTGACAGCTCCACACAACACTTTACTGTCATGCTGACATCCATTGATTGCTGCTGAAGCTGCATGTTTGTTTACAGGGAGCAACAACAGGCAGCTGTACATGCAGTTTACAGCGGCTGATGTATATGAAGATCTCAGTTTCCAGACAGGCTGACATTTAGAATGACAATTACCATGTTGCTTTTAGGATTAATTATATGGTATTTACTCCTGTATTAGACAGTCAACTGTAAATAGCATCAATAAATACGGTGGGACACAGAGGGGCATGCTCGTATGATAGCGTGTTATTTAACTGGGTAAAGCGTCATATTTACATAACATGTTACCAAAGCCAACAAAATGTTTGACATTTGCATCAAACTATTGCTGCTGTCATACAAGATTTGTATCCATCATGAAATGTTTAGCCATGCCTGCCACACGGCTCTATGGATGACCAAGTCGGTCAGTCAGACTGAAATATTTCGGTTGAATAGATTGTCATAAAACATACATCGTCCCCAGATGATAAATCACACTGACTTTGGTGACTTTCCCTCGAGCACCACCAGCAGGTTCATTTGTGGTTTTCAGTAACAGACTACAGATTACTGTGAGATTTGGTACAGGCATCACTTGAGTTTATGAGTAAATACTTGCAAAATGAATGACTTTCCCTATAGGCAGTGACTATACCTTGTATCTACTGCTTAATTAGCAAATGTTAGCACGTTAACATACGAAATTAAGATGCTTAACAAGGAACACAAGGCTGCAGACTCATAGTTTTGTCCGGAAATGTTCACAACCAATGTAGAACAGCCCCATACACTCCTATAACCAGTGGTGTAGTGGTGCCTGGATGTAGGCCCCCAATTTGTGTTATTTAAGGGGTCTGTCCAGCACAGGATAAATGCCCTGTGGTATAAACAGTGACATGTAAGCAGAGGTGGAGAGTACGTTTACTCAAGTACTGTACTGAGGTACAATTTTATTTTTTACACTATATCTCAGAGGGAAATACTTCATACTTACTAACCCTACATTTGTCTGACAGCTAAAGTTACTTTGCAGATTTAGACTCATAATACAAAATATAATCAATTAATACATGGAAATGTATTGTTGTAGAGTAGGATAAAGTTTTATTGATACCTGGCAGTAAATTCTCAAGCTACCCAGTATATAAAGCATATAAAAGTTATGAAAATGAGATGGCTGCAACATTAAAGCAACGAACAAATGAATGCATCATTAATCGTAATATAGTCGTAAAATATGTTATTCCGAAATAGGCCAATCTGCATCATTTCTTTTGGTGCTTGAGGAACAATTTAAAGTTAATGCTTTTGTACTTTTACTTAAAATGGCAACTTTCCCTTCCCTTTAGTCGTGAAAGAAAATAGAAATGGTGTCGCCATCACCAGACGGCCCTTCATTTTTGAGATTTCGTGCCCTTTTGGCGGATAGAAATTGCACAGTGAAAGCACTGGTCTTTGGGAACCAATGGAAATCATTTCATTTTTAGCTCACTCAAAAAAAACTGGGCCTGTAGTTATTGTGAGTACCAGTAAATCAAAGGTAGAGAAGGGCACCTCATGCTTTCGCCATCCGACGAAAAAGAAAAGTTTTTCTTGCAATGATGATGCACATCAGAGGAGATTAAGAAACATATGCAGTATACCGGCGTTAATCCTGCATTACACCACTGGCTATAACTTAACCTGCATCAGTCTTTTTCATGCATTTTGCTGACACTAAAACAGAAAATAATCCCATCCCAAAAATAAAATATTCTGTATATCAGAAAAGCTTGTTCTGAAAAGTTGCGTTTCAGTGAGTGTCTGCCACATTACCAGCGTAAATGCAGCCACTAACCCTGGGAATTACTTGTAGTGAGCCTCCATTTGGGAAAAAAAAAAAGCCAGGAAAGCCCCACGGACAGTTGTGATTGGATATACAGTAGGCAACGGCTGTTGATTTATGGAAATACCGTCCTCGTTCATTATGCGAAGGAGACATTTAAAGAGGCGCGTGCACATTAGCAGCCTCCCAGCAAATAAAAGTGTGTCAGGAGGGAAGGGAAATACACACATTATTCCAGGCTGAAATGACAAATGAGATGGGGATGGAGTGCGTTGTAAATACATTCCTCCCGGTGAGAAGGCGCTGGCTCACAGCGCTCCCCCCCCAGCCCCCCCACAAAGCCTGTGGAAATCCTCTCAATTAAGCGATGCATTTCCCCATGCTTTGAGGAGAGAGAGGGTGAAGCATAATGCCTGAGCACAATTCACCGAGAGCAGATTGAAAAAGCTGCCAGTTAACTATGTAATATTACCGCTGCTGAAACGCCTCACCCTTTATCCCTTTTCAATTGCAAGGATAGATATTTGAGTGTGCACTGGGTGTCCTTGATAAGTGAATTATGCCATTGATGAAACTTTTTATTCCCAGCTCACGGTTTCGAGAGAATAAGCTCATCAATGCAATGCAGTAGTATAATAGAAAATAAATATTAGACCGCCCCCTTGGACTTGGACAAGTTCTATGTTTTGCAACTTTAAATCAATGTGGATGTAATAAAGAATTGGCACTCATCACCCTCAAACTTTTAAATGCCAGTGAAACATTTGTAAAACTGATTTAAATCAAGTACAAATATGAATTTAATGGTTGCTAGCAAAGTGGACAGGTCGACTGCAGGACTTACCCCCCTCAAGTAAATATTATAAAAAAGGTGCTATTTGCATGAATTGGCCACCTGTCAGATTCATTCTCTGAACAGTTGCTAACTGCTGCTAACACACAGCTAGCTGCCGTCTAGCATTAACTCGGGCACCACTTGGCAATGCCTCGTCCTGCTCAGTCGTCTCCTGGACCCACACGCTTTACATGTATTATAATTTGTATCAGATATTCTGTCAATGCAACTTGTAAACTGTGATTTGTTGTTTTTTTTCCTGTACACGCGACATCTATTGCATGTCACCTCTTGAAGTACAAAGTGGCTAGGAGCTAGCCAGTTGGTATGCTAACTTCAATAGATAACTCTGCACCAACGTATATATGGTCAAAACTGTTGTTTCTTCATTTTCTGTTCATATATTTAATTTTTGAAAGTTTTAAACAAAATTCTTACATATTGCACCTTGAAGCAGAGTTACCCTTTGGCAGCACTTACAACTTTTAGTCCATGCCAGAGCTGCCCAATGTGAGGCCTGCAGGCTAAAGTCGGCCCACCACCAAGAGCTTTCCACCCCTGACCATGATGCCAGAGGAAAATGGCCGCTGTGTGAATAGAGGAAAAAGTTTGGGCACCCCTAGGATATGCAAATAAAGTCTGTTGTACTTTTTATTTGTTCAAGTCTCTTTTGTACCATTTTCCTGTCTGGTTATCTTTTTTTTTTTTTAGCATATCTTACCGGTCATCCTCGGTTCACTGCTACTTTAGTTATATTGCTCTTTTCAGTAAAGTTTGCTATAAAGTTTCATACTGTCATAAATACAATGGATTGAGACTCTGACTTACCAACTTTTGAAGCCATTTCCTGTGTAGCATTGTAATTGTGTTTGGGGGTCATCATCTCGCCGGAAAATAAATCTTCCAAATTGGACTTTCTGTTGGAGGCCGCAGTTGGTTTTCTTCCAGGATTCTTGTCTTTTTTTCCTTTCTTTTCGGTGCATTTATGTTCCCGCTACCTTCACAAAACCTTCCTGGCTGAAGAGAAACATCCCCACAGGATGATGCTGCAATCACCAGGCATCGCCGAGTACAATGTCATACGAGTTTTCCTTTTTTTTTTTGTTCTAACAGTGGCTTCCTCTTTGCGCGGTTCCATCAAACCGCTCTTGGTGAATCACAGGGGCAGCGATGATACCCTTCAGCTGCTTCCGAGTGTCCACAGGGCTGCTCCAGGCACATTTACAGCTGTGCCGTGTTGTTTTATGATTCACCTCACTGTACTTTGTTTCGGTAACCTTGTCGCAGATTTGTTTGTCGCTCTGTATTCATGATGCGGTTCTGTGCCCCGGACAGTTACCGAGCAGCTGTTGGCCCTTCCGGTTTCAAGCGCTTTTACCATTTAACTGTCACACTTTTATTACACACAGGTGATCACCATTAAATTAATTATGTGACTCTGAAAAACAATGAGCTGCACCGGTGATGAGTGCAGGTGTGTGTCACAGTAACACACTGACACAGCAGGCCTTTTTTTTTCAGACGTTTTGGAACGTCTCAGTGGGGAGAAAAAAGCACAGGTGTAGATAATAAAACTGATGGCTGAATTCCATTTAGCTGCCTCTGTTTAATGGTCCTGTTGTTGTGAGCGCTGGCTCACTGTCACACCAACACAACTCACTGGGACGCTTAAAGGGACAGTTCATCATTAAACATACTTTTCATCTTGCTCTTACCTGTGGTGCTATTTATCCAATCTGGAGTGTGAGTTCGGTGGGAGTTATCAGAGATGGCTGCCTTCTCTCCGATTTAATGATTTAACTTAATGGCGCTTGGCTTGTGGTGCTCAAAGCATCAGGATACAATACAATACATTTAAAAACTCAACAGAAATGTCTCCTTCTGGAAATCATGACCCGGTTACTCAAAATAATCCACTATTTTCTTTCTACAGGACTATAACCGTTGACCATATCACGGCTCAAAGGTCAAAGCTGTTACCTCTTCACATTGCGATGTTAATTTCAGTTCATTTTTGATTGTTTTAATCCAAGTTCCTACATAATTCCCCCTTAAGCTGTAGAGTAAATGCTTCCTTCTGCACAGTGACGCTGTTGGTGGATATAGTTCGGTAGAAAGAAAATAGTTCCCAAAAGAAACTGCTCGCTGGATCTTTTTTATCTCGAGTGAACGGGTCATGATTTCTGAAAAGAGAGACACTGCTGTTGAGTTTATTTCAAATTTTTTCCGGCCGCTCTGAGCACCACAAGCTGAGGGCCATCTCCTTCTGTTACATTCAACAGAAGGCAGACATCTCTACAGTCGATATCTCCAAAACACTGCAACTCACAGCAAAACAGATCTAGATGGATAAATGGCACCTCTGGGTGAACTGTCCCTTTACAATTGGTTATCTAATGTTGAACATTTTGTCCTTGAGTTCAACTTTTAGATAAATGTTTATATTTTGACACTTTTCATTTAACCGTTACCCAGAAAGTCCTATTTGCATCTAATGTGATTCAAGACTGCAAAGTCAAAGGGGAAGCGGGAATTCTCATTATAGGCATTATATGCTGAAAATGTACGCTTTAAATAATTTACTGTATAAAGTGTGATTGCCTGCTCGTTAACCAGCCTCCATGTTGTCGAGCAGCGTGGCGGGAAACTCTCCGGCCCTCCGCTCCTCTGGCCTGTACGTATTGATCTGCGATTAGGAGTGGTTGATTAGTCAGTGACCAATCAAAGGTCATATTTCTCCCGCGGCACCTTATATACGCTTTTCACACGGAATCAATTGAAACCGTAAATTCCAAGCAGTGTTGCGTTCAAGTCACCGGCGCGGTGGGTCGAACGCGCGTTAGCCACCGAGCCGAACGCTTTAATGAACACCATCATGTTTTTTTGCTCTTGTTAGTGGAGCTCGGCGCTGCGACGTAGCAAAGGGTAATGGACCTGAGAGAGAGAGAGAGTCAGGTGGTGAAGCCTTGATAGTGGCTGAGAGAAAAAAGAATGAGAAAGGGGGGAAACGGTGACAGAAAATAACATCGGTGATAGTAAAACTTGCATTTTTATTGAATATTACGGACTCCCATTTCTTTTTGTGTTCAGAGGGCAATTTATCAGCCAGACAGATGGTCAAATGAAGGTCCCGTGGAGCACATACGGTGGCTTGTATTCAAGCCGGGGTGACATGCGCACAATAATGATCGGTCCTCACCAGGATTAAATCGATTTTTGTCTGTTTGACAACATACACACACACGAGGATAGAGGGAGCTTGGGTGATTGGTCGAGGAAGCATGGCAGGAGATGGTATAAACCGGAGATGAGCATCCTGATAAAGCTCCACCGCCTTTCTAATTAGCTCTAAGTACAATTATGTACTTGGTTTATTGATGAGCACTTGAGAAACAGCATTGATTTACAAACATATAAACAGACAGAAGACATTTTTTTTTAATAGTCTGACAAAACACGTTAAAATCACCCATGAGCTTATGTAGCACGAGTGGTCTCCTACGACAGCTTCTCCCAAACAAAAAAAACACCAGGGGGAGGAGATGTCAGCGTTCCCTAATTAGGACAAGAGAGCTTCATAACTTTCTTCAGATAAAGAAAAAAGAAAAAAAAACACCTTCAAACAACAGATGCTCCAGTTTGAGCGTTTCTCCTCCGGCAGACACCCACTCACAAAGTGTCAGCAGAATATTGAGAGCAGAGGAGGATGAGCCACCTGGGGCAAACACTTTAAGAAAAGGTCCCACGAGCTGGTTTTCACGGTGCAGGCAGCGGGGCCCGTAAACACACTTACAAAATGCGCAGAGTGGCTCTCCGGAAATTGAAGGATCAGCGGCACAGTTGTCTTTACAGGAGCTTTGAGACGATGGGGCACGGGTAACAGCTGGAGACTGCTAAACAAAACAAATATACAGCAAACTAATGAATTTGTTTTCTGAATATAAGAAGCTAAATGACTAGTAAAGCGCTATATATTAACATAGCATGCATATTAGTAGCATATTGGCTCTTCATTTGTCATTATGAGGAACTATTTCTGCATGACCATATTCTACACCAACTAGGTCATTAATTAAGAGTTTTCCCTCAATAACCTCTTAATTACTGCTTATTGACAGTAAGTAAGGAAGTTTTTGTAGATGAAGTATGGTCTTAATATGCTTCACTAAGGGCCTAATGAGGTGTTAGTACCACAAGCTTCTCCCTTAAAGGCAAAGTGCATTAAAAAAAAATCACTCATTAAATGCTGAATAATGAAAAGACGGCTGAAGTTTCACAGTCTACAAAACATCTTCTGGAGCTTCGCAGCAGAACAGTGTTACAGCATTCTCCTGAGCAACTGAAGTAGATGGGGACTTGTTTTAAAATGTGAAGAAACAACTGGAAAAAAACCTAAAACACCTAAAAAGGCTCCGTACAGCTCGTCTGGTGTAATCCAAGTGTCCGGAAACATCGAGATCCAAAAATGAGGATGTTTTTTACCCCCTCGACAAGCAGTTGAGCGTCAGAAGGGGTGACGTTACCGTACGCTTTTACTTTTTGAGTTTCATTTTTACATTATCAAAACAAGTTCCCATCTACTTCAGTTGTTTAGGAAAATGCAGAACTGCTGTTTTGCTGTGAAGCTCTGGAAATGTTTTGTGGGAAACTTCACCCGACTTTTTATCAGCATGGGGGAGAGTGGATAATCTCTGATAGTACATTTTTGGGTGAACTTGGCCTTTAATAACACTATACAAAACACAAACTAATCCTATGTTCCTAATCCTAAAGTAAGGTCTTTTTCATAACTAATTCACTAGTAGTAAAACACTTGCTAACCCAATTTCAACTAATAATGATGATGAAGTTTAAGTATTATATAGTTGCTTTATAATGACCAATAAAGAGCTAAAATGTTGCTAACTGACTGATTGTTTAAAGTATATCACCTCACCAACAGTCTAGAAAGGCATCATGATTAATGATTATTATATTATTATTATTATTAACCGTTCGCCTCAAATGTCATCCATGTCAGAATGATCAGCGTCATGGAACTTTATATTAGCCAAGTCATTCCGCCCCAAAGTAATGCAAATATCACCAAACTAATTAAAGTCTAATTCAATTTAAAGCTGCTGCACGGCAGATAATTATACACTTACTTAAGGGGTTCAAGCTGCAGTCATTAATTTTGAGTCAAAATACATTAAACCCATCAAGCATAAAGGAGCTGAGGAAAAAAAAAAGTTGTCAGCCTGTGTTTCTTGGACGAGAGTCCCATGAGGTGAATCTGTAACTTTTCATACCATCCATATGACGACAGTGTCCTCACCCGTCTCTGTACAATGTTTCTGCAACCTTGGTATCTGTTTACATGTTTTACAGAGGTTGGTGGTGGATATAATGCCCCGACTTTCTATTCATCTTTCATTTTCTTATTCTTAGTTACTCGTTCTTGGACGAGCTTAAGAGCAGCTTCAGCAACAAACTCATTCAACCCCGCTGCCTAAAGAACCGGCACAGGAAATCATTCCTACCTGGTGCCATCAGACTTTACAAGGCCCGCTCCAAAACACACAAATCATTTATGTGCTTTAAACTATCGTTACTGTAAATAAAACTGCACCTTATGTTCCACTTACCTTGACTCCTTGATACCAGCATTTTATTTTATTTCCCTCAATATTTTATTTTATAGCTACATTTTATTGTATATAGTACTTCATTGTTTCTATATTTGCCCTTGTATTGTCATATTTGTACTTGAATCTATCTATCTATCTATCTATCTATCTGGCCCATGTGTTTTTTTTATTGGCATCATCTATACGCATCAACTTTTCTTACAATATGGGCCACATTCCAGATTCAGGCTTTGAGCACCGAAAGAGAGACACGATCGACACATCATGTAAATGAGACCGCATTAGCCTATATTGAAAGTCGTTCCGTGGCGAAACACACTCCGGTATAAAACTCCTGTGTGTTGATAATGAAGCGCCCGTCGTGATGGCTGTCAATCAAAGCCGGCAGAGCGCTCGGCAGAACTGAGGGAACGGCGTACAGATCGGCGGTTTGTTTTGGATTTCACAAATAAGAACAACGGCTCACATCTATTTTCGGCATCCGTCGCCGAAGACAAAAAAATAATGAGGCGCACGTCGTTTTTTTGTTTTTTTTAAAAATACATACATTTGAAAGTTTATTCAGAAGTCATGTCAGTAGTGAATTGGTAACAGTCAGTATTATGGGAATCCAAGGTTACAGCAATCGAGGACAAGGTCTGAACAACGATAATGCGATGGGAGTTAGTTGTATGTGCACTCCAAAATGTCTTTTTTTTTTTTTTACCAATAAAATCCTTGATAGGCTCTCAACATACCAACTCTGTAAAGTCCCTGTCAATTCAAAACCTACAAGCCCTTTTTTCGTCGCATATAAAAATGCCACTTTAAACTAAATGTTACGTTAATACAAAAAAAAAAGAGTCATGATCAAATCACATACAAAAAAAAAAACCTGAAATAAAATAAAATCATATATACAAACCTCTGTACATAGTGGGAATATGAATAAAAAGAGATTATTCTTTAATGCGCTCTCATACACGTGAGAAGGGGGGGTCAGTATTGGAGAAAGCTGCTGGTCCGAGCTTATCTGTCTGAACACAACACCCTGATAGAGTCTTGAGGGGTGGGGGGGTGGGGAGGGGGGCATGGTAGACAGCATCTATAAATTCAGTGACTACTCATCTGTGCAACATGCTCCCTCGTTGCAGACTGCATCATCGTCAAACTGAAGGCAAAAAACAAGAGAGGCAAAAAAAAAATAACAGTTGATATGAAGGGGCGGGCGGCGGTGAGGTATTCATCTTGTCAAGCCGGGACAGGAAGCGAGGAATGTGTGGGTAAAAACAGCCGCTTGTTTTTTTTTGTTTTTTTTTGGAAGTGGTGTTGGTGGTGGTGGTGGAGGGGGGAGCGGTTACCGCTGATGTTGTTTTTGTTGTGTTGTCAGGGTGTTGTTTGGTCCGACTGTCAGCGTCTTTGTTCACTGTACAATTCCTGAATCGATGGAGGCCTGTTTCCTGGTGGTCTTGGGGGGAGGTGGAGGAGGGGTCTTGCTGGGCAGAGGAGGTGGAACATGCTGCAGGCAGACAAAAAAACATTGAGCTTCATTTTACTATTTTTTCTTATCGAATAAGGACGACTTTTGGCTTTGCTCTAAATTCAAAAAGCTCTGGATTTAAAGCCGCTATCACTCACAGATTGACTGACGGATCTTTTCTTACAGGGGACTAATGCCAGGATCAGCTTACACAACACTCTCTGTCTCTTAAGATGGTCACTGTGTCAGATTAGGAGATCGTTGTACTAATCAGTCTGTACGATTGTGCGAAGGATTGAACGCTAAAGCAAGAGCCTGTTAGCTTCTATTACAGCACAAAGACTGTTTCACGGAGGCTATTTCTCCTTCTAGACACCCCACGTCTATTATTGGATCGGCTGATATCAAGCAGGCTGATCCTGCCGCAGCATCAGACACCTAAATCCAGGATCAGACCACAGGAGTTCTCCTGGTTGCTTCGTGCACCTGAGCAGAATCTTTACAGATGTTCTTCTCTCTAATCTCAAACATGCTCACACTACAAGACTCGACAGGAGACTATAGAGATTATTGTGCCAGAGGAAGCAAACGCACTGTAATCTCCTGTGATGTTGTGGGAGAGCAGATGTAAACAAGATGGAGACAAAGACGTGGTGCAATGAAAAAAAAAAACAAAAGCAGTAGGATGAATTATTTTAGCTTCTATTCTTTAGCGAGAGCTGGAGATGAAATTGTTAACTGTACATTTTTAATCCACCTTATTCCTGGCCCCCATGATGCCTTGCAGGAATTACGGCTGCGACTCTCTGCGCCCCCGTCACTTAACCGGATCCGACGTTTTCCATGCTAACAAGACACCGATCCTCTCAGAGCGATTGGTTCAGTGCATCATTCATTTATCATCTACTCTGGTGACTTGATTGAATCAATACCGCTAACCCTTCAAAAGTGTAATCGCACGCTTCTCAAGCTTCGAAAGTGACAGTTATTGTGACACTTGGTTACTTACGCTTGTTCTGCCAAGCACCAGAAGTATCACCCACCATAGCTTCCCCAGTAGACCCATGGATATTTTTCGACAGTGCTTTGCTCGCCAACTTTAGCTTCAAGGGCTAGAATGTTTATCTTTACTTGAACACAGTTGACTGCTCTGGCGAGCATCTGTCTCCTTGTAGACTCGTCTCTTACTGACATAATCATCCAGATATTAACTCCTAAATATCAAATGTGTTTGAAATATTATTATTATTATTATTGGGGCTCTGAGCAGTTCATGAGAAATAAGACTGGATCTGTATTAGTGCCAAACAACAGTGCCGACCAAAGTCCCAAATCAAATTCACCTCCGATCTTGGGAGGGGTAAAAGAGGATAAATCAGCCCCAAACTCTTGTAGTCTGAGCCTGGCTTTAATCAAAGATATAAATGTTTTCTGATGCTGGTAAATGATTGTTTTTTCGTAATCAATAAACCACAGCAGAACAGGTCCATATGAGCTGAAGCACAAAATGTAGATTTTTCATTCACAAGTCAAACTATTATGTTGTTTTTGTGAATTCACTCCATATTCAAGTGGTAAAAACTACAAATTGGGGCTTCAAGATAACAGTAGCTTAAGACCATCGCATGGTTTTTTAAAAGGAAGATGAAGATTGTGTTATATGGAGATACTTAAAATCAAATTGAAATCTTTATTCACTTCTGATAGGAGGAGGAAGAAAAAAAAGAGAAAAGTTTTAAGGGAAAGTTCATCCTAAAATAATAAAAAAAGACATTTTTCCTCTGAGCTGGAGTGCCATTTATCCTCTAGATTGTTTTGGAGGTATCAGCCCTAGAGGGTTATGCTTAGGGTTAGAGAGGGCTCGATGCTTGGTTTAGCTATAACATTACCATCTTAGCTGGCTGGCGGCTCACCCAATGCATAGATGCACGCTTCCCTCTGAGTGGTGATAACGGTTGGTGGGCGTGGTTTGGTAGAAAGAAACTAGCTCCCACATCAGACTGTTCAGAAGGTCTGTGGATTATCTTGAGTAACCAGGTCATGATTTCTGGAAGGAGGCACTACTGTGTTTTTCAAAGCCCAGTGCCATCTGGTCACATTATATTATCATCATTAGAATCCAGATGGTTATGTAGCACTCCAGGTGAGAGGAAAAATACGTAATTTTGACTCTGGGGTGAAGTGACCCTCCTGAGACACCCGAGTTCACAACATACGAGCGGTAATGGCTCATCGAGGAGCTCACCTCTCTGCCTCCATCACGAGCTGTAAGTGAGGAGCGGCCGTCACTCACATCCGCTCTGACGACGCTACTGTCAGCCGGCCGCCACACCGCGTGCAGAGGCTGCGTTTTTACTACCTGTCCACGGGGCGTGACAGTGGATAAATAAGATTAGTCAATGGAGCGGCGTGGGGAGAGGATGGCTCGCGGAGGACGTTGGCGAGTGTGGAGAGACGAGCCGCTGATTAACAGCGGGAGGGCTCCTGACGGATGTGCGAGGTAAAGTAATCATCCAATCAATCACGTCTGGGCGCCGGCCGGCTGCGGGAGGGGCGGGAGGCGGGTATAAATAACAGCCGGGTGGACAGGAGGGTGTAGGCCCTCGCCGCGATCTGACTGATGCCTACACACTTCCGTGACACACATTACCCCAAAACGACACACAAAATGCAGCAAGCAAGCACGAGTGTGAGCGTGACACATGCACGGACATCATCGCAGGACGTAGAGCAGCAGGGGGAGAGTGGAGGAGGTTGACCCGATTGTCAAGTGCGTGTATCGGCCTCTTGTTTCATTATAAGTGCCATGCATCATTAAGAAGCTCCTCTCAGCCCTAATTAAAACACCTACCCTTTGATGTGGCGGGGGTGGCGGAGGCGTCGAGGGACTCGTCAAGTCTTGATTATCTAGCAGGTTGCCATAATCAGCCGTGCTGCCTTTCACGGGCAGCGGAGGAGGGATTTCACCTTTGTCGGAGCAGCCCATCCCGTTCAGCTCCAGATCTGTGGAAGAAGGGCACTCATCAGCTCACATTCATCATCAGACTAGGCGGGTGCTTCTTAAACTGTACGACTGGGACCCGGAATAGATCACACAGGCCTATTGTGGTGAATTCCCCGTCATTTAGACTCATTAAAGGAACAAGGAGAAAATGAGAGGAGATGAAGTTTTGTGGAGCTAAGTCCCTGCGCACACTTCATTGATTTTACATAGAAAAGATGAGTTTAGTGGGCACGGGGACCACTGCATTGTACTACTGATGTATGATGTCTTCTGTGACTAAAAAGGCCGCAGCAGTAAGTGAATTTTAAACTAGTTTTTGTCAAAACAGTATTTCCAAAGTCAAGTATGAACTTTATTACTCAACCCTGATTATGTAATCAGTGTTATCTTGACTTTGAGACTACAAATGACTCTAACTCCTCCCTATTAGTGAACACAATATAAACATTCAATGCACTTTGTTGAAAGTCACCGTTTTTACTAAAGTGTGTTCACAGGCCTTGAGGAGGATTAATGCATGTGTGGGAAAAAGTAGTAGAAAGCCTTTCGTGGCTCCAGAGGAAACTGCATGTAATCTGATAAACTGCCTCCAGTTATTTCATTCAGCGGCCAAGTTGCACTGTGGGTAATGTAGGCGCCAGGTGTTGAAAAGGCGATATCTCTGGTTCTGCTGCATCGATTTTAATACTTGATTATAAAACTGTCCGTGAGTACGACAGTGTTATAGGACTGCTTTTCAAAACCTGGCGCCTACATTACCCACAATACAACATAGTTACAGACTGACATCACTGGAGGTATTTTATCAGATTACATGCAGCTTCCTCTGGAGCCACAAAAAGCTTTTTACTAAATTGTTCACATCTGTAGTTGTCCTAACAAAGACCTGTAAACACACTTTAAGTCTCATATTTTAAATGTAAGTCCTAAACTATACTAACAAATGTGTTATTAGTGCAAAACTGCAGTGTTTAAGGTACTGTACACCGTGACAAAGTGACAAGGAGCTTAACCCATACAAAGGCAGGATAGCTCGGCCTCTGCCCCCCTTTGACATCATCGAAGCACCATTCTGAATCAGTGGAGTGCTTCTTTGTTGCTCCCAACTGCAGATTATTATACAAGAATCCTCTGACAGAATGAAAATGATCTGATGAAGTCATAACCTTCATCTTAGCATCTTGCATTGGGTAAAATCTTTCACTTTAAGCCTCTAACAGAGGAAGCGATGAATGTGAATCTGTGGAATTTGAATTTTTTGAAGCAGTCCGGTCTCTTTTTTTTTTTGCCAAAGAACATCGGTGATGAGCGCGTCAACACATCCAGCCCATTTATGTGTGATCCTGGTGTCAGCAGCCAGCTCAGTGACAAAGAGATAAATTTAGAGGTAAATGTGTGGTGCTGACAGTCGTGATTCGCGCCGCCATTTACAGAAGTGTATCTAAGAGGAGACAAAGCTCCATATTTGACATCAAACTGAGCGCGGTCACGTGCGCCGCGGCATGTGGTAACAGTGATGCAAGAGGAACAACAAAGTCAGAGGGAGGCAGAGGGGGGCCTGCGGAGACCGTGGAAGCTCCGGCCTGAAGATGATACAACCTCTTCAGTAAGTTTGCTCTTACTGGAAGCAGTGTGCAGGCTGAAGGAGAGTTTGCTCCTGGGCGTGATGGGCGGGGGTCCCGGCGAGGAGGTGGAGTTGGAGGAAGAAGACGGGGGTCCGGGGGACACGGAGAGGCGGCGGTCTCCACCGATCTGGCTGAGAACTTGGCTCCTTGGTCTCTGGGGCCGCAGGGGGCTGATCTGAGTGATCATGCACAGAGAGAGAGAAGAGGTAGAAACTATCAGGGAGCGAGACATCAGAATAAAACTAAATTACACAACAAGTCAATAAACCAGAACTGAGAACAAATTTTACTTTGTGGCAAATGAGTTGAGTCCATTATGACACACAGCAGAAGATCAATAAAGGATCATTTAAAGGAGAAAATTCATTTCACACCTCCACCGGGACCGCTGTGTGTGTTTCCACGCGCACATTAAATCTGCTATTTGTATTCCTAAAAGAGAAACCATTTGGATAAATGTGCTCGTTGGGTTGCGATATCTTATTTGTGGTTACAAATCATTGTTTGCATGCAAGACCGCGTTCTCCGCCGCTTTTTTTTATTATGGCTGGAATCTGAATATGAAAAGATATGTCCTCAGGGCTGTTTCACACTGTAGGCTACATTAACAAACAGCTTTGTAATTGGCCGAACCCGAAAGAGAGCCACGAGGGAGACGCCGAAAATAACAGCACAATTCATTCAGAGATGTGATCTGTCTTTTTCCAGAACACTACATATTTTTTTTGTCTTGATTGTTCCAGATAACTTCAGCCAGAAGTCTTATATCCTACAACTGCTTTGTAACTAGCAGATATCCCCCCTAGGTGGTCTACCCTTGACCCCCGAGGCAGAAGGCTCCTATCACATGCCAGACGGCTCCACCGCTCCCAGGGGCCTCTTCTGGATCTCCATTCCTGCCCTAATCTTAATGCTGTTAGCGTTCCCACTGGGCATGCAGAACGTGTGATTCCCCCTGTGCTGTAATGGACACAGCGAGTGGTGAAGAAGAACATGAACACAGCAGAGACGGGGGGGAGATAAAGATATTTAGAGTGCAAAGAGATCAAGGGGAAGTGGTGGAGATGTAGAGAGGAGACGGTAGGACATCAGAGAGAGGAAAATTAAGTACCAATAAAAAGGGTGAAGACCCTGCAAGAGATGGTGCAATGCTAAATACGACATTTAATCTGAATGTGTTGGACAGAATGAACAAAATACGAATGATTTGGGGTTTTTGGAGCTGCTAAAGTGACTAAAAAGTCAAAGTTTGACTTGAGGATAACACATCAGAAGACAAAATTCATCAGAGGTCTTCAACTTGTTTTTATGATAATCTATAAGTTGTCTTGTGTGCGTACTAAACTAATTAACCAGAGGCATTTACACACATATACGGACATTTTTGTAAGGGGTTTCCCTCTGAGTTTTGGCCTTTTTTTAGGTCCCTCAAACAAATATTTTTAGGGAACAAACAGCGGACAACCGGTTTGTTTAAGAAAGGCCTTTGTTTGCACTGCTAGGTCTTAGTGGTTCTCTGTGTATTTGGGTCATTGTATTTTAATAGGTTACGCTCACTATGCATGCTAAACATGTTCTTCTCAGGTGTCGGAAGAAATCATCGACGTAGATTTTATTGCCACCTACTGGCTCGGCATGCTTGTTTGAGCATTTTGGAGTCTTTTTTGCGTTCGTACGTGTACAGAGATATGTTGTAAAACTAAAGATTAGTGGACTCCAGACTTTGGGAGCGTGCTGAGCAAATTTCATTAGACTTTGAACGTCTTGTGTACAACAATCACGGTGGCCTGACAATGACACTAAAACAAAAGGTCAGGAGTCACCTGTCCTAATCATTAAGAACCATACAAATCTAACACGAAGGAGAAAAAAGGAGCCTGTGGGGAGAGCACCAAACCTTTCCACCAATACTGGCTGTACAGTACTTTTGCATCCCTACTTTCTTCTTTGAGAACTATTAATATCCAAAGAAAATCTCAAAGGGGAAAAAAGGAGACTAAAGAATGGTCCAGGAGAACAACAAATAAGAAGGTAAAAAAAACATTAAAGGAAGGGTACAGATTTAGTGCAGGATGCAGAAGACAGGAGAAAGAAAAACAAAGAGGTGGACCAGGTTTCTTGTCCAGGTCACTTTTCAGTACCGTCTCTGACAGTATGACAGCTTCGGCGGGCTGCAGAGGGATCTCCGTGGTCTTCATCTCTTTGTCAAAGATCTCCTGGTGCTTGCTGTTCCTCTTCTCCTTCTTTTTCTCCTTGCGCTCCCTCTCGGGCTCATCCCTGTCCAGCTTGTCCTGAGACTTGGTGTGCAGCTTCTTTGGCAGGAGTGGCTCCAGGGCAAAACTGAAATAAAAGGGAATATGACGACGGCTCAATCAAACGGTGCGCATTCTCCTTCCTTGTCTGTAGCTTTATCTATCTTTTACTGGCTCGGCAACACTGACAATTCTCTGTACGTGCAATTTTAATACCGCTTCGGTAAACCTTGAACTTCATAATGACTCAGGCTTCGGGAGATGCCGCAGTTTTCCTACCACACAACTCCGCTGTGAGTCTGGTTAAACAGGAATAACTGAAACATTTATTTTTCTGATAAATGTATTCATGTTTTCAAAATCAAGTTGGCAGGGATTCATGAACTAAAAAAAAGGGTAGTTGAGGTTTGAAAAATCGTGTAAGCGCACCCTCAGAAATCCCCTCAGGTTCAAAACGAAAATGGAAGATCTGCATTCTGTTAAACACGAAGCCAGAAACTGAGTCATTAAAGTCAGACAGTCATTCAAAAACTATTTCTTAAGTGCTCGAATAGGTTGACCGAAAAAGCCAGGGAGGATGCACGGTATTTGAAGAAAACCATAAATCAGCTGTTACCCGTCTGAGCCGGGCCTGGAGGGGGAGTTGTCGGAGGAGATGGAGGTGACGGAGGCCACCGACAGCGGCCTCTGGGAGGAGGGCATGGTGAAGGAGCGCACCATGGAGTGAGGACGAGGCCCCCGCCGCTCGTCTGCAGTCGGCTGGCGTGGCAGAGAGAAAGAAACACAGATGAAGGACAACAGGAGATAAACACTGATGACGGTTCCACGCTCTTGTATGAGCGACAGGGACACTGTAAGGGTGAAGGTTATTCTCAGCATTATCCTCACTAATCACTCAATGTACAGTTCAGAGGCCCACATGCAGGAACACTGCTGAACATAAAGTCAGTGGAAAAGTAAAAAGGACCCTGATGATAACATTCATTTCTCTACTTTTGTAAAAAAGAAGCCGCAGGAAGAAAAATCTGGTCACAGCGGCTTTGACAATGAAGCCGTCTGCATTTAAAGAGTCTTTTCGAGCGTAGAACGGGGCCATCACACATCTGATGGGATAACCTTATTATCACACCCCGGAAAAGTGATGGCTTTTCTCTCTCGTCGGAAAGGTCACCACCTTCTCCCTTTAAATTGAGCGAGCCCCCCCCCTGTACCTCAGGCAGGAATGAGAGAAAAGCTTGGCCAAGCAACAATTAAATCTGTTAAGGAGGAGCAGAGAGATGGAGGAGGGGGGCATCTGGCTGCACATGAGCTGACTTCAGCTAAAAGAGAAAAGCGAGTGTGCCATACATGTTCCAAGTGCATTTGGAGGACTTACTGTAATTAGAACAGAGAACTCAAATACTGGTTATTGTCGTCTTAATTATGTTGCTTGTTTTTACAAGACAGTGTTTAAAAAAGGGTTGGTGGTGCAAAGAGATCTAAAAAGGCAACGTGGCTCTTCTGAGGTTCATTCAGTCCGTTGTTCTCTGCATCTTAAGACCATCAGAGATTAAGCAACGGCTGTTTTACTCTACTACTATCATGTTTTGCACATGTTCAACAAGGCCTGGACTTTACTGTAGGTCCACCTGTGGCATTCTTTCTTCTGTGACTCCATGTTAATGTGTAAAAAAATAAAATGGTCAGAAGCAGCAGGTTTTTTAAAAATGGTAGTCGACACAAAATACTGCATTAGCCTGACCAATCAGAAATGTCCAGTGCCCCCCAGAACCAACATCAGATCCTGGTCTCTACCATCTTTGCATCTGGACTTGGGTGAGATAGGTCATGATAAACTGATCGATCACTTCAAAACACACCAGATTTCCTGCTTTAAAGCTTCCTGTAACTTTAAAGCAGGAAAAACAAACCAGGTCTGTCTTCCTCTGAACTTTTACCAATAACACAAACTAATTGCATCTGTGAAAAAATGTGTGTAATAATAAATATAAAGCATGGCTGACCCAAACAAAGGACCAGAATCCAACAGAATTGATTCCTGAGAGCTAGAACAATAACATACATATTCATGTCCTTTAAAATCTTCAGCCAAACACAACAGAAGAAACAGAAGAAATGGCTGCAGACTCCATTAGCCACACCGAGCCGCCGAGCACTTCTCATACAATAGAAAGGTCACAAACAGGCAAAAAAGCTACTTACCAGAGACTTCACCCCGTACTGCTTCTCCACCTTCTCCCGCAGCTGCTTGAAGCAGGCCTCCAAGCGGTCGTGGAAAGGCCTCAGAGCCTCCGTGACCTTCTCTCCATGGATGCGAACACCTTCGGCGAGGTGCGGGATCTGTAGGAGGGGGAGGGAAATGAAATGTGAGGAACCCCAATCCGACATACCCTCGAGAGAGATGCGAGGTTAGCCGCACGTTGGCTCTTCATTCATCGGAGGAACACGCCACATACATCCGATTTAACGCCTGCGACCTTTAGCCCCTCGGCTGCGCACACTCGGCACAGATCGGTCTGTGTGTGTCTGTGTGCACGGATATCGCTGCAACTTTATCCAGGTGGAAGTAGAGGAGAAGTCTGTTGCCATGACACCCCCTCCTCCCCCCTCGCCTCCCACCGCTGGCATCAACGCAGCAGAACACAGGTTTATTAAACAAGGCAATAAGAGAAGGCACAGACGGACTACATGTATAGGCATCTACTGTAAGTGATGGATGCTTTCCTCTCCACCTCTGACGCAAATAAAGACGCAGTGCGCCCTTTTTCCCCGGCACGCTGCTGCCTCTCGCGCTGTAGGCAGCCGGCGGACAGAATCTAAACACACAACAGCGGCGGCTCAGGTAGAAGGAGACAGAGAGAGAGAGGGAGAGAGTGAAGCTGCTGAAAACTAGTAATTAGGAAACCCCAGTGACACAGCCGGTGTCGGCGAGCTCTGCCGACTAAATCCGCAGAGAGGAGGGAGGAAGCGTCGTCCCCTCTGGGGGAGTCGGCGTCTGAGTGATTTTCCTCTCCCCTCCCGGCTGAAATCACAGGTTAAGTTATCAGTTTTCCGAACCCGGTGTTTTAGTGCCGCGCACCGTCTTTGGCGGCGGAAAAAGGCGGCGAGGACTTGCACTATAACTCACGAGAAGCCAGCAAAGACGTAACAGTCAGCTGTGGTAATAGCAGAGCTTTTCTTCCCCATGGCAACTGTAAAAAAAAAAAAAAGAAAAAAAAAAGATTCCCCGACTGCCTCGCCGCCGCTATACGTGAGAAGTACTGTTAAAGGTGAAAGGAAAGAAGCTTTATGCTTTTGTGCTTATGAAAAAATAATAGTATAAAACAACACAGAAAATAAAGCGCATTAGAGGGGATTTAATTCAGACAGTCAGAGTAATCGGTCCCAGTCAGAGTGGTGCATTTGCGGGAGCTGAAAAACAAGGAAACACTAACCTGCAGAGTGCATCTCGTGCCTCATCTTAAGTACAGTAGCTTTTAGCCCGCAGCAAATGGAACAAAGAAGCAGCTCAGAGTACAAAGACGTGTGTGAAGTATCTGGCATAGGTGGGCCGGTAAAGAGAAGGCGGTCTGTGTGTGTGTGTGTGTGTGTGTGTGTGTGTGCTAACCTCCGGTTCCCTCGAGACTGCTCGCCTTTCTTCCTTTTTCTCCGAGGCCAAGCGGCCCGGCTCTCCGCAGCAGGCTGCTGCCGCAAGAACCGGCTTCACTCAGCTGGCACACAATGCCATTCGTTTTTTTTTTGTGATGCAACCTTTTGTAATCATCTCGAATGGCGCATGTTTTATTTAGTCAAGTTTCCATATGTGGTGGGCTTATTAACGGACAGAGAGAGAAAGTACTTGTGTAGAAACACACATCTATAAGGTGATTAAACTAAAACAGACACGCTCAGCTATGTGTTAAGGTGTGATACATTAAACAACACGCTGTGAAAGGAGAAGCACACGGCGAGCAGATCGGCTTGAAAGGAGATCCTGAGCACGTATTGGAGCTTTCGGAAAAATCGAGGATATTTCACTCACTGGGTGTTAGTCACTGTGCTGCGCTCCACAAAAACCGGAGCCGCGGCACAGAAAGATAAATGAGAGAGGGCTACAGATACCCTGCGAGGATTTCCCCTGATATTAAGCACCTTCATCATCACCGCTGGGACCTCTTGGAGGAGAGAGGAGAGGTGAAGAGAGACAGCGGGGGAGAGAGGTTAGGAGTGAGAGGAGGCGAGGGAGGAAGACGAGTCAGAGGGACGAGTTGTTGCGAGACGAAGAAGACGGGGAGAAGGAAAAAAAAAAAACAGTGCGAGCGAAAGCTGAGGCAAGATTCACGTCTCCCAGGATACCCACATCTTTTTATAGACCTTACGATGATTGAGTGCGACTGAGTGGCGGCATGGCAACAGAACTCTGCTTGGCGGCTGCACAGAGATAAGCTCATTGTGGAAGACACTTAGGATCAAGGTTGCGAACGCACACGCGTACGCACGCGCTCGTGTAGTTTAATTACATGTACCAACTTTTAAACAAAGTTTTTATTCTTCTCTCAGCCGTCTGGAGACAGCAGGTTTATGATTTAGGATATCACTTAGAGGTATCACTTCATGTGAGGCTGATGTTAATATCACATAATTAGACGCCGGAGACCTGGGGCTGCATTTATCAAACCCCAGCATAGATCTCACACTAAAGAGGGCGGCTTGCAAAGACTCGCACTGCACACCGCGAAAAATATGGATCCAATTTGTTCTTTTTTTGGTCAGAAAAGTACAAAAATTTGTATCTACTGTGCACAAGTTATCATCTCGTACGCAAGAGACAATCATCTTGTGCAAATTAACTTGTGTGAAGAAAGTTAATATCTTCACGAGTTAACAGAATAACTTTTGTGAACAAGTTATTAACTCGTGCACACAAGATTGTACGCACGAGATAATAACTTGTTCCCACAAGATGATTGGCATGATCGCAAGGTAAAAAAAAAAAGGAAAAACAAATATCAAAGAAACGGCCAGAAACAGTCATGAAAAATTCCAAGAAGCATCGTCATGGAGACGAGAGGTGACGCTTGACACCCCGTTAGTGACTCATGGTGTGGTAGTTTTAAAGATAAGTTAATCCAAAAATAGAAACTCAGTCATTATCTACTCGACACCATGCTGACAAAAAGTCGGGTGTTTCCACAAAACATTTTTTGGAGCTTCGCAGCAGAACAGCGTCGCAGCATTCTCCTGAACAACTGAAGTAGATGGAGGGTAGTTTTAAAATGTAAAAAAGAAATACAAGATGGCCCTATAACAGCTCGTCCTGCTTAATCCAAGTCTCCAGAAGCCTCGGGATCCTAAATTGATTTGAAAAGAAGTTAATTACTCCCTTTTAAAAAGCCGAAATCTTCTAGGATGTAAATAACATACATTCAATTTATTTCGGAGTGCTTCCGGAGACCTGGATGACGCTGGATGAGCTGTATGGAGCTGTTTTGTTCTTTAAGTCGGCATCTTCTTCAGCTGTTTTGCTGTGAAGCTCCAAAAATGTTTGGTGGGCTACGAAACTTCACCCAAACTTTCCATCGACATGAGGGTGAGTGGATGCATTTTTTGTTGACTTATCCCTTCATTAAACTGGACATGCTTCAAGGCAGAGTAAGGGTTGCGGTGTTGATGCACACACATTCACCCCATCGTATTTCCACACGATCATCTTTGAGAAACTAAACATTCAGCTGCACTTTGTGAGCACGCAGTGATTGCAGATGAAGCTCCTGTCCCACCTGTAAACAGGCAGATGCAGGTGTTTTCGTCTGACGAGAAGGTGCTGCCGTTTAATATCAGCAGCGTCTCTCAGTGTCGCCCTGCTTCTCCTGACTGAACCCCGTCACGCACTTTTTTTAAATGCGCAGTGAGCAGACTTCTGAGCCACACCCCACGGTGCTGGGGCAACCACGCTGCCTTTAAAAATGCCTTCTATTAAGACTACGGTGACATATTAAGACCTTTCATGAAGGTCACAGAGGTCTCAGAGAGGTACGCAGCCAGCGGTGAGTCAGACAGACTAATAGGCCGACAGGCTGCACTGGGTACGAGATGAAAGCGCGAGGGAAGAACTTCAAAAGACACAAAGAAAGTTGGACTGGCATTGACACACTCTGTTTACATGCATGTGAATATGCTCGTTGATGCACTGGTGAAAATTGCCCCCTTAGGTCTGTGATTTAATGAATTAATCACCCGGCAACCCCTTTTAATAGAGTCTCATACCGCAGCGAGAAGTTTTTAGGTACTAATTTGGGCATCTGTCTGGAGCGATTGCTAATTATAACCAGAAACATCACAGAGAACACCGGCTTTGTATTTGCCAGGGAGCGTTTTACGATACCTAATTTCCTGATTTCCAGTCGCTCATTTCCCCTCTAATTACCAGACGAGGACAATGGGTATTTTCAGAATAACAGTGCGCGCCGGCTCATCTCGAACCGTTTAGTTTGCTCGCTGGAGCAGGCTCGCCTTCATTCGTCTCATTTAGACGGATTCAAGACGCGAGACAAACAAGCGCAGCCGGAGAGACAGCCGATGCCATTTCCAATCAGCGGCTCCGTCCTCGTCCGTCTCTTGAAGAGTTGTGTGCGTCTGGCGTGGGCTCTGCGAAACATGTTCCTCTATGATCAACTTCAATCGTGTCTTTTCGTGCTCGCGGAAGCCGTGATTTCAAAACACTCCGTTAGCGCGATGTGAAGGTCATTTTAAACCCCGACACAGCCGCCAAGATACTGCAGCTGGTTTATCTCGCGCTGGTACGACCGGGGCGTTCGACAGAGCTCCCGCTAATTAGCGCTGTGGATTGTGGGTGGAGGATCATTTAAAAAAAAATTGCAGTGTGATTTTCTAACACTCTCTGAGTCCGGGCCGAGGCAACACGGAGCTTTGAAACAAAGGAAGTCTCACGCACATTATTGTTCTGTGCCTTTGCTTCGAGATGGATTTAAAAATAACTGATAGGTGTTAAAAGGTAAAAGTCGAGCTCGCACACTCCCAACCCTGTCACATTTAATGCATGTGTGATATTCTTTCCAGGAGCAATGAAGTAGTGACACGTTTTATTTTTAGGTTACCCTCACCTGCTTTCTACATCAGTCAGATATCCTCTCAGAAAACTAAAGTAACGACTAATAATGGAAAAGAGTAATTATAAACCAGTGTTACTTCTAAGGTGAGATAACTACGTAGGCAGCATGACATCGAGCTTGAAGACACGATGAGAACATGGGGGCACATTCCTGTGCCGAGCCTTATGAAGACGAAAAAAGCTTTCACAAACACAAAAGAGCCCAACTTTTTTCGGATTCCGAGGAGTTCTACCGGAGACGCAGAGCACAAAGTTGACCTATTTTACAACAACGGGCGAGAGGGGAACAACCGCTGCGAGTTCAATTAAGTCCCCCCCTTTTTTTCCCCTCGCAACGAGCGATAGGAAGCAGCCGGAGAAACTTCTCGTATCTGCGCTCAATTCCTGGGTGAACCATAAGGCGGGAAACCGTGACATCTCCGAGTATTAAAGTGACCCTCGGTTCAGAGCGGCAGAGGCAATCCCGCGGTGCCGCTTTCTTAATCTGCGAAAGTTTGTTATTCCCCTGGAAAACAAAAGTACGGCCTGAAGTTTATAAATCAAAGATGAGCCGCAAACTGAGCTAAAGATCTGCACGTGTTCTGACGTATTCCCGACGTGATGTGTGTGTGTGTGTGTGTGTGCATTCCCAGTCTGCAGCGTGTGCACTTCCTTCAGGCTCAGCGAGGGTGCAAAGCTCGCAAAACCGCCAATGCTGATCTCTCGCTGTCTCTTCACGCAGCGGAGCGTCCTCCCCCACTCCCCCAACTTTCAGAATGTCTGCTTCAGCACTCTTCCTCGCTATTATCTCCACTGAACTCTTTAACACACTTTTCTCCCCCCTGCTCGCTTTACTTACCGTCGTTGGACGCTCTCTTAGCGGCGCACTCACAGGTTCTTCAAATGATATGATGTTTATAGCTGTAACCTCTCAGAGTGTCTTTTTTTGTTTGTTTGTTGCCGCAGCAGCAGTTTAGTAAGGTGACAACATTCCAGATATGAATGGCTGACTGTAACGAACAAAACAAGCATCCTTCAGCATTTCGAACTCGCCTCTGCGTCTATGAAGGCCTCGCGTATACAGGGTCGTTTTTCAAGTGGCGCATGTCTCCTAAACCATCGTAACAAACACAAGAGGCCACGATGTTCCGAACACTTAAAGGCAAGGTGAATAGCCCAAAGCTAATTCATGCAAATCAAGGAAGCTTAATTAAACTGGAAGGCCGAGGATGGATGGATGCACATTTTACATTCGTCTCATGCTCCTAGATACTATCTAATACCACTAAGTGTCTCTGGCTGCCTGTAGGCTATGCTTTAATGGAAAACATACAGTATGTTTATGTAAATATGATGAAATGTCATCCAAAGTAAACAAGCATGTCATTTGTGACGAGCGGGTCGGGAGACTTTTCCGTGCGCACTGGTATCTGTGGCGAGACGGACAAAACGGCAGTGTCAGGGGTAAGAGAGATAATCTTCTGTCACGGTTCACATAATTTTATGTCACAGTAACAGTTCACATCATAATATAATAATTGTTCTGCAAATGTAATAAAATAAACGGTTTAAAGGCGCTCTGTGGGACTTCTGTGTTCCGTTAGTTTACGTCGGAGGACTAACGCCACTGACAAGGCGAGGTTTATTTGTGTAGAACAATTCAGACACGAGGCGACTCTCAAATTGCTTCACAGGGGCATAAAATTAAATTAATTTTATGGACGGAGCAAATCGAGAATGTGCATTAAGTCACTCGTGGTAAATCTGACTTCACAAAGACAAATTCACAGCCCAGCAGACGTTATACAACGTAAAGAAATCATCCACAGGCTTGTAAAGGCGACCGAGAGAGACAGGGAAGGTCTCATCTTTCAAATTACGTTACAATCCGCTCACATATGGCCGATACAAAAGATTCATACATGCGCATTTCTATGAATTGTTACATAGAGCCCCTTTGAAATAACCATACCATACAGTACTTCAACACTTTTTGATTTTTTTCTTCTTTTACTTGGAACTTCCTTAAAACAAACACAACTGCTTCACATCAGACGACACTCGAGTGAAAGCAAGGGTTGTTTGAGGACGTTTGTTTTTTGTGACATTTGTAGAAAATCTCCGAGCATCCTGACAGCAATCAGTAAATCAAAAGTTCTGGCATGTAAAAGACAAAAGATCCAGTATCCTTATCCAATTCTGCCACAAGTCTTCCACAAGGCTATGCGGATATGTTGCTAAAGCTAGCGAGCTTGCCGCACAAGAACGTAACAAAAAATGGCAAGAAAATGTCCCAATACTGACACACTAGCTTTACAGTGATGAAAACTAGCGACAGCCATGTTTGTTGTTTCTGTTCATTATGACAATTCTTTATGTTTTTACATGTGGGTGAGACATGAAAGTTGTTGGACACAATGTGCGTAGCCTGTTGTTCAGCAGCTAGCTAACACACTTACGTCATCGCCGGCCTGCAAGAGCAATGGGCCGGTTCGTGTCTGTGTAGTCAGGCAGTGTGTGTTCATGTGTGGAGGCCTGAAGGACGAAGGTTGGCTTTTTTTAGTTGTATTCTTTCAAAATGTCTTTCTTTTGCTTGCTCTTGCCGTTTCTTTTCAGTCTCACACACCCCAGATTTAAAACAAAAGACTTAAAACTTTCAAAAAGGAAGCTTACGGGTCCAAATAAGAACAATAATTTCAAATATTACGTGTTTTAAGGTCAGCAGGTATAAACTGTGGCCTGATTGCACTTCAGGTTTTGCAAGGCAGCTGTATTCACGAGAGAACCACGGGAGAATCGTGAGACCACTTCAGAAACCAGCCCTGATTTGTTCATAGCCCGCTCCAAATATATAGCAGATACACCAGGGAATAGCTCCCACTGTGGAAACCTTGTATGTGATGTTGTCAAATCTCTACCAGTGGAAAGATTTCTACATTCGCACACCACATCGCCACAAACCCTTTTTACAGTGCGATACAGTGCGCACGATCATATCCGCACGCATCCTGAACTTCAGTCTCACCTGCCAGGCGATCAGATCCTTCAGTTTCTCTATCTTCTCAAGGTCCTCTGGGTGTTCCTGCATGTACTTATCATTGAAGAAGGCCTAGAAAAAAGAAGGAGAAGAGATACTGGGTAAGTACGCCGGGTTGAAAAGACGGTGTAAATCCAGGCGAAGGCAGAAGGCACGGTCTGAAATGTGGAGAAGTTTGTGATGTGTAGAAATGAGAAAGTGGGGGGAAAAAACACACTGACTAGTCAAAGGGAAAAGCATCGGGAGGGGCTGCGAGGATGAGAAAATGTAGTCAAGACATCCGCCACCTGCACTTTCGCACCGAGATGAAGGAGCGACCCGAGGGCGAAGAATTCACACCGCTCCTCCGCTGACTCACACTGCACCGTTTCACAAGACCGATATGAATCTACTCCAGGTCGTGATACATGCTGGGAAACCAACCCCATCTCTTTTTTTTATTCATTTATTTTTTTTATCATCAACTCACACACACAGGTAAAAAGGAGTTTCCCTTTCCACACCAGTTGCTGTAGCGTTACGAATGAATAGAGTGTGCAGCTCACAAACCGTTGAGAACATTAGACATGAGATGGAAAAGCGGAGACAAGGAAGATTGAGTTGAACCTTTCGCAAAAGAAAAAAAAAGGCCCAGGTCACATCAAACGAAAACAGATGAGTGAAATCTGTGACGCAAACAATATGTGAGAGCGAAGACACATATGTAGTGATGAAAATATTAAAGCTGGCAGGGCGAGGACTTGAATTATGCGTTAGAGTCTGATGTGGTTTCACAACAAGAAATCAAACATGAGAAAATACACATCCCATAAGCATTTCTTCAAGGAATAGTTTGACATCACGGGAAATACACTTCCTTGCTTTCTTTTTGAGATTTAGATGAGAAGATTGATACCACTGTCATGTTTGTATGCTAGGTTTTAAGCTGAAGCAGCAGGCAGTTAGCGTAGCTTCGCATAAAGAATGGAAATCTTGGGTAACTGCAAAAACCGGCCTGTCTAACGGTAAGAATGTCGGCCTATCAACACAATCAACACATTCAATCTGATGTATTAAGAGCTAAAACAACAAGATGTGCATTACGAGGGGTTATGTGCTCAAGTACTTCATGGCCAGGTGCAGTGATTGTTGAAAATCTCCGGAGCTCCTGTCGGAAGTCTGGCCGCAGATTCCATGTGGGCTTGAGAGACGCAGGCTAGCTGATTCCCCCTGCTTCCAGTATTTCGGCTAAGCTATGCTAATGCTAACCGCCTTCTGGCTCCAGCTTCATAATGAGTGGATGGACGAGTACTGATCTTCTCATCTAGCATGGACCAAAAAAAAATGCATTTCCTAAAAATGTCAAACTATTCCTTTAAGCAGAAAAAGTCAGTACAAAAAAAATCAGTACAACAAAGTAAAAATACTTTTCGAAACTACACTTGGAGTCAGTAAAGTGACAGTGCTGAAGTGTCATCAGCTGCACGGCTGCTTCTGCTTTCACTTCCATTTATCACCAGTGAGAAGAAAAGTGAGGTAAAGTAAAAGATCTTTTTCTCTGCACGCAAAAGGTTTATTCCCTTTGCCGGGATAATCCATCTACCTGACAGGCGTGGCATATCAATATATTTATTAAACAGCATGGTGATGACTCAGGTGTGCCTTCGGCTGGTTACAATAAAAGGCCACTCTAAATTGGGTAGTGTTGTCGAGAAGGAAATAAAAAACAGCTGTTTCTTAGGAACAGAACTATGGACTTCACATTAGTAGAGCTACACGGGGGCATGAGATCATTAATGGAAGAGAAGAGAAAGAAAGCTTCGATACTAAATCTGTATTTTTTTGTATTTCTTTTTCTCTCATCTTTTTGTTGAGCTATTAGATAATGTGACCTCGTTGAGGCTTCGACAGTTATTTCAATCTGGAGGACAAGTGAATGGAGTAAAGAAAATGTTTGTTACAGCAGCTGATGTGATAATTGGGTCTTGTCAGAAAGTCTTTGGCGCTTCGACTCTAGAGGGAGACTTTGTAATTGGGGGGGCATCAGGCCTGAAAGGCAGCAAGTCAAAGAAAAACCCATGGAGTCCAGATGCTGGTGACGGTGGCTGATGACTACCTCTAAGACTGGAAGGCTGATGATGAAGCAATACAAGCAGTGGGAATGAACTTAGGGCAGTGAGAGGTATTATTTAAAACAATAGCAGCAAGGTGGTAGGCCGACAGTGAAGGTGTGCCACCGTGATTTTGGACAGAAGTGACTGATGGATGTTAACAGCTGAAATCAATTGACAGCCCCAGATAATGAGGCAGGAAATTAGGACATTGTGACAGTAGCAGTAATAAACTAAAGGCCAAAGCGTCCGTTTATCTCAGACAATGTGAGACACTTTGAGGGAAAATCTTTCGTTTTTCAGACATCTGGAAGTTGAGAAGGGGCCAAACTATCTGTTTATCTGTTGGGGGACACAGGCCAAAAAATGGTTGGGAGATATGGTTTTAACTTGAAATGTGACGTATTTTTATAAGCCTATCATGTCTTTTAACTAACTAACTAACTAACTAACTAACTAACTAACTAACTTGTGGCTATACCTTATACAGTAGCTCAGCAGCTACACTGAAGGTTACGGCTTAAAAAGGGTGTAATTACGGTCTTTTCAAATTAGTTTGTTAGTTATTTTGGGACCTCAGAGCCGGAAATTGAAAACAAGTCTGCATCTACAATCGGTTTTTTAGGTGAATGCTGCAACCCTTTTTTTCTGTGAAGCTCCAGGAACGTTTAGTGGACGGCGAAACTTCCCCCGACCCTCCATCTGCACAGGGGTGAGGACATAATGACTGAATTTTCATATTTAGACAACTCATCCTTTAAGGCCTCTGTTAAAGTAAAGTGAAGCTTAAATTTTGAAACGTGAAACTTAAACGGTTGAGACAATATGGAAAAAGAATAAATCCAGCACTTTTTTCCCACGTTGCCTACCTTCTCGTAGTTGGTGAAACCCCCCATGACGGCCGGGTCCACGATCCCGTTCAGCAGCATGGAGAGCGGGTTGATGGGCAGGTTGGGATCGTTGAGATGCCTCTGCACCATGCTGCTGATCTTCTCATTGGTCAGCTGCATGGTTTCCATGGCGTTCTCCAGCGGACTGATCTCCTCCTGTGCAGCACAGGAAGCGAAGGCGTCATCAGATATTCTCAGCTTCCCAGTATTTACTCTACACACACACACATCACGCGACTGTCTCTGTAATTCCAACAATCAAGCGGAAGTTTTCTGCGCTCAGCGACGAGGGACACGTTATTAGAGGACGGGGCTCAGAAAACCCTCAACTTAGCACATAAATCATGTAGGATAGAGAAGCAATGAATCATTTTCCCCATCGTGTCCATACATGAACCTGCAACTGTCAGACGAAGATGGATAGTGCGTCGGTGTACAGGAAATTTCAATTCCCATGTCAACAAAATATGATTGGCAATCCTGAGAAAAAGGTGAAGAAAAATCCTCGGAAATGCTGCCATTAGTTTCACTTCGATGTGAGGGCGAATTCTAACTGAGCCCGTGCAGCTCCACGTGTGGGCAATCTCATTACTGTGGATGGAAAAAACAAAAAGAAAACAACTCCTCCTCCATCTCCCAGCTTGCTCGTAGGAATTTAGAAGAAACATGAGTGGATTGTTGGGTAAATGTCAGATTAAGACCCGGGGCCAAAAAAATAAGGATGTTGTGCCAGGGAGACAAATCTGCAATCTGCGCCGGTATGTCTCGGGCCAGCTTGGTAAAAAGCATTGTCAGATGGACGGCTTTAGCTGGGTGAATCTCAGCCCAGTCATTAAGCTTTAAATAGAGAGTCTGACCCCGGGGACCTGGCCTCTTCCCGGCTCATCTGGAGGGCAAGCTGCTCCTGACAGTATGTTCCAACCCAGCCTGAAGGAAGAGGCCTCCGCTTTGAATTAGCGCGGCTGCGGAGAGCAACACTTCACTTCGCGGACTCGGGGAGTTTAGCGCCAGATCAAACCTTTGTAGTGAAATGATTGCGCTGCGGATGTAGTCACCAGAGGGACCTTTGTAGTGATCACGTGATGATATTTTAATGGCTATTAATGCAAAGTGAGAAGGCTGGAGTACAAACCAGAGCTGATCTGAATTACATTTTTAAGATTCAAGCTTCTATTGAGGCTTGTGAATGACGCATGTCTGGCGTTATACTGTCTTTAACGATGTAACCAAACTGGAGATTTCCTCGACAGTTGTTCTGCATCGTTCCAATGTTGATTTAGAAATTCAACGTCAACATTATGAATGAAGCTTCGGAGCTTAACGCCCTGAGTAAACCCCAACGTCTGAGGAGAGAAGGTGCCTCCTTTCAAAAGCTTTCACCAGCAGCACAGACATGAAAGTGACTAATCAAAGCGACAAATAAGGAGTAATTGATTGTGGGATACTTACCCGGGCTAATTACGCTAAGTAGTGCGTTTGTTTTGGGACAAACTAATGACACGATAAAAGGATGAGACAGGTGTCTTAGATTTAAGTGACACTGTAACCTGCTCTCGCGCTCCGGCTCATATTACTTTATTCATTGCTCAACACGACCTCCTCCAAGAGAAGAAAACACATCGGAGCCTGGAACGGGGACACGCAGACCGGCTTTTTTAATTAGTCAAAACAACAGAGCTCCAACGCTGAAATTTTAATGTGGTTTCAGAGGGATGGAGGGGAGATGTGCTCTTTCCGAGCGCGACGGTAAACACTTCAGTCAGTTCGCTGCAGTCGGACCGGCCTCTCATCAACCGGGATTCAATACAGCAATCCAGGTAATTCTATTACAGGAAAATCAACAGTGAGTGAGTTCTGAACTCTCCTCCTGGTCGTGTTTGTGCTGTGTAGCTATTTTCAGTGGAAACGGGCTTTAAGGAGTGCTCGGTGAATCGATGCCGGCCCTCTGGCAGGGAGGGAACGTGCCCTGCCGTTAGTCTGGGGACTGGCACGCCTCGCGTCCACGCGGCTGTCTATACAGCTAAAGTGGACAAATCATATCGATCGCCTCTGAGCAAGGCTGCGGATCCTTATCTGATTAGGAGGCCTGCCGAGTGCACAGGCCGCTCGTACTCACCGTGGAGACTGACTTGACTTCAAACCAGCGCAGGATGCCAGGAAGTTTGTAGGCGGTCGCGTACGTGGTCCTTTCGATCCACATGTTCTGTCGAGAGGATTGCAAAGAGGTGAAAATTAGACAACCCTAACTCCTGCGACAAAGGAATTCAACTGACATGACTTGGCAGTGTAAAACACACAGATTTGCTGTCTTTGTGCCGAACCACACTGAAACAAGGGAATATCACAATATGACGTATACGTCAATACCAATCATCTGCTTCTCATACTGGTTCTGTTAAGATAACAAATAATTTTACGTTCTTGTATTTAAAAGGAAGTTCCTAACCTGTAGGTACCTCAAGGTAAGAAAGGCTATCATATTAGACCACCTCTGCATGAATGAGAGTAAGATGATGTGACGGTTGTTAAATCAAAGCCAACTGAAGGTGAGCCGAAAGGAAGGAGGTGTCCTAACTTTAATAATATGAAGTCTCCTCCAAGACATCATGGAGCTCAAACAATGACTTTAGATCTTAAAGAGGAAAAACATACAACACAGGAGAGGAGGTCCCTTGCAACAGGGTTTCAAGACGCATCCTTATTTATCAGCGTGTGGAAGGAAAAAAAAAATCTGAGCAATTAAAGTAACGACAATCTGATTTAGAGCGCACTTACAACTCACGCTGGAGCGAGCAATATGGAAATTACAAAGGTGTGTGTGTGTACACAACATGTTTAATACGTCTGACAGATACAGTATGTCTAGCGATGCATATCCATCGCCGCCCTGTCAGGTCGGAGGGAGAAAGCGGTCCGTCACGTTACTGAGTGAGTCTGAGATGAGTTAAATACATCAGCCTGCTCTGCTGCAGCGACGCCACAGTAAACACAGATAGGAAATCGTGAATGGGTTTTAATTTGTCGCCCTTGTCATTTGAAACGTGGACAAAACATTATTCATGAGTTATATGGTAATAGATGCACCGGGCACCAGATCTGGATCACTGTCAACAATTTCATCTCGCCTGCATCTTCTGGCGGGCACCTTAAAACTAAACTAAAATCCTCTGTATCCCCCTTCTGTGGTTTAAAATCTTCTGCCTGTGTAAATGAGGAGTTCTGCCACGCGATTGATTTCTTCTACTGGCAGAAAAAAACTAGAAATATGTGCGGAACATAAACCCTGAACAATAATCCAGCAGAATCCCATAATAAATTACAAAGCAGCGACGGCGCTACCGAGACAAACAAGAAGAAACCTGATCAAAACAGACCGAAATGAAAAGCTTTTCTCTGCTTTGCTCCGTCTGCCGAACCTCAGCGTCAGAAGAAGGCTAACAAACAAATCGGATCATTATTCTGCCTGTTGTAATCTACCCTCCTCACTACATTATCTTGCAAATGAGCAAGTTTTTGCGCAGTTAGTGGAGCTGAATCATTTGTTCCGAGAGAGAAAAAGAAATCCTTGTTAACTAAAAAATGGTTTCCTATCCTCGCTATCGTAAAACTCTAACTCTGCTTTACCAAAGCAAGGCTGCAAGTAACGCTTTCTAAAACCTGCTGCTGGACCTTTTAAAAATGCATTCATGCCCTGCAGAAGCTCAAATGATCTTTATTATAGTTCAGTACTATGCAGCCTTCCTTATTATTTTTAGAGACAAAACTATCCTAATTATTTTTCATTTTCAAGAGCATGAAAATTAAAAGGGCACTATGTAGTCCTGGAGAAGAGATTCACACTTATATTTATATATTTATATTTAATACAATAACTGAATGATCAAGCTGTTCTCAGGGGAAAATAAGGTCCCCAGAACCCTGTTTGAAGCTAGAAAAGGTGGCAGGGTCCGCCACATACTGCATAAAAACAGTAAAATAGTATAAAATTGTGTTGTTCTTTCAGTTTGTTAATTCAGTCATGAAAACAAAGAGAGTTTGTTACTTTAATCTGTTATAGGCATAAAAAAATAAGTCACTGAGGATCTCTCCTTCTCCCAAAACCTCACACTGCACCTTTAAACTGCTCGCGGGAGAACAGGAGGAGAAAAAACAGACAGTAATTACCGCGAACTCGTTGTCGGGGTCCTTCTCTCCCTTCCTCACCGGCTTGGAATACTGGAATTTATGGACTTCATTGACGGTGTAGAAGCTGTGGAGGAAGAAAATCAGCACCTGAGTAAATTAAAAGTGTTCTGGGCGGTCTGCAGCCTGATCCAGAGGTTGATTGCTTTGCTTCAGGTCAAACACAGGACAGCCCCACCTCCAGGCGGTGGCATTTAGCATGTTGGTTCTGACTAGCTGCCTGAGGCTGGGCCTCATCGACATGGTGAATAAATTAATTTCAGGGTCCCACAAGTGAGTCCGGCATGTCAGACATGTAGAGAAGCTGCGGCATACGTTACCAGCAGAGGTGAACTTTGTCAAATCAGGTTAATGGACTTCTCACACCAGGAAAACGCTGGTGTTACATTGGTGGCTGTGGGAGCAGCTGTCTGGACACACACATGCTGCCCCACATAGATGATCTTTTTTTTTTTTTTTACATCTTTCTAGCTCCCTCTTCTTGCAGACAGAATGTCCTTTTCACTCTCTCCGAGGGAAATGAACGCAGATGTATTATCCTCATGCAGCATATTGCACTTCCCAGTCCTAAACCGACGCCATATGGTTCCGAGAGCATGCTCTGCCTTTATTAGCAAACAATTATGAATAAAATATGAAAGGAAACAGCGCTGCTCCAGAACCGCTGCTCTTTTATGTTGACAGTCACAGCAGAGAGTGTGTGTGTGTGTGTGTGCAAATAGGGCGCTACAACTTATGAACTGTTTCAGCTGAGGGACTGTTAATGTTTGGCTCATGGACCACTTTTGTGACACCAGGCCAAGTCCACACGTACACAGTACATTTTGGAAACAGGGTTTTGAAACTGAAACCATCTCTGTTCGGGCACATTTTCAGATATAATCTCCGTCATACGAACACACCTGAGGACGCATCACACGACATCAAACATATGCTGAGCATGATTGTGGCGGTGTAAACAGGAAGCAGACTCTGTTGGTTGCTTAGTTACAGAAAATAGTATAAACAGTTTTTACTTTGACTGACCTTTTAACGTTTAACGACCAATTTAGTTTCCGATTTTTATTTGGATCTGCATCTTATTGTACTAAATCACAGATACCAGCCCCTAAATACACCTGATTTTTTTTCATCAAGGTCCACGCTCCCTGAGAAATTCACCCAAATCTCACAATGAGATGTCCCGTGTCCCTTTAAAATGTCCTGGATCCGTCCTTTTATCCACATCCACACCAAAAGTTATTAGGGTTTATTCTGGGCCGAGACTCATCCTCCATCCAAGTTTCGTGGAGTCTGTTCAGTAGTTTTTTTGTGTAATCCTGCCGACAAACCAACCGAACCGACAAACGGACACGGGCGAAAACATCACCTCCTTGGCAGAGGTAATGGCATCCGTTCCATCAATGTTCAGGCAAGTTCACGTTTGCCAACAAACATTGATTCCTGAAAATCTTCACCCTGGCAGTCGTTTTCCAAAAAGTCAGCTTTCAGTGACCTAAAACGCTGTGTAAAAGTTTGTTTTAACAAATACCCATGTACCTGTGAACAGGGCCTCAAACTACACGGATACATTCAGCTCAGGTCTTACTGGTACCTGAGTCATTTACATTATCAGACAATCAGATGTGCTTGGTCACAGAGGGCAATGCGGTGTTTAATGAACATGATGAGACCCATTCCCAAATTAGCTGAGAAAACGAGGCATTAACCTAAAAAAAAACAAAAAAACCCTGAGCTTGTGATCTAATAAACAGATTAATAAAGCAGCTTTAAATCAGCCGCGCTACCCCAATTAAGCCTTTTTACGTGTCATTAGCTCGCGGGCGGGTGGCGATGCGGTGGCGCGGTCTGGACAAAGCAAGGTCAGAGGAAGGGGTGTGCGCCGCGCCGCCCGCCGCTCGTGACCCCTCCGGCTCAAACAGCTCAGTCTCATTGCTATGCACTGTTGATCTTTTTGCACGGAATGAGAGAATAAATGAGGGAAAGGGACAGAGAGAGAACCTGGGAAAAAAAAATAGTAAGAACTGGAGACGGAAACAGAGAGGACAGAGTTGGCAGAAGAAGAGAGACGGACGGACAGTTGGTGCAGAACGATCCTCAAACCCTCTCCAAACACGGCTGTCTAATCTGGGCTATTAACAGACTTGCATATTCCAATCAGACACAGTTTGCAAACAAGCAAACAGGCGGCTGCCGCTGAGGGGATGTGACCACCGGTGCAAGCGTGCGATAAGATCAGTGCGCAGGTATATTTGCCTAAAGGTTTTTCCGAGTAAATGTCTTCTTTTAATTACGTCCGTTGATGCGGCGGGTGGCGTATCAAAGTGAATTTGCACAGCCGAGTGACGCGGCGGGGTGATGGCGGGCGTACAGATCAGGCAAACATGTGGGAGCGGAGGGGCCCCGCGTGTTTGCCGCGGCCCCCGGCAGGCGACACAATGGTATTAATGATGTCAGAGAAACAATGTTGTACTTGGCACGGCGACTAATACCAGATGGCCGGTGCTAGTTTAATATCCACGAGAACGACAAGAAGGTCAACCGCCGTTTGTTCTGCACAGACGCACATTTACATCAAGGTTTAATCCGCCGCAGCGGCCCTCGACATGACACACTCTTACAGAAAAAAAAAAGGTAATGGACTTTATGCATGTCTCCAAAGTGTTCTTGAGTGACTGGGGGGAGCAAATTGGGCACCCTGGACTGAAATGCATCCTGCGTGACTTTTGTAACACACTCCGCAATTGTGAAGAAATGAGCGTGGGCGCAGCGGGGATATCTGTCTTACCTCAATATTTGCTCAGAGACGAGTTTGTTCTGGAACTTGGCAGGAAGGTCTAGGATGGGTTTCACCGTGAAACACTGGATGTCTTCAGCGGGAACGTCAAGGAAATAAATGAAACTGTCGAACTCGAACGAAGGAAATACAATCAAAAGGCAGTTAATGGCATTTGATTAATTTACATGTCATTTCACATACGATGAGTGATACACATTTTTATTGGAAAAAAAGATGTATCACAAATTATATTAACATCAAAGGTGCGGTAGGTAAAAATTGTCTACCTGTTGAATTTATATATGAAACATATAGGGGGCAGCATATCACTGGAGTAACTCCTAACTGTAGCTGCCAAGTAATGGTTTGCGCTTGGAGCAGCGGGGAAGTGTTGGAGAGAAACTATAAATACAACCTACTGAAATTTGAATATTTACTCATACAAAAAATGATTATGATCTCAGCCACACTCTTAAAAATGAATCAGTGGTTTGTGCTGAGGATACATTGTCCAGAGGAAGACTTTGTGTCCTCGCTGGGCGGCGTAGTCGTCTTCATCTTCTCCGCGTTGGGAAACTGCGTGAGAAGACGCGCTTCGAAATCCTCCCTGCGCTCGTACTCCTTCCCGCGGTAGATGAACATTTTATTCTGCAGGATGAGAAAGAAAACAGTGACATATCATTTACACACATCATGTGGACATGAGGGACATGGTCTCCATTTTCTGAATAGGACAAAACTGTACTGTTAGGAGAAAGTTACATGGATGAAAGCCACTTTGATTTGTACATCCACTTGGCTTGGTGCTGCGACTGGGTTAAAAGACATTATCATAATCTCCATATTAAAAACATGGAAATGAAGGTGACACAAAGTTCTTGGCACCGACTCAGTGATGAGTCAATCCCAGCTGAGTTCAGAGTGGGCTTGCCTCAGCAGGACTTCTGTTTCAGCCAAATGGCAGCCTGCAAAATGGCCAAGACCACTTTGCCGGGGGGCTCGTTCACAAAAGGCAATGAAAGTGATGAAGTTTCATTCAAACTACTGGAAATGGTCCACACGTTAGGATGAGGATGGGCCCTCGTCTCAGCTTCTTCACATCTTAGGCTGATCTGACTTTCAAAGACGTCAGATCGCTGTACTGTTCATGTCACACAACTGTCCATCTTGTAATCAGGAATCTTGAATTCATTGAGGGGGGCCCACATTTCAAAATCTTTTACCGGGTTAATCCCAGACGAGTCTGTCTGATCTCCAAGCTAAATATGTGACGAAATCAAGCGAGAGGTTACAAAAAGAAACAAATGTTTAAAGTGGTTTGTGTGTTCATTTGCAGCAATAAGACAGGCAAGAAAAAGAAAAGAATATGGCAGAAAGAAAGGAAGGATTATCTGTTCTGCAGAGAGAACTGGATGTAAATAAATATTGTTGCAAAGAAAACGTATACCTGTACGATCGTATTTTGGTTTAGCAATGACGAGGATAAATACCGAAAATCTTTTCTGAAAGAAACTTTATTATTGTGCCCCCTCCATGAAAACAGATGTCTGATAAGACCAGGTTCAGAGCCGCTGCAGATAACAGTCTGCTCTCGGTGAAGCTTGTTTCATGGCTCCCTGACACAACCAGATATTGAGCCTGCTTGATATCGTTAGGGTTTCTGCGAAGGCAGCTCTCGGCGAGCTCTCGAAACGGGTCTTTGAACAGTTCACACATGGCGATCATCGCTCGCAGACGCGTTGCGGATTTGCCTCTGATCTTGGGCTTTTGTCAGCCATCTCCAATAACTGTTGGCAAGTGGAATAAGGGCTACAATCCTGCCTGAAACTCTGCATTAGCGGCTTGATCTCTTCTGGAAACCATCAGTTTGCCCTCATTGTGTGAATTACCAGCTCCATTCATTAGCTTAATGTGCGCATCAGACTATAAGCACAGCTTGAATGTCAGCATCTTACGGGGAGAATAGCCGGGCCATTTTTTTGCATTGCCTAATTTCTTTCATCCACCGTCGCCGCACAACAGCTCACACACAGCACGCCTTACACTCACGCACAGCGCACATCTCAATACCCCAATTAATTAAAGAAACTGCAGCCATGAAATATGCCTGGGGCCATTTTCAAATTTGCTTTGACAGATAAGTTGACAAAAGCACATTGATTTTCCAGTGTCATCCCCCCCAACGGCAGGAGAATCCACTAAATCTGCCCGACAATACACCGCTGCAATTTTCCGACGTTGAACAAGTGCGAGATTTGCTTCACATATTTTCTCTAAATCATTCTAATCCGGCTGAGGGCATTTAATCTTTTTCCATCGCCGCACACTGTAGGCCTGTTCATAAGAGGACAGCCCCATTATGTTTTTGAGCATTCTGGTCGTGTATACAGTAATCTCAGTGTCACGATTCTCATTTTCATTGCTCTCAAACCTGCGCTGGCTAGTCCTGGCAAAAAGAATCATTGTCATTGAGACAATACCTCACGCTAAAATGGTCTTTTCTTTCTTTGGCTGGAGGGGTAAAAAAGACAATTTCATACCGTGACGAGACAAAGCGGCAACTGTTCATATAGGAGCAATGTTATCAACTTCAAATGAAACACATATGGTCAGGCTTTAAGCGCTGCTGACATGCTCGTCGCAGAAACTGGAAGATCCGTAACATATGGGGGAACGGACAACAGGAAAACCAATGAGACATCGATGTGTCACCCTCTTGGCAGAGTTAGCTTCCCAGAGAGACTGTAAACTGTAAAATCAGATAAGAGACTGATAAAAAAAGGTCATATTGTTTTATTCCCAAAACAAACAAAAAAAAAATAACGTTACGTGAGAAGAGTGCACAGAGTGCTCCTAAAAATGTATGAGCGAGGGAACGTTCCTCCGTCTCCCAAAGTGCGCTCAGGGGTCCGTCTCAGGAACAGTTTGAATGATGGAGCGTGACAGCTCAGATCCGTGTCTCAGAACGTGGCGTGTTAGGATACATATTTCAAATGAACTTACACACACCCTCAACTGCTACTTTAAGATGAACACTCGCAGGAAACTCGGTACAGGGATTAGGGTAAAGTTTAGGACTGATGGGAAGAGAAGGGAGGAGGAGGAGAAATACGCCTTCCGGATGTAAAGTGAGAGAAACAACTGTAGAGGAAATAACACTTCAGATGTGTTTAAAAAGCTGAAAGATTTCTGTACAGAGCAAACACAGATAATAGAAGCTTCAAAGCTTCTTGACAAGGTTCTGTGGCTTTCACGTTTGAAATATTGACTTAAGATACGTATTCTGTGCCTTTATAATGGTCAATGCCAAACACTGGATTTTTTTACAAAGAACTACACGACAGAGAAGATAAGTGGATCGATGGTTTAGTTGCACCTGCAGATATAAACAAATGTCGTGATCTAGAGCTTCTCACAATTAGCAAGCACCCCAGTGTCTAACCACATTAACAACTAATAAATCATAAGCAGCTGAATTAAGCACTCTTGCATAAAATCGATCCTTGAGGGGGGTGGGCCCAAAATGCCTTTATCTGAGTATCGATTTTCTCATATAATTGACTTTTCCCCGAGGACACTGCGATGCTGCGACACAAACAGCAAACACAAGGTGTGAAACAAAAGCCCCTCCAAACTATATTTATCTTATTAAGTCACTGGAATTGAATGCTTCCCTTCTGTACTCACACAGGAAATTTCAACATATTTAGGAAATATATCAAGAGGGCGGACAAAATCAGAGGCGTTTCCTCACTGTCAGGAGGAAAAATGCTTTTGCATCTGTTTGGCTGTATTTATCCTACAACACTTTAAGGTCCGGTGTGTGGGATTTGGTGGCATATAGCAGTGAGGTTGCAAAACGCCAAAAATGTGAAAGGCAGTGTTTGGTTTGTTGGTTGGTTTCTGGGCTCTGCTTCCTCTGTAGACGTAAAAAAACTCATTCTAAGGTAACAAAAAAGACTAATTCTTATTTTCAGGTGATTACACACTGATGAAAAAATAACTACGAATATATATTCCATTTCTGCCCATAGATCCTCTAAAATCATACACCCTTAAATTAACTTATAAACTCTGCTGGAATATAATTAGGGAAGATAATTAAGGCTAATATTTACTGGCCTGAATATTCAAAACCAGCTTGCATGCTACCCTAAATCTCATGCAGCATAAAGAAAGACACGATTTTAAAAGACAAAAAACAATAAACGAGTACATTAGAGCAGCTACAAGGAACTTTCTGTCCCCTGTGGACAAAGGCAGTAATGTTTCCGCCCCCTCGTGTTGTAAAGATGAAACAGAAACGCAGCATATGTTTATTACATTCTGCTCTTTTAAACTCAGATGTCTGCAGGATGCATAGTGATTAGGTAATGTACTGCATCTATGTGTAAGATTAATAACAGTAATACAGTGATGGTAAATCAAATTAAACTTGATTTTAAACCTACAGCTAAAAGGTTTGGTTGCTCAGTAAAGGTAATTTTCTTCACTGTGAAGCTCTAATTATCCGACCTAATCGCCCATATAGAAATCTTCTTGCTGATGGTCTTGTTTGATTATGTAGGTCATGAAGAGGCATCGGTGTGAATTGACTGTTTCATAACCAGTTTTAAACTTTCTGTAGTACATTCAGGTGCAGACTTCTATTGATAAAGGCAACCTTGCATTCACTTGCCCTAGGTATTTCATGAAAGGTCAAACTGCCTCCAAACGAATAAAAAAGGAGAGTAAAAGACAGAACTCGATGCTGTCCTCAAAGGCTGTTTAAATAGACATTTAGATTAGGCGAGTGCAGCTTGCGCGGTGTGTAATGGAGTTTCTGCCCTGCCAGATGAAAGAGGTTAGGAGGGGCACACAGAGATCAGAGAGACCCTTGTGAAATGGCTGTTCCTCATAATAGAGCTAAAATGGTATGATCAGGGATCACTGTTCTTGAAACTGGACTTTTACATCATCATCATCTTCCTCAGTAAGGACGTTTAGGCCATTTACAGTGTTGCCTGTGTGATAAAAATGGCTTTAATTTGTCCTCGACAGGGAAAGCAACACCTTCGTCAGCCTCTCCGATGACAGCCTGAAAACAGCTGTAATGAGGAAAGTATTAAAGGCAAACAAATCGTCCTTCATCAGCACCGTTCGTTCCCTGCAGATGGACAAATTCCTGCTTCAGTTTAATTTTCTTGTTCAAATAACAGTTGATATGTGGACAGAACAGGACACCCTTCACAGGCAGAGAGCACCTCAGACACAAAGTGAGGCCGGTGAGGAGATATCAAATGCCTGTTAAACACATGCTGAATTTTGCGATGAGCTGTGATCAGATTGGCCGAAGGCCAGCCCGGGCATTTAGAGGGGAAGTACAGATCAGTGCAGGTTTAGCAGCCAAGAATATCTGCTGTTGATTCAGTTTCATCCAGTGCTCATGATGATCATGGGCCAACTAATGGTGGTTATCACGTAGAAAAGTGCAAATCTACTGTGACATTACCCATTTGCATCGCTACGTTTTTTTTGGAGCCAGATGTGACGATATTTAGACCAGAGAGTGGAGCCGTGGAGGGAAGGTATCGCTACACCTCTATTATCCTGACTGAAAAACCGAACACGCAATGGTAGTGTCTGGTCAATCACAAGGTTGTGTAAAGCGTATCCTGCTTCATCGTCTATTTTTCTCTAAATGGAACCATCATTGATAAAATGAAAACAATGCTGTATTGAAAAAGATGTAAAACTCGCGATTGAGACCATAAACTCATTAGGAATTAGGAAAGTGAAAAGTAGGGCCATTTTCTCATAAGCTTACATACAATCTGACTTGTTTTTTGAAACCAGTGGAGTTGCCCCCTGCTGGTTTGTAGGTTTAAGGCACTTCTTTTGAGACTTTGTCCAGGTTTTATGCAGTCAGTTGTTAGAAGTTGGGATGGCTTCCACTTGCAAGAACGTTCTGAGTAAAGCTCCAACTATCCAACAAGTACGCCTGAATGTTTTAGGACGATAACCCATGACTCAGCAACCAGCAAAAGCAATTCACAATGTGACCATATCACCTTCTTTCACTCTATTGGGATTGGTAGCACTGTGTCCTTGTGCTCACTGTGCGGGGACAGAAAGGTGTTTGTTGGAGTCAAAGGCAGTGTTAGCAGTGTGATCAGCCTTTGGATATAGATAGATTTTGTGGGGGCGTTTTCAGGATAGACCAACAACCCAGCAAACAGAGTGACTGATACAGTACGAGCTACGTACAGGCAGACTTGAAGACACATGGAGAGAAGAAGGGCGGCTAAAGGAGCTGTGAGAGGTGGACCATGAATGAGAGAGGAGAAGGCTGGTAGGAGATCGCGCCTCATTCACAACTCTGCCTTCTTCCGAAACCCACTTTCCCACACTGACAGGCCTCTATCCAGCACTTTATTCTGGGTACACTCTATAACCCACACATGGAACAGCTGCTATGATTCACAGTTTGTTTCCTGCCAGTGAGTGACTAAGTAAGTGAAAGACAGACCAGGTGGGACGTTGAACAAGCGAGTCCCGCCAGAACAACCAAAACCGGTGGGAGTGAGGCGCCTGAGCACATATGTATTGACGGCGATGGGCTGAGAACTAAGCGAGCGCTTAGGAACATATTGATCATCTGTTTTGACATGTGGCTCGTCCACGCTGTGTTGCGGGGGATGCATGTTGATGCGAGTACTCACGCGTAGGAAGGAGGGGAACCCCATGCCGTAATAGCCCACGGCAAAGTAGTCCGGTTTGGGCCGGATGACCTTCACTATGTTCTCGTAGAACTGGGCTTGCTTCCGCTGTTTGGAGACATTTACACATCAGATTTTCTTTTGTATGATCTTTCTTTTGTGTTATCTCTTTATGCGAATACTTCTTATCAGGGCCAGAACATAAAAGTGGTTTTTAATCTCTCCCGTTTACAGGTCCCATATTTTTTTTGTTCAGAAACCGGTTCAGGAGCTTTACAAATACTGTGAAAGTATCAAAACGCTCAATCCATGGAGAAATGCATTCATAAATTGTGCCTTCAAACAGGACAAGGTTGTGATGCCACAACTATACAGTCACCACCATGCGAAAATACAGTGGTCGGTGCCTGCTCGGGCCTGTGAGAGCCAACCAATCAGAGCAGACTGGGCCTGTTTGGGAGTGGGGCCTTAAAGAGACAGGCACGACACAGAGGCAACTGACAATTTTGATAGAAACCCAAAATATCAGTCTAAAAATGAGAAAATATGGGACCTTTAAACAAATAAGTACACTTCAGTCTGCTTTCCTCTCCTCTCTAGTATTAATAGTCAATATATTGAAAAGGCTCAATTTATGACATTCAAGTTAAGCACAAAGATATTATTACTTACCAAGGATGCGCTAAGCTGCTCAAAGTCAAACATTTCATTCTCGTACTGTTCCGCCAGTTCCTTCCCCAAAATGATTGCCTCCTCCCACATCTATTGGGACAAAAACAGAGACAATTAGTGAATTTATGAGTTTTCAAGAACCTAGCTGAGATGAAGCATTCCTTTGTCAGCCAGCAGAATTTCACAAATGATCTCCCTGGTGATGATATTCAATAAAATACTTTTTTCTAAATAAATAAATGAGATTTCTTCACATTATATCATTATTCGTTTGTTTTATTCTTCAGTCTAAACCACTAGAACCTAAGATGTGTCCTCCTGGAGAAACAAAATTCATCATTGTGATGCATTTCCCCCCTCGAGACTCATCCAACGCAGTGGAGTGGGTGTCACACAGACAGGAGCCACTTGAACATGTTGAAAGGCCTCTAAGTGGCTTCCTGACAAACTAGATTGGGCTGAATTGATCTGGGCCAGGCTGGACGAGGACCAAGTCCAGACTGCCACTCAGATCAGCTTGCCATCAGTAAGAGCGGCGCTGGCATCACCATCTGGGACTGCTTTCTGGATGACTTCGATGACAGACTTAGATAGTGTCCTCAGTTGATACCCCTCCCTCTCTGGAGTGTTGATGTGTTCTCACAGCCACTGTAACACTTCCTGATCACTCCGCTGTGTTTGTGTGCGCATGTTTAGCCAAGGCTATTTCAATTTGTCGTCTCCCTGGCCATATCCTACTGAGTGACAGTTGGCTGGAGAACCAAGTGTGGTGGCTTCACCCCCAATGCTGATGACACATGGACAGCCATGGGACATCATCTCTGAGAAGCTCTGGCCTCGGTCCTGCAGAACCTTTCCAGGCTTAGCTTACAGGCAAAAAAAAGAAATACATTTCTGGGATGAAATCTGAAGAGTGTAGAATAGCACAGTAACCAGGTCCTACGCAGCTGGAACATTTTCTCGAAATCAGAAGCACATACGAGCTGCTCTTCACGTCACAATGGGATGGAATCATTCAGAGATAGCTTTGAAGTATGTCACTGAAGTGGTGTGAAAGGAAAAGAAAAGGGATAGTGGGGGAGCAGGAAATAAGGTTTCGTGGGAGGCAGGAGGAAAACACAAAGGAGCCACATTAATGCTCGTGTGGTCTGATATGTGCCGTCGTCCATATGAGCCTCAGCTAAGAGAAGAGGATTACAAACAATCCGCGTTCTGTAGGAATATCAAGCTAACATTCTTCTTCAAGACGTGCCAAAGGAGGTATTTAACAGAGAAGACCGCTTCTAAAAATAGCACCCTCGGAGTCCAGGATTTATCACGATTATGACCAATCTCCCACGAGTGCGTGCCAGAAACGTGCGCACGTGCGTCTCTTACCTTGCCCTTGTCGAAGTAATTGATAATCTGCTGGTAGAGCTGGTCCTTAAGCTGTCCTTGAGTGGTGGCCTGGTAGCCGTCTCTCTGGGTCAGGTGGGCTGCACACGGCTCGTCCGACCACTGCAGGAGGAGAAGTTAGCATTGGGGGGGTCAACGAGGTGCAATACAGTACAAAGCGAAAGGGGGAACAGGTGACAAGAAATCAATCACTGAGTTATAGCCAATGCAAATGGGGCGAGATTGATGTGTAATTCTTTTTAAAGGTGCCCTGCACTCTGACAGGGCAAGATGGAAACTGGAGACATGGGCAATGAAACAGGCGTCGATACATATCGAATGGGTTCAGAGAGCGCATCAGTGCAACGCATAGCTTGCTGGCTAATGCTGCACTCACATGTATTCAGGTATTCAGTGTACACATTTCTGTGATGTTCACAAAGTTAGTTCACGTTTTTTTTTTTAATCACTGGTGATGTTCTGAGAAGGCGTTGCTGGGTCACTTTTCTGCTGTTTGTCATTCTTGCCAGACATGTTTGCAAGTTAACTGATTTTATTAGACCTGTTTTTGTGCACAACATCTGAGTCCAAGACAAATTTCCCTAAGGGGACAATAAAGCGTATCGTATCATTTATTTACTGTGGTTATTACTCTATTTGTATCAGGCAGTTTTCTCGTAATATTCTATCGCAAACTCAAAACGAATGTTAAATTTCCCCTAAACCCCCAAATTCCATCCAAAACCTAAGGGCATTCATTCATTCATTCATTCATTCATTTATTCATTCACTTCCAACTGAAAAAACACAATTATTAGCTTCTCATTGTCCAGATCACTAGAGATGCACCAATTGATCGGCCAATGACCGGAATCATTCGATTAACAGCCTGATCGGCCACGACCAATGACTCCTGAGTCAGTGTCAGATATTACTCATTCTGTGCCGGTCAATTTCACAAACGTTCACAAAAATGTGTGTGTATGCTGCTAATTTTAGTTTTCAGAAAGACAGAAAATCGGGATCAATAGGTAGAATAAAAAAAAAGGAAATTAGCCATCCATCAGCCAAGAAAATTGCAATATGTGCATCTCTAAAGATCATCAACGTCTTCTCCTGGTGCGAGGGACATACACAACATCTGGTTGTAAATTTCATCGTGAAGGCCAGCGAGAGTGAAGAAACTTGGCTCTCGTCCACTAAAATGATATCCAGTTTGCCGTCTACAGTCTGCCTGAATCTATGTGAACGCAGCGTAATGATTTCTCTTACAGCACAAGCACCTAAAATGTCCTGTAGAGTGAGCCCACTGGAAGCCAGCCCGGTGAAGTGGAGCTCGGGGAGGCAGAGTGAAGCATCACTTATGTTCGTGTTAACAAAAAAACATCAGATACAATTGAGTCACGCGGCAGTGAAATCTTATTCACTATGAACTCTGCTTGATTTTTTTTAATACAATGGTAGTAAAAGTAGAACCGTGACGGCATCCTTTTATGCCGACTGTGAACTCCATCGAGCCTCTTCTACACCCAGTATGTAAGAGGCTTCTGATGGGCCAGAGCAGCTCAGCTAACAGGGAGATGGACAATCTGATTAGCTTCTGTGTCGCAAGAGCAGAATCCTATAAAGCCTGATTTGTTACCAGCCAGTTTTAATTTGGGATTCTACTGGGTAACCCGAAGAGTTATGATCTCTGTGAAAACCGACCAAGTCTTTGGTGAGGGCCGCATTTGAATAGCGAAGCCAGAGAATTTGCATAAAAAGCTGGAAAGGGACGAAAAAATAATTGCTCTGCACTTTGTTGTGGCGTGAGGACGGGCGCTGGGGGGGGCTTCGGATCGGGTTATTGATTCATTTACAGCTGGACTGCAGCATTTACAAGGTAAAAAGGGGCTCGGTTTATTCATGGCCGGTCTGTGGCCCCGCATCGACTGAACTAAAGTGCTGATACGTCTCTGACAACACACAAAGACCTGTGTATTCATCAAGCATTATTATACAGCTGCAGGTACTTTACTGGAAGACTAATTATTACTACAGGAGCCAGTTTTCTCTAACTGCTGGCGGATGCAGAATTAAGCATCCATCATTCATCCTGATTCAAGCTTGTTTACACGTGCCTGTGTGCGAGAACAAAAGGAGGACAGTGACTTCAAAGATTACATTGGAGAGCTTATTGGAGAAGAAAAGGGTTTATCTAGACTCCGGTGGAACAAAATTAACCAATTTCCACGGTATAACAGTGAAGTCCTCTCTCAAGGTATTGCCCAGGAATGCCACAGCTGCTGGGAGATGAGCGGAATTAAAATAATAACAACACAAACAACTCCTGCGAACGCTACGGTGACTGCTCAGCGAGGAAAATGTGATTCAGTCACAGTCTGCTCTCCCCTGTCGGGGCCCGTACAAAGGCTGAGGCAGCCAGCTATTTATGCGAATACAGATGAGACGTTGGGCGCGACCATTTTGGATAAAACGCAGATGAGGAACAACTCCCAAATTCAGGGCAGAGCGAAACCCCGACTGGGAATAGACACTGCAGCTTTTTGTTTTGAGGAGTTCGCCGTGTGGATGTGGTATATTTTCGGGTGAGGATAAAAACTTTCGAAAAGCCCGGCGCAGGCCTTCGCTAACAAAAAGGCGCGTCCTTAAGAGAAATGAGAGTTATACGAGAGGAGTTATATTTGCACTTTTAGGGTGTGACAGAAACATGCCCCGTTTCCATCTCAACCCACAGCTGCTGAGACATGTGATTTTTCAGCTGACGGTTATCTGTTACCGGCTCACAAAGACGACAGTAAAAAAGTACACCGTTATCTTGAAGCACCTCAGGTGGCTGTTGCTGCTTTTTCCCTCTGCTTTGAACTAGCTTTTTTTTTTTTTCCAGCAGAGATCAGATACTAGCCGTGATTTGCATCGACTACGCAAGGCGAAAAAAAGACGCTGCTCAGCAATTCTGCCCCTCTTAGCAGCCATCTCATGCCGTGGTGGGATTAAAGGGATGTGGCCCTATCTCTCTAAGTCCTGTAAACGCTCTTTAATGCCTGAGGTTAAATGCCATCTACCTGACAGTAGCTAAACAGTGTATTTGGTTTGTGCGATCCATGCTGTTTGATTTCTTTCAGAGAGTGCACTCCTGGATTTATTCGCTGTTTGCATTGTATTTGTTTACCTTGAGCAGCTTGGCGTGCAGCAGCAGAGTGTAGGCAGCCTCGGTGTAGTTGTCGCACTCTTTGTGGAGGTCACACAGCTTGTACAGGTACCTGGCAGGAAACGGCAAATGATTTATGGGTTACGTCTGAGCGGGGCCTCTCACACTTCGCACAGACAGAAAGTTAACTCCGCTAGACTGATGCGCCTTGACAACCTCTTTTAGCCCGAATAACGGCTGACAGACGGATGGAAAACTGTGATTGGTGCGACTGCGGAAATAGAAAGTTAAATCTTATAATCCATTTTAGATCTCTGGGGACACAGAGCTGGGAGGAAGGAAGCCAAAATGTACAGAATTTGGGCTTCGGCAGGTAAAAATCCAGCTAAACCGAAGTTTCCAAAGGTAATTCATTAAATGTATTAACAGGCACAATGCTGAAAGTGACTTTGTCTTACCTGATGTACATCTCCTCTCTGTCTATCTCCTTGTAGAAGTTCTACAGGAAGGAAACAAAAACAGAAATTGGAACGGGTTTAAAAGGATTAATAGATTTCCAGCGACAACAATGAGACAAGACTGAATGTATCATGCTTACGCTGCATAACTCCCTCGGACTGACGTTACTTCTTCACATTTTCATAAGAGTATTTTGGCGGCGGGACAAATCAATTTTCTTAAAAATATGGTTGAATAACAAGGTCCTGGCTCGCAGCAGGCATGATGTAAGGTATCAGCTGAAGAAAAAGTAAGTTGGCTGACATCAGGATCACAGCGGCGGGGCGGTCGCGCTGCTCTCCCGGCCAAAACCTTAAAAACGTACATTTTTACACAACCTGGCAGAGCGCTGACAGAACATGACTCGGATAAATTCTGAATGTGGGCCAGAGGCCGGTAGTTCAATGCCGGCAGTCACGTGACACGAACCTGACATTTCGGTGCACCGGGATGAAATGTCACATGGCGGAGGAGAGGTGTTTCAGGTAACCTGCTCCCGTGATAACATCTTAATGCACTGTGGCATGTGGAGCTGGTTGTTGTTGTGTCCTGTCTGTGCGTAGTCGCAAGTCGTTATGGGCCCTTTATTGACGACATTAGCTTCTGAACAAAGCCTTCCTAGAGTGATGTGTACATTCACCCACATCTCTTTCTTGCAGGGGATTCAATGCGTCCATGCGTCATCAATACCAGGGCGAACCAGTTACATGAAGCATAAATGTAGCTGCAATCTGTCACTAAAAATGACTATGATTCGTCTAAAAGCTTTAACAGTTTAGAGAGAGTTTAAGAGTTTAACATTCATTCTTTTCTTTTCTTTTCTTTTCTTTTCTCTTGCTGCACAGAAATGTCATCTTTTATATCCAGACAATGTGGGTCAGCAAAGCTGTCGGGCAGTAGTGTGAGGCCAGGTAAAAGTATCAGTACATAATTGTAAAATTGCTCCGTTATAAAGTAAAAGTTCTGCATGAATAATCATACTTAAGTAAAAGTATTAGCAGCAAAACATAGTTGAAGTATTAAAGTTTGAGTTCTGGTCATTTGAATATCTATTGAAAAGAAAACATTCGAGAAGTTTCGAGGGAAAAATCACTATTTGGTGGAGCTTAAAACAACTCAGACATCTGAAATGTGGCCCTGATTATAGACAGTGTACCCAAAATCACGATAAAATATTATTTTGATAAAAGTAAAAGTGACCAGTATCAATAGTAATACGAGTAAAAGTCTTAAAGTATCTGATATCAAATATATTTATGTACTTTTCTTGCAATAAGTATGAAAAGTAGAAGTAAACATATTTACATATCTCTTTTTAACAGAGTAACTAGTAACTAATACTTAACCAATCACGTTTAAACAGTAACCTTCCCAACACTGATCATTACTGGGCCTGTGTGTATGTCAGGACCAGAAGAAGAGAAACCATCTTACGAGCACGTTGACGGTGCAGCTCATGCGGTTCTCCTTGTTCTCGTCGTGCATGATGGTCCTGTAGTCCAGCAACCTCTCCAGCAGCCGGACCACCAGCGTGACGAAGTTCTCGCCCGTCTTGGCCAGGTACTTGTGCTTCCTGCAGTGCTCCAGTAGGCTGGTGTGGGTTTTGTGCGTGCACAGAAGAGCAGAGAGGAAAAACAAATGTGAAGGATGCACAAGAGAGTTCTTCTTCTACAGTTTTAAAAAACGTCAAACTTCTGCCACTGAGGATTTGAGGGAATGTTCTTTTTTTTTTTTTTTGCCCATTAAAGCAGAGTTAGCTTCCAACTGTGCCGAAAGCAAATATCACAGAGGCACGCTGTGACGGGGAGTCGTGTGATCATCAGCACACTGTGATTATTTTGAGGAGTGCTATGTCGCAATTAGCATTATCTAACTTGTGAGATGCTCGGGCGTAATCCCGTCCATTAATCAGCACTTACATTTTCTGAAAGAGAACTTTGTACTGCTCGTCTCCGCGGCCCCCCTCCACCTCGTGATCCAGCTTGGTGATGATCTCGTTCTCAAACTGCAATTAGACAGAGCAGGCGTAAATAATCAGTGTAGGTAATTTTTCAATTCATTAACGCCGTCTCCCCGACTCGCTCTCGCTCTCCTCTCTGCATCGGGGCTTGGCTGAGGGGATCGGCGCTCCCGCTTTAATCGTCCCTCCACCGCAGCCCAGCTGGTTGCAAGCTGGTATTTTCTGCTCATTATTAAAGCTGTTCTTTATCCGTCCACATTTGGCTGGAACAAGGCTGCATCATGAGACACATCCCCTTCGCTTCTCTGACTGTATTTTATCTGTGAAATCTGGTTTGTTTCCACATGATAAAACCAGTTTTTTTTCTACACAGCTGCTACACACAAATAGCAGACTCCTTCACGTGTTGTCCAGTCGTGAACACAGAACAGGAGAGCAGAATGCAGCCGAGCGAGAGAAAGATAGATGCTGCTCTCTGTCAAGCCAAGGATTTACAAGAAGCATGAAGCAGCAGAGAGACCCAGTAAAGGGAATATTACTGGCTTACAGCATTAAAAGGGGTCAGGCCAAAGTGAAATTGATCACATTTCACTAAAGGGAAGGAAGAAGAAAGTGGCATTCACCTCCAATGAGCCAGATCCTGAGTGACACATTGACTTAATTAGCAGCACTCCCCTTCCCTCGAGAGAGGGATGCTGCTGTCTTCACAGGACCAAAAGGGCCGGCAGAGACATTCGGAAAGCCTTTGTGCTGCTCTACAATAAGCGTCACACACTTTGCGAGCCCACATAAACACCACAAAGCTGAAAACTGCCTGAGACATCTTATGGCAGAACAGCTGTAGCCAAACGGATTTGCTCATGCAGAAAGGCTTAATTTTGCACTGTAACGGGGCAGAACATTAAGTTCCACTTACCGTGGCTGTTGATAATCGCAGCAACAACAAAATGAGATTTGCAGAATTACAACTAAGCTCGCGGATATGAAACTTTTGCTCAGATGGACTGTCCCCCCCCTCTTCGCCGTTTACAACACCCGCTACTTTTTATTAAGTCCTTCTTGTGCTAAAAGCCTGTTTCAGAAGACGCACCCGCTGGAAGCTGCACGTGAAGTGGAACTCGCACTGCATCATGTCGAAGAAGATGGCGATGGTGGCCTTGCGCAACTCGATCTCAGGGACGAGCGTCATCTCCAGGATGGGACCCACCATCTCTGGGATGAATTTGATCTTGTGGGGCCCTTGAGACAGGAAATAAAAAGGACATGAACATATAAATGCAAATGTTTTTCCTGACTTCTCTTGTAACACCTTTATATCCAAAGTTCCTTATTTGAGTGTTTTCTTGCAGAAGGTGAAGGCATCGAACTTTAGAGTCGTTACTTTCAAAAGGCTTCATCAGGCACTAAATGCGCTGGTCTCAAGCCAGATCTTGTTGAACATTCACTTATCAATACTAGATGAAAGTAATGTGACCAGAAACCATTTGAAGTTCTAAGTTCCATAAGTAGCGAGAGCTGGCTGTGCTCCGATTTGTAGCAACTGGTTCAATTCAAGTTTTATAGTTTTGGAACAGGATGATCTAAAAGTGAGACTGAGTTTTATACAACTTTATAAAAGTAACCTAAATCTCATAACCCATCGATTTTCAAGATCTGTCAAAAATCACATTTAAAAATATTTCCAGACATTTTAAAAGATATGTTTGATCAAAAATGAAAAATATGTGATTATCCATTCGGAAGCAAGCCCCAAGATCCCAAGGTGATTTGAAAAAGCTGTTATTTAAATCCTTTTTAAGCCAACTACGTCTGTGTACACGAGCTTGATTGCGCGTCTCGGGTGTAAATAACGTCTTTTCAAAACAATTTGGGATCTGGGGCTTTCAGATGTTGTATGGAGCCCGTCTATTTCATTTGTTTAGGAGAATGCTGCAACCCTGTCTTGCTGTAAAGCTCCAGAAATGTTCTGTGGAGTAAGAAACTTCACCCTACTTTCCATCGGCATTGGGGATGGAGTAGAGAACGACATTTCATTTTTGGGTGAACTTATCCTGTTAGGCAAAGAATTCAGATTATTGAATTTTTTTTTTACTATAAGACTGACAGAAAGCATGATTCGATTTGGACAGAGCAACAAGCACAACATGTCGAGCCTAACTGGATGTGAATAATCCCCGGTGTGCTGCAGGTTTCATAGCAGCTGCTGCAAACAAAAAATAAAGTCTTCCGTCATAATAACTTCAAACCCAACACCTCAGTTAAAAAAAAAAAAAAACATGGCAAGGGGCTCATTAAAAACCCAGTGAATGAGTCAATCTTATCTGGTGGAAAACTTTAATTAAGGGATCAGATGGTGTAGATTAAAATGAGAAGACTTAAACGGAGGCACAGGTGGCCAAAACTAAAACCCCATCCCTGCACTACAATCCCATTCTATTGAGACTTGACTGTTGCGCCTCTCTTATCACACAACATAAAGCTAATTAACACGTGGCTGTCTATATTTAGCTGCCGGTCTTTGTAATGAGTGTGAGGGTTCTTCGCTGACTGATAATCACACACGTAACTCTGAGGAAACAACACTTGTGACACCTGTTGATTTGCTGCAGAGTTTGTACGTTTCATCTTCATCATTAAATACAGAAAAAAAAAAAACCAGACTATTTTCTTTTCGTCAGCAGTGTCAGGGTCGTTAAATGAAACTAAATGATACTGAAACAAACGAGATGATTACCTAGATTGTACCACATATCCCTGATTTCGAAGCCAATTTGTCTCCTCATGTCCTGGTACCTGAAACACAAACAGGATCAAACGTTACACAGGCCGTCGTCACATAATCACACAGAGGATGAAATTACAGGAGGTTGAATTGAATGAGATGGAAGGCTCAGGTTAACTCAATGAATACAATTCATATGAGTGTTCCCCGACAGTTTAAACTGCCTAATGCAATGTAACACACTGTATCTATGAATGGCTGTGTCGTGTTTCAGCTGAGCCGCAGCTGCCAGAGCCAAAGTTGGTATCGCTGTCGTTGCTTGTAATATGAAGTCGAAGTGAGAGACAGCTGTTGAGATTCAGTCAAAAAAAATCAAAGAAAATGAAATAAACCGAACATAACATATGGATGTTAACAGACAGGCTGTAAATCCAACATGCTGTTTGACGACACATCATCCACCATTGTCTCGTCGGTCAACTGTCCTCACTCGCGTCACATAACAAGTGAAATGTGACTCTGCTGCTGGCCCCGCTGCCACGTGGAGTGGACGCCTAACAATTGTAGCGCTGGTCTACGGTGGGGATGGCGGGCAAGTAGCGTCATCAGTGTGTGTCTGACCACCGTGTAACTGGGAATACCGACCACCACGGCAAGCCTTATGACAACATAAACCTTCTGGCCTCTGGAAGTTTGTCCATTCCGACTGAACCAGTCAGTCGCCCCTAGAGTCCTGTATGAAAGCAGCTGCATCTGTCATGTTTCTCCATTCACTCATTAATTCATTCACTCTGGTTTTTCCTTTAATTTGTCACCCGTCTCTCTTTCCTGTTGACTCCCTTCAAAGAGCTAAATCATTCTGTCGAAGAGCACCTCTTTGAGTCTATGCCTCAATGACACCTGTTACACAAGCGTATAATGAGGCTGTTTGAACAGATTCACAGGGCCATGACCGCGTTAAATCGTTTGTTTTGTCTTTTTGTGAGGTTCTCTGCAAAACAAACTCACCCTAATGAGCTATTTCCACTTGTGCAAGTTTGCAACATACTCACAGTCGGCGGGCTTTCAGCGAGGGTCTGTCTTTGCATTTGAACGTACAGAAGACATAAGACGCGAGGCGACGTGTTTGATCAGACCAACGCTTTGCCTCTTTGATTCTTCGAGTCTGGCTTGGTGTGTTGAGGGCTCTTATATAAAAACAAAGATTTGCAAGAGAAGCTGGAAGGATCACTCCCGTCTTGACTTTTTGTCCGGCTCCTCCGAACGAGGGGCTTTATAAGCTGATCAGCTCCGCCATGTCGGGGTCGTGAACCAATCTCCACGCCAGCTTGAAGCCTATCTGCCTGCCTGCCACACAGGCCCAGGTCACAGAGAGGACAGGCGGCGGTGGGGAGGGAAAGACAGACAGTGAATGATGGAGGGGCTAACATGAGTGGAAATGATGGGCAGGGAGGCAGAAAGTGAGACCGCTTCTGTGAAACCGATCATATGAAACAAAAGTGATGAATTTAGTTATTCTAAAAACGATTGGACGTGTCATGAGAAAAGAGAGTAAGCTGAAGCCTGAAATTGTTTTTTAAGACCAAGAATATAGAGGACACAATGAAGATAACAGTCCCGAGAGAGCTACTTCTCGCTGGTTTTTCTCCACTGGCCCTGATATAGCTTGCTTTAGCCGCATCATTGCATGCAGAGAAGCAGTCGGATGTGCTTTCGCTGCTGGCTCGCCGTGGGGGAATAACGGCACTGAACTGCAAAGATTGTGGTTCCGTTTTGAAGCGGTGCCAAATACTCATCATCTCTGCCCTTAGCTCGGCCATGGGAGGATGTGTGGCTGAACCAATCGGCTAAAACAGAATAAGAAGTTGCTCACAAGGCCGAAAGATAAATCTATACTAACTGCCATGTGTCCCACTGCTCTACAATATGTTTAAAGTGGAAAACAGACAGCTCAACCCCACCCCAGCCCACTCCCAGTGTTTGTCAATGGTGTAATTGTTGGTGCTGCTTTTGCAGAGAGAACTGGATAGTTTTTTTTCCATTTTCCTCAACATCCAAAACATCCAAAAACAAAAAATAATTTAGTCTATAATAGATTTGAAAGCAGATACAAATTGTTAACAGGACGCCAGCCTGACTGGAGAACCTGCCTGCCTTCATTTTCCCGGGAAATTTTGCGCCCACTGGCAGACAGAAACGCATCGTGAAAGTGAGGTTTAGAGGGAGCCAAACCATTGCACTTTGCAATCAACATTTACTTCATAACGATAAGTTGAAGCAAAAAAATAAAACCAAACCCACAAATTTATTGCCAATTTAGGCATTTATTTGAGATTAAAATGTCCAACAGAGCCGCCATAAAGTTGCAGAACACCATTAACTGATGGGTAATTCAGAAAAAAATAAATAAATAGCTAAATGGTCTTAGTATGAGTGTGTGGGTGTGTGTGTATGTGTGTTTAACTGTAAAGGTGAACTGCTGACTTCACTACTTAAAAAAACAACCCATTTAGTTAAGCGTTACATCAATTCCAAGGCATGCTAAATCAAAGGCGTACATCTAATTGCATTGCGTAATATGCCACTAATACTCAGAATCACAGCCCGGTCAGAATAAAAATGCCTCACGTATCTACCTCGACTGGAAGACGATCAGAATTAATTTTCAGATTCTTCACATGAGAAGGGTGGTGTAAACCTCGATAGAGCACTTGAAAGGTAAAAAAAAAAAGAAATCTGTTCATTTCTATTTGGTCGGAATAAACATATTCCTTCATTGCATGCAAGACTCACGTGATGTGATGTTGCTTCTGCGAGGGCCAGAAATATGGTGGTAGCAACGTCAAACTGGTCTGTAGCTGATAGAACCTTATGTTTTAGATCTTAAAAGATTGATCGGTCGAAAGGCACTGAAACAACGAATTGTTCAAACAAGTGTTTGAAAAGATGAAAGAAGCCAGAATCCACTTAAAATGAAATGAAAAGGTGGGTGCATGAATAATAGAATTTAATTGTATCAATAAAGTTTGAAAAAACAAGCAATCAATCCAAAAAAAAACATTGTTCAAATGTTTTTCTTATTCTTCGTCTTCTGTTCCTGCAGAAAGATGCGTCACAGAAGGAAAAATAATGTTCTATATTGATTAAATGCTTTGGGGCATGTTAACACGCATGTTATCAATTGTTCTATTTAGCCTCCATGTAAACAGTTAGTCTTGAATCTTTAACCAAAATGATTTCAGTCCAGTTGAAGAACTCGTCCATGTAAGCACAGCTAATGATGCAGCACAGACAGACTTGTCTCTCTGCCAACGTAAACCCAAAGAGGCAAAGCCATTTCCTAAACTTCAAAAGCACGCAGGAGAAGCTGAGTGAGGGGAGTGGAGCGAGTATTGGTTTATAAATCAAATCTTTGACACCACTTTGAGGTGCATTTAAAGTTAGACGGAGCGTCAGGGTCACTGATAACTTTCTCCTGCCTCCAGCTGGTGGCGCTGCAGACGACTGCATCGTCTGTCCATGCCAAGAACGAGGCCTGTCTGACATCGGGGGGGGCCGTCACACTGAGTGACTGACGGAGCCACAGCGGCACCTCCGTCTCCTCTTCCTCACACGTCGACGGCACGACTCCTCAAGTAAAAAGATCGGAGAGTTTGAGGTCTGGGCGCGACGCCTCTCCTGACCTCTAATTAATATCTATTCAGAGCCCCTTCACCACACCTTGACATTTCAGAGCACCCCGGAGCGCTGAATTGATTGTTTTGCCAATATCGTGGAAAGACACACTAATACATTTTGACAGAGAGGAGAGGAGCATTTAAAGAATCCCTGACAAAGACGCTGCGTCACCGATTTGCAGCTCGGCCAGGTCAGAACCTTTTACCATATTTAGGCGTCAAGAAGAGAAGTATTGCATCGCCCAAGGATTGATCTTCAGGCAGAGTATTGGCAAGATGATAAAATATAAATAGATGCCCGCCTCTATAAATTACTGTAAAGAATTTGGAATGATTTATGCGTTACATCTTCGACTGTTTTTCCCTTTCATCCACACTTTAAGGCCTGAGTGGAGTTTGTGTCTCCACACACATGGACATGCAGACGACTGCACAGGAGACATCGTGTCCCCATCCGAGCTGAGCCAGATGCAGGTTGCTGTTCTGTCACTCCTGCAGGCAGCCGGACAGGCAGCTATGACTGTCGGCTGTCAGGACCTACAGCGCATACCTGTCAGCTGCGGGACGGAAAGCTCTCAGAGAGGTTAACTAAGAATAACACGTATATGGAGGGACGGCGGCGAGTGGCGAGTGGGTCCGGGGCTCTTAGGAGCTTTCGTCGTGTAATGCATCTGGGTCAGGAGACGAAGACCAAAGGAAGAGATTGATTCGGAGCGTGAGATAAGAAGTAAGAACAACTCATAAAACAAAATAAAGAGAGAGTGACAGATACAGCAAGGGAGAGAGAAAAAAAGTGATTGATGAGCGATGGCCTGTAAGAACAGATGAGATGTGATCAAAGCCTGAAGCAGAAGGAAGTGTGAGATGCTCACCATATTTGACAGTGTGACACTCCCTCTTCTCATCACTCATATGCACACATCACGACAATGACATCGCAGCATGCTCATTTATCCTGCTGTGTGTGCGGCTGTACTCGCGTGGTGTGTGGCCAGAGCCAGTCCACATGGCGAGTTTACGGAAAGTCGTGGTTCATCAAAACTCGTATTTCGGTCAGTTATGATCATTTTGTTTAAATAATATAAATGTAAGGGTAGAAGTGCGTCTCGGATGTTCTTGGGATAGGGATACATGTAGATACAACAGTGTTTCCCACACATGGACTTGGCTTGGCCACCCAGGTATATTTGGTGAACCAGTGTGACATTTTATGGTTTTATTTTTTTCATCTCTTCCAGAGATCAATCAATAAATCAGTGGAAAATCTCCCCTTGATATACGTCTCATGGCTACTGACAACTGTGCATGCTTTGCAGAGAGTGAGATGTTCTCTAGTATTACTTCTAGACTAAGTCTACAGAGCAAAAGCAGTATTTGTCTTTTGTGCGTTAAGACTTCAAAATCCATTCTTGAAGTAGTTTATTCATTCAGGAGTCTCATTCTCAGGTTGTCAAATGCCAATGCTGTGGGTTGTTGGCGCGCGACCCTGCGACACGGTGACACGGTCAATCTGTGGGAAACACTGCAGAAAAAAAAGCACAGGAGAACTTTCTTTTTCAACAACTATTGTGCCTTTGGCTGTGTCCTCACCACAGAGGCCCAGGTTTGATGACAACCAGGGGCCTTTTGCTGAATGTCATCCCCTTTGTCTCTCCCTCCTTTCCTGTCTGTCCTCGGCTACACTAAGCATGAAGGCCAAAAATATAATCTCCGAAAGAAAAATTGAGAAGCTGCTTCTGAGCACTGCAGACCTATGACGACGCACAACACTTCCTAACACAAGTAAAATACAGCTCAACATGAGTTTAGCCAGGTAATTTCAAGATCTATTCGATCTTGAAAGGCCTAAATGTCAGATTTCTTTTCAAGAAATAAAGTTTCTGATTTCATAAGGGATCTTATTATACAATGAAAAGGTCCATGTTGACCTATGTCGTATTTATAGAGAGGGATATTTGTTATTTATGTTATACTGTCAAGCCAAACAGATCTCACGTCGCTTTACAGATTTTGCTGAGATCAGGAAACACAACGCGACACACGAGACGCATTTATCCTCCTGTCGAGGCCGCCGTGTTACATGTCTGTAAACACATCCAGGTGCCGGATGGAAAGGAGGGTCCCGCAGACGCTGTAACGCACCAGAACTTGAACCCAAACGGCGCCGGGTGGCACGTTGCGACGCGGAGAGAGAAGCTGATGCAGAGCGCGCTGAAGATTCGTGCTCCACACCTCTGTGATTTCACCCCTCTGTTCTCTGCTCCCGAGCAAGGCGCAGTAATTGGTATTGCAGGCAACGCTGACAGTTCATGCGCCAGCACACAGGGAAATGGGACGCGGGGAGGGAGAGGTAAAAGAGAGAAGGTGAGTGGTAGATGGAGGGCGGCAGACGTGGAGAAAGAGAGTGGGCGGGTTGAGGTTGAGAGAGTGGGCGAAGGGGGAAACTGACAAACCCTGTGTAACATCCCCCTGGAAGCTACCTGGTTGTGTTTGAATGACACATTTGGGAATGTCACATAAACGGCGTGGACACGGCGAGGCAGAGATCCGCCTTTTTTCTGAGCTCACTCCAGGAATGGCAGTGCTCGTCTGTGTGGATCAAAAAAGCTGCTCCTTTTTCGGGCGGGAAGGCTAAAAAGTGGAGGGTGGGGGTGGCTGTGAACGTCTTGTTTACTGCGCTTGGCTGTTTGCGTGGGAGTTTTTCAGGGCCGATAATAAAGCACGGACCAAATGAGGAGCCTCGCTGTCAAGCAACGAGCCAGCGTGATGTATGCTTTGGTGACAATAGCTTCTCCAAATGAAGATGAGAGCCAATGCGCTCCACGTCTGCCCAGAAAGCGTTTACACTTTTTTTGGCTGCATTATCAGACTCGATGAGAAATACTAACGTAGACGAATGGCCTGTTGTGGATGCAAGGCTGCGGGCGATCGGGAAATGAAACCACTCACTGATCTGGTCGCACGGCGGCAATAAATATCGAAAATCTCTCTGGATTTTAAAAACTTCAGCCATTTAGGAAATCTCTGTGCAAAGATGCAATCTGCATTTCTGAGGGAATTATCGCGCAGAGAGATGCTGAGCGAAGAAAAACAAAGGCGTGCATCTTTGTTTCAACAGGGGAGACACAATTTTGCCTGATACCTGGGATTTGACTACAAGACGTGCTCTCAATAACCCCTGGAGTTCCAATGAGGCTGTTCTGCTTTGTTCAGAGGAGCGAACAACTAGTGCAGCCTCTACCGGAGCCATGGGGTGCTGGGTGTCCCTGTGAGCCTCCGTGTGATGAATTATGTAAAGCCCGCTCATTCTGTGGGAGAGTGAGCCTGGGCTGTGTTGGTGTGCAATGAGGACCTTTCCTTGCGGATTGAGAGTGGGCGCCTGTACTCACTTGTGGAAGATCTTGGCTCTTTTGTCGCTCGAGAAGTTCTCCAGCTGCAACGACTCCTGGGTGAGGAAGGCCACGGCCAGGTGGAAGTAGTTGTTCCACAGCTGGAACCCACATAAAGACAGAGAGACGGGCAGAGTGAGTGTGGCGTAAAAGGAATAAAAAGGACATTTAACTCACAGGCAATAAACAGCTTTACAGCAGCATCATTCAGCAGCAGAGCGCACGATGTGGTGCTGGAAAAGCTCCCCGGTTTCATTAAATCAAAGGGTTTTGGATGAGGTGGGTGCACTTGTGTTTCGGGAAACTGTCCCGAGTGGAAGGAGTGGTTGGTGATTTAGGCCGCTGGCCTCCAGAGCGCTCTCTCAATCAGACAGACGAGGACAGCAGCAGCTAAAAGAGGCGCTACTGTAGCCACCGTTCTTCCACTGCTTTGCAAACAGTCCGTGTGTGCATAGGAAATAAGTCCCAAAGCATGAAGGCCAACTGAAGTGCGTCATTTCATGCTCCTGATGCGCCGCAGGCATCAGATCTGAAATGCCAACACCCCAAAATCAGCGGTATTTCGGAGAAAAGTCCCCATTTATATGTAGAACTCATATTCCGTTATAAAACATTGGTGGGCTTCAAAACATGAATGTCAGAGGTTTTCAGTGCGTCGGGCCCTTCAGAGATCCAATGTCAATTGAAAGAAAATAAACTGCAAACTATTTTGACAATCGATTAAACATTTTGTCATTTTTTCGAAGCGAAACGTCAAACATTTGCTACTTCCAGCTTCTGAAATATAACACTTTCTGCTTTTCTTTGTCACTTACGACAGTAAATGAAGAGCCTTTGGGTTTTTGGACTGTTGGTTGGACAAAAGCAGCGATGTTTGGGCTCTGAGGAAGTCACGATGAGCACTTGTCACAATATTTTGACATTCATAGTCCCTAAAAAGCATACCTAGAGAGCATTTTTCAGCAGTAGAGACGTTTTAAGAATGCCTTTGGTGGAAGACGACCAAAATTGGTTCAAAATAAGGTTACATTTTTATATTTAAACCGCATTTCACCGGGATTCAACTAAAATATTTGGATGTGGTTTCTCAGTCAGCCTCCGAAGTGACGACCGGCTCTTATTTGCATATTGTAGAGGATGGGAGATTTCTTTAAAGCAAACGCTGCGACATCAAATTTAATCGCGGGGTCAGGGATCGAGCTGCCAACGTTCTCTGCAAACATTTCTCCAGCGCGAGGCTCGTATTCATTTCTTCCCCCTGTGCACTTTGCCCTACACATCCCATTTCGGAGATGCAAAGCTGAGAAGCTCTAAGCCCATGCAGACGGCGCAATGTCTTATTCACTCAAATTGCGTCTTTCAAGCTACAAATAAACAAATTATCAAGATGATTAAACAAATTTGTGTTCTGTGACACGTTGATTAGCCGGTTAAAAGAGGGCAAAAAGACTTCTTAGACCAAATATCGCCCAGTTTTCCACTGCTAAAATCCTGGGTGGTGCTCACACTTTCTAACGAGAACAAGCTACCACGGAGGTTAAATCATCCGCACGCCACTGATCTGTAGTCTAAAATAAAGAAAACCAGACACTTTATTCAGGCACAATAAAGAGGAGCTCCGGGAGCTGTAAGTGACACTGAAACGCTGTTAAAATAATCAGTCCATAAAGGCTTTAAAAGCCCAAAGCAGCTCATCTGTTGACAACATTAACATTCTCCCATATGCCAGACATTTAGAAAAGAAAGCGCTGCTCTATTCTAGGGGAGGGGGGCAAAGATATTCTGAAATGCACATCAAATTGCCGGTCATTAGATAGTAATTGATGTTCCCTCCACAATTCTTATGTCTACTGCCTTCTCTTCCGTTTTTCCCTATTCAGAATCCCCAACAATGCTGCACATTTAAAAAAAGGCGTCAGAGAGACACTGCAGCGGAGTGATGACTTCAGAAAATGGCATTTAAATCTTTTCCCAAACTGCCGTTAATAGCACTTAAAATCACAATCCAGTGTTACCTTGACTAACGGAACAATTTCTCTGTGAGGGAGGGGGGGAGCTGGTATCAAGGTTGAAGAAAAGAAAGAAGACAAAAAGCTTTCAGCCCTTACCTGGAGCTCAAAGTTGGTCTGATCCAGAAATTTCTTGTTCAACACTGCTGCATACTGATTAATGGCCCGGAGGAACACCCTGCAAAGACAAGAGACAGCGTTCAGATCTTGTCCTCTTATTGATGAAATAAAGCTATTTACACATCTATACGTTCGGATTATATGTGCTTAAAGGTCACCTTCAGATAAAATCCCCCAGTGAAACCACCGAGCTTGTTAATCCAGTAGCTCTCTTATATTCATATTTACACACCCTGCAATCAGCAGAGTGCACAACTCACACACACAATGTCATGTAACACAACAGTTACAGGACATAATGCATCAAACCAACACGTCATATCAACATGCTGGTAACCTGTTTTATCTCATTTCATTTATTTCTTAGGGACCCATTTGAAAGAACATTATTCTTAGTGTAGCAGAGACATGACAAGATACAAACGCTCCACACAATAACCGATTCAGTTTTCATGTTCCGATCATCAAATGTACACAAAATGTTTATAATTGTTAAAAAAAATCATGTGAGGTTTTAAAGTCGATTTTTCAGACAATATTGAAAAAGTCGTATCATTGTGAAAGAAATAAATGTACATTTCATCACCTCAATGCCTCGTAGTCGAAACATGGTTTTAATGTTTTTAATGATTAAGCCACTATAATAAAAGTTTTTGAATATTTCCATCTTGTTTTTTTGGTATTTTCTTTATTGAAGTGCCTCGATTGCTTTTTTAATCACCCTAGTCTCCCATATTCGAAAAAGCACCTGACACAATTTTTGCCTACATTGTGCTAAACAGAGCAACCAGGCATCTTCTCTTTCTTCTCTTTTTTAATCGAAAACTGGACAATGTTTGAGCGCTGCTTGAAAAAGCATTAAGCATCAAGTTCAGGAACTTGAATGCACGTCACAGGATTGTGCTGGAAAAGGGGCAAAAATGAGCGTGTCCACCTGGGTGTCATGTTTTCATCCATGCCGACTGGAGCTGGAGCTGATAACTACCTGTGACTGCTACAGAGAAACTCGAGCAAGGAATGAATGGAAGTGGATTTCTTTGAGATTTCGAGGGTTACATCTTGTTTTCATGCTTCCAGTTGCTGGGGGCAACAGAAATCTATGCCGACTTTAAACAGGCCGAAAATTCCTGAACATAAATGTTTTTCTTGGGTATAGCCGGGGAGAACTCTGGTTTTTGATGTCAACAGTCGATAAATAAAACGGCACTTCCTCAACCGGACCGAGATTTTAAAATTCAGACATCAGAATCGCCCCGTTAATTGGAAAGCTGAACTGTAGTCAGTAAATCTGCAGCCAAACAAGAAGAGCAGAGAAACATTAGCGGTTTGTGCTTTCACGACGAATAAATCTTTTGACCTTGTGAAGAAATAAGTGCTGCCAGCAGAGGTGAAACATGGGTTGAGTCTTTCGGAGACAGACTGAGGTGCAGAAGGGCTGCAGGCACTCCCCGAAAAAAGATGCGATGAGTAGACCTTAATGAGAACACTGTCTGATGGGTTAATCCACTCTGATGTTGCAAAATTAAATGTTAATAACTTAAGTGGCATGAAGCTTTTAGAGGGGAATTATGATTGCTACTTACAGAGTCAGAGGCCCATCCGCTATTTAACTCCATTCCCTGGCGGAACCGGCAATACAACAATGTGTGTACTAATCTCTAAGAATTACCCACCGAGAGAAAAAAAAAAGCCCTTATCGTGAGCGGTGGGGGGAAAAATGTCTAGCACAGCATATCCGGTAACCTGGCTTACTTTATCTAGTCGCCCCGGGTTCTAGGGTTCCCTCGGTCTCAGCTTCAGTCGGTGAGAATTTTCCACACAGCTACAAATCGCTAAACAAACCCGCAACAAACGATTGCTCCGGGCTGCATATGAAGGTGCGTCAGATATAAAAAATGTGGACAAAAACAATGGCAAGGTGAATCAAGGACAACTGTCGTGTCACTTGAGTGGATTGCATCAGGGTTTCATGAGCAGGCCATAAAGCGGGATGAAGATGTAACGCTCATGTAACCGACACTGGCAGGTGAGCAGACATCTGCTGCACAGGCAGCTCCGAGAGCGCCTTCTGCCTCCGTCACGGCATTAGCTTAACCCTTGCTTGAACCGGCTCCCGCTGCGGGAATCCTCACACATCATCATCGGGTCTCTGGCTTTACGTTTCAGCTGCTCGGCCGCGAGGGTCTCCGTCACCCTGCGCTTACTGAAAGGTCTGACTTTCACTGACTCACGGAGAGGGGCTGGGGGTTTCCCCTCGCCGCCCTGTCTAACTGACCTTGAACAGGAATAACCATCACCGCTGGGACGGCGGTGCCGTGGGATCTAGGGTATTTCAAAGCTGTACAATATTCATCTCCCACATTTATCTCCATCGCTGACTAAATGCTATCCGGGGCCAGTGTGTGATACATATCAAGAGTCACCTTAATCATTAGCTGGAAAGGTTAACTGTCATTTAACACCTTTGGATAAGCCATTAGAAGTCCATTTCTCTGGCTCTATGGCCTCAGAGCGGGAGACACCGCCCCCTCCTCACCCCCCCTCCCATCTCCTAAGCACTCAGACAGCCTATTACCACCATCCTGTCTGCACGAACACAAGCTCCCCCTCCGCACACCTCACTCAATTTTCTGCAGCTGTGAACATGTCAATATAGTTGATACGCTGAACACTGGACTAATGCTAAAATGTGTTTGCATCCACTGCACCTGTGGGCTGAGGAATATTACAGCTCAATATGCAGGGCTAATTATTTATGGCTTTTAATTTAGAAAAAAATAAAAAAAGGGGTAATCATTGTTTATCTTGGATATTAAAAAAACAGGACTGAAAAAGTTGGCATCAGCGGTCAGTGTTGGGGGGGCATGCCCCTACTTCCGGCCCTTTCTCGGACCACGGCCATCTCCAAATCCATCCCTCAGTTTCATCAACTTGACTAACAATCATTTTAGATCAATTACACACCTGTAAAGTTTCGTGCATCTTACACGGTTGTGATGCTTTCACGGTGAATGATCTGTCCACAGACAGACAAACAGACAAGCTAAAAAAAAAGAAAAAACATCAGCTGCTCAGAGTTGAGTTGACAGGAATGATTGGAAACTGGGTTAGGATGATCTGCGACTTAGAATGTGGGTCAGGGCTGTAAAGTGGGGGACCAGTGGCCCCTTTTCCACTTCCTGCCTCCCCAGTCACAGCACCCATTTTCAAACTGACAGTCGGAAACAGCCGTCAAAATACTCGAAATCTAGCTAGAGTTAGTTTCTTGCTACATTAAGGACCAGATTTTACCGTGATAACACACAAACTGAAAACACTGCCAGCCAACGCTGCAGCAGGTGTAAAAAGCAATATACATAAATAAATTAAAGACATAAATCTTATTTCTATGATCAACAAAACAAAACTCTGAGTGAAAATAGGTTAGTTTGCACTCTGGGGTTAAAATATTTTATTCAACACTGAAAGAAATGTATTGACGACTGTTCTTTTGGCAAGAAACTTCAGGTACGTTTGGACAGAAACATCTAAAGCAGGCCCCTCCATCAAAACATCCAGGTAATTTAAGGTCAGAGATCAATGTAAAATAAAAAGGACGGGCCTTATCTATATGATGTATCCAACTGTATGATCAGCATGTACACTCTCAGACATGGTAGTGAATCATCACTAATCACAGGCTGTGGTTTTGGTTCAACTCGAGCTAAACTGAACTGCAGCACATTAGCAGAGGCTCCTCATTTCTAATCACCAACAGCTTCGAGTTATACAGACATTAACCAAGGTAGAACACAGCTCCAACTGCTGGGTCGCTCGGCAGGTAAAAGAGGGGGGGGATCGATACTCCTCGCAGCTTCTGGCTAAATATCAACTCAACGGGCGAAATGCAGCTGTAATCAACCGTTTCTGCTCGATCTGCCTTCCCAGCAGCGGCAATCCTTCGCAGCTCCCACAACAATGATGCAGTCGGAGGAAACCTCCCGCGCTCCCCCGCACGACTGATCTGTGCGGTAACATGCGGTGCTTTCTACAAACAAAGCGTTAAAAGGAGTTCCTCTCGTGTCGCAGCTCGCACAACACAGCGAACCCTATTACCGACAAAAAAGCCTATTTTGAAGCCGGCAGTCTGCCCGAGCTCAGACGTATAATGGGCTTTAACGAACAGACAGGACAGTTCCTCTGTGAGCACATCCTGCCATTAATTAAAGTGAAAAACTTAATGAGGCGGATGAAAATAGCATATACTCTCCCTCACAGTGGGCTCCGGCTGAGACACTCCATTTCAAACAAGATTAAAGGCGTTCGGAGCCGAGTTCTTATAACTTTGGAATATATATTTTGTTAATGTGGGCTTAAAAGCATGAAATATTAAAACTGTGGTCCTTAAATAAATGTGATATACTAACAAAAGCTCCACTCCGTATTTCAGTTTGTCCACATTCATAAAAAAGACGTAATTACTGTACAGTCTATAATTAATTGCCGTATTGATATCAGGGAATATTCTCTGCTGCGAGTGTGAATCAAAACTGTCTGCATAGAGAACATTAACTGCATATTATACAGCCTGCGGTCCCGCGGCTCTTTTAAGCTTGCATTATTAACAAAGCCAAATGCCAGGGGGGGAGAAGATGCGCGGCAACATCTGCGAAGGCCGGTCATTATGCTGCGGAGGGGGAAAATAAGACGCTCGGATGCAGAGGGAGAGACAGTGACAAACCAGTTCTTTATAACTTCATTACAACCTAACGACTGGGAAATTTAAGCCGCTGCTATAAATGTAATCAAAGACTCATCCAGTGGAGTCAGTGTTTGCTTTGCGCCTTCAAGAGACGACATCAAGCTTTGCCGGGGACACCCCAGAAACGCGTAATTCCTAAAAACCAGCCTGCCCCACTTGCGTCTCGCTTTTTTTTTTTTTCTTCTACAGTTCAGCAGGGAAATCAAGGTAGCTGTAATCATCTCCAGCAATCATGGGCTTTTTTCCTTATTTTTCTGCTTAGGGAGACAAAAAACCACAACTTGGAGATTCTTAAATTTGCTAATTAGGCGGTGCGAGAGCGAGATAGCACCCTCCCACACGTCGGAGTCGTCCTGGTACTGTATACATGCGGCATCATTATGATAAATATGCTCCATCAATCTGTCAGTGTCAGATAAATCACCCCATTACCGCTGATTGATGGGCACGCTGAACATTTACATTTCAGCACAGGCGACAGAGGATTCGCTCCTCGCACCCCTCGCTGCTTTTTTTATTTATTTCTTTACAAGTCAGCCAACTTCCTGCAGCCGCGGCGTACAGACCTGAGCTCCGTCGGGTAATCTGCTCCACCGACACCTAGCATATATGCTAATGAAAAGTTATCAGCGGATCATACTTGCTAATTGAGTTCAGAGAGCATCCCCGATAATGATCACAAACTATTTGCATACTATTGCAGAATAGCTGGCGTATCCGCCTGCGCTCGGAGATAAGACAAGGTCAAAAACCTTCATTATCAGAGCAGTTTATTAAATTACATTACCTTTATTTCAGACACTTGATCTAATATTAGATCCATTTATCTATCAATGCGTTTTCAATCAAATTCTCCTGGCAGTGTGACAGCTTTCCTCTGGTCCGCTTTAACACACTGCATCCGGCTCTCGTTGAGGTTTATCGCGGCTCTCTCAGATAAACTGGGTTGTAAGGGTTTATACTGAGCGGCACACCCGAGGGAAGCTAAGGGAAGGCTCTAATGACTCAAAAATATCACTGGGGTGAGTCAAAGGGCCGCTCTCATCTGTGAGACCTTTTCATTTACACTGAGGGAAAAAGAAACTTCTCGCTTCCCCACTTCACTTTAACATTTAAACCACTTAGCGCTAAAGAGCTCTTAAATCTAGTGCCGATGATGGTGCAAAAATAAAGACTTTGCGCTAAATACTAAATGGTATTTCCGTCGGAAATCCATTATGTCCTTCAATTAATAATTCTTGAGCGGTGAAGGGTGGAGTGTGATGAAACACGGCATCAACTTGAGATTATTCCGGAGTTTGCTGGCTCGCAGCAAACAATATATTGTAGTTGCTTTGCTACTACAAGTGATTTTTAGTTTACTAAAAATAACAAGGTGTAATAAAACCTAAACAACAACAAACAAGATACCTAAACCATCAAATCGGACCAACATGGTGGCTGGTTTGGAGACTTTCGCTGATATGCTGAGAATAATTCATTGAGAATGTCCATCTGAAAACATTTGAGGCAAGAAAATAAGTCATGCAGTTTTGCTGAACCTCATTTTAACTTTACAGTGATAGTTTTTATAGTTTCCAGAGGGAGCGAGTTGCGTTGGATGTCCCTGATTCCATTTATATAAGAGGTGACACTTAATATATATGTATAACTATTTTTAAGCAACGTTGATTGGTGTAAATGCTACTGCATTATGGATATGTGGTAAAAGTGCATTTAGTCAGTGGATAAAAGAGCGAACGATGCTGGAAAAGTGATATCGTTTGGAAGTTTCTGACTGAACAAGACGACCCTCAGAAGAGTTTTGCAGCATTTTTTCTGAACCGATGACGGAGGCCAAGTAAAAAGCTTCTGTGGATATGTGTGTTTGCGAGTTAGCACACGTATAATGTGTCTGTGAGGTCGTATAAAATGACAGAGGAGAAAGATATGATGTCTGCCTGACCCCACAGGCGTGTGTGCCATGCGAATATATACTGTGAAAAAAAAAAAGCTGCAGTCGCTTTGACTCGGCGGTGGCGGCAGGCGGTGTGATGGTGTCAGAGCTGACGAGCGCCAGCTTCCGCCAGCCTATAAACGCAGGGATCTGAGACGCAACAATGACAGCGAAGGCAGTTCTTTTTTTTTTCATCCAGGCCAAAAGTTTGTGAAAGAGGTGAGCGGATTACTAATGAGGCAACAGGGGCTGATTCAGACAGAACTCCAAATATTCGCGAGCGGGGAAAAAAAAAAACTCCCACTTTCTGCACAGGAGTCAGAGTGTTGGCGAAGTTCACGTTGAGCGCTGGATGAGATAATGAGGCACATTCAAAGTTATCAGATGAATCACGAAGCAATTAAAACACATTCCAACAGCCTAAACTTTTAACATTTTTGTCTTCTGTTTTTTCCACGATGTCTTTTAAGCACAAATGATATGCCCGTAGAAAAACTAGAGAGGGAAGAATAAAAGCGTATGGGCGTTTTTGCTTGAACAACATACAAAAGTTCTCTTCTCGGAGAATGTTTTGATTAGCGCCGTTTCATAGAGTAAGACTGATACCCTCGACAGCGGTGCATTAGAGATGATTATACAGGGCCTTGGTATATTAGCGAGCTGACATTCATACCATGGATGCCCTTTCAGTCACTGTTATTTGCTGTGTGCATTAATGCTGGTTCGAACGCCGTGATAAATACACATCAGATACGCAGTCGCGAAAAGGGGCCGTTTGGTTCGGCACAGTGATCTAAAGACAGAACTAAGTGGGTTCATCAAAGTGAGAGGAGCATTCATCAAGTGTACAGAAAATATGTCAGTTACATCCGGAGAGGAAAGACAGAAATGAACCGCAGCCTGTTCACTGGGTCTCCAATGAAGCGTCTGCCTCAGCGCAGTAAGTGTTCCTTGTTTTACAGCTGACAGAGACAGAAAAATGTCATTTCACTTTTCTTCCAGCACGGAGGGGGAAAGAAAAAAAAAAAAGTCAGGGTCATCCACAAATCAGAAGTGAAAATGTAAAGTACTATATAAATTCAAGGCACTTCCTTTTCATTTTAGCCCGTTTGATACTTCTACTCCTCTGCATTTTATGTGGAAATCTCCTTTGCAGATTAAAGCTGCGTTCCAAATCGCACGCTTTGCGCGATGTCATGACAGTGTAGACAGAGAGTTTCGGTTGTGTGCCTACTGCTTGCAACAGCCCACATGCTTTATTGACTGCAGTTTACCCTTTGGAAGGCATCTTAAGACTTTACTGTACACACAAGAGATATTTTTATAACTTGTGATTCACTGTTAACAATTACACTTCTTAAAGCGCTAAAAAAAATGTTTTTCTATTAACCCTTTTGTGGCTCCAGAAGAAGCTGCATGTAATCTTATAAATTGCTTCCAGTGATGTGATGCACTGTGGGTAATGTAGGCACCGGGTTTTTGAAAAAGAAGACGAATGTGTGGAATAAAACAGGTGATTTTATTGTATCCATTTTGATCATCTAAACGGTCCAGAATGAGTCCAACAGTGTTACAGGGGTGCAATGTTAAACCAATGGAATACTTTTCAAAACCTGGTGCCTACATCACCCACAATGCAACTGAAGTGACATCACTTGAGGCATTTTATCAAATTACATGCAGCTTCCTCTGGAGCCACAAAAGGCTAAGACCTGTAAACACACTTTAATGTGTACAATTCGTAGAATTACCCCTTTAAGTTTGATCACACTTTTGAGCAAACTGTCATCGGAGCAGGAGATTTCTCTCTCTGTGTCTACAGGGGAGGCTGAGAAAGCTGCCCTGTCCTTCACACACCTCACAGGTGACAGGGCTCATGAGAAAAGGAAGCTCTCTTTTCTGGATCGGGAGCAGCGAAAAATACATGAACATCTCTAATTTCTCCAATACCGACAGCAGCGCACTGAGGTATTGCTACTCTCTCTTAAGTACTGAATCGTCTGAACTTTCCAAGGCTTACAAGGCTCCAGTGTGGTAGGTCAAACTGAAACTGTCAGATAGTTTTCCTGCACAGTAAGCCTCCCCGCTGCTTCTCAATAATGACTTTGATAAAAATGATGATGAGAGAAATCACACAGGGGCGGGGGCCTATTTAAAAGCACTCCCCGGGCAAAACAATATTACTTGCGGGGCGAAGGTTCAACCAGATACACACAGACAGACATGATGCAAACTCCAGGTAGAGCGCTTAAAGTACAGCTCCATCAGAGCTCTTTGAGTACGTACGGAGATTCATTTAAGATCTCTAACCTGCACCGGCATGTTGGCAAAACAAACACCCATACATCCAGCGGCAGGCGGTGATGCAGCGCCGTATCCCCCATAGTTCCTCTGAAAAGCTGTGTTTTAATCTCTTTATCGCAGAATTACCAGAGACATGCAGACAGGAACCACAAGCAAGAGAGAGAGAGTAGACAACTGTCACCACATTAAAAAAAGCAGCATGGTAGGAAAGCGATGCAAAGGTCAGGATTTTTCCTCTCAGCCCACAATCCCAAAAGCTGAGGGCTTGAAAAGCACTGGTAGTGCGCATTTAAATGAGTGTGAACAGACCTTTTGGCAGGCATATTCTCAAACACACATGTAGCTACACACAGTATTCTCCTCTCTAACTGTACTGGAACTCATACTAACAAAAACCTGTGTAAACATACACTGTGCTGCGAGTTTATTAGGTAGAGAAAAGCTAAAACTAATTCAGCAATGCGACAGTCCTGCAATAAATCCTTCCTGCATGGAGGCTATTATGTATAATTGTTATTCAAACTGATTTAGAAAGGTGTTAATTCAACTATATGGCCATTTTGGAGGCTGCGGTGGTGCTGTTAAAATGCACTGCTTCATAAAGAGAGGCGTTTCTATTATTTTGCTCGACACATTTATATCGATGAGGGTGGGCTGAATAATAGAAACACATACACGAGGGGAGGATTTATTGCAGGACTGTTGCGTGAGACAGCATCAGTTTTAGCTAGGTGTAACTTACAAACTGGCAACTGACTGTAATATTTGTAAAGTATATCAATTCAATATTGGTAAATGTAGAATGTTTTAGATTTCAAATCTAATTGTTTGTTCGTTTGGGTTTCATTCTGTTCTTAGCACCTGACGGATGCTTCGAAGTTTTCACCGTTGCCCAATCGATGTCCAAATCAGCGTTCACAGAAAGGAGATGATGGGTCGGCTGCACCCAGCGAGGGAGCATTTCTGCTCCGACGGCGCAAATGTGGTCCGGAGAGCACAGGGCCGTGACGAACGCTCATCAAGTTGACTTTCGAGGCTGTGATAGTGGCTGATGTCCAGTCCCTCAGTCACATAATAACAATAGTAGCTAAGCATATAGGTATAAACACCATCAGATTGAAAACTCTGATTATTTGCAGGTCTCCATTTAAGCTTCGAAGCCCCTAAGGGTTTTCTGTTGGGACCCGAACGTCAGCTTTTCAGATTTTTTTTTTTTAAATCCTATTTTTAAGTCAGCATTTAACACTCATTGAAGTCACCTAATCCTAATACAGTGTGAAGGCAAAGCAAAGACTACAGCCTGACTGAACCACAAATGGAGTTGTGAGGATTTTCAACTACCGTCCTTTCCACAGCACCCTCCTTTTAGTGGAGAGTATGTCAAATCAGACGCCCATAAACCAGCAGGCTCTGTGTTTTTTTGTTTTTTTTATCTCGGTGGGTGGTGGACTGTACAGGGGCGCGCAGGATCACAACATCATTGGCAGTCTTTTCACTCCCGGTGAGTCCTCCTTTTCCTCCCAGCCTTCCAGACCTGCCCTCCAGGTCCTGGATTAGTCATGGAGAGAACTCCAAACGGCAGCCATCCCGCTTCGAAACCCTCCTCTAATGAGTCTGTGAGGGACTGATGGCATGGGTTATCGAGTTAAAGAGCTGCCTCTTCAGTTCATCTGGGCTTTCATCTTTTCATCTGCTATGCCGGGCTCTCAGAGAACTCCCTTTTCGGTTCTCAATCTACTATTCTTACACATAATTAACAGCTCCGGGAGAAACTTATAGCGTCATTTGGGGAAATGAGAAGGTCATCTCACGTCAAATCGAATGTGTAAAGACATTGATCACGTGGCCTGGTTAGGAGGCCTATGTCTTATGTATCCTCTTGCATGTCGAACAAAGAAAATAATACAGTGACTGAGAGAAAACAGCTGTTCGGCTCATCTCCGTATATTTGAATAACGCGGCGGATAACAACTTTCAAAACTCAGCTTCTACCTTTAAAAAGTGTATCAATGAAGTAATTAGCTTTCAGACTAAAAAGCAAGACAGATAACACTCTCTTTGATCGCAAATCACAGTTGATCATTTAAGATAATTTTTCTGTTAATCACACCTTCTGGCTGCTGCAACCTCCACAGCTGTTCAAAAGCTTAACACACAAAAAAGAACCGTTGCCAATGAAGATTGTTCAGATTGATGATGATGACTGGGCTCGTATGATTCAGCACATCTCGCGAAACAAGGTTGAGGAGTGCAGGCCTCTTGAAAAGTTTACCATGCAAATCTGGAAGGGTGTAAGGGCGCACATTTGGCTGACTGCGCAGAGCAGCCAGCAGCTGTTTTCTAGTAAAGAAAGAAACCGGCGCGAGGCTTTTTCATCCCTGGGAGGAAACCGACCGTGACTACAGTGTTTAAGCAAATGCCAACTTTAGCTAATTCTGTAAGTGCTCTTTAATGTGAAATCAAGGTTACCTACAGGACATTCGTACCTCTAAAAAAAGGCAGAATGAATTAATCTGCTTTCCCGAAGCCTTCACGATATCGCCGCGTTCAGAGGAAGAGCTTAAAACATTTCAGACTTGCTCTACTGTGAATCTGCAGCAAAGTGATCAAACCTGTTCCCTGTCAAGTGGGACTCAATCTCCACTGTCAATTAGCCGCCAATATTAAGCCATGACTAGTTGGCATGACGGGAATGGCAGTGAGCGGCTGACCGGCCCTGATGCGGCCGTCCCCTGGGCAATTAGAGCCCCATAAATCAGTTTACAACCTGGAGGAAGTGAGAGCCAATGGGTGGAGAAGAAGGAGTGGGAGGAAACGACTGCCGCTACCGCTGATGCCCATCTCATTAGTGGAGCTATCATAATGTGTGGACATGAAAGAGCCGTCTGCTGGTGCCGTGGGTGGCTGAATCTGTGTGCTAAATGTGGCCTGTGTGGACTGCCCAGAAACAAGACACTGAGAGGAAGGACGGAGACATTAAGATGTGCTTCATGGGGTCACTGCATGTTGTAAAAAAGACTGGAAATGTGCTGAGTTTAAGCACTTGACAAAAACACCAACAATTAATTAGGTTTTAATGGTCTACTAACAATTATTTTAGATCACCAAAGATTAAAACGACTCATACTAGAGAGAAACCGAGAGAGAAATATCACTCAACTCTTCAGCTACATTGGGATTTTCTGCACATTTACTGTCTTGTTCAGTCGTATTCCACCCAATCCTTTTTCCAGTAGCAGCAGCAGCAGCAGGCAGCTGTTTCCAACAAATACTGAGAGCTCTGATAAACCCGCTGTGTGCTAACTGCCCAACATGAACAGACACGGACTAAGTTGTAGCAGGAGATTACTGGAGTCAATCATCTGAAGCTCAAGAGTTGGTGGCGTTCCAGTGGTGGTAAATAGGCAACGTCCAATAACACCTGTATGAGCCAAACCAATTTTGTAAGGGGATCATATTTATATAAATATATAAAAGTTGACTTGCTATCAACAGCTCTATAGATCATGGTGTCAGTCGGCCGACTTAAATTTTCCCAGATTTTGGCGCCAACAGTGTTCGGCCTAGGAGGCTGAAATTTGGCATCAAGGTCAAGTGTGTGTGAAGATGTGTACTTGTGTTCATGCGAATTGGTTTAATCACATGTATTCACAAAAAATGTCCAAACTTTGTAGAAAGACCTACGCACGTGCTGTTTTGACACAACCCCTTTCATAACTCAAGAGCCTGTTATCGTAGACATTTGCTGAGGCACCATTTGACCTAGCAGAGGTCTTTTTTCAGTGATTATAGTTTGCTACGACCCTACATTTTGGCCGTGACACCTTTCATAACTCATTTGAGCTCCAGGGCAGCACATCCTCAGGAAGACCACACACAGCGTGGACAACGTTAATGCCATGTGGCATCACATTGCATCCCATCGCATTGTATCCTGAACCTCATTATCCATCGTTCTACACAGACCGCGACAAAAAGACATGAGGAGAGGAGGCTGAGCCGTCGAGAGTCAGGATGTACGAGCAGGGAGCGTTGGAGTTTTGTTTACTTAATTCTTGTTTTCGCCTGGTAGATACAGGCACAAGCAAAATAGTTAAAACTACAGTGAAGGCAACCAGCAATCTTTTAAATAATGTCCATGGTTGGGCAAGAATTGTACCAAAGTAAGAAAACATCTTTTTGCGAGGCTTGAAATAGGACAGTGGCAGGAAGCGTAGCGGGGCGGAGAGTCAACAAGCGCCTAGCCGCCGCTGGTGTGGGGGGTTGCACATTAAAAATAACAAGGGGTGGCTGTTTTAACGCCAGGTGTATTTTGGCCTTGAGACGTGACACTTTTAAGTTCGCAGAGTCTGCCGTGAATTTATTCAGTCTCCACTGCCATGACGATCAAAGAGCGCGCAGCAAAGGAGCATGACTCACGCACACATCTCCTATGCTCAAAGATTGTTAATGCAAAACATTTATAGCTCCCTCATGGGATGGATGAAATGTGTCACCTTGGGTTCTCACTACGTGGAGCAGGAAACATCCGATCAAACACGCTCTGACGGATGGCGACAAACGGAGGAGTTTTGCTAATTTGTCTCAAAGCCGATACCTGCAGTATTCAAACGGGCTCATGTATAAAGACCGCGAGATGAGTCAGGCTTTGACGGGGCCAGAACAATGATTTAACACAAGCAAGTGGCTGAATGCGCTGACTAGAATGCAGAATTAATGTAGCGGCTGTCACAAACAAGCGCAAGTAGACAAAAGGTCCCATTGCCTGAGACTCTGCTGAGGGATGGGAAATGACACATTGGCCCTTCGTCTGAGAGTCAAAAATAAAACATTTCATAGGCTAAAAAGCACAATCTGACAATGAACCGCTGGGAGCTTAGCGATGCTCATCACATCCCCGAAGCTGCTCCGGCAAGTCCAGGATCACAGTGGGTACTGAGCGTTTGAAAGGGCTTGTTAGTCCAGTGCAAGCACGTGGGATCGTGCATTGTTGACGTGTTGTGCGTTTGTGTGGCTTCTGAGGGTCAGGCCTGTGTGATTTTTATTCCCCAACACTGCAGCTCAGTCCACGGCAGAACAGATGCGATCTGATGCATCAACGCCGAGCAACGTGACCCAGGTGGCTGACGATGTTTGTCGGGGGCTCGGTGTGAATTCCAAAAGGAATCTGGCGTGTAGCAATCAAACGGGCTGATGAAAGCAATAGAACAAAATTGAGAGGCAATACAATCTCCAGTCAAATATCCTCGCTCGTGATGATGTTGAGTAGTTTTGGAAAGAGCGGGCAGGGAGTAAAGCTGCTCACAGTCAACCAGGGGCTGCCTCTGTGAGCTCTGCACCTGCCGTAAATGGCCACTTTGAAGCAGGCCCTGTGAAAAAGCCTCCAGGAGTGATGTTATCAGACCTCTATCCATCCTATTCCCGTTCCTGTGATACTTTGTGCGAATTACGGGCACGACTTCCGGTGTTTTCAGTCACTTAACCAAAACTGGCGCTTTTCATGGCAACAGGACGCTAATCCTCGTTCTTAGAGCAACTGTTACAGGTAATCATTCATTCATGAAGATCTAGGGCAGCAAATACTACTTACACTATTACTATTGGTTAGTCCACGTAGCTTAGCTTAGTTCCACCTAGCGTAATAAGTATCACCTTTGATCCTTAACAGAGTAACTTCCCAAGGAAACTTGTAGATAGCCCGCTACTCATCCCTGCTTGAGGCTCGTGGCTTGAAATTTCATTAACTGCCAAACTGTCAGTGGTTGAGCTGCATTGTGGGTAAAGTAGATCGGAAGACGGCGGATCATTTTGTAAATTTCTTGTGGATGGATCTGACCGGCATTCAAAACACATCTAGCCGTTTCAATAATGCATGGATGCAGTTGGGGAGGAAGGAATTTTCCTTTTTAGTTGTCGAAAAACCAATTTAAGGTTTTCATCCGACAGCTGTTGCCCGTGCCATTGAATAATTGACCACTACAGCACATTCTGGTCTCTTCTAAAAAAGACACAAATGGAAGCATACAAAAAGTAAAATCACAAAAAAAAGGCCTTTAAATACTTTTCTTGCTCTAACTTCGTCTGACAAGTGCACACGGCTCCAGACTACACTCCCAAACTGCAAAGCACATTTCATCTCTTCTTATATTTTGCGAAAAAATGGAATCAGGCAAGGTTCGCATTAATAAAACAGAAGGCCGCGGCAGCACAACAAGCAACAAAGTAAAGGGATGCTGAGACTAAGTTTGGAGATTAGCAGGCAGCATACACCCGAGCATCTATAATTCATGCGATTGTTTGCGGTTGCGCTGACTGCTCATCTGATTGCTACGCTGCTGAGGCCTTGTGCCGATATTTGCATGGAGAGAAAAACATTAGAAAATACCCTTACCCACTTCTGACTGCTGTTCCTTAGCAACAACAGTGTGGGGCGTTTTAAAGTGCCATGCTTTATGTGCGTGTTTCTGCATGTGTGCGTGTGTGTGTGTGTGTGGCAGCGTCGCACTTACTTATTTTGCATCATGTTCATTATGACCCAGTCTGAGGGGTAGACGTTCTTCCCAATGAGATCTTTAAACATGATAAACGTTTCCATTAGGAAATCCTGTAAGAGAGAGAACATTTTCAAAATGAAAACTGTTATTCTTCCCGCCTCCGAGATAAGAGCAATCTGAAATGAACCGTTAGACGTTTGTGGCTTTCAGGCAGAAACAGCTTTTAGATTAGTTTTTTAAAGTCAAGGTGACTCGGATATTTCCCTTTTGCAGGTGGCACTTGAGACCTATAATCCCTAATGTTCTTAATGCTCACACGTTGTGGTAAAATTAGATTGCAGCTATCCCGCTTCTCACAGAAAAGCCGCTGATGTGATATTTAGATAGCAGACCGAACATGTAATTAACAGCTAGTAAGGCATAATATGACAGCTTGATAACCAGGTTCAGTCAAACTAATGGAGGCTGTTCAGACCTGGTTTTGACACCCATCCTCAGTGATCCAACTCTAAGTATAGGCGTGAACACCTCCAGAATGCATTGGTGATGCATTTCAGATTGATCGGACCACATGTGGAGCTGGTCTGTCGGGCATGTGACAACACTCTTGTAGCAGTGTGTATGCACATCTGTCCTGGGCCACAGTGAAAGACCACCTACTGACTGTATTGCAAATGATGTGTTTGGGCTCTCTTAACAAGCAAGCAGCAGATGTTTGTGAACCCACTGTCTGTAAAAAAAAAAAAAAACTTTGCACAAGAGCTCTGGCCAATTCTACAACATTCGAGCCTTCTTGGAAAATCACCATTAAATGTAATACTTTAAATAGTTTCTTTTATTTTATTTCCCCATTTACACTACATTTGTGAAAGAAGACAAGATTTTATTGACTGTCAACACGAATGCAGTAAATAGTAACTAATAAAGGCAACTTCCTTTGACGCCCATGGAAAGAAAGTCCCTAAACTCTGTTAAGAAAAGCAAAATTTTGAGACTTGGTGCATGAAGAGAAACTTTATAAACTTTGCCTAACTGTCTGCAACAAATTCTTAAGTGTTTGGCCTTTCTTGCTAACTTGCCACACATTAATGTGAAGCTATTTCTTACTTTGTGTAAAAAAAAACATTGTGTTTTTTACATGTTTATGTGCGTACAGAGCGAGTAAGTGAGATCCGTTCACGTGTGGTCCCCCTTCTTAACTTCACGCAAAGTCATGGCTACAAAGTCATCAACTCTTTTCTTATGATTAAATTCATGACTCGTTTTGTTTGTTCTGCTGTCCCACTCACAATAGCTTCCTCTTAATCAGTAGCAGCTAAATACTTTTAACATAAATATTCATGTAAATCTATTCCTGGCGGTAGATGTTTCCCTCCTGGATGTATCCCTGGGTTGTGAGGTGGCGCGTTTAGCGAACAACTGCAAAAACAACAAAGTCCTTTGGGCTGCAGCCAGTTCTGAAATGTGGATATGGCCCACGCCAGCTTCAGGAACAATAAATCTGTGGATAGATCCAGCCTCATCACAGTGATTGTTTATTCTGCCATGGGAACTGGACTGGCAGCCTCAAACAAGTCACCCTGTACAATCGTGAAGGTCAGAGAGTTCTATTCATAAATCTCTGTGATTAAGCAGCAGTCTTATTAATTATATAAACTGTTACAGAGGTAGTAATTCATTCAATGCCAAATAAAAGCAGTATGTGCTGCAAGCGAGACCAAAACCTGCTTAACCTGTAACATAAATCAAATTCTCCCCTTGCTATGAAGGTCTCAAGTCGTTTGTTAGGGTAAAAACAAACATTTGTCAGTGTAAAGTAACTTACTGCTTATCTGGCAGCAGACACTGGAGAAATACAACTTTGTGGGAGGAATTATTCAGAGCTGAAATCCATAACATCAATGAGATTTATCCCTCCTCCACAACTTGTTGGCTACGACGAGTGATCTGCCTCCCCGAGGAGTTACTATCATCAAGAGCATGCCGAGCATGAAGCGGCCCGAGAGCAAGGACTAACAGAAATTCAATTTCATTCTTTATTGTGGAGGAAAAACATTTTCCTCGCGAATCTAATCGAACTTCTGATTTTCTAAGAGATGAAACTGGACTACGGGCCCGTGTTTTGAAGCTACCACATGACGATGCAGCCTCACCCAGCAGACACGGACACACTGATGAGGTGTACTCACCACCACATCGCTCCTTATCTTGCCAAAGGTGCTGATCAGATGAGCGTAATGATAGTCGTCCATCTGCCTCAGCGTGGCGGTCATGCTGGCCACGAAGCTCCCCTGGAGAAGAGAAACAAGTGCATTCAATACACAATCAAGTTCAAATTGAAGGCTGAGGATAGACGGACTCGTGCCTGTGATTGTGATAGGTGCTGACTAGCTGAGCTGATTGGATCTGAGTACTGAAACGGGCCTGGCCTCCTGGGTTTTGAAAGGTAGGCGCCCTCACTCAGTGGCCACCTTATAACGCATGTCAGGTCCCTAAGTGCCGTCTTTACCGCGCAGCGCCGCTCTGGTTAGCATGCTGTACATGTACGCTCGGTGGAGAGAAGCTGCTGTCATGTGCTGTGTGAGAAAATTCACGGGAACAGATGGATTAAACAAGAGAGAAAGTACAGGAACAAAATAAAAGTACAGCGAAACAGATGGCAAAGAGATGATGTTGTAAATGTATTCATTAGGCTTTTATTAAACAAAACAAAATATGAAAATAAAATCTTACCAAAAAAACCTCTGAAGAATAAGAACATGCAGTTCTTATTATTTGAATACACCCAGACAGTTTTACCTCAACTCGCTATCAAAGAAACTGCACTAAAGATAAGGGAAAGTAATTAAACTGCTTTGTCACAGAATGCATCACAGCACATCCAGATGAATAAACCCAAGGTCTGATAAGCTTTAAGATTCAAAAGCAGTGCAGGTTACTATCTCCAACTCAGATAGTACCGAAGACCTTTTCCGTGACTTCCCATATATATTTTCGCCAGCGCCTACAAAAGCAAGGACCAACAGAAGCTCATATTTCAAAGAGAAGGCAAAAAACACCACCAGAAGCAAGGTTTTTCTGATTTAATACCTCTTTCAAAGACTTAAATTTTACTGATTTATTTTAATCTTTGACTGAAAGCATCAGTCTTCATAGAAAGACAGAGACACAAAGGAGTTTTAAGACACTTTCTTAAGAAATGAAAGTAAAGAAAAAAAAAATTAAAGCAAAGTAATTCAAGTAAAAAAAAAAAATTAAGCCACAAGCGAGTATCATCCCATAACTAATCACCTGAACAAACCCCAGGTTGGGACTTTAATCTGGACAGGGACTACCTTGCTGAAGTGAGGACTCTGTTAGTGCAGCCCTCATGCGACGGATATAACTCAGCTGCTTCATGGTAGTTAATCCTCGCAGGGCATTCTGTTTCGCTGGAGAACCTCTCCTTGAGCTGTAATTAGGCCTGACCCACCAAAGCACAGCAGAGCCGAAAGGATGCTGAACACTCACTTACCTCACCTGACCTCCCTCTCCAAGTCTTTTTTCTCGCTCCCGTTTGCTTGGTTTTCGGTGCAACATCTTTTCACGAAGGTTAATTATTCTAATTAATATGTAGGGCAACCAAATCAACACGAACAAAAAAGATAATCAAGCAAAAGGCACCAAAACGGTGTCTGATGCGAACATGTATAATTCATGTTCCTTCCCCTCTTTGGTTGTCATGATGACTGCTTCACTTCTCTCTCAGTAATGCTTCACAGAAACCAGTGTGACTCATGTTATATTAATATGGAAATGTTTTTCCAAAGTGCAGAGGGCAAGACTCTTTCATCTGTGAGGGCATGTAAGGCTCAGTTTGCCTCAGTTCTTTAGCGCTAAGAGGGAGAACAAATTAAGACGGAGCCTGATTACAAAGTACCAAGGAGACGAGGGCTGTTCTCTCATACATGTGTCGCTCCGTACTCTCTTAACTGGGCAACAAAGGAAGGAAGATAAAGGTAGGCGAGTGGGATTGATCTTGGCAGGATTAAAAGACTTGTTTTTAAGCATGTCGCACTCATATTTCGTCATTAAAACTCTAATTCCCCAGATCCGCGAGTGTCACTATCGCGAGGGGCGCTGGCTGCTGCAATTCCCCTCGCACCGGGCAGTCACTTTCTTTATAAATAGCAGCAAGGGCTTCAAAGCAGGCAGCGGTTTTAAGAGGTAATTGGCAGCTGATGCTGCTCCTCACCACGCAGACTGGAGAGGCTAGATCAGCTGGAGGGTATATCCTGTGTTCCTTCATTCTTTCTATCTCTTCAGCCGTGAATGAAGAAAGAGCCTTTATTGCAAACTTTACATGCTGCACTAAGCCCCACTGTGGGACTTGCCATAAGGTGGATGTAAGGATGTTCCTATTGATTGTACTGCTGTGATATGTTGCTCATGAATGAATCTTAAGCTTCCAAACGGATGTCACTGCTGCTAGCGGCGGCACGATCAGCTAGTAAACCCTGATGGCAAATTAAATACAGGTGAGAGATCTAGCCATCTAGCTTCGTGGCTCAATTTGGTTTCAGAGTGGAAGACCCATTCAGAGGGTCTCTCTCCCAAAAATGGAGTCAGCGATTAAGATCTAAATGCAGAACAGGAACACGTGCCTCGCCAGCTGTTAAGGGGGACTCCAAGAAATAGAGATGTGGGGCGAATGACGGCGAGCAGAGAAGTTCAGGTATGCTGCTCTGAGGACTTGATGGGTGCAAAGCAGCAGGGGGTGATAGTCGTCACTGTCATGCAGCTGACTCCACAGGTCCATCAGAGTGAACTCAAAGGCCAGCCTGTCCCTCTTATGACTCATCACTCCATTTGTATGGCTGGGATAACCCCAATTCTGTTACCATGACAACGCATTTATTTATTTTATTTTTTTTTCCTTCAAGGAGAGAGAAATGATGGAAGGAAATCAAATAAAGCAGAGAATAATAGAAAGGGGAAAAAAAGAAGTCTCTCTCTCTCGCGAGTCGGGCCTATCAATTCTGAATTTGGTGTGGGCGACGGAGGTATGTGACACACTGAGGAGCTGGCAAGGAGTGGGGGGGCGGTAGAAGGAGAAGGAGATCCAGTATGTCTGCCAAACAACAACAACAACTAGGAATCAAAATAAGACAAAACAAAAGAGACAAGGGAAGGGTAAAACATCCTGACAATTCTTTTAATTGCTATTTTCTTTATGTTCAAGGTTAAGTTTGATTGTGTGATGCTTCCTGCACGTCGGGACTTTCCTCACTTGTAGGCTGGATTTCATCAGTGATGAGAGTGAGAATGTAACACAAGAGAAATCAGCAAGGATAAAAGTCTAGAGCAATGGTAACTAACTACAAGAGGAAACGCTCCCTAAGAAACAGAATAAAACTTTTAGCTTCTGAAATAAACATGTTTTATGACAGCTCTGATGGAGCTCAGGATTTACGAGGAGGACAGCTGCTTCACTCCAAACAGGTTGACTGCTTGTGTCCATGGCTGTTAACTGAGATCTGTGTATCACTACCGTGGTGAAAGCACAAGCCGTATGTCTTTGTTTGCACTTTATAGTGTAATCAGGAATGACATTTTGCCTCCTCAATCAACATTACAGGCAATATTGTTTAGCCTGTAATTGGAAATTGATAGTAATTAACAAAGAGACAACAAAAGACTCTGCATCATTTAACCTGCTCTCTCTGTGTCCTAGATTATAACCAATCTAGTCCTTTTAACCCGTTAAAAAACGTTTTCTCAAAGCCTCATCCCTGGAGAAACTCTAATGGCTGGGATCTGTATCCGATTCACTGTCGGGCTTTGCGGTTTGTGTGAGCTCGGTTCCTCAGGTAATACTTGCAATATTCCATTAATCAATGGACGTATCAGGTGGGATACGATGAACCTGCTGGTATCCTAGTTATTAAAAAAACAAGGGAGCGATTTGAGAAAGAGCTCATAATCTCGAAAACAAAGGTCATGAGCAAAGCAAGAAACCATAACCGCTTTTAGATCGATCAGTGAGCTTCCACTAGAGGTGATGAAACACCTGGCGGACAGGACAAAAACGCTCAAGATGCTGACCGAAGTCAATCGTTTAATGGCCACCAACTGAGCTGTCATCAATCACGAGCATTTATCCACCGTAACAATTTCTCAATCTTAACAATAAACGGAAACTTTACAACTGATATCTATCACCGCGTCCAGATGCAGGGAACCCGTCTCCATATCCATCTTATGCTTGAGGGCAAATGAGGCAGAATCTTAGCGGAAATGAAAAAGCGGTGATTAGAGGGCAGGGCCAGATCCATCATACACAGCTCTATAGCTCACATCTCTCTGATAATTCATCTCACTTTAGCGCCTGACAGCAGAGAAGCAAAAAAAATTGATGTTTGTTCTAGTAGTCAAGGGTTTGCCTTATAAACAAGAGCATTGTTTTGGGCCTTTAATTAAGCCAGTGGGGAGATGGCACGTCGGCCTCGAGAGAGATCTCGACTGAGCCACGGGAGGAGAAGAGAAAACTGACACAGGAGAAGAGAGAAAGATGAGGATGCGAGGGGGACTGGGAGAGGAGGGGGATGACCAACAGGGACCAAAATGACTCCTCCTTTCTCTCTATTAGCTTCGGGCCTGATGAAATATGAATTTGCTGGTTCATTACGACGGAAATTACACAAGCACAGAGAAAACCTCACATGGCTACCAGGCCATTTAATCTGAAGGGGGATGAAGACACTCCTAAGCAAACACTAGTGATCCATACTGCTAAGTCACAAGTGAAAGATCTCATGAGAGAATGAAGTATGATGGGTTTTGTTGGCAAAGGCAACTAAGATATCCAAAATAAGATATCTATAAGATCTCAGTAAGACCTCCATTTGTATTCTTTTCAGTTTTCCTCTGCACTCAAGAGAAAGCATAAAGCATTGTTGGAGCTGGAGCTTCAGACGTGTCAACTGAGGTGATTTTCTAAGCTAAAATGGCATCAAAAGCCCCTGGAAAAAAAAAAGGTGAAAGAAACACATATAAAACACAAAGCTGCGGATCAACCACCTTTAAATCGTCCAAGGACAAATCTCTCCTGCTGTTGTGATTGTGGTAAAATACACAAAGCTGTTCTTCCATAGCCGTTCATTTATATGTTGCTTTTCTAAGCACGACTCACTCATAAATCCACTGTCAATTGTGGCAGACTGAATAAAAATTCTGGAAAAAATTTAAATGTAATAAAAATTGTTCAAAGCAATGAACTTTTAAGGAGGGAGAACTCATTTTCCTTCACTTCACAATGGAAATAACTGATTATTTGTTAACATTTTTAAGATTTTACTTTAAACAATGTAGTTTAACTTGATAAATCAACCTCCTCTGACATAAATTGAAGTAGCTAAGTAGCTAAGTGCAACAAAAGGTCTTTAAAAAGTTTGATGTAAGTGGAACTGTACTTTTTAAATAATTCACAAACAGTCTTTGAATGCACCTTGTAAGTCAACACAGCTGTTTACGCCGGCTGAAATGTGGGTTTTTTTCCACTGGCACTTCTGACCATTTGGAGTCAAGCCATGCTGCACCGATTTGCCTTTCCTCACCAGTTTAACCGTGCCGAGTAGAGCCAAAGCGAGCCCGCCATGCCTGCGAGCCAACTGCAGCGACGCCTCGCCCGCCTTCTCCCTCTAAAACATGCATGCGCTGTGATTGCGAGTCTCTTTGTCTGTGCCGACCGGAGAGAAAGATGTTTTTAAAAAGTCTCTGTGTGTTCAGCTCTCTGTCGTTTTGTAGCTTCTTACTGAATCTCTGTGATTTGAAGTTTGGTTTCTCTTCTGCCTTTGGGTTTATACTTTCAGGTATCAGCTTTCATTTGACTGCTTCATCATGTTTGCTTTCAGCTGCTTCAGAAGTTACTGCCAGTAAAAACCCAACATTTCCTAAAAGCTTTTAAATAACTACTGTACAAAACTGCAGCTATTTGTTATAAGAATATGTAGGAAATTAAATGTGTTTACCATGGAATTAGCGGAGCTTTGTTAGTGGTGATTCTACACTAATACAGCAGGGAGGAAGAGTCGCTCCGTCGACCTCTGAGTCAAGACAAGCGCATCATCAGTTAAGGACACACCTTTAAGCAGGTAGCCCTGTTGTAATGGAAATGTAAATCCCTGCCATGTTGGGTCAAACCAAGTCAAGCCGCGCCAACAGATGTACGTTCAGTTTATAGGGGAAAATGTATTTTGTCATAGTTTTTGTCCTTTTGGGAAACTGAGCTATGTCAATGCAAGTCGCATTAAAAGTGAAGGTAAAAGAGATGAAGATGTGTCGCAGCAGTGGGAGTAGATTGGCGTTTCGAGAAGACTGGAGTGGACTGCTGACCTGTGTATCACAGCTACTAACACCCCAACTCCTACAGTCTATTGTGTCTTTTTATTTCTGTCCCAGAGGGATAAATCCATCCGTCCACCTCCTTTTTTATCCACACATCACTATCGCATGCGCACAGATGGCACGGACAAAGAAAAGAGCTGCAGGAAAGGTGGCAGCAGAACACTTTTCACACCAGCCTGTCAAAGGGAGGCAGAGCTGAAACATGCGAGGCACTTGGCCACCGCTGCTGGAGTCGACAGCGAGCCCACTTGGCTCCAACATCGGGCCAACGGGGCGGCAGGCCGGCGGGTCAGCCAACGGAAACAAGTGGAGGACCTGTTCAAGGCCAGCCGAAGCCGCTCACACTTCATTTTCTTCTTCAGTAGAATTTGGCGTAAATGCGTTGTGACGTCCAGATAAACACTTCAGAATACATAAGGATAAATAATAACCAGGGAGAACCTGGGCAGCCAGCCATGAAAGTGACCCGTTATGCCATTCATTCAGACAGCATCCGACTTAGACAAGCTTGAGGAAGCACTTTCACACTCTAATACATCAAAGCATAATACTTCCTTGAACAGACACCTTAATTTACACAGGAAACTCCAATGAGCCAGCGCCACTTCCTTTTCAAAGAAACCTCTGTGTGTCCAATTCCAAGCATACATCATTCTCTTGAAAGGAAAAACAATGTCACTGACGACTGGCCAGGCAGCATGGATTGGAGCTTGCAGGGGGATTGTGTAGGTCAATAATACGTTGACATGTCTTAAAGCCATAACACACTGCCCAGAAAGCTCAGACTACTTGTTACAAAAGGTCAAAACCAGCTTTAAATATTGTGGTTGGAGGCGGCCCCGCACTTTGAATTAGCTCTCGGCGGCCACTTGGCCTAAAGCAGACCATTTTTTGCCTTTTCTGGAAGAAGCTGTGGAGTTGGTGATACTGAATTAGCTCAAAACTATCGTGACGTTCTAATTTTATCATTTTAACCTTTAATGAGATCAAAAACCCCCCTCATAATAATTTGCATTCTTGTGCTGAGCTTCGGTTTGTTTTAACCTGCGTCACACTCCAGTGCTTTTTTTGGACAGAGCCAGCTTTTCTACGCACGTCTGATGAAAAGACCCAAAAAGACCACAGCAGATGGGGACAGACTCTCGCTGACGTATCTGCTAGGCACATTTTCAGCTTTGGAGCTCACTCGGAGACTTGCTGGGGCAGTGTTGCTGCACAGCAGACCCATCATATCAGCCTGTCAGCCGAAATACACACACACACACACACACTCACACCCCAAATTTTTATTTTTCTCTTTCACGATTGCAGAGAGATCTAAGCTACAATAAATTGACAGCTCTCTTCAGCGTACAGATATGACACTCAGCTCTAATGTACTCTGTGTGGATGGATGAATGCACTCAGGGTCTCAGGGGACGGATCGGAGTGGTGACAGTGAGGCTACTGAAATGAAAATGAAAGAAGCTTAAGAACAGTTTACATTTATTGCGTTAATTATAAGGATGGAGAGTCATTATAGGGATGGGTAGCTTTTTCCAGGTACCCTTTCCACAAAGTAAGGACAAAAAAAAAAAAATCTGGGAAATCTAGAAAAGACAAGGGCGAAATAGACAATTTCCTATTCCACCGGGTAATTCTAACACTTACAGTACCAATTAACACTATGTCATGAGCGTGTCAGCGGTATAAGCTGCAAAAAGGGGGTGACAACAAGAAGAACATTCCTGTGCTGTAGAATCTCTGTACTCAAGTCGCAGAATGTATTTATCCATTACAGCGAACTAATTAATAAAACATAGCATACAAATCAAATACCTTCACTGGGATGTATTCGAGAGGATGCGACGAGGTAACCATGTGGTCACGTGGTTGCGCCCCTTTGCCTCCATCCTTTCTATATTTTGGTCTCTTTGGTGGAGAGAAGCATGTAGCCGTGAGTGGCCGAATGGAACAAATGCTTTGTTTACAACAGAAGAGGTTATGACAGTCCCAGATACCAAGCTTCAGTAAGAGCTGCCTTCAGTTCTTTACAAAGCCACACTTTGGAGTGGGTGCTCAAAGCTTGATGCCATTGCTAACCCATGGTGCATACTTTGCTATTATTGTATATTATGAGTCTAATTGGATAAAATAGGACAAGAGGGGGACACAGCAGCGACTATCTAAACGAGCGACCATTGGGCGGAATAGTGATTTGGACGTTGGTTATGGCAATGGTTAGTCATAGCGACAAAGTTAACTTTTCTGAGCTTCTGCACCGAAAATGAAAGCATCCACCGATCATGTTGTGCCAAATGGATGTCACGTCACAATTATGGCAATGTCAGACCTGCTGATGATTTGTCTGCATTATATGACAAAGGACACAAAATTATAAAGACAATGTGACAAAGGTGACTTGGGATGAGTAACCTTGATTGCTCCCAGCAGGGACAGACCTTTGTATATGAGGGATTCACTGATGGGAATCGGTGCTGTGAAGACGAGCTGTACTCTACGACTGCCTCGATTGGTTCGTTTATCTGTAGCCCGGTGTTTTAATGAATTACAGGAGACAAAAAGTATTGTTTTAATGCGATAATATACATATGTTGCAAATGTTTGCATTGGAAACTTTTGTGAATTTGCGTCACTGCCTGTGTGAATAGTTGTGTTCCCATTCCAGGATTTCTGTCGTTTATCCGTCATGTCACCTGTGTGCCTCCAGTCCTAGAAGAGGCACAAGTTTAGTATGTTTCCCATCGTCTCTTCTCTGTTCCTCCTCAGCCAAGGTCTGTTTCCAATTTTTAACAACATTTCAGCTTTCATACATTGTCATTTTGTATAAGATTTGTTTGACAATAGAGATACACATGTTTGTGGACTAGAACCAGGAATGCTGACGATCACAAACAGGCCGAGCAACAACACTTGAGAACAGAGTCCGGCTCCTGCCTTTGACCACAGCACTGTGTACACCATACATGCAGGGGACAAGGACACACCAAATACGAGTCCCCTGAGGGCTTGGCTTTGAGATAATGAAATCAATAGAGAGGAGAGTCACTCCAGTGACTTGTCCACTGCCACCGGTTTATCCATCTGAGAAACAGTTTGCTTACACAAGCAGAATGCTGAAGCAGATTCCAATAAAAGAAAACGGCGAAGCCTTTTGTAACCCGACGGACAGTCGACGCAACCCCCCCCACAAAGGGGTACCAGCCATTAAACAAATGCCATTAACCCTGGGTTCAGATCCTAAACACTTGCCAAGGACAGAGAGTGTGGAAGGTTAAATCTTCACAGACATTATTCAGCTCTCGACTGTCTCCAACCTGCAGCTTGTCGCTGCCTTGCAGAGCAATAACAAGGCAGTGAAGCTGATATGTTACTGTCACTCCAAAACAAGAAGCCAGTCTCATAAAACTGTGTTGTGAGCGCGAATGTGGTGTTCAGCACCTTGAAGGCGCAGTCAGTCAGCCAGTCAGACAGGAGGCTGGGGTATTTTATGTCACGTTGTAGAGAGGCGAGATGAGGCGAGGGGGTGAACAAAGAAAAACAAAACTTTCAGTTATGAACAAGTGTCATAAAAGGGCTCGACTGACAGAGCGGCGAGAGTGATAAACAAGGGAAGGAGGTCTAATAGGTTTAAAATGTGAAGTGAACCTTAGACGCAGCTGTTATTCAGCTCTTCTCTTTGATTCTACAGACATTTCTTTGGCCTTTTGTCACAGCTGGAGCAGCTGTCCTGCTGGCTGCGACTGAGCAGCACTGTCAAGTATTCCTTCGACCATGTATATTTGTTGGTCTCGGTATCTTGTCAAAAACAAACACCAAAGCCATTTTATTTAGAGAGAGAGAATCTAATATTTCCATTTTGAGTAAACGTTTTTCAGTTTTATTTCTCAGCTTTTCTTCCCTCTACCTTTTAGTGAAAACAAATATCAGGGAAATCCTTTTTTCACAGAACAGGTGAAATGTGACAGATTAATTTAATGTGCATGGTCAGCTTTTAACCTATATCAGTATTAATGTACATACAGTGTGCGTTTTGGTGAAATATGGAACAGTTCAGCTGTTTTGACAAACTCATGTCATGTGTTCCATTGCACCATACACGGCTGGTGTCATCCTATCACAAGATGGTCTGTGGTTGTACCTGGTGTCTTGAATAAATTGATTGATTGATTGAAACTGGGATTCAGTGATCAGCAGCTTAATACCGCTTAAGTGGGCAAGGTGCGTAAACCGGGGACCAATGGCCTGTTCCCTTCTTCCCTTCTCTAAGTGCCCTTTCTCAGACCGCACCCATCTTCGACCTCGACCTTCATTTTGTCGTCGAATACACACTGGTAAAGTTTCATGACTACACCAAACCCACTTCTGTGGCAGTACCTGCAACAAAAGGTGTCTCTAGGAGCACACTTTACCATGATTTCACGCGTAAACACACATACGAAGGCTCACAAGATGAAAACAATACCAGCCCCGCTGTCACAGGTAAACTCTGTTATATCGTACTGACATGCTTGCTTCATATTCAAAGTTCAATCACTTTAAAGTCACCAATTCGACCAATGTATCCTGCCTCATATAAAACAATAAAGGATCCAATAACACGAAATGATCCAATAGAAGTTTTTTCTTAATCAAAATTTTGTATCAAAAGGGAAAAACAAGTATTGCATCAACTACAAGTTAGCTAAGAATTAGGAAAGATGCTTTAATTAAACCATTTTTTCCATTCTTTTTATTACAAAAGCTCCAATTTAATGAAAGAATTGAATTTCACCTAGAAATGTCAGCTTTTGTTTATCTGCTCGGGCACGTGAAAAAAATCAAAAAAAGAAATCACACACACTGACACACAGCTAAAACACGCGAAGTAGCAGCAGCTGCGGTCTGGCGAGCTGCAGCTCATTACCATGGTACCTGAGGCTGAGAGCAGAACTCGGGGTTTCCCTGTGAGAGAGCGAGGGTGAGCTAAGGCTCGGAAAACATCCAGCCAGGCGTTTACAGCTTCGCTCTGACATGATCAAGGTTTCGCCGAGTGTCAGCCCCTCCTTTATTTCGCTTCCTGAACGCTACAATGGTCCACCACAACCTCAATTAAATCGAGGAGGAAAATGTACGTTTCCCCAGTGGACAACAAGTCTTTTCTGATATAATCAGTGTTAAGCTTTAACTAGCCAATGACTCATGGGTAAAAAGCTATGAGGAGATCAGGCAAGAGAGCTCTCGACAGGGGAGACAATCAGATGGAAACTCCTTCCCACACAAAGTGAAGGGCTGTGAGGATTCTGGGAAACTGAAAGGAGAGAAGCTGAATGGACTCATAACCCTAAAGGCTGACTACTGACAAGATGAGCATCACTTATAATGAAGATGCCCGGCGACAACCATGAGTCAGGTGTGTGTGCAGACCGTGGCGAGACCGTACAGACATCCATCGGAGTCTTTTCTCCAGTCGCTCGCCGAGGCTGCAGAGCTGCGAGGAAAAAGTGCAGCCTTGACGGATGATTTCAAAGTTGGAGTGCAATTCTCGGGCTCGTGACAGAAAGTACAGCGAGTTTTGAAGCGCGTATGGTCTCCGTGGAAGTGAGGTCACACACAGAAGTGCTTCAGCTGATGATGAGATGAAGGGATGGTGCATGAACCTGCCAGATGTAGCCAAAACCGGAGCTGCACTTTCTCCACTGCAACCTTCCCTCCTCCCTCTGCTCTCTCTCTCTCTCTCTCTCTCCCATGCTCCCTCCCCCTCTTGCTTAATCTCTCTCCCCTCTCTCTCTCTCTCTCCCTCTCTCTATACGCACACACACACACTCAGACGCACACACGCAGAAAAGAGGAGAAAGCCAGAGAGGAGAACTGCGGCGGCACGATGGGGATATTCTGCCTGCGTGGGCTCTGTCGCTGAGGCGTCCGGAGTTCAGCCACTGTACTCGGGGGTGTGTGCGTGTGTGTGTGTGTGTGTGTGCCTGCGCGTATGTGTGTGTGTGAGTGTGCATGCATGTGTGAGTGAGTGAGTGAGTGCGAGCCCCTGCCGACACCGTGTGGAGAAAGGAGAAGGGGAAACAGAGAGGAGAGCGGGTGGAGAGGAGGAAGGAGAGAAGGGGAGTGTTGACTCTGGCTGGGGCTTAGAGGAACCTCGCGCCACTGGATCAGAGGACGCCGATGTGCAACAACTACTCCAACTACTGCCGCCGCCGCCGCTGCTCTGTTTGCCTGCGCGCCCGCCCGCTTAACTTCTGCCATGGCATAGCCTCTCCTCTTCCAGCTCGCCTCTAATCCACCAAGGGAAACGGGCATGCATGGGCACAACCAGGGATCTAGGCTATCGCATCCTTTACGTCAGTAATTCACAGTCTGAGGTGAGTCGCTCCTCTCTGCTCTCGTCCTCTCCTCTATTTCACCTCTCGCTCTGCAACTGCAAAAGGGGGGGGGGGAGTCAGTTCAAATAACCTCTGAAGGGGGGGGGAGCCGAGGGGATCTGCCTGCTCTGTGGGACTGAGCCCGGGATAAGCCACAGGGAGATGTTTTCATTGAAGATTTTCCTTTTTTCAGCCGGCTGATCAAATATCAAATACGTGTGGCAGATGAAAGGAGGTAAATCTCATATTGATTTAATGCTTAGTTGCGTCTGCCGGGGAGAAGGGATTTCAGGCAGCGGTCGTGGAATGAGCTGGTGCCTGGAGTCGAAGTGACGATTCGATCAGTTTGGAAAACTTTAAGCATGAAAAATGTCCACACGTCAGGTGAATATTAGGAGGGGGAGAAAAAAAAAAAAAACTCCCTCTCTCCCTGCCGGCTGACATTTATCAGATCTGGCAGGTCAGTTTTTTTCTGTTTTCCGAGAGGATCCAGATTTAACCTGACTGGCTTCGCACACACATAAGCTAAAACAGTGCTTGCGTACGAGGGGGGGCTTGCATGATGCTGCATTTCCTCTCAGATGTGCGGCTGAGTGAGCGTTACATAAAACACACCGATTCATCTAGACCAAAAGAAGAAAAAAAATTGCGGAATTGTTGCGTGGAGCTGTTGTCCCGTGGATGGAGGCAGCGGTGTTTTTCAAGGCAGCGCAGAGGAATAGGTGACGAGAGTCTGGCTGCATGTGATGAAAGACCTAAACTACAGACTAATCTAGATTAATAGACTGGGTGAAGTCACCATCTCCTTACAGATTAGTGGAGCATGGGTGGTGTGGGGAGGGAGGGAGGCAGGGGATGGGAGAGAGAGCATGGGTTGCCTGGAACCCTCACATCTCCTCTGTCCTTCAGTCGCCACACAAAACGCATGTCACTCCCACTCTTCCCCCACAAACCCTCCTGCCATCGCTCTCTGTCTCCCCTTCAACCCGATCTCGCATCAACGCTCTGATACGATCTCCCCTCTGCTCTATTTCACTTTCCGCACTGAGAGGAGGACTGAGGGAAAATGATGAAGATAGACAGGGAAGGAGATGTAGACCAAGAGAAAAGGGACTGCTGCCATACTATTATTCCTCGCAGACAGAGGATATTGAATTCTTCCTGTTTTTCTTTTTACAATTGAAGGGATTTGATGCTCTGACACTAAGAGTGACATGAAAAGTACATACCTGCTTTCACAGCCTAATTCATGTAATGTCGGTGCAATTATACAAAATTACAGGGCAGGGACGAAAGTAGGATGTAGTTCAGGATTAAAGAAGCGACGTGTTGCCCTTCATCCGTCACTGCCTGTCCTCTGTCAAACCTCGTGCCTCTTCAGTGATGGGCGCGATGGCCCGACCGCTTTCGCAGCCAATCTTTATTTTTAGGATATCAGCTGTATCGGTGTGCGCCTCACCCGGCAATGCTCCGGAGAGACGGGGGGAAGAGGAAGACTGACTGTTCTGGAGTGTGTGCACGACACCTCTGTGCACGCTCGCTCCGAATGCAGAGGTACATGAGGATGGAAGGGTCGAACAAAGCTACAGCAGAGCAGTTTTTTTTGTTTTTCAAACAGAGGTGTTGTGCACTCAGAGAACCTGGCAGGGAGAAATGTCTGCACAACAAGCATTTTTTTGGGAACTTTTTTCTTTTTTTGGGGGGAAGATATCCTCATTTGCCTCCCTAAAACCAGAGTGTGAGGGTGGGAGAGGGAAGGGGAGGGGTGGCGGCGAGTGAGAGAGCGAGAGAGAGAGAGAGAGAGAGAGAGAGAGAGTGCAGGCTTTCCAAACGAGCGGTGAAGTGGGCATTCGCCTCGCGTGGCCCTGCTCGCTGGGAGGGGTAACTCATTCATCCAGAAAAACAAATTGCTCTCCTATAAAAGAATGACTGCTTTTTGGAACAAGCCAGATGTTACCTTTCATGTGCTAATAGGATTATTCATTAAGAGTCAGATCTTTTTTTTTTTCCTCCCCGGGAGCGCCACAGCAACGACACGCAGTCGAGGTGAATCGTGTGCTTGTGTCGTCTGGTGCGTCTGAGTGTGTGTGTGTGTGTGTGTGTGTGTGAGTGACTTTGTCTGCTGCACACAAGAAGAAGAAGAGGCTTCGCACCTGATCCCGCCTGGGTGTTGTTGCCAGTGTGCGCTGGTGTGTGCATGTGTAAAGCAAGTGTTCCCCACTGCTTTGCAGTAGGGGCCCAGTCAGCCGGGGCTCTGACAGGCCCAGAGGCAGAACAGCAGCAGACGGGAGTTTTCTGTGGTTAAGGGAACAAGTAGAGTCTGTCTGCCTACAACACATCTCTGTTGATCTAATACTGCTAACAATTGTTTTCTTCAATTAAGTTTTGTCCGTATCATAATTTCCCATTGCCCAAGGCGAGTTGATCTAAATCGTCCCCAAACAGCATAAATAATTGCCAATCAATTACATGTAGAGAAAAAATACTATATTTGAGAAGGTTAAACACTTTTACACTCAAAAAGTCAGTTATCAAAATCTTTTGCCGAATAAGTTTATGCGGTTCATCACGTGATTTCAGCACTAATCACCTGTGGCCTGAGGTTCTTTCAAACAACACTCAGACTATTTCTTTTTCCTAAATGCCTGATCCCAGCAGGTGGAGGTCAAGGTCACCGCTCCTGTAGGCTTAAAGGGGGCTCAGTGTAACTATTTGTAGCAATCTACATGCATTAATCACTTTTTAATTGGCCATATGTGAGCCGTTGTAACGCGATGTGAAAAATTAGACCTTCCCCGTCTCTCTCAGTTGCCTTTGTAAGCCCGTGGACGATTTGTTTAAAGCTGCTGTTACAGTTGTCTTAGCAACTTCCTGTCTGTTTTGCACAGTAGTTAGCGATCCCCTCCCTCCTCTGTATGTCACCACATGGACCGCGGTAATTGCCAGGTGTAGCAGCAAACAGAAGGTTCCTGTTCTCTAAGCGTTCACAAGCAGAAAGGACCGCCTCTTTATGGACTTCTCTGTCCTGATTGGATAAAGTGGGCAGGGATACCGGAGATATAAAGCTATTTCATACTTTTGAAAAAAAACAAAAAAAAAATATCACTACCACTTACAGCGATATCACCCAAGTTTTCTAAGATTTTTCAGAGATAGTCCAAAGGATGTGACTTTATTCCACTGACAGAGAGCAGTAGTCGCTGGCATTGGTTACCCCTGTGTAGCTTCCATGTCCATTAGGTCTAACAAACCTTAGAGCACATTTCTGTCCTCAAAAAACAGTTTCAAAGCTGATTTTTTTGAACATGTTCAGTAACTTCCTCCTTGCTAGATGTCACTGACACCTGTTGATCAGCACAAAACAGGGTCCATCTCACACCTCCACCTCTGTGCTCTCTGTTGAAAGCATCTTCATCTTTTAGTGGTGAGGGCTGAGGGACCAATTTAAGTCAGATTATATCTGATAGCTCCTGCATGCGTCCACCAAGCAGTCACGTTTGAAAGATACTCAGACTGTCACATCGAAATCCTTCTGGGAAAGACTGTTAGCCAAAAGCCTGACGTGTAGTTTTTGATTGTACGTACAAGGCTAAATGGACCCTGACAACACGCCTGTGTTCCGTGGAGAGTCCTGCACACTGACAGTGGATTGTGCAGTGGCTTCATACAGCCTCTCACTCCACCACATGGGGCTTTCAGGAGATTCACTTGAGCTGACAAAATGATACATCTCATCGACAAGGCAGGATGGCTTTTACCGTCTCTCTCCCCCCGGGTCTCTGCCTATTCTTGTTCCTGGATCCTTCTCCATGTCTTCATCTTCCCTCTTCATCGCTATCTCCGTCTATTTTGCTCACATTCAATTCTGCTCCATCCCAGGCACAGTGGAGGCTCGACATCTTTTCTCCCTGCACCTGTTTATTCTAGTGTTTTCGTCTTCTTTTCCCATCCCACTGTGTGGTTTTGTGTGTGTGTGTCTCTCTCTCTCTTTTTCCTTTGCTGGGGATGACTAGGAAGAATCTGAGAGCAGCAGGGGAGTTCTCTAGTTACCCATCAGCTTTGAAACCTCAGCGTGTCTAGAAGGCAAAGAGGGAGGGAGAGCCGGAAAGACGGCGAGAGAGAGCAACAAAGGGGAAGGTAATGAGAGGAAGAGAACAAAAAATGAGAAACTGAGAGAAAGACATATAATGTTGCGTAGACAGATGAAGAGGAGAGGGAAGGAGAGAGTGATCTGATGCATTATGATTAGAGCAGGCAGCCTCTGCAGCGCACATTCTTTTCCTGAGGTCTGATCTCCATCTAGCCTGTATGTTCACTGACGTATGGATTACAGGTTTCCTGTGAATCCGTCAGCCCACCTGGGTGCAGGCGTAGCACACAAAGCCAACTAACTACAGTGAGTAAGACAATAATAAAGAAACAAGTAGAATTCAGTGGGGACAAAGTGAGTAGGAAATGATACGGATACGAAGTCCGCAGGCTATAGTCCAAGGATAAAGAACAGCAGCAGATATAGTGATGTACAGCATCCTGAGCTTGTTTGACTATAGTAATCTTTTAGCACCATGCACCATAGTGGGGGAAAGAATCACTAATGACGTGTAGAGCTCCCACTCTGAGGCTCTGGAGGCTCAGTGCGAGGCTGTATAAAGTCTTACTGTTTGCGGTACCACATGCAGTCTTTCTGGCAAACAGAGTGTAATACTGGAGGTGGGGCTGCATAATGCATACAAATATTATCAGAATTGCAATATAAAATATGTTTGTTTGGTAGAGACCCCAGCTAAAGTTGCATCATAATTATATTAAAGGATACCTCCACCAATTCACACATTAAGGTGCGTTTACAGGTCTCGGGGAAAACTACTTCCTATGTGAAAACAGTAGCAGAAAACCTTTTGTGGCTTCAGAGGAAGCTGCATGTTATCTGACAGACTACCTCCAGTGATGTCACTCACTGGTTAAGATGCATTGTGGGTAATGCAGGCGCCAGGTTTTGAAAAACAGTCCATTGGTCTGCCCTTACACTCGTTGAGTGTGACATGCATAATGGACAGCTTAAGAGGAAATGATCAAATTCAATACAACAGAACCAGAAATATGTATATATTTTATATAAATGTAATGCAACTGGAAATGCATCACGTTATATTTTACATGCAGTCGGACTACCAAAGATTAGAAAACACACTTTAATGTGCAAAACTGCTGGAGTATCCCTTTAATATTTTCAGTGAAAATGAAAATTGTGGTACAAAAATGATGATTCCCCACTAATCATGAATCATATCGCAGTCGTAAGATCTGTCAAAATAATCACAGTGTGATTGTTTCAACCATATCCTGCAGCCCTAACTGAAAGCAATACACATTTAACTATAAAGAATAATGCATATACATAATATAAATGCAAATATCTATATAATGCACACATGGATTTTCAATAAACACTGTGCATATGGTAGAAACGTGACATTCTGAGTGCTTCGGATTAACAGCAAATCTGGATTCATCCTCAGCCACTCCTGACATCTGAACAAACACGGCTTAAAAGCAAATATTCACTACTACTAATGTTACCATATTGAACCAGACAATAAACAGATGGACAATAAAACACTAACCCCTTAATAATTGCTGTGCATTATTTCCATAAGGCAAACTATTTGGCCTCATCTGTGAGGTTTGTCGACCAATTTGAGAAGATCTGGTTTCAATTCAAGCCGCGCCGCAATTGCAAAGATTCTCGAGGTTAATAGTTACTGGAGAGTGACGACGGTATTAAAATTTCAGTTAAATGTGATTGTAGCTCGGATTAAAATCTGATAAAAACACGTTGCTTTCTCCCCTGTTTATAATTAGGACGGTTCACACGGCAAAAAAAATATGTCCCTGGTGCCATTTAGTTATTACCGCAACACTACATTATGATTTGGAGCAAAATCATTAAAAAAAAAATGGTGCTTGGCAACAGAGCAGCGGTCCGTGATGACTGAGCAACAATTACTAGAAAGACAATCCCTTAAAATCCTGTCGTTTCCAGTGCCGTTCCGTCTTACGGCATTAAGCTACCATTAACTGACAAAGGATTTGCTGCGTTTGGTGTCAGCCTAATGCACTGTACTGCTGTTATCCCTCAACACTGACCTGTTCAGTCAGTCACTCGGCTATATATACACCCTCACATCACACCCCGGGAGCACGGGTGCAACCGAGCTTGCTCACATGCTGCTGCTGCAGCAGAGAGACAGACAGCGAAAAAAAAAAAAAATCCAACAGTAAACACACACACACATACACACATCGTGGAATGACCTTACCAACACAATCTAAAGTAAACTACGAGCCGGCGTATCTTCCTCCAGCATAATAAGCGTGCGCTTAAGAGACAGATCAAAGACTTTTCAAAACACTACTAAGCCCCGTGTAATTATGAGAGGAGGTTGACAGGAGAGAAAAGAGGGAAAACAAAACACGGGTAGATAAAGCTGGATTACAGTAGAGTTTGGAACTTCCCTGTCTGTGATGATACCGCTACGCTCGTTTGTTCAGGCATCATCTGACACCACGCTGAGCTGTAATAATGTAAAACTGCACCGATAGAGGAGGAGGACTTTTTTTTTTTCCCCACTATCACGTAGCACGAGGGCAGACTTCAAGCTCACTTTGTCTTTAATTTGAAAATGCAATGCTGGCTTCCCTTTTTATTCAGTAAAACACTGAGTTGAGACATTTTTGAGAGGTTTGAGAAGGGGAAGACTTTGTTATATACACTACACTGTCAAAAGTAGCATTAATCATTGAATCCTTAAGGTAAGAGACTGTCTCATTCCAAAACAGAGGCATTTATATGTCACTTAGATAACGTCCAGTCTTACATGTTGGAACCCAGCTGCAGGGATTTGCTGCCATTCAGCCACAAGAGAATTAGTGAGGTTGATTAAAGATTAGGGGACGAGGGGTTAAGGGTCAGAGTCGGGGTTGGAAATGAACGTCTCTGCAGAAATGACAGGCCGATTAAATTAAGCTTTCATTACCACCGCCGCCGCCGAGGAGGTTTTGTTTTCGTCGGTTTGTATTTGTTTGCCGGTTGGTTTGTCAGCAGGATTACACAAGAACTACCGAACAAATTTTCCAAACTTGGATCTCGGCCCAGAATAGACACCGTTCATTTTTTGGGACCGGGCACGGATCCAGCAATTATTCACCTCCTCAGTCAACACTCAGATGTTCTTTATTTTTTTTATCCTGTTCATTAATTTCTCAGAGAATAATGTGTGGATCTTGATGAAAAAAAGCAGGCGTATTAAGGCGGCTGGTATCTGAGAGCGAGTACATTTTGACGAGGATAAAGGGAACTATTGGGCCCTCGTGCACTCATGAGCTTTACTTTGTGCCATTATAGATGCGAATGTGAAGCAAACTGTAGATCGAGAAGTTTTCTGAATGTGTACATTTTGAAAATCACTCTGTCTGCATCTGCCTGGGGGCTAGCTGGCATCATAATATGTTAATTCCACTACAAGAGAGATTTTATGAACTGCGCAATTAGTTGGAAAAATATGTGTATATATTAATATTGACATCAGCAATGAGACAAAATGTGTTCGCGGATCGGAGAGACGCACTTGTGCACGTGCATAAAATCTGACATGTGTCCTTCACAAATAAAATCCACAGACCAGCAGCATTAAACAGCTTAAACACATCGTCCACAGGCTTGTACAGGAAACAGAGAGAGAGGGGGAAGGTCTCATTTTTCACGTCACGTACAATCTGCTCATATATGACCAATAAAATAGTGATTAACACATGTAAAGTGCTACATACTGTAATATAGAGCCCCTTTAATTTAACTAAAAGGCCTAAACCGTGAAAACGGCTCGGACCAAAAGCGAAATTAAAATATGTGCGAGTGCTCCAATTCAATAACTAAAACATACACTGTGCATAAATTTGGGAAAGAGTTAAGTAATGTGAAAGAAATAAAGAGATAATGGAAGAGCTTAATGAAACACCCCGTTAAACGCTTAAACAAGAAAGGCTGTTTAGGCAGCTGTTGCTAATTGACATGTACGGCGTATTTTCCAGCGTTTAATCAATTCACTGGTTTTGTGATGCATACTGTATTAATGAATTTTCCCTTCGGTGAAGCAGAAGCCGATAAAACAGAAATAGTCTGGGCTCAAAGTTAACGGTAAACATTCCGTCCCCGGGTTTAATCAGGACACTGAAATTTCCACCTTTCAAAGATTTCCTCCCCCCCGGCAACCGAAAGTTCAATTAGGCAACTGCCATTCACAAAACTGCCGACTCATCTGCACATTTTAAAATAAAATGTGAGTAATGGGGACCCCGTTGTTAGATTCAAGGTGCGTTGCATTAAATGAGCACGTGCTCGGAGCATAAAGACCATTTCCATTAGGAATAATGAATTGCATTACTGCGGTAATCTGGATTGTCCTTGCAGCGCTCCAAAGCTTCAAAGAACGGCTGAATTAGCAGAGGCATATCCTCCCAAGAAACCAGCCGCGATAAACAGGGCTCTTATCGTCGACAACATGCATTTGTGTCCCCTAGAAATAACCCAAATAATGACCCATAGTGTCAGTATGACAGCCATGTGAGCTGCGCTGCTAAAACAAGGTCAGATGTGAGCATGTCTGATGTGTTGTGCCACGCGCATGTGACCCTGTGAGGTCTGTTTTTGGTCCGTCCTACCGGCTGGAAAATAGTGGGTCAGTTCACTTCACTTGCTTGCCCCTAAATCGGGGGGAAAAAAAGGGACCAGGGCCACCCTAAAACGAGGGGGGGTGGGGGGGTTGTGTGATGAGTCATGCTGTTTATGCAAGAGGCCAGGGGGTGGTGTTCCAGCCGGAAGAGCGCTGCTACAGTTGCCCGGGCCTGAACCCAATGGGTAACAAATCAGATATGTGTAGCCGGGGACACATCATTCAGCCCGCAGTGCTCACATGTCAAAAGAGATCACATTTAAATGAGGATCTGATACAATACTACAAAACTGTACGCATTGTGGAGCCTGTGCGCCGGGAAGAGAGAGAAGAAAGTCAGGGGGGGGAAACACCGTCGCTGTTCGAGCTGACAGACTACATTCACGTCTCAAACATCTGACGGTTGAGAATCGGGTGGCATCATGAATTGAAACGGAAATAAATATGCAGATATTGACCGCGATGCTTAATTTGGTTCCATCACAGAACACAGAAGTGTCCGCTGACCTCGTTTGGAGCGGGGGATGTACGGCAGCAGTTTAATCTCTTATTCGAAATGTCATCTTTTGGACAAACATGCGGAGGGAAACTGACAATGATTGGCCATGAAGTGAATATATAGTAGTCTGGGAATAAACGTCACATGGTCAAACAGTCAGACGGAAGGAAGAACAAATCAGACTCTTTTCTCTCTGTTCAGCTGTGGTAATAATTGGAAAATTAATGTATTGGATTGTGCCGTGCAGTCTTGATTCCACCCCCCTCACATCGTTGCACGCCCCCCTCTGCTTTCACAGCTCAATCAACCTAATGGCAAGGGAGGTCAGGAGTCATTAAGTGATTACATGCACACGATACGAAAGGTGGAGATCTTTATGGCTGCGCTGTTCTTTTGTGTTCCCCACTGATAACTACTGTGTGAGCCGTTCTCTGAAAATTCCCCTCGGCCTCTCTGCCCGCGCAACTGCAGTGACCGCGGCCGACGTGTGAACACGTCGCAGTTCGGTTTTCACACATTTCACGACGCTTCGGTATTGGCACATCGCTTCACAGCACGTTTCGTAAGGATGGCGGAACACGTCGAGGATGTCTTCCGGGGTTTGCACAAAAATATTGCATTGCGCTGTACTCCCTTGGTTATTTATACATACCGGTAATTACCTGTCTGCTGAGAATCAAACAAACATCTGCCGGCACAGCAGAAAGCTGCCATCTCTAACCTGTCTATAGAAGCATGCTGTGCTGTTACCAGTGGGGGGGGAGGGATTATTTATTTTACACTTTCGTAAGACAGGGCTGTATCGGCGGCATGTCCGTTAACAGCTGATCGGACTGTTAAACATGACAGACAAATATACAGTTTATGCTGTGTTTACTTTAATCTATAGAGGACTGAAACTGCCAAAATGGAAATTAAATAAATTACTAAATGGCTCAACAGATAATCTTATATGCCATTAAATGTACAAAAAAAATTGGAAATAAATGTAGACATTAATCAATGTATAAAAATGTGACATAAATCAGAAATGAATAAGTTTGTAGCACTGATAATCATTTTATTATGGCACTATAGCCCGCTGAATGACACATACACACTTAACGCTGTCATACAGTTTATAAAGGTATATTGCAGGACAATATTTGGACAGTTTAAAGGGGCTCTCGGTAACAATTTGTAGCAATTTACATGTATAAATATCATCAATAATCAACAATTATTATTTTATTGTATTATCATATTATCATCAATTATCATCTTGAGTGGATTCTAACGTGAAGTGAAAATGGAGACCTGCCCCGTCTCTCTCGGCTGCCTCTACAAGCCTGTGGACGATTTTTGCAAGTTGTCTAATGTTTGACTGTGGATTTCAGGTCGGATATGACTTTATGCACTTTATTCTCAAGTGCCTCGCCTCAGTGCCTCTCTCTCTGCTCCGCTGACAGAAAGCAACAGCAGCTACCGTCATGTTTAGAGACGGAGTCTGCTAACTTAAACTAACGACCGGCTCCCAGCACAACACAGACGCTCCACAGAGCCTCTTTAAGGGAAAGGACCAGTCGGTCCATAAAATCGCTGGGTCCGTCTGTCTGTAATGGCTTTTTCTATTTCAAACATCGGTTTTCTTTTGTGAAAAAGAAAACTTCAGCGCAGACTCTCTTCAAAAATTATGGGACTGTTGCAGATAGTCTCAGTGCCCGTGGGACCTTTGGCATCTGGCTACTATGAAAGTTAGGTAAAAACGCAGCAGGCAAATGTGTCATTCACGGCAACGCTGTCTTGATTTCTCGCGTTCAGTGCGGAAAATAGCAGCTCTCAGGTTTCGGAGAACTCGTGTACAACTTTTATTCATATATTCATGCTCGGAAAATGTTGCTATGTCCTGAGTAGGCAGACTGCCGGAACACGTTCTGCGGAAAAACAACTGAAATTCACGCTGCATAGCTATAAGTGGCTATTAATGTATTTAGATGAGACAGTTGTATGTAAGATAGACGGAGATCCTGTGGGTGGCTGTCGCTCTCTCCAAACAGAGCCAGACATTATAATTTAACAATAGAAAGTGAGAGCGATAATGTAATGGAAAATACAGTGAGACAAAATGTCCAATCTAACGCTCCCAGGTGGGTAAACAGAAAGGTTTGAGAAAGGAAGTCGCTCCCTGTTGACAGAGAGCAGTCATGGCGAATAAGCTCAGGAGGATAATTGTCGTATCTGATTCCGCATCTATGCAAGCGTGTAGACTGTTTGCTTATTGTAAACCAACAGGCAGACGGAAAATTAGATTTGTGTCAGAGCGTCGGGGGCAAACTGCGGAGCTGCGATGGCGCTCCCTTACCTGTGGTAGCTGGCGAAGATAATTCATGTTATCTTTGCTTCGGGAGTTTCTCCTGAGGGGGCTGTTGTGCAATGATCAGTCAAAAAAACGTGTACAGTCCCAATTTTTTCAGCATGTTCTTGTCTCTGCTTATTTAGAAAATGCTAAACGAACAGACGTCATTACTCACATATGCTCAAGGAGAGCAAATGTGCCCCTAAATAGGCCAAACATCCTATTTGTACTTAATTATTAACTGTGAGAGGGAAAGGTCAGGCAGCGAAGAGTCCTGCTGAGCCTAATGAACCGTGGAAATAAACTGCAGACCTCACGAGGCCTAGTCATCAGAAACGGCCAACGGTACTGTATCTTGCGACTGCTAACAAAGTGTATTTGAGAGCGCGCGAATCCCCGAACAGACTGGAGACAAAAAAACACTCATCAACTTAGAAAGTGGGGGAGGAGGAGGAGGAGAAATTGGGAGTGAAATTATGCTGAAATTGGAGTTATTGGTTTCGCAGAGAAGAAGATTAAACGCATCATGGAAAGGATTATTTTAAGGCATGCTGAAAGCATAACCCTCGCTGTTTTTCAGTAAATACACACAGAAGGATTTGCAAGCACAAAGACCTATACAGAAAAGAAACGGAGAGGTTTTCTCTCAAGGCCAGACACACTGAACATGCCTATGGAAATTCGAGACATTACCGAGCCTTCAGTGTCAATTTGCTCCTTTACAATTTGTATGTGCTATGCCGCTTGGCATGCATAATGACAAGCCCCTGATAAATACAAGTTTTAATAATATTCATTAAATAACCACACGGGTACCTCCCTTCCCCCTAAGGGTTAGGGTTAGACAGCGCATGTGTTCCGTCGGGTGGGCTGTAATAGTGAGGCAAGGGTCTTTTGTCTGAGCCATTCATTACCAATGATTAACACTGCATCTTTTTTTTTTCCATGCCCCTCAGGAAACATGGTGAGCAAGGAGGGTGGCAAATGCATGCTCACCAACTCAGAGTCTGACTCGGAGGCGGCGCCCTTGCCCTCCACCTCGCTGGCGCTGGAGGTGAAGTATTCCCTGGAAGCCAGTCGACAGGTGAGGAAGAGAAACAAGGCCCTGCAAGTGCGTTTCAAGGATATCTGCGAGGCGCAGAACGAGCAAAGGGAGGCGGAATTGCAGGCGGCGGGGAAGGGTGGCAAGCCGATCTCATACAAAGTAGCGTACCGCAAATACATGACCGTCCCTGCCCGCAGATCCATCCCCAACGTCACGAGGAGCACGGGCGTGCAGACGTCCCCTGACCTGAAGAAGCGCTATCAGACCTTTCCCTTTGAGCGCAAGAAAGGCCACACCTTCAAACACGTGGCGGCCGTGGAAACTTATAAAGGTCAGAATAACGGTTTTGTCATGGAGGTGAAGCAGTCCAAGGCTGCCGAGCAGGGTTTAGATGAGGAGGAGGAGGAGGGAGCCTGCGGAGGGAGTGGAGTCCGGAGGACCAGGGCTCTGCTCCATACTAATGAGTGCATTGCCACAGTGGAGCAGCACACTGCACCTGATGGCCTGTGCTCTGACGCTCTGCTGCTCAGTTGCTCTGCAGACACAGACTGCCTCGCAGACACGCAGAGAGGAAGCGGAGCCCGAGCGCAGGCAGAGTACCAGCTTTGCAGCGTCCCATCCAAAGCCAGGACAGGATTACAACACAGGGAGGCCGATACAGACCGCTTGACCAAGAGGCAGCTGCTCAATCTGGAGGAAGGCTCGTCCCGAACCCTGCCGGACAGGGCCTCCAAGGTTACGGGCCCCATCGCCTGGAACTCCCTCACCCAGGTGGAGTGCTTGGATAGTCCGTCTGTGCGGAGCAAGCGAAAGAAAGCCCTGCAGCTGAACGGGCTGCAGAGTGAGACGCTACCACGTTCCAGCCGAGGCTGTACAACACAGGCACAGTGCCACACAGGACAGTTATCTGCCCGGCCTCTACGGGGCATGGAGGAGCCTCTGTCGCCCTGTACAGGTGGTGAGGCTGGTGGGGCACCGCCTGATCAAACACAGGAGGCCTGTAAGCAAATAGTGCCTATGAATCAGGATGGGGATGTTAAAGCACAGCTCCAGGCCATGGAAAATCTCATCAGCTCCAGCCAAGAAACCATCAAGGTGCTGCTGGGGGTCATCCAGGAACTGGAGAAGGGAGAGGCCCACAGAGAAGGGTAAGACATCTCACTTATCGCCTGCTCTTTACACTTGAGATGCCCCAATTTGACACTGATTGCAAAACACTTCACCTCAGGGTACCTGCTGATACAAAGCACTGATCTGATTGCTTTCTTGTTCCCAAAAATCTAAATGCAGTGCATGGAACTCATTTGAATCTTTTTTAGGCCAGATATTGCTGTAGCATAAAAAACCTGAGTCTGCAGACCACTGTCATTAAATGATAACAGAAAAACTAAAAAGTTTCTAAGAACACTGACAAAAAAAAAAAAAATGCTGTGGCTTCATCAAACCTTAGCTGATAACCGATCTGCTTAAGATCTCAATAAAGCCTCGTAATCGACACCAATGTCACACAGAAATTCGCCAAAAATGTCATTTACTTTAATCAGATTTGAGAAAGGTCCTGATGTTAACAAGGTAAAACCAAGGAAACATCAGAGGCACAGAACATGCTCATGATTCAGCAGGAACAGGAAACGTTCCCTCTTGATGTGTCACATTATTTCTAGATCTTAGGGACAACCTTGTCACTGTGACAGCTGCTCAGCAGAGCCAAACCACCCAAAGGGTGCCGGAAACGAGATCACAGTGGTGTGTAGCCAGGGATGATGTGGCTTTCACCTCGTGCGCCCGGCAGCGCTATTACAGCACAATGTCCTTTTGTGATGATTTCCCTCAAGATATGATGGAGCTGCTGCAGGACTTATTTACAGAGAAATCATCTCACTCAATTTGGCCCAAGCGGTTTGATAACTCGTCGTGTGAAACACTGCTACTGTGAATGTGGCCTTTAAACAACATTCAAACCAAAGCTGTAGGGAATAACAGACAATTCACACAGATTGTTTTAATGGAACTGATTCAGCCAGTGAAAACAAAACCATGTGTAACGAATTAGTATTAGCGGTAATGCGTACGTTTGTAATCAATGAGAATAAGGATAGTCACATTTTGAATATGTCTGAACTATCTACCAGCTAACGATTATTTTCAAAATCCATTACTCTGACGACTATTTTCACATTCGATAGATTAGTTTGTATAGTCTACAAAATGTCAGAAAAATGTGAGCACAGAAAAATAAGTGCTCATCACAATTTCCCAGAGCCCGAAGTGACGTCTTTAATTTGCTTCTTCGGTCCAACCAACAGTGCAAAACCAACAAACTCTTCATTTACTATCATAAGTGTCAAGTAAAGCAGCAAATCCTTAGATTTAAGGAGATGGAACCACCGAACGTTTGACATTTTTGTTTGAAGAATGACTGAAACAATCAAACGACTAATCGCTTAATCAACTAATCCCCGCAGCACGAGCCTCAATATGTGAATCTCATTATCATGACACTTAATACGCAAATATTCTAAGGACATTAAATCATTTAGAGACATGTTTGGTTTCTTTCATCGCTTAAGTAAAACGAGACATTTAATAATTGGCCCCGTCCACCTTCACGCCATGTTTGTCTAGTCAGTCCAAGGCCTTTGAAAAAGCCCTGGTCTGTGAAAAAGCCATTTACCGTCCAATGGATACTGAGTATATACAAAGGGGCAGCAGATAGTATCTAGGCCGCTGAAACAGAGGATTGTCCATCCAAAGGGATGAGGCAAACAAAATGGCCAATTTGTTGAGTGAATTGCTCGGGCTCGGCGCTCAGATCCCAATCTGCTCTGACCGGCACTGTGGTAAAGCACGGGAGTGAGAAAAATCCATATAATCAACATCATAACAGCCTGGAGTCCACAACCTGTGGGAATAACACACAAACACACCTGTCAAGCTTATGAACAAGTGGCACACGACAAGAAATGTTTGAAAAGAGACTTCACGGGACGACAGGGCAAAACTAAAAACTTCCACGGGGACAGATGTTACCATAGATTGAGTGTACGCCATCTAAAAAGACAATTATCCCTCCTTCAAGCAGCCATAATCTCCTTATCACCAAACTCATAAAAGTAGCAAGTAAGCAAGCAGACATGTGGCGCAGCATGGGGAGCCATCATCTCTGTGCTGCCCAACACATCTGGCTGATCAGATGTGTCTGAAGTGGCAGGTGGGAGAGGAGAGGAGGGGCTTCACTTGTAAATGAAAATTAGTGACGACCATCTGGTCACAAACATAAAGAAACAACCCCATGCGTTAATTACAAAAGCTTACGTTGGTTAAAGTCAGTGAGCAGTGTAAGCCTCTCGTAATCCACCTGAACCCCAGTTGAACCTGTACTTCCACACATACGCAGTCGTCGTCCTCTTCCTGTATGTACTTCCAATTCCCAAAGACGTTTCTTTCGTGAACCAAGCAGAGAGTTGCAATGCTGCTTCAGTCACACCACATTAACGATATATTCCTGTTACATAAATGTCACTGACACAACAAACAGGAGGGGCCCACGGGCTATAGGTGAACCGCGAGCGCAATTACATCTTGATGTAGAACTGCTTGCGTTACATGGCTTTCATTTTTCACTGAACGCGGCGCTGTGCTCATTCATCACCACGCGTGTGCTCGTGACACGCCGCTCAGACGTGAATGGAAATGCGATGGTTAATGTGCTGAGGCTAATAAAAAAAAACACGCCTCTATCCATCCCCCACCACACACACACACACACACACAAACCCATACACACAAAAAATGGCAAAAATTAATTACAACTTTTTTTTTGTAAAGAAAGCTTTGAGACTGAGATCTTCCATTGATCTCTGCTAAAACAAAATGCACAAGCAAAATTAAACTCATCCAACATCTGAGCCATTTCAACCAGAAACCAGTCATAATACTGACCCCCGAATATTTGTACTTTTATTACTCTACCGTTCCCTGGATACGTGTGGCCTTGAGGAAGAAGACAACAGGTGTGTAGAATAGAAAGAGAACAGAGTTGAAGTGTGAGGAACAGCATGTCCCTGAATCCATTTTTACCACTTTCGATTCGCATTTTAAAGTTTCGCAGTGATGTCCCCAATGTTCCTCAACGTGGACGGCACAAAACCGAAGAGAGCAAAGTCAGACCACTTGGTCTTTGCAATTGAGAACAAATTATCACACCATAGTCGCTGAATCCATTCAAAATGAAGTCAGAATACAAAAGTGAATCAGAATTATAAGACGGGTGGCAGAATTTGTGATCGCAAAATCGCAACTTTCTACAGAGACCGACTTTCGAACATTTCACTTTCCGTGCTAATGATTCAACCTAGACAGTTTCATGCATATCCAAGAAATGCAACTGCCGGAAAATGCGTGTCACCTAACGCCGCCTATGCAGAAATAGAACGGGACTTCCAGATCGCGAACGCCCAAAATAACCTCTCCCACTTCGAGAACAGAGATGGTTAAAGCTTGAAAGCAAAGCATGTGAAAGAAAGTGACTGAGAGCGACAAGGAAGTGCGAAGGCGACGTCTCTCCCGGTTATGTATTATTAGAACTTTCCAAGATTATATAAGCAGCGCTTTTCTGCAGCTGCTCGGGTGAAAAAAAGAGTTTAGGGTGCCTTATGTCCCCAAACACACACATATATATATATATATCCTTCTTGTTCAGTTTTGCCCTGGGCACACAACACGTTGTGAAGGGTGCGGTGTTTGTCTAGAGTGCATCATTGGTCGCGTCCAACGATATGAAACCCTGGAATAAATTTGCTGCATCATCAGCCAGTGTTGGCAGGCTGGACCCAATTAATCACACTCAAGAGGACTTGTTGTCTATTAACACTGTGTATGTGTCCGTGTTTTTATGCCTTTGGACTCCCACCCACTCGGTGACCTTTGGGAGAGCTCACCTAGAAGCACAAAGGGTGGTGAGGGTGTATAAATATATTGTTAATGGCACTTTTGGCTTCCCTCTCCCCAGGGAAGCCTGCCGAAATGAGCTCTGCTCTCTCTCATTTTCTCTTATCAACTCAGCGTGAGAAAGGGGTAGGGAGGGATGAAAGATAGACGGAATAAGGGGGATCTAGACAGCATGAGGGCGAGAGATAGAGAGAATAAGAGTGAGCTGCTCAAAAGGATGCCATCCGGTTGCAGGTGCGCCCCACTGGCTGCTTATTGATTGGTTCACCAGGGTGGAAAGGTGAAGACGGCCTTGAACTTCCCAACTGCACTGTACCGTCGCCCCCTCTCCAACGGCAAGCCTCTTAATTACAATGAATCCGAGCTGCAAGCTTCAAGTGAACCTTCCTCCATCACTGCGCTCTCTCTCTCTCTCTTCTCAGACTCTCCCCCATTACCTCATTCTGCGACATCCTTAATAACAATATTGATATCAACACCTCTAATATACCTGTCAGCACATATAGCACAGAAAGGAGTAGATAAGGAGGGGAAATTTATGATAGCGGTTTAATTTTTATTGGTGCCGCACCTTATGGGCAGCGTGACAAGAGTCCCGGAGAGAGATTTTAAAAATGTCTCTGCTACTGTGAAGATGAGAAAAGGGAAATAAATGGGAAAGTTTGGCGCATTAACCTCGGTGAGCAGAAGAATCCAGTGACTTTAGAAGAAGTGTTCACTTGAGAAACCCTGACTTATGACTGTGATTGTTTCTTAAAGGGTTAATTCACCCAAATTATAAAAAAACAAACAAACAAAAACCATATTCTCACACAGCTTTAGCGTCATCTAGCCACTATAAAGCTGTGGAGCCACTGGAGAGTCACTCTGTCACTTTTTTTCTCCAACTGAGGAAATAAAATGTTCCCAGTTTGCATACTTCGGTTGAGAGTCATACATCTCTCAAGCACAAGAAGATCCAATCATCACTAAAGCTAAATCAAAGATGCCAGATTGACATTTAAGGTGTGCCGATTGATTCGCGGTGTCAACGCATGCCCCGAGTAACGAGCAAGAAACTGTTCCAGCTTAAAAAGATGCCGGCAGTCTTTCTGAATTCCCCCAGTTTATAGATCGCTGACATTAACTTGTAATGATGAAAAGGCAGCAAAGTGTTCTTTCTTTTTGGAGCAGTTCACAGATCCAAAGCCACGACTTAACCATAGCACTACACCCCGGACCATGACAAAAGAAAACCCAACACAATGAAGGGAAATGGAATTTCACGCTACTGTAGACAATCTTAATCAAGACCTTACTGGGAACAGTATGTGGGTTGAACTAATGAGGGCTTATTTTTTTCAGAAAGACATGTTGCGGTTTATTCATTTTAAGAAAGTTTTCCATTACCGTGAGCAGCCGAAATAAAATAACACTGACCTCCACTTTGATTGGGCGAAGGCAGAACACTGAAAATTAGATATCTCCAAACGTGGACAAACAGAATCCAAACTTTATCCACAAACTGGGTATAAGCGTGAGTGTGCATTTGGGTGAGTCGACATTTTCATACCAATGTACCAGTGCTTTAAATAGAAGGGTGGTTGTACTTGCTATTAGCCAATATGTGTGTCTCCATGTATCCACTGTATTGTGAAGGGGAATGCTTGATGAAGGGCGATACTTTAGGCGAAACGACAGCTACAAAAAGTCTGACATCTGTACTGAGTTTACAAGCCTCCTTTCTGTTGATGCAGCAGTGCAGATCATAACCATAAAACACAGCCGGCAGAGGATTTCCTTCTGGTCCATGTCATCGGTGAAGTCACTCCACAGTATGTCCATTGCACATGTAATAGGTCATTAATTACAAGGACAAAAAAACCCCTGTCAATCAATATGCCCATTTCCACATGCTAATCCATTAAAAAGCAATTGAGCCTTCGAAGCATGTAACCAAATAGTTGCACTCACGTCTTTAGCTTCCCCTTGAGAAATCTTTAATGGGAACTCGGTCCACGACAATATTTTATCTCAGTGACAACTGATAATAGAGCACACAGGATGTAATATATTAGCATATTGATGGGTTTTATGTGAATTTCTTGAATCAATACCACAGTGGAATAAAGACCGACTGTATAAAGCCAAAGGGCTGCTGTCCTAAACAAAGCTGTCAAATATTTACAGCTCAGAGGATCCATTTAGTTTCAGTTTTTCCGACAGTGAATGGTTCGCACTGAGCACAATTTTACTGCCTACTTTACAACACTATCCTCGACTAAATTGATCATCAATGGTGGGATTTTTCTGGTGTGTAAAAAGGCCTGATGCTGGAAAAAAAGTGGAGGAGGTACGGAGGATGTCGCATTAGGCTCTGGGAAACCATACTAAGCATTTTTCTTACATATTACATTTAGAAAAATCCATAATGGACTCGATAATTAAAACAGTTTTTATTACAGCCAGACCCATTTTCTATCATTTCAAGTTACTGTAAGGTAAAGCCACAGTCCTGACACAAGTCCTCCATCAGCCCCTCCTTTCCAAGCAGCAGAGACACTCATCCTGTAGACTAGTTTGCCTTATCTGACCTCCAATCAGTCAACCGCAGCTAATGGCCGACGCAGCGTTCTTTGTGCCCTGGCTTGCGGGACACAGGCCACTCAAGAGGGCAGAGTGACTCCTCATCAGCCTCATTTACCTCGCTCCCGCTAACGAGGGACGACAAACAAGATGAGAAAGGAAGGTGCGAGGGAGCAGCTTAACGAGTCCTGTAATTACTCATTCACGACTCTTATCTTCCCCGCAGACTCTCCTATCGAACCGGACAGGACACGGCCAACTGTGACACATGCCGGAACAGCGCATGCATTATTTACAGGTTAGTGGCCATTCCTCTTCAAAGACACGATGATCCAAATGTGCCCTGTCCTTTCTCCTTGAGGGAGAGCGAACAGGTGGAAAAAGGACAGCGGAGAAGGGAAGGGAAGGCACGGGGGAGGCAAGACTAATGTGGACGCTGTTAACGAGCACGCGGGGACGGCTGACATTTACACGCCGTGCTCTCTCTGAATCTATACATCTCTGTCAGCCTCTCCATTGTCACCTCATTTGCTGAGGGGGTGTGTAGCAGGTGTGCGGTCAGCTGGGTTTAGAGACAAAGGGGTGCAAGGTTGAATCAGGAGAGGGGATACATATATAATGAATGGGCAGAGGGTTGCGAAAGGTGAAATTAATTACCATGAAAACATGGTGAAATATCATCACTGTGTGCTGTTGCCAAGCCAACTGAGCCTCTGCACAAACTCAACCTAAGATCAATTAATCTGACAACCAGCGCAATCGTGAGTCCAAAGTCATTAGTTACCAGGGTGCATAATTATCTCTTTATTAAGGCGCGTGTGTTTGTACGTATTAATACATTCCTGTCTGGATTTCTTGTGTGTGATTGTGCTTCTGCTTGGTAATTGTTGCTAGCTGCTGGTCCGGCTAAAGAACATCAAAACATTCATTACAAGACAAAAGTAACAACTGTTTACAGCTCAGTCATCTCAGAGTTCTCTGTGGGTCCCGACACCTCTTGTCTTCTTTGATACACACTGAGTCTGACAGTCCGCCAACCTCGTGGCGGCACTTTGCTCACTGCTGGAAGCGCGGGGCAAAACCCGTGCGTGCAAATGTGCGCGTGCGTCCGACTGTTTTTTCTGTTTGCTGCTCAGAAAAAAGCAGGATTCCAACGGTCACAAGGAGCAGGAGTGGGGAAAGCTGAGAGAGACAAGAGATTTAAAGAGTAGGAGGTTGAGAGGCGATCAATAAAACTGTTTTTAGTGGACACTGCTGCTCCACTCAGTCGGCATTTTGCCTCTGATGAGCCATTTAAATCATCTTCTATCCACTGCCCTCAATAACTGATAAGCCACTGGCCAAACTTCAGTCGACTGCTCTGTAAATGAAGGAGCCCGGGCGCAGCTCTGCTCCCTCTGATGTTTGCACTGAGGAGGGTGTCGTAAAGCGTGTGTGTGTGTGTGTGTGTGTGTGTGTTTAAATCGAGGTACTTCTCCCACACAGCTGCAGGGTGGACAACAAAAACAGCCGTTTTTACAACAATTCAATGACAGCCAGATGAAGCGAGGTGAGCTGAATTATGGCGCACGATGTGAAGGACATTGGAAGAGCACAGCGTGGCACGGGGGAATTAAGAGGCGATGGGTCGTGCTCGGAGTTAAAGGGTGGATGAAATGGGGACAGACTGCTGAGACCGGAGCCCGCCCGGTATTATAAATTAGTCAGCGCCGTGTTTAATGCTAACTCTGTGTGATTTGACCCTGGGGACGATAAGGTCCAGCTCCCTCTGGTCTACCTGTCCTCTATCTCGGCTCTGCCGTAATCTGCGAGCACGAACTGCAGCGGCGCTACGCATCCAAAATATGAAAAAATATGAGCAGTTCCATTGTGTGGTTCTTTTTGTCGATATATTCACGGCAGCTCAGAGTGTACCTATACTAATCAGCGGCGCGATGGGAAAGGTGTTTCATATAAATATCGGCATGACCTGAATTCCCGATGACGGATTAAAGTGGCTGCAGTGAAAAGCTATGATTAAGTGTGAAAATCTGAATATGAGCTAATTATACAAACATGTTTGGGATTCGTCCAACACAGCTGCCTTGTCTAGATTCATCCCACCTGAACTTCGAATTTCAAGGGAGAATAATATTGATCATAGACCTCGGCGCTGTCAATGACGACTGTCTTCAAAACAGGCGCTATACTAACATTACAACTCCCTATTTGGCTTCCCAGATCTGCCACAATCAATTGCGACGCTTCATCCGCGGAGGAAGCGCGGAGAAACAGAAGCTCAATACAAAACAGAGGGCTCGTTTCTGACAAACCTTGCCGGCGCCTGGCGGGGTTTCAACTTGACAAAAGGGCAGGAATTTTCAAAGTGAGACGTTTTTGAAATCTGTTAAATTGATCCGAGTGCTCCTTTAAAGAGACCCGCTTGGCATGGTGAATTGTGTTGATTGGACACAGAATCAAATATAGCAGTTGTATTCACACAGGCGGGAGGATTAAATGGCAATCTAATTAGTTAGATCTCCATGAAAACAACCTCTCCGGAGGTGGAGGAACACGGGATAGGATGCAGAGCCATGCATGGAACACACACTGAACGTGGGAAGAATAGCTGTCTATAATATCTATTACCATTTTGATTTTATTTTTTGTGAGCGCGTTTGCGTCTTTGTGCCAGGGCCAAACCCCTAACTCTCGCGTTTATGACGGAGCTCATGACCGGAGTGGACATATGGGTCCATAAATCATTTTTAACGCAGCCCGGTAAGGAGCCAGCCGTGCACTCTTCAGCATAATCAATTTGTCCAGGAGTATATGGCATCATCTCGGGAGCCCATCCTTAGCATAACAACGGGCGCAGATCAATACGGTGCTGTAGAGTCTGTAGGCATGGACTTCAAACAGAATACACAAGCTCGCTGTTGGTCTCTTGTCCTTGTCTAGTTCCACTCTCCTCCTTTCAAAACCGTCTTGAACTCTTTCTTTTATCCTCCCTCGGCAACTTTCTCGCTCTATCTCGCCGTTTCTCCGGTTATCTCCTCGCAGCAGCGAACGGTGTGTGTTCGAATGAACTTGGGGATTCGTTGCTTAATACAACGTGCATGACATTGAAACAGAATAGGAGAGAGGGGGATGAAAAGATTAGTGCGATTCATTCCATCGTGCCAGGTGATGTAATATCTGTTACTGAGAAAGGTGGGGGGAGGCGTGACAAGAAGAAGAGAAGTCAGAGAGTAAAGCATGAGAGACAAACACAGGGAGACGCTGGAAAGGGAGAAAAAAAAAAGGAGACAGACGGGATGGTGCAGAAAAGCCGGGGATTTGAAATGCATTCCACTTATTTCAAGTCCACGGGCATTAAGTCGTGATGTGTCTTGACGCAGAAACCCTGTAATCTCATTTTCCTCACACTGCATTTATAGGAGCTAATGTGCTGATCAAACAGGGAGATAGTTTTAAGTGGTTGTGATTAGGAAAGTCCCCCACCACCCGGTATCATTGTTCACAACGGACGACAGTTAGTTCCAATCAGTTTAATTTTGTCAATAGCTCGCGTGTCTCGCAATTAATTCCGAAAGGGGAACCGCAGCTGATCATTAAACCAACTATCTGATGATAAAACATTCTTTGAATAACGCCGCGGCGCAAACGGATGATGAGAAAGATAATAAAGAATCAAAAAAGGAATGGGTATTTAAAAAGGACGTGGAAAAAATCTCAGATCTATTGTGCGAGGCGACGAAAAATCAATAAAGCGTTGCTAAAGGCTGCCGAGCAGATTACATTATAACATATGGAAATTATTGAGCAGCGAGGCCGTCCTACCGCACGACTCTGCCGGGGGAAGATATCTCTTTTTGTGCAAGCATAATGATGTTTCCCAACATGGTGGCGAGCTGGTTACCATAGCTACAGGACGGATCCTCGGCGGGACAGACAGCGAGGACAGTCGGGAAGAGCACATTCACACCCGGGGATGATAAGAGAACAAAAAAAAAAAAAAGAAAAAGTCAGGGTGAGAACGTGAAACAGGGAGAGGATGAGGGGAGACAACAGGAGATAAAGACGTGAAAGTGAGGGCTAAAGGGCAGGTGAGAGGTGAGAGGTGAGCGTGTCAGTGGTGATTTTTTTTTTCTTCTATATACACTTTTTGGAGAGAAGGACGGGGAAAGAGTGGGAGTGAACGAGACAGAGAAAGAGAGGGAGAGAGACATGAAGAGTCAGAATAAGTATGGGAGAGAGGTTAAAGACTGACAAGGTCCAAAGTGCCTTCTTCAATTTGTTCTGATCCGACGACCCACTCAGGGGAGTGGCGGCAGGGGACAGGGAAAATGCCAACAACGCTTCACTTTTCGCTTTCAGTGGAAAAAAAAAATCTAAATGTGGAGCGACGCATGCGGGCTCGTGACAGTTTCATAAGGAGATGCTGATAACTGGGCCGGGTGGAGACTAATAAATCTTTCATTAAAAGGCCTTTTGAGTATGTTTCAAAGATGAGATGATTATCTTTTCACTCTGCTTTTTTTTTTTTTTTCCTCCCTCCAAATGAAATTATGCACATTTTTTTTATTTCGGTGACATTTAAATTTCCTTGCTTTGATTTTCCCCCAAGCCACGGGCCACTTTACCTCCGCACTGTGTGATTCTTCCAAGGCAGACTGAAAGCTATGATTTTGTTAAGAGCGGCAAATTTAATTGAAGGGTCGACTCAGCTTGATGAAAATAAACAGCGACCAGGACTTACGCTGTGTCCGCAGCATCACCGATCTTCAAATGTGTACGCTGGGGATCCTCAAGTGCATTTAAGGAATAGGTCTGACTATAACACAGCTATAGAGCTTTATTAAGCCTGCAAAATAACTGACACAACACCAACACAGGTAGCATATGAACAGGGAGAGGTACTCAAATGATTGTAGCTGAGTAATGATTTACAACCTGACATCACGAATATCACCTGAAGTGGTGTCAACAGTGTTTGAACATTGTCAGGTGAGATAGATTGAGACATATAAACTGGGTTTCTACATATAAACTCAGATGTCAGTGTGAACTTTTTGTCTTTTTGAAAGTCATGTCATGACATTTCTGTTTCACCGGGCGGTGGTGTGGCATGGGAGCAGACAAGAAACGCGGCGGAGAGGGAGGGATCGACGCGCGACAAAAGGTCGAGGCGCAGATTCAAACTTGATGTTTGAACCATTTATACAGTGGCCGCTCTCACAGGTTAATCCCCAGTCGCTGCCATTTACTCAAGGCCTGCGTCTACGGCTGAAGTTTTAACACATCGCTGTGGCAGAATTGTACCAGACATAAAAAAAAAACTGTGAGTGAATCAAAACAACTACACTTTCGGTTATTTGCCGAGTTTTCCTGACAAGCAAACCTCTTGCAGTTTGCGACTAATGGCTGTACAGAGTCGACAGTAGCTATGTTACGTCTGCATCAAAAATACTGGTGTACGACGTTTTCAGACAGCTCTGACTACAGATCTGTTTTGTCACTTAGCTATGAGGACTTGTTTGATAAATCCATTCGGGAACAATCTCAGATACAACATGGCAGATGTGAACAAAGATGTGCAGTCCTTTCTTGCCTCGACTCTTTTTATTTTTATTTATCAGCCGCGCTTAACTGGCTACTTGGCTCACAAGGTGCTACAGGTTGTTGGGTTCAGGGCTGGCAGACTACAGTTTGTTGTTGAAGGAGGCTGAGTGTGAATACTGTGGTTTTGTCAATGACCCTGATATGTTTCAGAGGATCTGGTGTGTAGATGGAGCCGCTTGTAGCTCGAGGCGGACTAAACTGGAGTACTTTTTAGTATGTGTGTGTGGGTGTGAGTGTGTAGGGGGGAGGTGCATTGTCTTGTACAGGGCTGTAACAAGTAGTTGGTACACATGTGTCCACAAAAGGAAATCAAAAGTTTATTTCTATTGGTTCTTTCCATCTGTTCCTTCTGGTCCTTCTGGTCTTCCTCTTCTTTCTTTCTGGTCCTTCAGATCTTTCCTTCTGTTCTTTCTGTTCCTTCCTTCTGATCTTTTTGGTCTTTCTGTCTTGTCTTTGGGTTCTTTTCTTTCTGGTCATTCAGTTCTTTCTTCCTGTTCCTTCTCTCTGGTTTTTCAGTTCTTTCTTTCTGGTCTTCTTTCTTTCTTTTGCCATTTTGATATACTTGACATAATACTTTCAAGTATTTTTCAGATTAACAATTGCAGAATTTAATGTTAAGAGGGATACAAGTGGACATCAAAATCCACTGAAAAGGAAGATAAGTTGTAAGTAAGACAGACATGTAATCCTAAAATAATTCTTAAGAAACTGTACAGTAAGTCTACAAAAGGCACAAACCCAAACGCAAGTGCTGAACAAATCAAAGACTGCCACACGAGAACTGAAATGTTCTGATAACATATCTACACTCTCAGAGCATAAATTGAAAATACATTTAAACTTGCACCAATAAAAATAATATTGTTTTATTCTTAAATGGCTGTGTGTCCATGCAGGGCTGAAGCTGTGGATGCACAGCAACAACAGCCTCAGCGGCATTAAAGGCTTAGACTGAAGTGCAGGGAAAATCCTATCGCACTTATATGCATCTGTGTGTGTTTGTGTTTGTGAGAAACACATCCCGCAAAGAACTGACGCAGCATTACGCTACAGTGCCCCAAAGACATCCAAAAAAACGGCGAAGAGACGTCTCTTTCTGTGCCTTTACACCGGATTAATTGAAGGTTTTTTAGATGATGAAATACTCACAATGAAATATTGAGCATACGGCTTCGGCAGTGACACCGCCACACACTCATTACGCCGTGACAAACACACAGCCATTGATCAGAGGAATCCTTTGATGCCGCGTTACGACAGTTATTTGAGCTGCGAGAGGCTGCTAATTTTGCAGCTCATGAATTACGCTTAATGTGCGAGCTCGAGTTTGACTTCAGAAGACGACGCGATCTTATTATGCATCACGACCCAGAGGAATGTGTTCACACATGTAGTCAAAGTTCCCTCGGGCCTGACCAGAGGCAGAAAACGAATATCTATAACTGGTCTCACAGAACATCTTAGGACAAATAAGATCAAGCAAGAGAGCGTCAAACAGTACAGAGGAATCAGTGCATTTAAGCCAGTGAAATGTTAATAAAATCCAAACCAGCGTGGATGATATAGTCAAGATAAACTATACAGCAGCAGGTAAAACCATTTTTATAGCCAAAGGTTTGTAAAGGGAACATAAAGTCAGCTTGGTCCGACTCAGACCATTACAGCTCAATCAAACTAAAAAAATATGGTGGGTTTTCGGGGAAACGGAGAAGCTTATTATCAGACCTGAGGGTACATTCTGTGGCGTACGGGGGGCTAATGAGGTCTCATACGCCGTCAGCAGCCAATCATTCTTGATACATGAAATCTTGAAACCCATTCTTAAATTTTAAATTGAGACTAGTGCAGGCAGCGGTATGGTCTCCTCTTCAAATCAAATCCTTGCTGCTGAATTTTGGATGCCAGAAAGACTTTGGGGTTAAGAGAGCCGCAGCAGTCAAAGTTAAATAATATCAAAGCACGGATCTACTCCTTCAAAGCAAAAGTTTCATTTCAGAGATTGCTGTGCTGAATGAGAAACCTCAGGACGGATCTTTTTTTTTCCCGGAGCGTTGAAAAATGCAATTTTGAGAAAAATAAAACAGATATTTTGTGCACAGGGCTTAAAATGTGGTTTGAGGATTGCAAGGTTTTGCGAAACAAACAGAAAATGCAGTAGAGCACAAATTCAGGTACCAACACATATCTACACACCTTGTTTCACAAATGAAACAGGATTTGGAGATGTGGAGTCACCGGCGGCTTACACTACAGAGCAGGATTTGTGGTTAGCGAGGTAACTTTGCGAGAGGGGAAACTCTGGGTTTTAAAGGCTACGACAGTGGTGCACTTCTTACTGCGGCACACTGAGACAACAAACCGACCTAGGTACTGCTTTGAATCATGTTTTCATTTGTCTGTTCGACCCCACAGGGGTTTGCAGATGACAGAATAAGGCTAAATACATCTAAGCAACACTTGTCAATTAAAGGAATAACACAAATGCAATTATGGTTGGATCTACCCATGCTCTAATGTTGGGGCGAGCCTATTAAGTCTTGCATTAACATAGTCAGCGATCATTTGTCAGCTATGTAACTGTGATTTGATCTTCTCATCAACCAAACCAAACCACGACATTATAGAATTTAAGTTGCACAAACCAGATTGATGACCAGTCTAAGTCACAGATACATAGATGCAACTATTCTTTACATGCAGGAGAAATGTGCATGTGGCTCACCCCAAACTCCAACAGACTTCACACAAAGTGAAGTGGATTTATACAAGTGTAATTAACAGCCTGTGATTTATTGCTAATAGCTGCAGTGTTCTTGGCCCCGTGTAAAGGCCTGAGTCAAACAAATGCAAAGTGCTGAGCGTCTGGTTCAGCACCCAACACTCACTCCAGTCACTGTCTGACACCCACGTTTATGCCTGTTCTATTCTAATCAATGCTCGAGGCATCAGCGCACAAAGTAAAAAGCTGCCATTTGAGGACGTCTGCATGCAATCTGCACCTACAGGCTCGCCTGTGACACTAATCATTCCAAACATCTTCTGATGGAATTCTATTTGATGTAGATTTTATAAACTAGTCAGTCAAATAAGACGTCTCGGTGTGCGGCGGGCAATCATTACAATGCCTTGTATTTCAATCAGGGCAGGCAGCTTACTGCCAGCGCACCTTGACACTGTATAATCTCTCACAGTGGCAGCGTCTAGCCGGACAAACTGCGGTATTCATGAGGTGGATCCTGCTGCCATTATGTAAGTCCGTCCGTCAGAGTCCCCACCGCCGACACCACCAGTCTGACTCAGGCTGGTGGCTGGAGGAGGCTTTAGCAGCTTAAAGTCCCCCCCTACACTTACCAAAGCTAAGGCTGTAATCTGAGTTTCACTTAACAGAACCTAGCAGTCAGATGTGTGCGGGCGTGGGATTACAATGATGGCTGGTCCAGATAAATCCCCCAGGACCCTGGGGGAACGCGGAGTAAACCGTGAGGGGGAAAAGACTTCAAGGCTTGTGGATGTGTGTGTGTGTGTGTGTTGTACTGTGAAAATCCCACAAATTAAATCATTCCGCATCCCTATTACCGTTTGCTGTTATTATATAATATTGTGCAGGGATCAATGCAACACGATATAAACCAAAATCCCAAAAGGCTCCCATCAATACCCAACTCTGATCTCAGTTTTAGCAAAGCAAATGATCTTGGGATCAGCACCCGCCCCACCACTGACCCGGCACTCCTCACTGGGAAAAACACTAATGGGCTTCCCTCTAGCTTTATGAATCACAATAAGAATCCAAATAGAAAAAGCGACAGCAGCGGCAGAAACCAAAGTGGGCAGCCGGCTGCAATAAAAAAAAAACAATCTAAATTGGGAGATTTTACTGGGAATAAGGATGAAGCAGGCAGGGAATGTAGGTCGCCAGGCTGAGCAGTGACAGATGCTTGTGTAGGGGGGTCAAGTGAGAACAGGCCACACCGTAGATACTTAATACGGTTAGAGGGGGAGTGAGGAAGTCAAAACATGTCAAGATTAGAGGAAGAGGGAAGGGGGAAGAACACCAGGGGTGGTGACGGAAGAATATACATAGTGAACTTCAAATAATGATCAGGTTCTCAGCCTGTTCAGATAAGTAAATACTGGCTCAAAATAAATTCTGAGCGCTGTATCGTAGGCAACTGGACTTGTTTCAGTTGCCTACGATACAGCGCTTAGAATTACCATGACCTGGATGACTGAGAAACCTTCATCAACATGCTCGAAAAATAAATTAAATATTAAGAAGGTCAACAAAATAAATAACTGGTACTTGTGCTATTTAACTCATTCACTCTTTTTCTAATTAAATTTCCGGCAGCACTTATTCAATAAGTAGAATCACAGAGTTGTGCTACGCTCACCTCGTGCTGTTACACGTTCTAAACAATTCTGTAAATCTTTCTAAAAAGTCCTCTTATTGCTTCTTGGGTTTTTTTTACGCAGGAAAATAACTACAATGAAATGAATAATTATGTTATTTAAAGGGTCCAGTGTGTAGGACTTAGTGGTATCTAGTGGTGTGTTTGTTTGTTTGACTATATCAAACTCCTATAGAATAATGCCAGACGCACTGACAGACCTCCTGCAAGCTCTCGTTTGAGCCTCTAAGCCCGCCCTAGAGCCTACAACAACCAACGAGTGATTATGGAGACAGTTGGTTAATCACACGCAGGGGGATTCTGAGTTCACAAAATGGCATGTTTTTTGGATATTTGTGCACAGTGTTCACATCTGCTGTGACGTTAACTGGACGAGGTGAGGTGGTGTTAATACCGACTTGTGGCAGTATGCTACCGTTTGAGTTGATTGCGTTTCTGTCTGTGTTTGCTGCAGTGTGGAGCTGGACTTCAAGCTTCAGGAGGACAAGCTGCAGCCGCTGATGAAGAGGCTTTGCCCGACGGAGGACGGCCACTTTCCCCCTCTGCCTTACCCCCAGGAGGCCTTCACCTCCACCCCAAAACGCAAGTCCAAAGCTGACTCCAAGAAGCACGCTCGCTGGAAACTTTGGTTCCTATGAAAAACACAGGACCGTCTACTTCCCACCGCTCCCGATGCACAGGATTTACGCATCCGTCCAATCGTCCATACTCGTTTGGTTTATCCACCATCTTCTGATTTATCACCATCTACTTTTTCTAGACCTGGTAACCACTGGATACTGAACCCAGGATGTGTAATGGGACACAAGTGTGGATTCCAGGAAAAATTCAAAATGTCATGCTTACCAAAAATGGATTCAGAGTTATTTTTGAACTAATTTCTTCAAACAGGGTGTGAAATTACACCAGAGCAACATATTTGGAGATCAGCAAGGTGAGAAGACGAATTTGATTTCCCTCTGTCTATTTGCATATATTTTTCTAGCTGACGTCTGTGGGGTCCCATTCTATGAGAAATGGTTCAGTGACCGTCACATTTCTATTCACCAGTTGGGACTTTGTCTTTTTCTCCCAGCCTCCAGGAGAGGTTGGCAAGTCAACCACGATGCTCTGAGGTCAACATCGACAGCATATCACCGTACTGCAAAGCACAATTAACACTGTTCAGGATACATTTTCTCCAGAATAATTTAAAAAAAAGGAACTATTTTGAGTATTTACTCACACATTTAGATCACCTACTAACAATGACAGACTGAAGACTTTCATAATATCTAAAGAAGAGAACCTAAAGGACAAAGAAGTCAGAGATGTTTATTGGAATTCTACGATCAACTTTCTATCCATTGCTAAAAATGTCTCCTTGAATCACCTGACTTTGAAGTAAAGAATGAATAAATAACACTTATTTTCTTAAATAACATTTGCAAAGTTAGACGTCAATGTACTTTTTTCTATATAAATATATATATCTATATACACTCACTTTAAGGTTTAGTGGAAAATATTTATTTGAGCTGCTGTGAAGGGAGCCGTGCATTTTCAAAAATTGCCGTGCATAGGAGGTGAATAACTTCTGATTCTTTATTTCTTTTCATACGTCAAGCTTAGTTCTTACTAACCTCACAACGCATATGGTGATTGAAAGCCGACATCAAAAAGAAAAGAGGGAATACACAGAGTCAAACGTCATCAAAAAAAAACAAAGTTTAATAAAAAACTCTTTATCATTTCAGTCACAAAACCAAGTATAACTAATACTGTTGGTTCTTAGCACATGTGAAAGGTAACAGAAGATAGCTGTGATTGTATCGCCGCAGTTTCCCGCGTCAGCTACCAAGATAGCTACTGAAACCAAGCCAGAAGAGACTGAATGTGCCACCTCTGATCACAACCAGGGCTTCTACAGTGCAGGGTGGCAAGCGTGTAGCCTTGCATGCTTTTTACAACCCTCCGATTTTGCAGGATATTTTCTAGCTTTTCAAGAAAAACGATTTTTAAAGAGAATGACAAAGAAGCTTTTTTCTCTTTCGCGCCCCCCTTTCGGTTTTGTACCATCTCCTGCTCATTGCTTCCCATCAAATCGATTGTAAAATTAAAAAAAAAAAAAAAAAAACTCATGTAGTGGCTCCATACAGGGTTCAAAGTATATGTACAGCCAAAATAATATTTGCATTTACTATATATAAATATATGTTGTATAGCATCAAATAGGGCTAATACCATTTTAATGGGTGGGAAAGCAGCCAATAACTAAAAAGAAAAACAACATTACTGTACAACGCCTGCAGGAGCAGAAAGCCGAAGTCACTCTCGAAGCCAAAAACACTGCCCCAGAAGAGAGGAGATGCGCCAAAGTGGTTTCAAGGGCATAAAAAGAAACATCTTTATCTACTGTCACACGACGACACCAAGTTAGCTACTAGATATTTACTGGTTTGACTTTTCACGAGCTCCAACACGCTGCTTTCTGTTGGCTACATGTGACTCACACTTTCCACTCTTGTACATGCCAGGTTGGTTTCTTTCAGTAGTTATGCTGTAGCATCAAGAGAGAACTAGATGTTTATCTGTACCTTAAAGAAGTGCAATTGATTTATTATGTGCAATACTGTGTATTTTATACTGTTTTTTTAAGAAAGAAAAAAAAAATAAAGATATTTAATATGCAAAATATACAAAATAAAAACGGATATCTACAGAGCTCTGGAAGTCTGAAGAAGGCCGAGTGTCATTTGCGGAACAGTGAGAAGGATGTTACGACTACCAGTTAAAGGGTCGGCTCACCCAAATGACAAAAACAATGCTATCTAGATTATAGAAGAAGTTTAAGGGTTTTTTTTTCGTCCAAGTCAGTGTCAAAGTGTCACTGTTTCTGGAAAATACAATGCTTTTTTTATTATTATTTGTTACTTTTTTAATGCTGTGAGCCCCACAAACAGAGTCTCATTCACCGCAACTGCATTCAGGTGTCAGCAGAAAACTTAACTAAAATTACAAATCTCCAGGACAAAATGCTGGAAGTGAACTTTCCCACAAACCACGGGCCACGTGTCATTTCATGTTCACATTCCATGTTTATGACCCGGTTTTCATATCAGGAGGTGGAGGGAATGGTGGTGGAGTTGAGCAATTAAGAAATTGTTTCGACATTTGTAAGCGTGACATCGCCGGATATAATTTCCTGTGTTTGCAGTAACAAAAAAAAGGGTCAACTGAAGCCATCTGTGGCAACCAAAACAGGTATTTTAAGCCAAAGCATAATTTCCTGATCCATATAAAGTGTTTTTTTTGTGGCTCAAACTAACCAGATCATAAGCAAAGCGTTTTCACAACATAATAGAGAAAATTGAGCCTAAAGAAATGTAAAGTCGCCATATAAAAAAATCGTAAGTTTCAACACATCCATGGTTTTCAGAGATGTACATTGCCGACTGAGTTGCAAATTGATCTGCATCGTGGCTTTGATGGGGTAAGAGAGGAAATAGGAAATGTGTTTTTTGCTGTAATGTGGGTGCACCGACCCTGTAAATGAGGATTTTACTTTGGCTCAGTTTGAAAATTCTGTATGCAAAACAATCACCTCTACAATCTTGTGAGATGATATGCAGGAGATAAGGTTGAAAATCCGCCTAGAATCAGCGCCGGCACCTCTTTGATGTAGTGGTGGTACGACACGAGAGCAGAATACGACAGAGGGATAAGCAGCGAGGGGCCTCTAGTGCAGGAAGCCGACCTGCCTTAGAACCTGCTTCTGATCCAAAGCTTACACTCGCAGCACAAGTCTCGCACCAGTAACCCGTACTTTAAGGCCACGTATGGGCTTTGGGGCACGGTCATCTGTTGGTGCACCTGCTTCGTGATGCCGCTGACCAGCAATGAGGCGAATCGGTGACGTCAAAACGCTGACTAAACGCCCCAGAGAGGCACAGTCACCCTCACGCTGATGCATTCAGCCGCAGGAACCGATGTTGCTCGAGGGCAGCGCCGCCCGACCTCCTCTCACCCGTGGCGCGGCCATCTCCGCTGGGCTTCCTTCAGGTGGATGTCTACGGCACAGCGCCGAGGCTGCGAACGAGAACTCCAGCGCGCCATCGCATTTCACCCTTTAACCGCAGTCCCTCCTGTGGTTTGAAGGCGGCGAGCATTACCGCGCGAGTCCCGGCGGCTCTCGAACAGTGTTGACAGCGAGCACACACCTGACATGAGTTGTTGTGGGGGTCAATAAACCCAAGAGGACGGCTCAAAGTTTCAGCACAGGAGAGGAGAGGGAGAGGGAGAGGAGGGGAGAGGGGCAGCGAGTGAGTGATAAGTGCATGTTTGAGGCATTATGATGCAGTGCCATATCTCACTATGCTTCTCTTCTGTAAGAGCTCTGCACCAGTCTGGCCAGCAGGAGAGAGGGAGAGGGAGCGAGAGGACAGAAAAAGGGATGCCGAGGGAAAATATGCGAACAAAAAGAGATACAAAGACAGAGAGATGAGGAGAGCGAGCGATACAGAGAGAGGACCTGAATAGACGTCATTGAGTCGCCTTTGTTGCAATGTATTCGCTCAGCGAGGGCATGCAGCAAAGAATGTGCTCCAGCCCCTATAGCCGGTCAGCCCCATACTGTCAATCAATAACATGCAGCCCTTCCTCTGCAGTTCTTTCAGCACACTGCAGGAAAAAATCGTCGGGATAACCGCGAAGCACTGCAGCCACCCGGTGCCGCAACCTGTTGTCGGACAGTCCTCGAGAGCAGCGATGAAAAGTTCAATAGGTCATTTAGACAACATTAAGGAAAAGCCAACTGTCCATCATTGTTTCCAATTTATCCTCAGGTCTGTTAGGTTTACTATATTATTAATTTTGACATTTGGGTCTTTGCTAACAATGCATAACAAAAATATGCAAAGGTCAGTACGGCTGTGACAGAAATAGAGCAAAACAAAGGCTCATTTCATTGGTTTGGTTGCAGGAGACGAGTGTGTAACGCGCTGATTTTCCCAGCAGCAGCTTCCTTTTTCTACGTGTCTCTGCAGGACTCATCCGGAGGGTTAAACCGGATGAAATTCAAGGGCATAAAGGGAGAACTTGATCATTTCAGGAGGGACAGCCAAAATGTTTCTGCGACGATCCCAGCGCAAATGTATTCACGAGGAACTCATCTCAACCTGCGTGAGGGTGGACGTGAATACAAAGACACCGCCGGCCCGGATGTCCAATGAGGCGAGCGTCCTGCAACGCCGTGTGTCTAAGTTGCTAACAGGCGTAGCACTGCAGTGACAACACACAACAAAACAGACGCCCTCAAGCCGTCACTGTGATCATCCTCATCAACATTCTGTGTCCACCGCCGCCGCACGGAGGGAGGAGAAAGAGAAGAGAAGAGAGGGGAGAGAGGACAGAGAGAGGGAGAGAAGAGAGAGGCGGGAGACAGAGTAGAACGTTAATGCATAAATCTAAATGTAAGAGGCTGCCACTCAGAAGAACAAGGTCGCTGGTTGGCTGCGGCGCCGTGCGAGCAGCAGCGGCGCAATCTGCCTGCAGAGTAGGCAGCAGCACCCGGCGGCAGCAGCGACAGTCCTCTCTGATTAGAAAGCGACGACGCCTCTCGCGGCTCTAACCGGCTCTCGTAGCCGTTATAAAATTCACACCAACCTTATTGATCATTAAACAGTGATTTAAGGAGCTGCTTCAAATGCGGCGTCCGTCCCCGAGTACTGTATAATGTGTGTATGTGGTGTGTGAGTGAAAGAGCTATAGTGTTCAAAGACAAAGCTTTAATGTGACCTCTAACTTCCCACTGGGGAAAAAAAGAACACTCTTGCTTGTGATGCTAAATATTATGCAGGTACTTAGAAATGTCAAGTCGCTCGAGTACAGCGACCGGCGACGTATAGAGGCGGTGCTGAAAGAAAAAAACGCAGGGGTCAGTAGGGACAATATGCAAGCTGTGTATAAAGAAGTGAAATGAAGTGAAGGCAGAGGGCAAATAGAGCAGATGTATACTGAGCAGAGAGTTTCAATAAGGGCCACAAGGGTAGAGCAGTTTTATCAACCAGAGAGGAAGCTGGTCTGGTCTGGCCATTCAGCAGGAAAAAAATCATTTTACCTTATGCCACAGGCGGGCGAGGTGCGCCGAAATGGATGCACTTAGTGTAATAAAATATAGAAGAAGTCTGCTTGGGCTGCCTGCGCGAGTGTCGATAGCCTTTTAGATAGGGATACAGGTTATTATCGACATGCCATCGCCGGTAAAAGCTGTTAATGGCTTTAAAATGAAACGCTGGCATCGGCCTGAGGTGAACTTCAGACAGCGCCCTGATTGGGTGCACGAGACGTGAACCGCTGACTTAGCAGTCTTCTTCTTCTGCCCTGGGAATATGTACATTTCGAAAAGCATTATGTGCTTTGTATTTGTCACATCACAGTAAGAGTTGGCGTAATAGGCTAATACAGCAAAAAACAATAAGCTGAAAATATTCACATGATGAATCAATACTGAGATTAAAAGTCATAATTATGTGGTAAACAAAGAAAATAAGTGATAATTATGAGAAATGACTAGGGAAATTCTGAACCATCCATTATAGGGCAACAGAGGTTATAGCACTTACCATTGCACCAATTGCCAAAAGCCAAATTTATTAGACATTTTGACTTTTTCTCTCATAATAATCACTTCCATACACAACAGGAGAGACTTGATGTTTTTTGCATTTAGGTGGGGGGAAGAAATATGTGCATATATCAGTTTATCAGTCGGAATGACTTGGAAAACATCAGTATAAAGTGTATCTGCAAAATGACAGTATGGTGCATCCCTAATTTTGGACAAAGTGGCTGTCAAGTGTCAGATCTGGAATACATCATCAAAAGAACCCGCCTGCAGAGGCAGCTGGTACAAGTTATAACATCCTTTCCGCAAATCCCACTTTCCAAAGTCTCTGACCGTCTGCCAGGCGGGACGACGCAGAGTCTGTATGGCCTGGCATGAAAATGAATGGATTGGAGAGCGAGAGCGGCAGAGTGAGCAGGAGTCCTCAGACCCCCCTCCGGGCAGCTGGCTGGGAGAGACGGGGCGGGCAGGGTGGCCTCAGCTCAACTCGCGGCTTCGTTTGCTTTACATTATGTAGAGCGGCGCGGGCTGGAGATCTGTTACACAACAAGGGGGCTGTCTATTTACACAATTAGCTCGGCGCAGATATACCTCTCAGACTGAGCAGCGAAGGAAGAGCGAGAGAACCTCTGCGACTGCAAAATCACTTCACTGTGAGTCGGAGGGAGAGGAAACGTGAGAGGAAGAACGAGGAGGAGGGTAAGAGGACGCAGAGGACGACGGATGAGTGCTGCTGCAGATGTGTTGTGGCGCTGTGACATAACACACACACACTCACAAACACACACTGGATGATTAGTGTGCGATAACTCTGGCTACTGTTGGCTTTATTAAATCACTCTCTGCTGGTGTGGCTCAGCGACTGGTAATAAAAGCCGATAAGCTTCCATTTAAACAGGTGACGCCGCTTCCTGCTGCTGCACAGACGGAGACAGGGTGCTGCGCCTGCACGCGCACAACAAACACGATAAATAACCGGAGGAAGGAAGGGGGGAAAGGATGCTACGCCAACCCGTATCAGCATCGGTGTAATCATTCAGGATTATACGACTCCCCGTTTTCCTATACATACTTGAGGTGCGGAGGAAAATGTCTCTCTCATCACTTACCTCTCTGTAAGTGGGCTGTAAAAGCACCTGTAAGTGCCCTCGCAGATCTCCATCATAAAACCGTTAATAAAAACAACATGTGTTGCCTTCAAAGTCACGTCAAGAGCTACATGCAGCTCTGATGTCTACAAGCACCAACAGGACGCAACAGAACCAGCTCAAAGACATTCACTGGACTTTTTCTGACTTGTGAAAACAGACAGCGCGTTTGCACGCTGACTGATAAGTGCATTTAATTGCAACCGAGCTCTAGCCGAGACAGTGATTGGGGGGAAGGATGCTGACGGCGGTGGAGGAGGGCACGCTGATTAGATTACAGCACGGAGCGTCAGAAATGTTCTAATAAGTGAGGGATCAAACACAAACCAGGCGAACGCGCGCATTAAAAAATCATGAAAAAGGCGCACAAACAGCCGGCTGGAGAACGATACGAGCAGATCAAAGCCACTCTCATATCGAGGTTGTGTCAAAGCTTTCCGCCAAGGTAGACTTTGCCTTTAATGATAGCCGTGGAATGGGACTGGAGCAGCAGTGGGCCCGTGGGATTTAGGCTAGTTGCGGTACAGGGGCCTTTAAATTAGAGAGTGTGTGTGTGCTTGTGTGCAACAACCAGGGGGAAAAAATAACAGGTTGAAACAAGAGCTAGTCGAGAATCGGATAAACTTACGATATGAGGGGAGTCGCGGCCCATGGAGATGACCGTCCTGTTGACGGTCCTCAGCAGCTTCTCCATGATGATCTGAACGTGCCACTGGGTGGGACCCTGGAGGAAAACACAGAGCGTTCAAAGACTCATTTGATTTTCTTAGATTCCCACATGACTATTAACACTCCTGACAGAGCAGACGTTATTCACATGAGTCATTCTGCACATAAGGTTGTAGTGAAAGCATTTAAGGCAGAAAAAAGAGGAGAGTGAGGTTTTTTACGACTCGCTCATTTTGCTGCTCTGCACTCTACTTCTAATTTCAGAATGGGCAGCTGCTCCTGTTTGACATCATTTTTTAGATTTTAAGGTTAAAAGGGCAAATTAATCATGATTTTTTATAACTTCTCAAACATGAGAACTGGCTGGCTTTGCAGAAGCTCACTGACCAATTAAAACAACGATTAAAAAGGAGATGGGCGGAAAACTGTTGGAAACACGCAAACAGCGAAACGTAACGTTAAAGAAAAAAAAATCTATTTCTATTGTTGCACATTGTACACAAATTCAAGCCCAAGGGTTGCAGCATTTTTCAAGGTGTAGCGTGGTATCAAAGTTCATGATTGTCATATGTGTAATTTGCTTCTCAACAATATTGGTGTTACTTAATATTTCAACAATATTTCAAGTTTCTATCAAGTTTCATGTCCCTTCATTTCTGCTTTGGTTACATTAAGGGCCATCATAACTGTTTCTAAGATGGTTGTTGTCACTTTCAATGACTTTTTAGTGACTTCATTCCATTTTATTTATTCAAATCCTTAATCCTTCACTGTGAGCAAGGATCACAAACCTTCAATGATTTCAAGAATCTGTGGGAGGTCAGTGTCAGAGGCTGGATATCAAAGCTCTTCTTGCCAGTCTGCACAAACATCACTGCAGAATAAGGGCTAAAACTCTCCATAAAAGCATTTTCTGACAAAGTTAAAGTGGTTGAGAAAGAACTTCTCCTTTAATAAAGATATATATATACTCAAAGATAACCATAATAAACTGGCTGCTTCTTTCCATTGAATTTCACTGAAATCCGTTCACAGGTATCACAAAAAAATGGGTTGTCTTATCAGTAAATAAGAAAAATATTACAACTGCTGTTCAGAAACTTGAACCTCTTGAAATACCTTTTTTAATTTTGTGCTGAGAAACCTGATAGATGTGACTGATGCAGCCCAAATGATTTAAATATAGCGAATCTTTGCTTTTGGAGGGGGGGAAAACACCCGTGGGGCAGTTGTAGCGCTGTCATAAGCGGGGCCAATTTTCCTTGGATTTGACATACCTGTCTGTGGGGGGGAGACTTCTAAGGCCGAGCTCTGCAGCATCGACCTAAACTTTCAATAATTTACAGCGACTCTCTCTGCGATTTAAGGACTCATGCGTGCCAGCCCGTGCACATACGCTCAGACATTCACACAGTCGGAGAGGAGCGCTGGGGAGAACAGAATGAGGAGGGAGTTTCAGATGTTGCCTTCCAACGTAGCGACGAGTGACACACATCTTTCTGAAGAATGATCCCCGCACTGTTTTTAAGGGAAAAACTCGGCCTGAATAAATCAACGGTTTAAATCTAGCCATGCAGGCGGATAATGTCCAATTAGATCCTCATTTCTGACATGGAATAACTAATTTAATAACTTAGAAACTCGAGTGGACAGCAGTATCCGGAATGAATTTCTCTCCCGTCCTGTTTCGCCTCTCATCAACGAGTTGCATGCGAGTCTATTAAAGTGTGCAGTGCGGCAATGAAAGAGAAGGCAAGGCGGCAGGAGAAGGAAGCAGCGACGGCGAAAGTGTGCAACATGGGAGAGGTGGATAATCCCGAGCAGAGCGTGGGGTGCGGGAGGCCAGGCCGTGGCGATCAACAGCGAGGGGAGTCTGAGAGGGCCTGGGGGAGGACATCGGGAGTCTGAGCATGGCAGAGGATGAAACACACTTGTGAAGCAGCTGAGTGCTTTGGGCTGTGTGTGTGTGTGTGTTGCTATGTGTGCTTGTGAGGTCTGAGTGTGAGTTATGTGGAAAATAATTAGTATCAGCAAGTAAATAAGTTGATTAATTCATAAGATGATCAGCAGGAAGAGGATGAGAAATCAGATCATTTACTGTTTTAAGTTCCTCGTTAAACTTGCAGCAGACAAAGTTTTCTTGCTTTAACTTATTATTACAATTTAAATGTTGACTCCACAATGTGATGGCTTTGGAATAATAACGACACCTGGAGCATTTGGATTGGTTTCTCGTAAGCCTCGCCGTCATCGCAAAGGCTTGATTTACGGTAGAGAACAATCAGCTTTCATGTCTCCGTTGCAGACTAAACAAATTAATAAATGAACACATTGTTCCCTTTTTCTCCTACTGTTATCTTCTACTTTCCTCTCCACCTTGAGTCCAATCAGCTGTAGCTACCTTTTATCAAATATCTCCACATTTGCTGCCATATGCATGTATATTTCAAAATATTAAATATCCCAACAGCTGTTGCAGCGTCTTCAGGCTTTTATTTTGAAGAGAAAATGCTGGTGGACCTGTTGTGGCAGCAGAGGCATTGTGTCAATATTTGGGAGGTCACGGCGGGTTAATTGTCCTGATGTAGCGGCATGCACACAGCACTTGAACATACAGACATGGAGGACTTGGTTTCTAATGAAGCCAGCGCGCCAATTTGACAGCATTTAGGGATTAAAGCCGAGGGATTTGAATGAGGCTACGTGTCGCCTTTGCTGTAAGCAGGTGTTAACTAAACAAGGCATCACCGCAAATTTGCAGTCTCACCTTTAAGTCCATCACCCTGGACAGTTGGTTGGCTGGACTTGGAATGAGCGGTGATAATACCATCTATCGCAATATTTGGGTTGGGACAATATCACGATGTCGCCCAAGGCTAGCTCAAACCATGTTATTACTCCATATAAAATGGTTTGTTTCTTTACAGAGATGTTTGGAAGCAAATTAAGTGTGTGTTCTGTGTTGTTGGTAGATGTGATGAAAGGATGCAATACCTTGAAAAATATCAAGGGGGGCATAAGATTTAGATTTTCATTAGAAGATTAATATAACCAGGCTCATGTTCTGTGGGTTAATCATAACAGTAACAAGGGTTTAATCACGTCTGACGACATCATCTTGTTGTCTGAGACAATAGAGTGCACAGCTGGTACATGTGCATCAATACTGCATAAAATGACTATTGAAACAATTTCTAATTCTCAGAATCGATATGGGTCAATATTTTTGACAGCATCAGCCAGTTCTGTCTCACGTCTCACATTTTGCTGTTTATTTCATTACAACTTGAATGTTTGGAGGGTTTGGACTGTTTATCAGACAGAACAAGCCACTTGCAGAGGTCACCTCAGGCTCTTGGAACTTGTAATTAGAATGTTGTGGCTGCTTTCTGCCACTTTATCAACGTAACAATTAGCTGATTAGCTGGAAAAACAACGGAGAGGTCGAGCGAAAATGGCTCTGTGATTGACTTCCAACGGCTGATTCATCGTCATGTGGACCACATTGCTCTGAGGTACTCTGGCTCTAAAACACAGTGGGTTGAAGGAGAGCTCGTCACCAGGTTCCTGGAGAACGTTCATGGTGTTGAAGATGGCCTCAAGCCGCCCTCAGCGATGAATTAGTGTGCACAGCCAACTCTACGGGTTAGTAAATTAACAGTGCTGTAAAATGTGCTCCTTTCAGGGCATGCGGCGCAATAAAATAAATTAAGAACAGCACAGTGATTAGTAGCTATTGAGTAAAACAAATGGGCTCCTTCTTTATGGCGAGGGGACTCCTGGATCCCCTTGTCACGCTGCCGTTTGCCCCAGAGGGAAAATAAAAGCACATGAAGCTGAAGAGTCGTGTTCCTCACCACATCCTTCCTGTAGAGCACCTCCAGGATGTCGCTGAGCAGCTGGCAGCAGGCCTTCGGCTCCTCCCGCTTCTCCAGGTGGAACTTCAGCTGCTCCGTCATCAGCGGCAGGAGGATCTCGCGGCAATCTGCGGGGACGGCGGCAAAAAAAAAAAACACACACACACACTGATGATGGATGATGGATCGCACGAGGCAGCGCCGGCATATGCTCCCGACACGCTCTCGATGAAGATGCACGCAGCTTGTTAATGGCTTCCTCGCAGCACAGAGGATTAAATTAAAACAATGCACAGAATGAATTTATTAATTAAAATGAGTGTGGCAAAGGCTCCCGAGATCCCTTAGAATAATTACAGTACAAGAGCACAAACTGTCAGATGAAAAGCCAATCGGAACAATTAGGTTTTATAGAGCACAGCCAATCAAAGAGCTCCCTTGACATATCAGGTGAGGAGGAAGAAATATACCAAACCACCTAGTTACTAAGCACATCAGCTAATTATAGCATTAGTTAGCATGAAATTCTGGACAATTGATCCCTCTCCAGTGGAGGTATTTGTACTGTTGTGTCAAACCTGGCTATTTTGTAAAGAAAAAACGGTGTTGATGACAGAACCCCACATACTTTCCGCCCCCTTTTTGCACCTGAAAACGGCGAATGAAGGCAGCCGAAAACAACAACTTTCTCTCCGACTCTGTCAAACTAACAGCTGCAATTAAAATTCCACACGACATGCCACCACACCTGACCCAAAGAGTTTGGCTAAGGCTGACGCCAACATCAAAAAGTGAATTTCCATATGCAGGGGGGAGGGCAGAGAATTTGGTTGGCAATTGGACATGGAGGACAGCAGAGATAAGCCAGGAAAGTATTCTCATGGAGGCAGCCTCCCACAAAATTATCATATTTTTTATTAAACCTTCTGATTCCAATCTCGCTGGCATTTGTGTATGTGTGTGTGTGTGTGTGTGTGGCTCATATTAAAAGCCCAGGGACAAATACTGGAGTTAGGCTGGTTCAATTTAGGAGACGGGGAGTATCGTTTAGGGGGGTTAGGTGAGTATTTTATAGATTTATCGAGGGGAAAGCAATCACCTAACAGTTTTCTGTCGACCAAATTGATAACCTCTCTGCAGCGAAGGGGAAAAGACTAACCGTTGTTAAAAGAAAAACACCTCTCGAGGCCCCCCTGCAGTGCGCTGACACGCAATCTTTCAAACAAACACAAAATATTGATGGAAACGTCATATTAAAGGAAGAGAACGAGAACAAAAGAGCAGTACACCGAGTTAAACCATCACCAATCAGCCAAACTGCGGGGAACCAACGGCACCCTTCGAATAACAATCTTTAAGTGCGGAGACGCCGCCGCTCTAAATGGCCACCCAGCGATGGATTTCAATTCATGATCAATACAGTCTCCCTGCTTTACAGCTCTAACAAGCCAATCAAGTGGGACAAAAAGGAAATTTTAACTTCATTACTCATCAAAACACACACACGAGCATAAAGCTTTGCCATGTGTCAATACTGCTCAAGCCCGGATGATAAACAGCAGGATGTAACGCGTAATGAACAGCACGAACTCTGGTGACCTCTTTAGAAACAATACAGAGATGTATTGAACATAAAAAATCCAGTGTTTCTGCCTTCTCTGACCCCTTTCCGCAAGAAGAGCATGTAAAGTTAAACAGCATGAAGTATTTCCATGAAGACGGACAAAGAAAAGGAAAAGCTTTCATCCCAACATGCACCAACAAACAGAAAAAACACAGATCTGCATCTGTGATTCATGAAGTCAGAGCTTCAACAGCTTTTCATTTCACTGTCAGTATTACTGGAATTAAACATAAACCGGGCCTCTGCGCAGAGACCATCGATGAGGCTCTGTAATAAAAAAGCGATGAATATATTTTATAGTATTAATGACAAATAAAGAATCCTGGAGAATTTTAAATGTCATTCTCAATGACTCAGGCATTAATTAGTTAGTCAATTATGTAATTATTCTCTTCAGGCGATCCAGGAAATCTCTAATAGCTGCTGGACTCCTTTTGATTCACTTATGAATACGGGGAGGCTCCTTAATGAAGATGGCATATCAGCTGAATAAGGGGTCCAAATGATAAATCATTAATCTGCAATTCCATTCTACAGTGACACCGATCAACACGCTGAGTTGCTGTAAAATTGTGCGTGACATTGTGACAAAAATACAAGAAGATTATCCTCTACAGATCATTAAATCGCTCTTTAAATTTCTCAGTAATTTAGACGGTACATTTTGAGCCATTCTGCATACAAACTGGTGGTACAAGATGAAAGGTTGGGCTGACACCTGAGTAAAAAAGGGGTTCACTCTTTCGGGAGCGGGTTTTTGCTCGGGAAATGTCATGTCAGGCTTTTCCTGCATATTTCGAGGTATCTTGTGTAAAAAAAAGTAGATGATCTGGTCAGCACAATCACAAGTATTTATCCTCTGATGATTGTGGGTCATATCCTCCGCAAATCACATAGAAATCCAACCATCAGATCTCACAATTGCCTCTCAAGTGTTGGAAAAGGATCGACAAGTCATGAGGGTGTATCCCAATCCATCCAACTGCTGTCAATATATTTCATTTTGGTAAAGTATGGGACCTTTCAACTCTACCACCACTAGGGCCTCATTAGCAATCACCCCAGCGCTACCCAGAAATGGGATTTTTGCTGATTTCCTGTCATATTACCATGAATTACCACCTCGCGGTCGTATGCCTCTGCGCACCAGTGAGGTTGACCTTTTGGATATATAATGACATAAATTTCTTCTCTTAGACATTTGTGCAAAACTTGTCATAGTTGTCATATGAATTGTTGGGTAATGGCCAAATCTGTGTTGAGTGCAAGTGGACATTTGTGCCAAAATTGAAGAAATTCTATCGAGGTGTTTCTGAGATATTTCACGCATGAGAAGCGACCTTGACCCTTGACCTTTGACCTACGACTACCAAAATCCACTCAGTTCATCCTTGAGTCAAAGTCAACCTTTGTGCCAAATTTGAATAAATCCCCTCAAAGCATTCTTGAGATATCGTGTTCACAAGAGCGGATGGACGAACGGACAACCTGAAGATAAAACCCCTCCGGCCACAGCTCGCTGGCACAGAGGCATAAAAAGATCCACAAGCAAACCTGTGACTAGCCTCACTTGTCTTTTGGCGGTATCGTGTCCCACCTTCTCCACACTGCTGCTATAATCCACATCAAGTCTTCACTGGTAAACACACGAAAACAAACGTTATGCATTTTAAGAGTTTGCCTCGTCACGTGTGAGCCAGCCCTGACACAAGGTGACAACCATGTCTGCTCTGAAGGATTTTTGCTGCCTCGGAGTGGAGCACCAAGCCGATACGGCTTAAGGCGAAACTGTGTGTTTTCATCATGTATACGTGTGTGTATGCGCTCGGTAATCTTCCAGAGCTTGAACACAAAAGCAAATCTCTTATCTGAGGGCGTCTAACATTGTGTGGAGAGTTTAATACCTTGTTTTTTTTTTTACAAAACGTCCAATCCTCGCCCCCGCTGCACCTCCGCCAAACACGCAAACACACACACAGACTTATGAATGGACACGTGCAGCTACATATACACACTCTCACACGCATACGCTAGCGGCAGGGCGGGGGCGGGACAAGCAGACTGGAACTATCAAGCCAGGCCATGAGCGCTCTCCACAAACTTTTAGCGCAAACAGATTTTGGACGCTACGCTGATTTTCCCCTTTAACACAGACCAGGAGAGCAGATGACATATTTGTTCTCTTCCAATGATCCAATTTGCAAGTGATTTATGCTCCCGTCCCGCGCTCTCCTTTTCACGGCTTCAATCAGCGAAGGTGACACAACGTTGTGCCTCCAAATTAATTTTAAAAAAAGGGGGGTGGGAACTTTTTTCTCTTCCTTTCCAAGTTCATTAAGGTCTCACCTGCAGGAGGGAATCGGGTGTGCATTCCAATCACATTCAACACACAGCACTTCGATTTGATTCTTAGAGATAAAGCCCCATGGAGAAATGGTCTCAAGTCATCAAGTTGAGACATGCTTTTAAACACAAACAGTTAATGTGTTGATCACTGTGCTGCCGACGGGAAAGACAACACTTCCATCAGTGAACATATTCGATGCATATTGACGGGTGTGTGGACTGCAGACAGCCTCCACGTTGAAGCGTGAGCAGCACATGTAAATGAGTCTAGGCGGTCATTCCAGTACACTTCACCTTGGGATTGGCTGGTTCGGGGAACCTTTCAGGGACCACCTGGGGACCAGGATGCATCTAATGAGTCCCATGAGCATGTGCACTTACTGCAGCTGATTAGGCCACCTTAAAAACTACCCGTCTGGCTCATTTGCCTCACTGCAGTGGTCATTATCTGCAATAAAACATCCCCAAAGTGGAGCGCAGCTTGATACCGATGTGCGAAGGACAGTTTTACATGGCAATTAAGTGTTCTTCCTCACAGGTTTGCCGGCATTTTAAAGCTTGCACGCACTGGAGAAGTCTGAAGCACCGGCGCGTGGAGCTGCTGTGAGAACTAAGCAGCTGGATGGGCTTTATCTACGTCTCAGAAACAAGTCCGCCTGCTGATCAGCAGGCCATTTCCAAGCATCGGGGAGGCTTGCCTGTCCACAATTACACCAACAGATCGATAGCAATTACCAGAGGTCCAGGCACTGAACATTGTCCCTCAATAGCTGCTCATCTAAACCAGCCAAAATTTCATTTTCCTAAAGAATGAAAGGCCTGGATCATTACGACTCCGTCAGGTTCATCATCAGGTATTATTTTACAGGGCGAACGTCACACCGCACTCTGTCAAAACTCCATTTCATCATTCATTTTCTGTACTTTCACGCTGAACTGAACATCTGCTGATGGCGGAGGCAGAGAGCAGCCGTGCGAGTGGGCTAATTTTGTTGTTCGTTACCTTAGTCAACTGCTGTGAGGCATGTGTTGTCCCCGCCAGCCACATTAAATCACTGTTGCCATTTTATCGGGTTAGGAACTTTGCATTTAATTTGCCACCACAGGACAGCGTGTGCATGTTTTTTCAGCGTGTTTGTCTCTAAATCAGGACCTAACCTAACATGGCCTCAGAGGGCGGCCGCCTCCGGCCAAAACATTGGCCCCTCAACCGTCACCGGCGCAAGACGCCCCAGGCTGGCTTGGCTGCAGCGAGTCCAGGAGCAAGCTGTTCTACATCTCGACATCCCTGCCCTTCATCTGTGGCATTACTACACAGGGCCGCCCATAAGAGGGGAAAGGGGGAAAGCTTTACAGGACCCAGCAGCTCCAGGGGCCAATGGAGGCCAGCAATACCAGTAATAGGGGTGTCACAATTTTCTGAATTCACAATTGGATTCGACTTTCAATCACGAGGTCATGATTTGACGTCTGACCGCTCTGATTCTGTTAGACACGCATCTGAGTTTGTAAAGGATCACTGGTTTTATGCCCTGACAAGGTCACTCACAATTTTATTTTCTTAGCTTAAAAAGATAGGGGTATTTCACAACAACACTTTGACTGCCGGCTTTTTGCAGGTTATGGTTAGGCGAGTTCAACAAATTATTCAGCAAAAATAAAGATACACCAGAGCATGGTAATCATTTTTCAGAAAAAAAAACCATAGCTGCATGAAGTTATTTTTCTGCTTTGATGGATACCGGCTGAATCAACAAACTTGCACATAAATTGGGATGCAAGAAAAGAAATAAGACTCAAATGATAATGTGAGGACAAATAGCTACGAGCTAACAATACTAGCTAAGAGGTAGCCACTGCGATAAAAGAGCCACTCGGAGTAGATGGGAAAACTGATATTCTGACGCTGATAAGCAGGGGCACCGCCAAGGATTTTGGGCCCCATGAAAAGAAATCTAATTGGGCCCCTGTATAGGCTGGCGAAAAAATTTGATGCTGTTTTATATAAAACTATGCATTTTAATGATATTTTTGACTATCATTCCCATATTTGTGAAAAGAACAACATGACAGTTACTTGGTTACTGCTCACTGTCTCCCTTGTAGTCCCGCATGCAGGTCTAATTTATCTAATTTATAGCCGTCACAGGCTCAGTTTTTAAGATTTAAGCCATTAGCATCATAGAAATCTTGAAATTGAAATGAATCTGCTGATAGCCAACATGTCGTGCTAGCTTACTGGGAAAGGAGCTAAATATCACTCCAAATTTGAACTGTTTTTACTGCGAGGTCCGCGACCTCAATGTGAAATGATAACTTGTAATAATAACTTTCAGTCAGCACTTAATGAGGAATGAGATGAGGATGAGGAACCTGCTGCTGCTGAAACTGAGCTAGCTTCATGGCTGTCTGACTGCCTTCAATCTTTTTACAACTGCTGACATTAGCTTTAACTGTTCTTAAACTGTGTTAGCTGTGAACTGTGCTCACCTTTCTTTTGAGAGAAATTTGTGACGAGTTGTCTTCGCTCTCCTTGCTTTCTTTCCCTTTCTGCCTTTTCCTTTCGTTTAAGGCTCCCTCATTTTGCTTCCTTGGGGAAAGACATGTCTTGACAAGCAGCAGCCACTCCGCTCGTTAAGTTGTTTAGAGATGCATCTTCGCGCACCTGCAGCTGCAGGGGTGGACTGAACCATTATGTACTGTAAGGGGTGAGAAGGGCCTCAGACAGCCTCCACTATTTTTTTATACAGAGTAAAGTCTCTCATCCGATCTATTCTGCCAATTTTAAGTTAGTTATGACACTAATTACTTAGAAATAAAAAAAATTAAATAAAAACAACATTTTTATTTCAGGCTTTCGAGGGCCCCCTCCCCCACTGGGGCCCTGGGTAATCAGTACCACTTTTCCCCCCAGTTCGACGCCCCTGCTGAAAAGTACAGGTGGTTTTAACGATGGGGATGCTTAACTGTCTTAGAAAGACAGAGGGATTTTTACTACACCTCACCATTGATGACCTTTACTGTGGGCTCACGCAGGGCTGCCTGGGGGAGGCAGCTGCTGTGTGTGATTGCCCGTATTACTGCACCATGAGTGAAGGTCCACGCACTGAAGAACTGTGAGTACAGTTGTTTTTTCTGTGTGTGTGTGTGTGCTCTCACCGTGATGAGTAAAGAGATCGCTGTGGACGATGTCAATCAGACAGTCCAGCTTCTGTTTCACCAGGCGACCCAGAGGAACCTTCAGGATGAACTCGGTGAACAGCTTGCTGCAGAGACAGGGGAGGAACAATGAAGAAAAAAAAGGTCAAACTGATTGGACATCTTTGGCTGGTTGACTGCTTCCCATCACGAGCGATCATCCAAAACGCAATTAAAAAAAAGGTTCTGCAACACCCACACAGGTACTTCTCAGATATCCTGGCTCGGGGTTGGAGGATGGGAAAACACAGAGCGAAAGACAATAGAGATATGTCAACCGAGCCAGAGGAACTGACCTGGGGTGAACTTTGAGACGGCTCGCTGGATAGATTTTGCTGGTTCTGATTGGATTAGAGGACAGCAGTTGATGTTTCAAATCAATAGCTCTGCTTCCATCCAAGTCTCGAGCGAATTTAAAAGGAAGTTTGGCAAAAGATTTGAAAGAAAATCCAAATTAGGCGAAGATAAACTAGGATATACAAAGCACAGTCTCCTAAAAGAGGGCGGTATAGGCAACATCATGCATGGATGCAATAAACAGAGTAGAAGAAGTAGGATTTTATGTAACCAAAAAGAGAGATCAGTTTTTTTAAATCTATAAAAGGTTTCCTGACTAAATGCAGAGATCTCTAACACGGTATATAACCATATACACTGCTACTGAAATGGATGAAGCTGAGCTGAGCTCTGAAAGATGATTTTTCCAAGGTTCTTAAAAAGGTATTTAAAATTCTAGCTCCCCAACAGGTTCAATAAAACTGACAGCAGAGTCAGAGAAATGTCAGTCAAGCACAGTGTGCACACCCACACTGTCCAGACTCCTGAGTGTCTAATCAGCCTGAATAAATGAAAACACCTGTGTGGGTGTGTGTGACCTCCGACTCCCAACGGTTTCTAGACTTTAAATGTTGTTTCTCTGTTTCACAAAGCTGTTGTCCAGAAGGATGTCTACTTCTATACAGCCCGATATACCAACGCACGCTATTAAACTAAATATTCCTGATCTGATTATTCATCTTCCCCAACCGACACGTAGCTCAGCAACATCAAACCATGAGCATTCAACAGTTTAAGAGCCCGAGAGATAAATCCCCATTCACACACGCACACATGAAGCTGACAGTTTTTTTCTTTTACTCAATGAGGAGGTCGGATGCTCGTTATGCTGGCAAGCTGAGGCTCAAGGAGGAGAGAAAAAGGGTTCTGGCAGGGGATGAAACGCTCCCACCCCCAGGGCTTCAATTTAGTCGCCTCCAGCTCAGCCGCTCAGCCAGGTCCGCGCTAACAACGGGAACAGCTGATGCCACCTTTGCTCAGGCAGGAGAAAGAGCCAGGCCTGTGATTTATGGCTAAGTGAATGGGTTCATGAGGACCATGGCTCTCAGAATTAGAGCTGAAATCAAAAGCTTTCCTCGTGTTGTCTCCAACAACAGAAAAAAGATGGCAGAGCGCGAAGGGTTATGCTGCCTTACGTCATTGTTGCTAGAGTGAAAATTCACCTTTCGACCAGGTGTTTTCAACACAATATGGGTTGAAGGCCAGGTGTGACCCAACAATATAATCGATTATTTCTCGATGGGAGTCTAAAGTCGTGGCTGTGCAACAACTATATTTCAAATCAATCTGCCAATAATCTTCACATTTAATTGAATAATATCAAAAAATATGTATGACCCAAATGACAAAGACAAGAAGAGGAGTCTTTACATTTACCAGCAAAACAAAATATTAATCTTCGGTCAATCAACTAATCGTTGAAGATTTAAGCACAAATATGCTCATTTTTGTCTTCTACCACATTTTTCTTACTTGCTTGGTACGGAGAGGGGAGTATGTGGAGGTCGTCAGTCAATTATCTTTGAACAATTTGACTCGACTGCAATGAAACAGAGTCAATGTCACACAGAGAAGGAGGTACTCTGGCGGGTTGAATGGAGAAGGGATCTGAGAAAGAATAAGGCAGACGGGGCTGGATGGGCTGAAAGACTGAAAGGCTTCCACCTCTCACCGAGGCAGTGATAGTGGTGGGGTGGCAGGGACTGGCGGTCCTGTATGGCCCAGACTCTGCTGTGGAAATGGCAGCTGCCCAGCTGCTGGACATCAGCAAATGGAAAGGGGGCTCCTTGCTGGGTGCTTGCAAATGAACAGGCAAAGCAAATTTCAAGGTCTGGAAAATACCCACATGTGGTGGTGCTACTTGTGCCAGTCTATGAGCTGCCAGGAATATAGTGTCAGGAGTGTGTCAGGTGTTCACGTGTGTGTTAAAATAATGTGCAGAAATACAAGGTTTCGCCTGAGGAGTGCGATTAAGCGGAGGAGGACAGATCCTGTCGGCATGTTGTCTGATTTTTCTTTGGATGTATTTAGTAACTAGATGATAAACAACAGCCTTAATCATCAAATATAAGGGCTTTGCTGGGTGAAAAAGTCAGTTTGTAGCTTCAACGTGTAAAGTTTTTGACCCCTGATGGGATGATTTCAACCCTTGAAGCACTATTTTTTAGTTATTGATGTTTTTGTTTTCATTCTTCAGAAATCATGCCAATAACTCTTTTCCCAACATGTGTTATTTTAAATGTCCAGAGAGGCAAAAAAAAGAACCTTTTTCATCTAAATAAGAGATGCCAGAAACACTTTTATACACATTTTAATGCTATTTTTCTATTGCACTCCAGTCGACACAGGCTTTATTCTGCCTATTGGACCTATGTTTGGATAAAACAGGCCTATATTTAGTCACAATATGAAGAGTATTCAATAGTGCTGTTTAAGTGTAAATTATATCGCTTATATTTTGATTGAAACACAAACACAACAACAACATTTTGCCTGTCTGGTTTTCTGAGAATAAAAGGATTTAACAGATATTCCAGCGGTACCTGATTCTAATGATAGAGCTCTACCATCTCTCAAAGGCTTCATTTTTCATCTTCTCCTCTGGCTACAGATAGATGACATAATTAGGAAAAAGAGATGAGTTTTACCGACAGTTAGAAAAATCACACGGTTGCTTCCTACCAGACTGAGTCTGAATCCTTTCTATTGATATAAGTGTCTTAGTACAGGACACATTTTATCATGGTACAATTTATACATTTGATTTGATAAATTTGTTTATGAAAATTCATTTGCAGCCTTTGTTTTTGCATATTTGTGGAAAATAGTTTTGCTCCATGAACGAGGCTGTTCCATTTTCTTTATGTGCTGCGTCCTTTCAGCACAACAGATTAAAGACATCCAAATAGGACAGAAAAAATTCAAGGGTGCACCCACGAGGCATCTGTCAGAAACATAATGTCCTCGAAGGTCTCTTGAAGAGTTTTTTTGGAACGATGCCCCAAAAAAACACATGAAGAGTTTTGGCCAATAGGTTATGAATGTCTTCTGAAATTCACAGTCCGTTCCCGACCGAAAGAAGAAGCGCTGCGGACGATGAGGATGAATCATCAACGTTATCACAAAGATGTAATCTAGTGCCACAGCAGAATCAGCCTGTGACACTTCAGAAGTCATTTATCATTAAGACGAGCATTAAGCTACAGCAGATGACATTCACGGTAGACAACATTAACTGAAATGGACGCTTGAGTGGAGCAGTCGGTGGGTTTCCACGGCAACCTGGGCATATTTAACTAGTGCCCATCACAGAACGGCGACTGAATGTTGAGTTGTTGGATAAAAACAGCCAGGTAGAGAGGAGGCGAGCCATACAAGAGGCTAATTGGGGCCTGCAAGTCTTTACATCCCGTCAGCTTGCTCGGGGGAAACATCTAAACATGTAATTTTTAATCCGAGCTTAAAAAAAACAACAACAAATATAACAAAAGCAAGATTTCCTCCTTTCATTCTGTGGCAAAATGACATTTAAGTCCAATTAGAACATTTCCTAAACCTTTGCTTTAATGAGCTGCAGCGGTGCTCTTCAGCAACGCGCCGTCTGTTTGAGAAACTCACAGATGGATGCAAATTAAAGTCTCACCCGAAAAAAGAAAAAAAAACAAGTGTATAAATAGGTACCAGACAGTTGTATAATCCGCAGTGACGACAGGCGCTTCTCTATCGCTGAACACCTGTGTAAGGCAGGTGCCTTCTTATAACAACAGAGTATACAAATATGCAGTGGATCATATCAAATTACCTGAGCTCCTTTGGATCAAAGACCAGCTTGACGTCATTGACAATGGTGGGAATGTACTTCAGTGCAGCACCCTTAGGCAGAGAGAGAAAAGGAAATCATTAGCAGATCATTTTCGGCTTTGAGTTAATAACTGCAGTCATGATTGGTATTAAGTAAGCTACTCCATCCCACATTATGTAACACAGTATTTTCCACATGTAAAAGGGGGAGATGTGTGCTGTTGCATGTGTTTTTTAGCTCGATGGAGGTGATTCTGTCTCTTCCTTTGCTGTTTCATGGATGGAAAAGGATCCAATTTGATTAAAAAGCATTTAATTTTTCTTTTCTTTGATGAGCAATATGTTTAATTTCGATTTAGTTACTAAATTTAGTTGAGTCATTTCCTGTTTTAGGTTGAAAGTTTCCCCTCCGTACTTTACACTTCCTGTATTTGTCTTTATCGAGGTACAAAAGGTGTCCACAGGGACGTAATTCCACGTGAGGGCACGCAGCGCTTCCCATGTTTGCACGCTTGACCAAAACAGGCTACACCCACCAGCAACCATGTAAAAACACACTGGCTGCACCTGATTGGACAGAATGCCGGTCGTGGGCTGCTGCTCCAGGATTTCAAACCGGACCAAAAAAAGGCAAAAAGGCTTTCTTTTATAGTACAAAAATATCTCAGCGCCGGATGCCCCTGATTTGCATAAAGTAGTCAGACTTCAACTTTATGCAAACGAGGAGCGGGCAACGCGACGCACCGTCTCTTGAACACAACGTGCTGCTACCAGAATGCATTGCACGGCTTTTCTTTGCAGACGATGAATGTGAAGCATGAAAAAGACATTAGACACACGACGACCTTCACTCTTTTTCTTGCCTGTGCTTCCCTCAGGTAAATTCAAGGACTAATTAATAATGAAACACCTGAATTTCATTAACAATTAGCCCTGGTGTCCATGTGTGTTCCCTAACTTGTCAGTTTGTCAGTTGTGGTCCTTGTGTCTCTTCTGTGTTTGCGTCCCTTTATTCCCCCACGCTATATCTGTTTTGTGCTTAGTTTAGTTTTGTATTTTTGTATGTCCGCAGGTTTTGGATGTGCTTCATCTAGACGTTACATTTTTAAAGCCGTCTTTTTGTTTTTGTCTGCCTCGAGTCTTACATTTGGATCCTTTCTGCTAAATTGCAACACTGTGTAGCTACGCTTCATTACGCTCTTTCAGTCCACCTGAGGGCAAGTAGAGGTGTTAAGACTTGCAATAAATAAACCGGGACCAAAGGTAGATCTCTCTGCAATGATACCTCAGTAGATGAAGCCAGATGCGATCTACATTTGCCCATCGATACGATAATGAAGTCATCAAGTGCGAGGCACCCAGTGGCTTGATTGCGGAGCCATCCATTTATAATGGGGATGATTAACCGAGCCGACACTTCCCTCTCTAAGTGACTGCTGCTAAATGCGGGCCGAGGTGGATTGGGGTGTTTGTACACTGTTTGTTTATACGGCATCTGTGCAGATTAGCAGCGGTGCCAGTCTGTCTCATACAGGTCGATTAGCCGTACAGATGTAGCGCGCTGGATGTCACCCGCTACCATCCAGCGTTTGGTATCGTGCACGCACGGGTTATTTCTGTAAAATACGTGACACGGAATTAGCCACATTCAAAGGAGGCTGTCACCAGAGAAAATATTTAGTTTCCGACTTCAAGCGAATGCAATGATGCGAAGAGGAGATAAAAGGAGAACAGTTTTTCCAAACATCTGGATGCGACCATGACCTTCAGATGGAATCCTGCTTTAATCTGCTCTCATCTCTGGATGTTTTCAGTGCTTTAATATGCAGAACTCAACACCTTAACCTGTCTGAGACTGAAAAAAGACTTCTAAAGGTGCTGTTTGACTTTGATTCACTTAGCATCTGTTTACCCCTTGAAGGAGCGATTGTAACAGATTGCCTTTTTGGGGTTTTGCTTTGTTCTCAGTAACAATAAAGAAAACACCTGTTGTGTGTCTGTTTGTTCGGTGAACTGCCACTCCGAGTACGGCTGCAACAATTTATCATTTAGTTGTCAACTAAAAGTAGTTGAAAACTATTTTGAGAATCAATTAATTGGCTTTGAGAATTTTTAAAGGCGAAATTCTCTGATTTTAGTTTCTAAAATGTGAATATTTGTTTGTTTCTTTGCTCCTCTGTGACAGTTAACTTAGTATGTCATGGTTGTTGACAACACAATACATTTATGGACGTCATCGCTGGCTTTGTGAAACACTCACTGACATTTCAACACAATTTTCTGGCTTTTAGTAGACCGATAATAATCGCCTAATAGAGGAAATCGTGAGTCGCAGTCCAAACTCAAAGTCTCAGTGGAGTCGTGTCTGTCGCCCCTGCTCCTGCATGTGCCTCACAGTCACCTGAAGCGCATGTGTGTGCTTAGTTTTTCCGCCCTGCGTGTGTGTGTCGGTCTGTCCAGATGTTCATCAGGATTCAGACTCGAGCTACGACGGGACTGCTCATTAGCCTCCACCTGTCACAGTGCTTTCACAAGGGCGGACTTGGGAAGGGACCAGGATTCTTCGCTTTCATGCCCGTTCCTCAAGATCAGTTTTTAATTTACTGACAGTAAAGCTAATATCTCACCCAATTACACAGCAACTGACTCCTAATTGACTCCTGAGCCTCTCCTATGGTTGAGTGTGCACATGGATCTACTGTAGGTGTGCCGAGGTGCGTGTACACTGCGATTATGTTATCTCTAAAAGCATAGGTGTGTGCACATGAGCGTGTGTGTGCGCATGTGCCGGCCTCCAGTTTAAATCTGCACCGGGTAGCAAAAAATGTTTGCTCGTGTGTTTGTTTCAAGCGTGGAGCCGATGACTTTGGGGGTCAAGGAGAATGAAATGAAAACACAATGGAGAGAAGCTTAAAGGCGGCCGGAGCGAGGCAGTGAAATAAATACCTTAAGGAGCAGCTAAAGAGCAGAAGGCCAGAGGAGCCCCAGACCACAGGACAGTCAAGGTCAGGGTGAAATGGAGAGAGATGGAAAAACACAAAACACACATATAGAAAAGTACAAGACGACAGAAGAAACATACATAACGTGCAGCTGCAAGACAGATCTGAAAGACTTGAGGGCTGCACAAAAGAGCCTTGACCTATCAGCTCTCTATATGACCGTCCCTCTACCTGATTAATCACAAAGAATAAGTAAAGAATTTGGGCATATATGATCAAAGAATAAGTAAAGATCACTCAGAATCCGATGAATAATTCCAGGTAAACTTCCACGTGTAATTCCGTGTTGATTTTCAGTCTGTTGCAGATGCATTGTGGTCCAAGACTTAAAAAGAATTGAGGTTCCAGACTTCGATGCAGACGTCATCTTCAAGACTCTCGGCTGGAGTTGATAAGAAGATCAATACCACTCATCTAAAGCTAGTAGCCTGTTGGCGTAGCTTAGCATTGGACTCGCCGACCCTGGCTTTACTCTGGCTCAGGTACAAAAAAACAGCTCTAAAAGTTCTTCAACACATATCTCGTTTGTGCTGGACTACTTCTCGGCACAAAAAAAAGGAATAGTCTAATAGGCTATTGTTTCCCCTCCATTGTAAGTCCTTATGCTAAGCTAAACTAACCACCTAGTTGCTGTAACTTCAACTAACATAAGAGTGGTATCAATCTTCTCATCGAACTCTCCGCATGGAAGCGAATGAGCGTTTTTTTTTCCCTACATGTTAAACTATCCTTTTAACCTACTTAAGTTGGCCCCTAACATACCTAATGTCATGTTATGTGCAGCCCTAACAAGGTCACATGGAGAACTAATGAGAGACCAGATCAGGGAAAGGGTGCAAAAGGTGAAGAAAACACATGCTGCAGGACTTAAGAGAACGTTAATGAATCGAAAGAACCCCTCGTATTAATGTTTAATAAGCTTCGTCTAACAAGACACATGCATCTCCAATTACAGAGCCTGTCATCCAGAGCAAATCACAGCAGATTTATTTACCATTCGCACAGCAGCGCTTATTTACTATTCACGCAGCGGCAGATACTTCTTGGCAGGGGGTTTGAGCGATGGCATGCAGTTGGATGAGTGCGATAGGCGGCCTACCTTCACCATGCCAGTGTTCTCTGAATTACTGTTCATCATTTCATTAAAGGATGTGAAAAGGTTCCTCAAGGACTCCATGAAGTCGGCCTCTCCTTTGTTCTCGTAGAGCCTGGGAGGAGATGAAGTAGAGAATTACATTGGCAGATGATCACAAGGCTGTTGTTTGTTTCATCCCCGCGCAAACAGCCCCGCCCGCGCTGGATGTGACAGGAGTTTGATGCTTCCCTGTTAAATCATTAAAAGCAGCCAGCAGAATGGCCCGTGTGTGTTATCAATGCAAATATTATTGGATCAGAACCACAGACATCACTCTCGCTGCCAGCCAGATTAGCATTTAAAACAACGCGACAAGACCCCGAAGCACCTGCCTGCTGTCGAGCGGAAAACAAAAATCAGAAAAATTAATGATCTATGCTAATGACTCCCCTGGAATGCTACGCGAGGAGCAGAAAGCAAACATCAGGGTTCAGTGACTTTACTTTCTAATCTTTCCTGGACATAGTATTTATATTGCCTCTTCTGCTGGCTTGTTTATGTGGCAGCCAGCGCTGCCCAGCGACTGTAGTGGCTAAAAGCCAATTATCACAGAAGAGAAAAAAAAAAAAAACCCACATCCCACAAATTCTAAGTGCATGGAAAACACAAAGCAGGACTTTCCTCCATAATCCCCCTCCCAAAAAATGCAAATGCCTTTCATTCCCTTAATCTCCACAAACTGGGTATTAACTGTAAATGAGCCACGTTGTGCTTACGACAAAGTGTCAACCCAAAAGACAAAAAAAATCAGGCGGGTCAAAGACGGGTGAAGTGCTTTGATTGCTCCCACCGCCTCAGATTTCAATGGATTCCTTCCAGAGAGGTGGGTTTTTGTGGTGGCACAATCTCTCGCAGGGCTTGCGGGTATTACATGGTCCAGGATAGTCGCTGTCGAGGGCTTATAGAAATCATGGGATTAGAGGCATCCATCTCATGGCTCCCACACAACAACAATTACTAAAAGCTGCCTGTCACCTGCAGTAACCTAGGAAGCAGATTGAGCTCCGGACAGCCACGCCAGTTTCAAGTCACGGGGGAGGGGGGGTGTGTGTGATTACAGTGTCCCGTCTGCCATTTTATAGAAATCTTCCATGAAAAAGCCAAACGTGCTTGTGTTGCCTTGATACCTTCCTTGTCAGAGCTGCGTGAAAGGCTTCGACAAAGTCAAACTCAACAACAAAGGCCCGACGGAGCTGGCAACCATCAAAAAGACAACAACACAGGCAGCATGTCTGCGCTGAGGTTACGCTGCGACAGGAACCACTTAGCGCACGCCGCGAACATGGACAGCTCGACAAGTGACGCAGCCGTCGCCCGATGCGTGGGGTAAAGGACGGAGCGTCCTCTAGACATCGGACAGAAAACCAATCAAACTCTGCACACTCAATTAGACCAGGATCATACATCAGCCCCTCAGCCGCCAACAGCTTCATTCCGCGGGCCCTACAACATTATCATCCATTTAACTGCCCCAAAGCCAATTAAAAACACATCCATTGAAATGACCTCACCCCGAGACCATCCACTTTTTACCTGTTCCAACTTTATTCCACGGCAGCAGCGAGCCGCAATCGATGTTGCACAGAACGTTGATTTTGAATATGAAATAACGCTGACGCCAAAGTCTCCTTCCAGCCAAAAACTTGTTTTTCATTATGTGCAGCGTTTTGCAATAGAAGGCTGTTTTCACGTTCATTACCGAGGATGTCATTTTTCTCTGTGCTCATTGTAAATCTCTCAAAAACAACCACAGACTGTTGTTCAGCATTTTTATATATATGCCTGTATGAATGGATGCAAAGAGTACAGTTGGATAGACTCTTAGCCAACTGTCAAGTGAGGGGGGATCTCACCAAACTCCGACCAAAGTGTCAAAACTAGGCAGTGCTGATAAAACTATAAACCAAGACTCTGTTACCACACTGCCCATTTTTCACCTTAAATGTCTTCAGACACATATTTTAGCACACTAGCTGCAATAGAGAAAGATAGTGAACTGGACATGGCAGTCACATTGTTCCTGTATCATTGAAACGGGCAATCTTTCCAGTGGTGAAATACTTCTTTAAGGAACCAAAATAACATTATCGAAATGAACTATACTGACGAACGATCACCAATATATGAACAGTCTTGTTTGACATATTGTCTGACCCATTGCATATCCTCCATGCTGAGTGTGAGCTCTTGTCCTCTGGCAGACAATATAGAACAGCCCAGTGCAAACACAACCGTTATAAAAACTCATTTGTGCCTACCTCAATTAAGATTTAAAATAATTCAGCTTGAGGCTGTAGTGATTGTGAAATAGCTTATGTGGTATGTGCTGCTCTGTTTATATGTTTTATTCCCATTGTCTCCACTGTGGAGGCGGTTCTATGTGCACAGCATTTGAGTCCAAGACAAATGTCCCCACTCGTATTGTGTAATAACAAGAGGTACACAGAGACAACCGAATAAATGTCACAATATGTGCACATCATGTGCGTGGGGACATACTGGTTGAACAGGACTCTGGAGCGGACGATGAACTTGAAGATGTACTCCAGAGCCTTCATGGCCTTCAGCAGCTGCTCCGTCAGCTTCTCAGCGTTGTCCACGTAGTTCTTCAGGACTTTGGTCAGCTTCCTTCAGACACAATCATACAGAGGGAGGGTCTGACAAATCCGCTGATAACAAAATGCGATTAGAATTTGTACAATCAGAGAGACGTTTTAATGACAAGAGGGTAATCAACTCACGTGTAAGCCAGCGTGGCGCTGAAATGCTTTCGGATGTAGGTCTCCAGAACGGGGTTAAAGTGCTGGAACTTTCTGTCGGCTATAAGCCCAATTATGAACACCTGTCAGAGGACAAAGACATGTTCATTAAAATGTAAACCACACGGCCCATAATGGGGAAGGAGGGGACTCAATACGCTGAAAAAGATTGGGAAATTAAACAGGATTGCGTTTGAGCAGAAAGCCATTTTCTCTCCATCTAATCTAGGACAGCCGACAACACCGTTTCTCCCTCCTCCTCTCTGAAATGGGAAAACTGCTCTTTGGAGATTCTGCCAGGTGCTTTGTCAACTCTTTGGTTACAAACACTCGATTTATTACACGATAAAGTTACGTAACCGCCTCATTTCTTTCTTGCCTTCTTCGTGCTCTATCTTGCGGGGAAAGCGAGACCTTTAACGTTTCGCTACAACATTAATAAAAGCGCTGCCCTGGCGCTACAAAACAACACGGCGGGGATATCACACGTGTGCGTTAACTTATTTACAGCCAAACAAGCAGCAGTTTGCGAGCTACAATATACAGACAGTAACACATTTTCTACTGTTTCGGCTCTGTGATATAACACATGGGAAATAAAATGAGAAAGCAGCTGCGGCTACTTTAGCGTTGGGGAAGGTTTACGTTTATGCTGCTGATTTAAACTCGAGAAATCGTATTTTATGAACACTAATGTATTATATTATCTTATTGAAGCTTTAAGTCAACCCCTGGATTCACTTTTTCATTACAGATGCAGTGTGCTCAAGTAAAGAACAGAACAACAAGAATAAATGAAAGCCAAAGTACTTGTTTACCGTTTACAGGGATGCAGTTAGGTGACAGATTCTATTTGGAATTATTACAGACCCTTTATTGCAGGGATAAACGATGCTCCAAACACGGTACATAAGAAATCTTTATGATGATTATTCAATATTTTCATGATCCTCTGATCGTTAACTTTACCCTTACAGTTAAGTGTCAAAGCTCTGGACGGAAAGAGCTGCAAATGATCAGAACAGACAAACAAAAAGGGCCAGCGCACAGAGCAGAGGTGTCTGTCAGAATAAAAGCATATGAAAGATCCTGCAACGTAATGTATTTGCGTCTGAGCCACGAAGGCGTCTCAGTGTCAATAACCGTCTGCTTCCGTCCTTACCAAGGCATCGAACACCAGAGTATCAAACGTGTCGCTGTCAGAGTTCTCCATCATGATGTTGAAGAGAGCATCCAGAGTGTCCTGCAGGAACTGGAACGACAGAGGCGCAAGTATGTTACAGCAGGTCCGACAATAAAACATGGCAACAAACATGTTTATGAAAAGTCTCAGTCTCTCGCTGCTCCACTGAATCGAGTCAAACTGATGATCATTTCAACATCCAGCTGGTGACATTAAAGTGAGAAATGATATCCGTCGTGTTAAAAGGGACAATAAAAATATACATAAACAAAAATCTAAACAACAAAATTAAGTTGGTGTCACGAAGAAAGAATTGATGAAAAGAATTTTTGAGTTATTAGTCTGCAAAGTGACGACACGCTGTGAATAACGACGGGTAAAGACCAGACGAAGAGGAGGCTTCATGTAGAGCGATGATTCGCCGTCGCACACTTTTTTTTTTTACAAGGACTTAATAAGCTGACAAGTACACAGCTGTTGTAAAGGCATTTTCCATAATAGTACTGATCGGGGAAAATACCCATTCTGACGTGCATACCTGTAACCATGGTTACCAAATGATTTCACCGCTCATACTGATCGATAAAAAGATCGCTTCCCGAACGGTTCACGGTCAGTAGGTGGATTTATTTGTAGGAATCATGCTTAAAAGGCAAACCAAGACCGGTGACACAGACCTGAGTTTGTTTTGCGTGAAAAGGCACATTGAGTGGCACAAGCTGGTGTTGTTTGTAGTGGAGAGGGTGGTGTTACCTTCGGGACAGGTGGTATATATTTTATTAATTCTAGTGCTTTAAAAATGTACTTTTATTGGTGACAGCTTTTTATTTCTGTATTCTATCTAAGATAGCGTTTTGTTTATGTCTTTTATTAATGACACTGTTTACTCTCTGTATTATAAGTCTGATTGATTTCGACCTGGTCATTAATGCTCCATGTGGAAAAACATCCCAATTAGAGCTGGGTGATACATTTCAAATCGTCAACGTAATACTGATATTTTTAAAATGCTGATGAGGAGAAGAATCCACTGAAAGCTGATAAACAATAACACTGAATTCTTGTCAAGAGCTAAATCAAAACATTATGAATGCAACCATGTTGAATATGAACCCATATCACTTGTAAGTGAACTCCTGCTCTGACAGTGCTGCCCATTACACACCCTTTGCTGCTGTTAACACGAGCCAATATAGCTCTATGAAGACAGTAATAATTTCCCTGTCAGCAGCTCCTCAAGAAACACTAACTATACACACCCGTCCTCTCTGGGGAAACATGCTCCATTTGCTCAGCCAATTCTGAGGCACAGCGAAAACAGATGTAAAGGTGTCGGGAAACAGAGCTGTCGCTCTATACTGTGCTTCGTCTGTCATCTCGGGATGGATGAGATGCATCGCGCTCTCAGCGACAAAACAAACCCATCGTGTGCGCGCCGTGCGGAGTCTGAAGCACCGTTCAATCTCGCACCGCACGACGGAGGCGAGGGAGAAAGAGACCTGTTTACTCAGACACAGCATCACATCAGGGGGATGGGGAAGAAAAGGGGGGTATTTTGATAACGTCACACCTGGGAAGCCTACAGAATACTAGATTCATCTCATGTCACCATCCAATATGTGTGTATAGTATCGGATATACAGTCAACATCCATTACAATGTGTACCCTTTTGATGAAATGTCTTGGAAAACGTTTCTAATTGCACACCGACCGCCTTGCAGTGCCATGCCGAATGGAGCACTAATGTGGCGGTGATAATAATCACACCCCTGTGGTGTAATGAACTGGTCCAGCTGTGTTTAAGCATCTATCTGGCCTGATCAACACTGTCTGGGTAGAGGGACTTGATCTGGATACACCACACTCCGCCGGCCCCCTCCACCTCCCCCACAACCAGCTCGTGCAAAACTTTGACTGGAGGGTGATTTATTCATCTGCCCCTTGCTGAGCACTTAAAGGGCCTCCGCCGAAGACTTCTGACAGCAGGTCATCTCCTCCTTTTCTGTACGCCGTGTGCGGTGCTCGCCGGAGACATTTATTTAAAAAAAAGAAATAAAGAAAAGGAAACCTGTTTGCTCTGACAGGCAGTGAAATCATTTGGGGAATTGCTGCTAGGACGCTGTAGTTCTTTTTTTGGGGGGGGGTTGTTCATCCGCATCCAGGCAAAATTTTCAAGGATAAATTAATTAAAATGGAAAGGGAATTGTTAAAAACATCAGCTTTTCATGGCACCAAAACATAGAGACCAACATAGAGAGGGTAAATCATGACTTCCTCACCTTGACGACCTCGCCGCCTTCCACCTTCATCAGCTGACGGAGGTTCTGCTGCAGCAGGCTGGTGTTGGAGCGCCACTTCAGCAGGCCAAGAAGGTCCACTGAAAACAAACAAAGACGACACACAGTGAGTTAGTACAGTGTGAGGAGAGATGGGGAGGCGGCGACAAGTGACAGTTACAGTTGAAGATCTGAATTTAATGTGTTGGCGCCTAGGTCGGTCATTTGTTTAAGACGCGCACACACACACACACACACGTCAGTTTATAAATGTTTTAAATAAGGTGTAAGTCATTCAATTAGATCACTCACTTTAATGGTGGAAAATTAATTTAGGCACAACAGGATGAGCTATGATGCGATTAATCACGCACAAGGGAGCGCTCTCAGACCACCTTTGGCAAATTATCAAATCGGGAGCTTTAAAAAATGCACTCATGTGGATTTGCCGAGGCGCCGTGTCAGCAGCCCTGTGGACGTCACTCAGATCTGCTCTGAGGACAGAAGACATTTGTTTTGTTTTTTCAAAAGGTGCCGACACAGACTATTGAGACACATCAGTCAGTCTACAACTTCACCAGTAGTTACCGTCAAGATGAGTTTCCCGCTCGGCCTGTGAAACAGGTGTCTAAAGTGTTCTGTGGCTCTAATGGAGTGTTGTCAAACCAAGGAGGTGTCATCAGCGTTATCTTGTGTGGAGCCTTGGGATTACTCACAGCTCCGCCACTGTTGCATTGAATACTACAAGCTGCAATTCTTTTATTTATTTATTTTTTCTAAAAAGCTGCACGATGCAGTTTTAGGGAGGAAATTTTAATCAGAAGAGAATGACTGAATACACAAACTGACCTTAAAGGACAACACAGTTTAATACCGTTTTACTTTGTTTATATTTGGCGGACCCTGCCACCTTACTAGCTTCAGTGTTCTGGGGACCTTACTTTTTTTACTTTATTCAGTTATGGAAAAGATAAATGTTTCTGAGCTTGTATTATTACCTCATTAACATTACTAGCGCCAAAGAGCTTAAGACTCTTTTTTTTTCTGTCTAAAACTTTAAGATATTCACAATCATATAAAACTTCCACCAACTTGTTACATTGGAGCAGCTAGACGTATGAAATGGTTGGAGACTTATTATGCTTTTACATTTTTTTCCCCTCCTGCAGTGCCTTAAATAGATTCTTGAGCATGTAAAAGGTCTTGAAAGTTAAAAAGGTCAATGTCTGCACCGACAGAAGCTCCTCTCTCCCACAGAAAACACCACTCCTGAAACACCTCGTCAGTAGGCCCGCCTTTCATTTTGTGACTTTGTGACATCACACTACGTCACCATGTCACACATCTGCATGATTTATGCCAAGCGGCTAGTTTGGTGCATAAGAAATGATTGTTGTTGTTAGCTGTGCTGGCTCAGATGTGTGTGAGCTGACCAATCAGAGGAGACTGGGTAGTCTCAAGGGGGGGGACTTAAAGAGACAGGAGCTAAAACAGAGCGTTTCAGACAGAGGGGGAATATTGAGCTGCAGCTCTGGACAGTATGAGAAAACTGATGTTGTTTGAGCATTAAAGCATGTAAACCTATTCTAGTAGTGACTCTAAATCAAATCACAACCTGAAAATGAGCGTAATATGTCTCTTTTATTCAAGTCCTGTCAGTCCAGACTAATCAGATCATGATGTATTATTCGTCCCGACTCCCCTCTGGCCTTCCTGGGACCCTCACTCCTAGCCGCTCCCTCTCCCCGTTCACCATGCCCGATTGGCTATGGAAGAGTCGATCAGGCATGGCGACACCATGATGGATGCCTATCATCCGCAAACCTGACAGCCTATCGTGGCTCAGTCTGCAAGACCCCTGTCAAAACTACCAGGGATCCCCTCCCCAAGGAGATGTATTGAAAATTGATGGTTTAGCACCTCAGAGGGACAAATGGAATGAAATGAGAATGAGTCACGGGGCAGCTGGTCCCACTGGGGGGCACTGCTGGTAGAGGCCACGCTGTTTAGCGCATGGGACAGTGAGGATGGGTAGGATGAGGGGGGGGGTCTGGTTTGCCTGGGAGTTACGAGCGCCTTCGACAAATAGCATCTGCTCAAGAATGGCTGTCTTTGCAGGCAGCCAAATTCAAAAGCTACAAAACTGGCAGACGGGAAGCGGCGGAATAATTATTTCTGGGAGAATAGGTTACATTGTCAGTGCACAAGTGAAATGCAAAAAAGACTTCACACATTACCATCTGAATGTTTGTTTACAGCACACCCTGCCTGACAAGAGCATTTTATTGTTCTTTTTTTTTTTTTTCTGAATAACTTGTCCTTTTATCTTTAACAGTAACAACCTTGTGTTTGGATATACGTTTAATAAGTGCAGGCTTTGTCAGCACGGTGATGCAAGAAAAAGCGTGATATTACTACTGTTTTTTTCATGAAGTTTTTTTTCTCTCCTTCCCAGCCAAGGTAGGAACAGGATGTTAATACATCTTTCAGCAGGCCAGGTCCTCTCTCTCCCAGCTCCGCTGTCATTAGAACTCGGCTTCTCCTCCAGCCTGCGTTTAGTGAAGCACACTGCAAATACCCAGGGAAGAGCCAGCAGCCACTTCACACGAGCTCCCGGCGCCGGGAGACCGCCTGCATAAATCTAGCTTAATTAAAAGGAGTGTTTCATCTTGGGTGTGGGGATCAGGGATGAGGTGTCATGTGTATGAAGCGAGCAGTCTGTTGCGAGGGGCATTCAAGTGCCTTTTTCCTCCCCTTTGCCCGAGTTAGTCTTCCGGTGAAACGACTTTGGAGCAACCGGCGAGGCCGAGGTGAATGTGAATTGAGCCCACGATGGAGATTTCTAGACACACTTGTCGACCAATATGCTAATTATCTTTCTTTTTTTTTTTTTTACGATTAACCAACTCGTTATGTGTTCTAGAAATGATGGAAAATGTACTTTGCAATATCCCGGAATCCAAGGCGACATTTCAAATAGCTTGTTTTACCAATGGTCAGTTAGCACCATCAGTGTGTGTTTACCTGCGAAGGAATTATGACCGAATGAGAGGTAAGGTGTTCCCATTAAGGTGCAAAACCAAACCAGGTGAAAAAATAGAAAAAGTGCTACTGATTCTAAAGTGTGGTTTAAAAGTTTTATCCACCAACTATTTTACAGAGACGAGTCACTCTGACTTGGACTCGTTTTCAGTGTTTTGCTGACTTGCAACTCGACTTCAAATTACTTAAAGCTTAACTTGGAATTGGAAATTAAAGCAACAATATGTAACTTTCTTGAAAAAGATCTCAACCGCAGTTCATAAAAAAAAAAACTGGTGCTTTGGGTTAACGTTGGACCTGAGTATTCAGTGTCAGTGTCACTATCTTTCTCCAGAAGGTTACATATTGTTGTTTTATAGACTTGGGACTCAATTTGAGACATGATGACTTGAATAACTCGTCTGTTTTTAACCTATTTTTCAGTGTAAATATTCAATTAAATGTCAATGTTGACATTAAAAGTGTCGTGTAGCTTTACCAGGCACGCGAGTGCATGCTGGGATCGTCATCGTCATAACTGGATGACCAGTACAGTCTGATGTTGTAGTCTGCTGCATGCAGCGTGAGGCTGATCTCACAAAGGCTCCTGTTCAAACTGATTCATTTTTCAGTTTTAAAAAAAGGGGGGGGGGGAGAACTATTCCCAAATAATTTGAAAAGAAATCATTTACACCCTCAATGCACAGCAGAGCATGGATATCACTTCGGATGCGATGTGAGCTAGTCCTTTTAGCAACTAAAGTGAAGATTTCCCCTCAAAAAACAGGGGTATAAATATTTACTTAATTTAAATTTATTAAATTTATTTATCTCGCAGCTGCCGAAGGCTTAGATTCTGTTGGAAGAGCTTTTTGGAGCATTTAAATTAATTTTATTATTATTTTTTGCTTGTTTGTTTTTTATTTCACTGGCACACTTTTTGAACAGGTGAAAACATTGGGACTTGCTTGTAATTTTGATCAAATAACTTCAGTCAAACGTCTGCTGTTTGCCAACTACAAAACACGGTTGGATGAAGAGCTGCCTGGAATTTTAATAAAGACATCATAGCAGAAGTCAAGATGAAAAACTGAGTGAGCGACTGGCCGAGCTGCCGAGCGAGTTACCTGTTTGGGTGGAAGTTTAAAAGAGGTTCTAGGTTTTTAATAAAAGCGGGCAGACTCCGGCGCAGTCCGAGCTGGATTCGCTCTGCGTTGCTTTATTAAAAGAACTCAAACCTTTTTCCTGCAGCTTTGGCGTGGGAGGACACATCTCGGGGAACACACACACACATTCACTTGTGGGCACACACACACACTCACACTGAAACCCCTGTGCTTAATCAAACTCGGTATGTAGTGACGAGGCGGTCTGATCCCTCGGTTCCTATTGGTTCCTTGCAAATTACCACCACCGAGCGGCAGGTAAATATCAGCGGCGGAGCTCTTCTGCAGGACTGAATCATCTCACCAGGACGCACACAGCTCCGTGTCTCTCACGTGAAGGCAGAAAGGTGCACAAACAGAGGGAGAGATTGATTTGGGGCTGATTGATTTCTCCTTGTGAGCTAAACACTGTCAGTTTGAGCTACCGACATAATTTCTCCTTCCAGTGTAATCAGCGTGTGCGGGTTCTGCCTCCGTAGACGCTCATCCGCCGACCTCACCACCCACCGAGCGGAGCAGGAAGGAACACAGGAATGTATTTAAATGGCATCTTACGCCGCAGACTCGACCTAATAACTCTCACAGGGAACATTACTGTAACAACACGCGACGCCTTCCCCCTCTTTCGCGCAACACAGTCGGCAGCACTCCATCCTTCAGGGGTCCACAGCGACCTCATTACGGAGGCTTTATGGACATTTATCGCGCATGCTATCTGGGCCACATCCAGGAGGGCGACAATGGGAAAATCTACTCTCCTCGCCCTGGCAGGTCTTTGTCGAGACGGCGAAAGATTTACCACAAGGTCGCACGAGGCCTCCGCATTAGTATGGCGGCCGGCAGAGCGAAGATTTCTGCTGCAGATCGATGCGCGCCGAGAGCCGTTGCGCTCCTTCAAAGCCGCTGTCAGGTGAAAATCCCGCGTTTCCAAAAATGTCAGCGCATCAAGATCAACAACCATGTGTTTTTTTTTTTTCTTTTCTTTTTTTAATCATACAAAAAGTTGCTGAGACGGTTCCAGGAGTGCAAGAGGCGTAAAACTTCTGCAGCTCAAACATTCCTGTAATGTGAGTGGAGACACTAAAGTCACGTTGCCTGATGTTTACAACCTCTGTGCGCCGTGGAGTTTCTTTAAAGGACAATTCTAATGTATTACAACTTCGGTCTTATCTTGTCAAAGTTACGTATTTCAGCAAGAAAGCAGGTGAATGATAAAAACCATGACTGAAATTGCCTGTTGTAAACCCTTATCTCCTGGTTCAACTCAGACTTACTGTACTTCCCACAGATTTCCTGCGCAGTGACGAAGTATCACTGACCTTTGGAGTCAGCTCACTTTCAGCTTTACCTCCTAATAAAATGCTTTAGATAATCTGTCTTGTGTGTCACCTGAGTTACGTGGAAATCCAGTAAGTAGTTTTTATGTTACCCTGCTGATAAACCGACGACCAAAGAGACGCGGGTGAAAACAACAACCTCCCTGTGATGATTATCGTGGACACAAATACAATCTGTTGAAATAAAAGGAGAACATAAAATGGTTGCTGACTTTATTTCCTATTCCTGAAAAGAGAAGTGTATCATCTTGAGCTTCAGAGGGGGAAAAAAAACGGTTTGTATTTCTTCTTTTTGCTGGTTTAATTAAATAATTACTCAGCGAGCACTCTGATACTGCAAAAAAAGAACCGCGTGCAACTTAATTTGCCTCGACAGCTCACTCCAAGCATTTCCTTTCACTCCGCCTCGCTTGACTATTTAAAATTATCTCTGCCGTTGCCATGAATAAAAACATAAGGACATGATGCACTCCTTTATTTAAAACAGGGTGTTGCTTTGGGCGAGTAAAACAATTAATTTCAATCCCAGTCAAAGTGAGCCTGCGGTCAATCTGTCCCTTCTTCATTCTCATTCCAGGGCTCTCTGTGGCCTTAACAAACACAGGGAGGAATGAGGAAGCTTTCATTTTGGCTCTTATTAAAGCGGTGACTCAGTTGCGCATACAAAAAAAAGAAAGAAAAAACAAAGGATGCACAATGCATCAAGCGCAGAAGAGAGCAACGCCGACATTTAGGATGGTTCTGTTTGGAGTAGCTGTGAAATCAGAGCTGACCAGTCACACAAAGTAGAGCAGCTCTTCACATTGAGACAACCATGTCTGCCATTTATAAACATTTACAAAAAGAGAAGGGGGAGCACAAGAGGCTACAATCCAAACAATCCAGAGATGGGGATTTCCTTAGTTTAATAAGTGTAGATCTTCTGAGCACCCTCGGGGAAAAAAATACTCCACCTGATTGACAGCAGTAAACAGAGGAGCAGAGCTGTCCACTGCTCAGAAGTGATGGACTGAAATCTACTGACTGAGACTGACTGACAGAGGAGAGTCGAGGCAGAGAAAGTAGGTTAGAGGGAGAAAAGGATGAAAGCGAGGTCCGATGTCCAACACCGGGACACGTGTAGAGACGAGGTGGAAGGTGCGGAGGACGGCAGACGTCCCGGAGTCCTACTTTAAGTGATATATGTGCACCTCTGCACGGATAATCCGTCTTTCAAAGTCGGAGGCTGTGGCCCAAAGCTGGTTTCGAAATCCAGGGTCTGCTAAAATGCTTGAAAAATCTCTTTTTGAAGTAAATGCGAGAATGATTACTGCCGAAATTAATGCCTCTCGGGCCGCACATAAGCAGACGTACACAGTCGGCCTGTCCCGAGTTAACGTGCTGCTCACTGACTTAAACGGACTGGGGACACGTGTCTTACAGGAGACGGCGTCACGTTGAGCAAAGACGAACCACAGCAGGCATCCAGAAAACTCCACACTTGTGGCCGGATGGAGAAACACACCTGCTTGGATATCAAAATGTTTTCGACATATATTTGGCAAATATCACAGCACTGACATTTTCAAGAGGGCGGCTGAAGGAATAAAAAAAAGGGAGGCTGCGATTGAAAGGTCGGACAAGTCTGGCACCTGATGGAAAATTCAGAAAACAAAGTTTAAGGAGAAAATTACTTTTTTTTTCTAACCGTGAGCGTCTTCTTTCCGTTGTTCCTTATTAGAAGGAGCTTCTGTCCGACAGCACGCGGACGCCTTGAGAAAAGCGCGTCACCCAGGTTTTTGTGTGCTATGTTTTTTCTGAAAAAAGGCTTTAATTAGATCTGGCAAGACTCATCACCCTGGCAACCAGGAAAATGGAGGAGAAGCTCGTTCTGGCTGTGTCTGGGTCTATCTTGTGCATCAACTAAGACAGAACAGCCTATTTGCGGTGATCATCTGAACACTGCATGTTGCTTTTGAGTTTCCTTCAGAGTGCTGCAACACAGCGCTACGTCGAATTGTATCTTATTAATCCATTTGGTTTTCCTGCGTTCTGCCGTGAGCGTTTTGCTAAAAAGCAAGCCCCGGCTCTTAGTGAAGAAGCGTAGATGCTGTTACCGTTCTGCGTGAGCTTGGTGGAGCAGACCAGGGTGGCGATCTGGAAGGAGTCCTTGCTGATGGTGCAGTTGCCCAGGTTCTGGGTGCTCTTCCCGGTGGCGGAGTAGCCCTTCTCCTCCAGCTCCAGCTTGGTGGCGGGCAGGTTCAGGTACAGAGACAAGTCCTCCAGCTTCTTTGCCTCCGCCTGGAATTCAGAGATGAGACTTATCAACACAATTTACAACCGAGCTAGCTCAGGGAGCTTATCAATTTCTGCAGATTAACTGAAATCCATATCTGCTGTTTGTACTGTAATGCAGTGTCGTGTTCTTTTACTTCATTTTTGTATTTAAGTACCTTGTGTACGGCTTCACTGAGGTTTATTCTGCCAGTTGTTGCATGAGAGAGTAATAACAAAACTCACTGCCAAACAGCCTTGACTGACAAAAGCAATAGAAAATATAAGGGAAAAAAAACTGGGAATTTTTCTCACATTAACTTTTTAATTAACATAAATAGGCTCCGCAACGCAAAGGTATCATTATACGAGGGATTTTAATTGGGAAGTAATTTTATTTCACTGTGGGGGTTGATGCATACCGACTACACAGCCCTCCACGGAAGGCAGTGAAGCCATTATCACGTCAGCTTAGAGAACGACAGGCCAATTTTTCACCTTGGATTTACTTTCGCCGTGGCGATGTTTCTGGAGGAGCGTGGGACACCAAACACTGAGGGTCTAACTGCGTTTACCTTGTACACGATGAGGTCGTGCTCGCCGTCCCTCAGAGTCGTCCCGTCGTACCTCATCAGCTTCACGAAAGACAAGGCGAATATCTTCTCGGATTTGTCTTTGGCTGTGGGAGGAAGGAAAAAGAGTCACGTGAGGAAGACGGGAGACGGACAGATACGAGGAGCGGCTGATTGTTTTTGTTTACATTTGAGATTGACTGTGTTCATGCATACTATACTCTCCTGGTTCTGATAAAAAATGATGAGATGCACCGATTGTGTGTAATCAAGAGCGGCACAGGATCAGATATATCCAATATATCCAAATGACTGCTGATTGATACGTCTGTCAGTCATCAGTCGTGGCTGATCATGCTGAAAACCGGCCGATTCCTGTCACAGGACGATGGATTTGCTCATCTCTAGACAAAAGTGTGCTTTTTTTTCGCATTTGTCAACATCTGCATACTAACAGACCGAATCTCATTTACCCAGACAGGGTCCGTTACAGTAAACCGTGCTGCACGGCCGACTTTACAACAAGTCATTAACATAATCACACACAAATAAAACAGATAGTCCCAAATGTTAACCTCGCCACTAAAGGCCCTGAGTCAGCTCCAGAGCTGGAACCACAATCTCCTGTTACCTTCTGAAGTCTGAAATGAACAATAAGCATACAAGGTGTGAATTAATGGAACATGGTAAAGAGCACCCTGGAGATGCAATTACAGATGAGATTCCCCTTCTCATAAATCATATTTGCCTATTAAAAAAAGATAAGAAATATCCACTTTTCTGGCGACAAGGTTTGGACCAAGATATCTCGGGTGTCCACTTCCTGTTAGCGCATGAATAAATATTTGCACTTGATCCCGGCCCTGCAGCTGTTTGTATATTCCCCCTCGGTTGGAAGAGAGTTTCTCGCCGCTCGTGTGTGTGTGCGCACACACGCATGTGCGCGACTGCATTTGGTGGTGTTGAGGGGGAAACGCCGTGTAAACAAGCAAAAGAGTTATGACTTTGTCTTGTAACCAAGCGTTCGGACGGGGGCCACATACATCATCATTGTGGATCAACAAGCTCAGATTTACGTGCGGGGAGACATGATTCATGGAGGTATCTTGCGCATTCTATCTGCATAAATCCCCTCATTGGTTTGCTGCCTGCAGCCTCGCCGGTGAATAATTGCTGGGCTGGCTTGAGAGGAACCAGTGGAGGGAAAACACTGCGCGCATGCCACCCAGGTGAGAAAAATGATTCGTGACTTTCCTAAGGAGAGCAGCAGACTCGACTCTGCGTTTACGGGGGGGAAAAAAGGTCACTTTCGGGACAGGGCTACTTTTTCAAACCAATCAAAGTCAAGTTTGTGTCGAAGTTCTGCACTCTTCCACCTCTAAGGTGGCCTGTCACTCCAGATTTATGGCGAGTGTACTGTGCCAGATCTCAAAGCCTACCCTCCACCCCACTCACCAGGTAGTGGCATAATGACGGATGAAACCGAAGTGAAAAGATGGCGGGGATCTCTTACAGCCGCGGCGGCGCCTGTGATAGCAGCCATCAGTCTGATGAGGCCTGACAATGTTGGAGTGGTAGTCTGATGCACTGTGTTAGCGCTGGCCTGATTCTGAACCGGGGGGGGTCGAGACACTGAGCACATGAGCTCGAGCGGTGGCCTTGATGAGCAGCTCTGTCACTCTGCGTTTTGGATAAAAGTTCAGCACTAGCTAGGAGCAGTGGAGGAAGCAGGGAGGACACGGGCGGACGACTGCAGAGGCAGGGACATTTGACAGACCATCTCCCCTTTGCTTTTCTCCAGAAAACTCTCAGAGAGGTTAAACATTTCTCTTTTGTCCCAGGAAAAAAGCTTTTCCAGTGTGATTAGCATCACACGCTAACAGGCTGCAGAGACGGGGGCGTAGCTGTCACGCGCTCGCACGTGTAAACGTAACTGTAAATTATTCGGTTACAGTCATTAACGCCTTGAGATGAAAGTTTAAGTCTGACGAGCGGTGATAAAGGGGGGGATACATTTTCGCTCTTGTCTTCCTTTACTGATGATCAAATGGAGAAACTACATCCAGCAGAATGTTAAACGCGACAGCTCCTAGAGTGTTTTTCGCAGGCAGCCGGATATCAAAGCGCGCTCATCCTGAACCGCTCGGGCTGGAACGACAGAATGTGGCTGGATGCTGAGGAGGCACGCCTGCACAGATGCAGACAATCACAGACGTTGATGGGAATGTATTCATGTGTACAGGGATATCAACGTCCAGGTGTCACCGACAGGAAAGCAGGCAGCACACACCACCACACAAACCGGCGCGATGAAGCCACTCCACTTCCTCAACACATCTCTTCTATTGTCAATTGTCAGCGCCGAGTTAAAGTTTGGCCGCATCAGCATGCCCCCGCAGTCCCACAGTCACTTGAGGTGAGCCAGTTTCTAAAGCAACCGTTACAGCGAGATAACAGCGAGTCGCAGAGTTTCAAAGGCATGCCTCGTAACGGCATTGCAGAGAATGAAGCGAGGTGCCGAGCATGACAAGAAGGCTCTCCGAGTGGATTATAAGCTGGCGCTGAACTCGGAGACCTGGCCATTTCCTCCAGACCACGTGCACGCAGGTGAGAGGCAAACGGGGCTGAAGCATTTTGGAACTGGATGGCGACAGCTGCAGATCACTCCACTTTCCCCAATTCTGCCTTGCCTTCCGTGCCATATGAGTTGATTGTTTAATACGTATCCACCAGTGTCGCGGCTGCTATCGCCCCTCCAAATTCATTTTCCCTGCCCCGCTCCTGCTGCTGGAGGGATGGCCTCGCCATGTGGCAGGCAGATGGGATGGCAGCGCACCAGGTTTCCCTGCCCTCGACACCCCCGAAAATTAAAAAGGATGTTAAAAAACAGAAGGACGTACAACACTGGCTGCATTCAGCGAGACACTGGTCCCAATAAACAAACGAGTCCCCTCAGGCATTTTTCACATCCCAGCTGTAGACCCTGACAAGCCACTCCATGACACAGCTTTGTGCAGGGGCAGGCTAATGCCGCTGATTAATGTGACAAAGGGCGAGCTTCAAAGTATTTATCACCGCGCAACACATCTGCCTGGATTGGATATCTTCCATTACTTTTTTTTTGCCGCGGATAGATTAGCGGCCAATTGTGCAGCTGGTCATCGGCAAAGCGGATTATTCACGCGCCGACGTTTGTACTCACAGTCCTGCGATGAGCGGTGGCGAAAGGTGAACCGCAAGTGGCTCCGGTTCACGTCTTCGATGGGAATAGCGACCTGAGGGACAGAAGGGGACAGAAAGTGACAGTGTGAGCAACGCACGGCCATGAACACACACTCAGAAGATGATATAAGACAGATGGGGAGCAGGATGAACTCCAGACACTGTAAAGTGTTAATAATGGGATCATAAACATGTTTATGTTAGATTATAAAGACATTTATAAGCAGAAGAAGGTTGACTGGTTAAGAACCTTAATAAAAGTCTTGTGACTTGTGGTAGAATCACAAACACTTTCATTGAGTTTAACTTTTATATCATGTCACTGCAAACCTTTTCTAAGTTCTTTGTTGTTTTCTAAAGATTAACACATACTTTATTCTGCATGAGCAGCTGTCCATGCACTTATTACCAGATAATCGTGCTTTATGTAGCTACTGGAAGTAAAAACAATGCCTCATTAGGGTAAATAAATCCTTTATTGAACTAACAGCTAATTAGGCAGCAGGAGACGGGAAACGTGAGAGAGAGAGGGTATGAAATGTGACAAAGGTCACCAGCTGGGAACAAACAAACGATAAGGGCCTTTTACAAGAATAAGACAAAGAAAGAAAAGAAGAAGAAGAAGACGGCGATCATACTCTGCATTTAACCCATCCCAAGGGGGCAGTGGGCAGCGTACAGCACCTGGGGACCGACTCTAATCAACCTAATGTGTGTGTTTTAATGGTGGGGGACACTGGAGTGCACGGAGGAAAGCCATGCAAGCAAGGGGAGAACATGCAACCTCCACACAGAAAGGCCCTGCCAAGGACATAGGACTTTAATATAAAGCGCTAGCCTGTACAGATACGAATGGAAGCCACTGGTGAGCGGCGTGGTTTCCAAAAGGGTTAGTTGCGATGTAAAGTATAAGTGATTTGTAGTAAAGGAGCTAAAATGTGCAAAACCACCGGTGTGGTCACAGATCAATAGCTTAATCAAAAATGTAATCTACTGTACGGTTTCATATTCATCACTCGTTCTGTCTTTAAAGCTTCGTGGGCGAATATTCACCACACGCCACAGTCTTCAATCTACGGCATTACTGATGATGGACACCTGCGCTGTGATGAATAATGGATTTAAGAGTTATATCAAAGGGCGGAAATGCAGATAAGGCGGAAAATAATGACTGACGCATTACTCAGCATAACAAAAGAGAAATATGAGGCGGCGGAAGGGAGGAGAAGGAGAGGAACACACCTTTATTGTCTCAAACCAGCGCGGCTGCTTCACTTGGTAGTAGATGACAGACTTGTACTCGTTGATGCCTTCATCTCCGGCTCCGGGGAAGATCACACTCTGGATATGAAAGGAACGAGACACACACATGTGAAGTCATCGACCAACCAGACTGGTTGTGAGATTTACACTGGCGCATGTTTGCAGGTTTGATTCCAAAGTGGCTGAGTTATAAGCACTGTGTCAAAACATTTGCACACTAGCAGCATGTGGAAAAATTGACTATTTCATGAAATGGGAGTCCCTGGAGCAGAACGCCTCAATCTAGAAGAATGGCCTTTAAAAAGTGTGGATGCACTTTATGCATGAGCACCTGCCTGTCGGCTGCCAATCTCACGACAGCACTGGAAATAAGAAATAAATTAGAAATTAATTATTTAAGAAGGGGGGGGGCAGTGGCTCCGATGCAGTAAGGAAGTCGAGGGAAGCCAGGTGCAGGGGAGCAGGCCAGCTGGTGCTGATGGATCCAGCCATGTAAATCGGTCTTCCTAGCGGGTCCCCTGAGTTACTACAACGGGTCAGGGTGCGTATGTAAAATACTACGTCACCCCGGTGGGATTTGGCTCGAGGGATGGAGTGACAGCGGATGGGCACGCATGCCTTGTTTCGAATCAATCTGCGCTCAGCCAGCCTGCTCCTTTTCCTCCCACTGCTGCAGCTGACTCCCCGGCCTGCTCGTGTGCCGCCGCTAAAATACTCCGACACTAATGGATTCTGACAACCAGCAATTATGAGGAATAACAGGCCCGGTCTCCCCCAGCCACGCTGAGCAGATCTGGGGGGCAGGTGCGAGCTCGAGCAAACTCTGCCCGCTTCACTAAAAGATTTGTGACAGCTTCAGATTTTCGGAGATACCAAGAGGTGGGGGGGGTGGTGAGTGGCCGAGGTCTAGCCGCAGGTTTTGTTGGGGTGTGCTAATATGTCAAGGTGATAAGAAGTCACTGTCCAGACTCTCACTACACAGCATCGCAAATCCTCTTTGAGACAGAGGGAGAAATCCGGAGGCGGAAAAGGACTCCAAGAGTAAGGACGGAGAGGGGATAAGACGGCTTAAACAGAGACAGAAATGTCCAGAGAGAAAAGTCACATTTGTAAACCTATTTTTTGCCTCGATGTAACTAGTCAGAATTTGCTTTTCTCAAGTGCCTAGTTCATGAAGGCTTCTTCATTCAGCTTGATGAAAACAAAACTGTATTTTTCTTTTGAGGCTGTAGTCGTCGTGACTGTAATCTTGGGCAAGTTAAAAGAGATTTCTCTTATCAAGGATCATATTGGAACTCCTTCAGTCGTTTAAAGTGACAGACAGGCAGTGACCTTGTCTTTCATCTCGGAAGCACAATTTCCTTTCAGCCAATTAAAATCCAGGAAGGAAGAGGGAAAACTTTAACCAATTAGCCCTGATCCCCCGGGAACTGAAAAGATGAGACTGAACGTTTCTGCGAAAAGTTGCAAAAACCGGCACGCTGGCGGGAGCTTCTGCGCCGCCCCGACAACACCGCCACGACACCCCATAGATGAGATCAACGTCACTAGATCACTGTCGACAGCTGTCACCGACTCCGATGATTACAGCCCAGAGGCTCTGACGCTGCAACAGCCCGTTCAAAGACAACATGTGTTCTGCAACAACAACGTGTAGCTGCCTGTAGATGATTCAAATGGACTGGTAGAGGTGGCAGCTCCGAGCCTACAGCATGAGAGAACATCTCAAACACAAACTGAAGGCGCTGCACGTGTTTTTCACCCGTGTTTGTGAGATATCTAAAAAAAAAAAAATGTGTAAATGACGCATTGCAAATTATACTGCAATCGCAAACATCCAAAAATAAATCACAATGATCATCGCTGCTTTCAGCGACTCCAGAACTGCATTTACAGTATAATCACCGCCGAGCCTCGCGCTTCCTCATCCTGCTGGGCCAAATCACGATGAAGCCTCTCAATCTAAGACTAATGTGTGTAATTGAGGCAGCGGCTCGCATCCGATTCAGTGTTCGCGGGAGGTCTTTTTTCCGAGACCTGGGGTCTGTCATCTCGAATCACTCTCACTCCGAGTGCATAAGTATACCGAGCGCAGACATTATAGCATTAATGCCTTGCAACAACATATTCGGTGTACTTTAAACTGGTAATGGAAATGTTTTCTTTTGCTTCAGCGTATGATTATTTAATGGTTGTAGAATAATGACACCATCAGGGTTTGGATTAGTTCTCTATAAACTTTGCTTGCACTATATAATTTTGCCAGCGGGCACGAAATCTCTCAGAAAAAAAACGAGGGCTGACTGGTGATCCAGTCATTCTGGCAGCCTGACATCATTTCTATCTGCTTTCTCATTTCCATTATAGACAAAATGAATGAATAAACTCATGTTTCCCTCCTCCTGTTGTTGGTAGTTGGGCGATGCAGTTGTCTATGCGGCGGTGGTGCCAACAATAATACTACTGAGTAAGGGAGGGAAGAGTTGCCAGTTTCCGCTTTGTTTCACTACAATCCGTGTCCCCAAAAAACACCACAGAGTTACATCGAAAGTCTCAAAAATAACTCATCGCATTAAAACTGGAAGGTCATCGACACATGAGCGGCCGACTCCCACGGACACACACCTCCTGCACCAGCTCTTCCCACATACTCCTCATGTCCAACCTCTCATATCCCCCGTTAACTGATGGCCTCTGCGGAACAAGAGGTAAAGCCAAGTAGGGGCGACGATAATTAAACGTCAGTGAAAAGGGTCGCCGGCGAGAGAGTCCAGATGAAACAAAAGCCGTATTAGGACATCAGACACCGACGGGTTGTCAGACGATCAGGACAAAGTAGAAGGCACTCGGAAAGTCAATTAAACACTCTCCAATTGTCAGGCTGACGATGCGGATTTGTTTGTGTCTTCATGGTTTTTATTCACCAGATAAATTAAAATGCAATTAATGATGTTAAGCTGCAAAATCTGGCCCACAAAAGGCGCGGGTGGAATTAAAATAGTTAATTGCTGACCAGCACCAAAATATAATTAATCGGTTTCTGTGCCAAAGGCTGCATATTTCAGCTAAATACATTTTCAACATTTTGACAAAGCTTGCAATAAAAAAAAAAAAGACAGGGGAGAAAATCACCCTCTTAACGTCATTATCGAAGGTAATTAAACGAGTTGGGAAACGCTGACAGTGGTGCATTGTAACAAAGTACATCTGTATTAAAGTCTAATTCTGAGGTACTTGTACTTTACTTAATTATATCCCATTTTTGCTGCTGTATATTTCTACTCCACTACATCTCAGAGGGAGAGAGTATTTTCCTTTTTATTCAACTGTATTTATAAACCTTAACCGCTACAGTTAGTAGCTACTTTGACAAATAGTAGACTGAGAACACTAAAGTTGTAAATCGCCCCACAACAAAACTAAAAGGAGAGCACCTGAAATCCTCCCAAGAATCATTTTTTATCTTGTTGCACATAACTTAAAGGTCCCATACTGTATGAAGTCAAAATCCCTTTATGTCTTAGTGATTTATAAAGCAGGTCTAGGTGCTACAGACTACCACAGTCTCAACCTCCAGCACGGCCACGGTTGCAAAAACACTGACGGAGCTGATGTGGAAACACGGCGGATGAAGCCCACTCAGGCCTGTGAGAACTGACGAATCAGAGCCGACTAGGCTTTTTTCCAGAGGGGGGACTCAAAGAGACAGGAGCTAAAATGAAGCATTCAGACGGATGACAAAGAGGAACTAAGCTAAGAATCTACGCACTTTTTGTTCATCATTTCATCTCAGTTGGTGTCAAATTCGATGAAACTGACACCACGATGCAGTGAAGAAACACACGATCCCTGCACTTTGCTTCATCAGAGCTATTCTGTGTTCTTCGGCGAGACAGATATTGTGATATATCATTAGACGATTGTCTTGAAATGTATTAATTATCGCAGGATCGCTGTATCGTGATGCTATTGTTACCGTGGGCAACATACTGTGAATCGTATCGTATCATGAGCTACAGTGATTACCATCTCTAGTCTTTCGTGACCTCGAGGGTCCATAATTTAACACCCTGCACGTGGCCACTTTACATCATGAGTACTTCTGATACTTTAAAAACATTTGGCTTTACACCGTTACTGTTACTTTACTGACTTGGAGTATTCCCGCCACCACTGACTGCTCATTTCACATCTGTCATCACTTTACAACAACTTTCAAACTATGCCGTCCATATTCCTGTCCACCTGCTCGGGTCTGCAGCCGACTCCGATAGTGATTCAGGTTGATAGTTGCAGCGGTGAGCCAGATTCTTAGGCCACTCAATCAACCACAGAGCACAGCTACCGCATTCTGTCATTTTATGACGGGTGGCAAAGGCGGCCTGGCCTGTGTATCACACTGCTTTACAGTCCTGGTCAGTTAAGCAGCGTGCTGAGCTGTGTGGGATTAAAGAAAGCTCGCTAAATCACAGACTGTCTGAGAGACCAATCGGCTGGAGCACTTGTGCCCTGAATGCTGAGACTGAGCTGAACCCAGAAAAAAAAAAAAAAGAAGAAAACAGTGAGTTAACAATCCGCCATCGTACCTCCAGTTTCTTGCCGTCCTCGTCATAAACGGACATGGTGACCTCGACGTTTTTGGGCGTGGTCTTGCTCCCCTTGTCGAAATCCCCCTGAACCAGAGTCACGTAGATGTCGTTTCGCACATCACCTTTAAGAAACAGACAGAAGATGTGAGAAAAATCCTCACTTTCACAATCTTAAGAGCCCTACGACCACGGATTTATTCATTCATTTTCAATATATATGAACATTACTGCATAACCCATTACGCTTTAGGGGGCATAAGTGGATATTTGGCACCATTTACTTTATGGGTGACTTCAGTCCATTACATAACTAATGCCTTAATCAAACCTTAACGACGTATGATATGTTCTTTTCTCCCTCACTTACATTTTCTATAACAGTCGATCTCAACTCAAAATCACTTCCTGAATGAATGATGTGCTCGACCAATCAGATTCAAAAAGGAGACTCTTTGAGCAGAGGCTTTTTTTTTAAAAACACTCAACCTGGCATGATGATCTCCGGGAAGCCCATCTTGCGAGCGACGGCTGTCGATCGGTCCACCAGGTGAGGGAAGTCCTTCCTGATCTGATGGATGTCTCCGGGGAGCAGCTTCAGAGTCACCCACAGGCCTGGTGACGCATCCAAGGGCAAAGAGGGAAGGGGAGGGACGAGGATAACGTCAGGAGGGGAGACGACAGGAGGGCTAACTGCCCCAGGAAAATACTAAAAAGAGACGTCTTCAAGTGTTTTTTTGTCTTTCAGTGACATCTAAAAGCTGCAGGGCAAGACACAAAATAGAATCTACCCACAGGGATGTGATTAAGAAAATATAATGACAGCGGGAACAAGTGTGTGTGTGTGTTTTCCTTTCCTTGCTAGATAAAAGTGTAGTGTAGCTGTTGTGTGTGCGTAATTGGACTGAAATAAACCATGAAAGAAAAAAAAAGCATGTTTGGCATCTATCACACTACTGATCACATTAAACGTCACATATCGTGACTGTAACTGGTAAAACGACGAACAAACCTTGGCTCAGATAAAAAGTGTTACTTCTGAGGATGAACGCTGGCAGCAAAAGAAAAATAAATAAATGTCTCTCCAAAACAAACAGACACTTGGTTCCTAAATTGGGAAATTTTGAAAGAAGGAAATCACATCCTTTCTGACCCCCTGCAAAATTCATGACACTGTCCCCAGTGCCCCCGACTTATTCTTAAGGCACTCTTTGTTTTCACGAGAATAAGTGACTTTTATGGTAGAATATTCAAATCGTCCTGTAATCCCCGGACTTAAATAATTGGTCTCAACAACTAAAAGTGTGAAGCTTAAAGGGGAGCTCTGCGGCTTTCAATAACTCTGAAACAAAAGGGCCTTCAGGGGACGTTCGCGGGTCATATTTCCTAACAATTTAACGCCAGTAGCTGCTTTGCTTTCCTCTTGGATTGGACGGAAAAGCTTCTTTTCCTGCAGACACTGCGTGGCGCGCCAGCTCTGTAACCGCACTTAATATTCTCTCTCAGGAAAAAAAAAAAACAAAGCAGCGCGGATACATACTTCTGAACAAGACTGAAAGCAAGGCGCCCAATTAAAGCGGTCGTCCTGCAGTGAGCCCCTTCAGAGGCCACCGAAAATGAGCCCCGAAGCTTTACTCACTTTCACTTTGCGGGGCCCCGTATTGTTATGAGTGACACATCTCTCACTGGCCAAGCTGGAGGCCTTTTGATATGCGAGCGTGACCGAGGCAGCTGCTCTCAGCGCTCCGCTGTTCCTCCCACTGTGGGTCGGGCGCAAACCTGACATTTATCCAAGTACGTCTTCATAGGCCGCGACAATACCGTGGAGGGCTGTCATGTTGGCCCCCCTCCCAGCGCAAATCCCTCCGATGGCTAATGTTGTTCTTCTGCCCCACAGATGTCAAATCACTGATAAGATCCGAGTATTTGCAGAGGACTCACCAGCTTAATTAACGGCTGGATTACTTGGATCCTGTAGCCATGGTGATGAGGGCAACTATTTATAGTGCGAGCGGCGATTTATAGTGCGAGCACTTGACAAAGAATTATGTTCTTGTTAGCAAGATGAACAGTTTCAACACCCTGCCAGTGTGTTCGGGGTAATGGCACTTTGTAGGAAGAGATCTAAAACGTAGTATGAGCGAAAATTACAGCAGTTCAGTGACACGCAGTTAACCAATTAGTTAACCAGCGAAGAGCTGAAGGTAAAGTGCACGTCTTCGTCTGGAGAGTCGCTGGCCTGCGGGCACAGCAGATGTGAGAGAGGGGCCACAGAAGCTGCACACTCAAATTAAAGTTTTTCTTTTGCTCCAGTAACATTTTGGCAAATGCGGCATTCCTCGAAAAGTTCCCTGAAGAAGGCAACATGTGCCAAAGGTCTGATTTATACAATTAAAAACAAAAAGACTGCACCAAGGGTTATTATAATAACCTAGTTTTGTTTTTAGTTTTGTTCCAGTTGTGAAAAATATTTAGTTACCTGGAAGAAATTAAAACTAGACTACTTTTAAGGTGCAATATGTAAAATTGTTTAAAGACATTTAAAAAATTATGTAAATTCATCAATATAATCTGAAGAAATAAGAGTTTTGACGTTGTGTCAAAGAAATCTATGTTCTGTGTTGTTGGGATATCTACTGAAGTTAGCATGCTAACCTGCTAGCCCGGCCCATCCTTTCTCATTACACCTATCCCAGTAGCTAACTAGCTAACGGCAGCTACAGTTTGCAGCAGTTATTGGTTACTATGGTGACTTTTTCCATGTTAGTTAACATCAGTGTATGTTTTTTATGTGTCTAAAGTTTGCATAGTGGGTGGAGGACTGCATCTGTGTTAGTGGTGGTGCAGTAAAGTGAATCTTGAGTTCCCTCCTCGGCTCCTGTGTCTGAACCTTGCACCGTACCTTGGCCCTTGTGATTGACCTCTTTGGCGGTGATAACTTTGTTGATGACTGTCTGGAGGAAGTCGTTCTCCCCCGCCACCCTGGGTGAAAAACGGGAGATGTTCAGCTGCTTGTGGCGAATGGCGTCATCCAACGCTAGCCTGCAGTATGCACACAGCGGGCAAACACCACAGAGGAAGGAGAGATGGCGGTAGAAAGAGGAGGAGAGGGAGGAGGAGGAGGAGGAGGAGGAGGAGCGGGGCAGGAGAGCCACAAAGTGATGGTTGTGAGGAGGGGAGTGGGATGAGAGAGAGAGAGAGAGAGAGAGAGAGACACACACACACCGAAGAGTGATGCGAATACCGTGACAGACACAAAGCCGCTTGTTAGCAGTTAACAGTGAGGCAGGATGGGTAATGAAAGAAACACACAGAGAAATCATCGTTTAGGAAATGGTGCCCAGTCAGCATTTACAGCGCCAGTGCAGCAGTGGGAAGCTTGACCTGCCTGGTCAAATGTTTTTTCAATGGCGGTGGCCTAATACCCGTGGCTGTACGCTCCAGAATAGATCCAATCCGAAACACACACACGTTCCCACTCTGCTCCAGTGAGAAAACACACTAAAACACAATACGTTTTGTACCCCTTCAGGTGTAGACGGACTGATTGAGACATACAGGGGCTTAAGAAAATGGCAGATGTGATCTGGGAAGCTCCACATGTGTGGCAGCCGTGAGAGTAATGTGCTGCGGTACAGAGGGCTCTAAACAAGCAGAAGAAGAAGAGCATGAAGGAGAGGACAGTGGGGATGTCAGGATGGAGGAGGCAGTAAAGGATCTCTGTCACTCAGACTTTTCCTCAGTGCCTCCAGCCTTGGATCCAAAAAAATCGATCCAAGCCGGGAAGTGGAACAGGGGACAGCAGAGGTTCAATCACGGGACAAAACACAGTAAGACAACAGGAATAAAGGGCCGTCCACACCGAGAACACTAACTATAATGATCCAGCTGCGTCGGCCGCTTAAGAAAATGGATATTGATGACCTACAAGTTCCATCACTGCACAGAGGAACAAAATGAGTATGGCTGAAGACAAATCTTATTCATGCTTTATCTCCAGAGACATCAGCACCAGAGACAGGAGGTGGAACTCCGGTAAAATGATGAGTTTAATAAGTTGTGTGCGTGACATCCTGTATATTCAGATGAAGGTCGATTGGCTACCAGTGTTTATATCCTTCTTCAAATCGCTCTAGACGTGATCCCAGCAATATTGTTTACCACTGTTGAGCTAGAACCATTTTTAAAACAATCCATTTGCCGTTACTGTTATAGTTATGGTTCTTGGTGTGGACGGTCCTCATGCAGATTTTACCACAAATTTGCAATAACATAAAACTGATTCCATAACAGTTGGGACGCTGTGTAAAACATACATTAAAAAAATGAAAAAAACATCTGTGTGTACCAACAACGGTTATGAAATAGCGCTCCTGAGCCCATGTTGGATTATCCTTTATACAATCACAGACTTATCAAAGTGGGGGATCTCTGCCTATCCTTGCTCGTGAACCACTGAGCCTTTCAAGGAAGCTCCTATCGCACCAAATCATGAAACCATCGCCTGTTCCTGTGAACCTGTGTCATGTGGAATGTTTTTGGAGGATTTCACAACTTTCTCGGTCTTCTGCTGCTCCTGTCCCAACTTGTTTGAAAAGTGTTGCAGACATCGAACTAAAAATAAGCTGATATTCATAAAAATCACTGAAGCTGATGAGGTCTCTGTGCTGTTCAGTTAGCACATGATCACCTTCTGTTTGTTTTACGCCTTACACAGCATTCCAACTTCTTTTGGAATCAGGGGCCCTGAAGGTTTTGAGAACACATTCGGATCTTGTTTTGACAAAAGAGTCGGACACAGTGGGGATTTCCTGTCAATCAACTAATCGCTCATCTCAGCACAACATTAAATGTAAGCTACAAATGAATTATCCAAACGCAAGTTGTTTTGACAACGTGCCAGAGATGAGGTCAACTCCGTCTCAGACTTCTAACAAAAGGCGTGTCTGGGGGAAAAGACAAAGAACAACAAACACTATCCACAAGATTTCCATCTCTTTAAGTCCATTTCTGAAAGCCATTTCCATTTCTGTTTGGATGCCAGGAGTCCATCCAAATTACATCACAAAGCTTCCCTAAATGGCTCCTCCACTTCCTGCCTCTGCTGGCCCTGAACACACATTCAATACTTCTTTTTTTTTTTTAAACCTACACTTCAACAAAAACGTCATCATTTAAGAATTCAGTGGGAAAATATCCACACTTGGACACAAATAACCTCTTGTTAGATCCTGTTCATCTCCTTCTCACAGGAAGGCTCTAATTTCCATGATTTATGCTTACAGATAAAACCGTTAAGTGAGGTGATCTGCCAGCTAAACTGCCAGAATCTGAGGCATTTCCAATTATGCAGGAAATCACGTTAAGGAAAAGGTTACTCTGGCTCTGTACGCAGTCCTACGAGAATGGCAGCAGTTAATGAGATTGCCTTAATTGAGTCACCGGGGAATAGGGGAGGAGAGCTACTGTCTAAAAAACCCCCGCTAATCAGGTGTCAGGGATTCAAGACTTAAAAAAGGAAAGAAAATACACCACTGTGTCTTCGACATACTGTACATATTTAAAATAATGGAGATAAGTGTAGGAGCAGAACTACATCAGCGTCGCAATTTTAGGCAACGTGATCCCCCCCCCAACCTTTAAGGATCCCTGTTGCTGCCGAATGTATGGACGTGATTCTGTGTCGTGCTGCTGAACAATCCACTTACGGCTGAAATGGGATAAAGTGCTGCTTGTCCTCGTCGTCCATTTTGCCCGTTATGATGTCGGTGACATCCATTACTGCGGGGGAAAAACAAGAAGAGAGGGCTGAAACATTCTCAAGGCATGCAGAACAGCGCGTGGCTGTGACATACAGATAACTGCGCGGTAAAGCCAAAAAAACACAGAGCCGGCGTTGGCTCCCCGTCAGTGAGCGCTAATTAAAAAAAGGCAGATGCGGGGAAAGTCAGGTCTGGTTTTTCTGTCACCTGCACGGTGTTCACAAAAAGCAGAGGAAAGGAGGAGAAAATTCATCCGACTTTAGAAAAACACGTTTAGCTTTATAAGAGTGAAGAAACATCAGCTTAAAGACTAACTTTACACACACTAAATGTCCTGTCCCGGACCTCTAGCAGTTTAACTTCTCACTCTAATGCACCAGGACCCTGTGACATCAGCACTGGGTGTGGTCACAGTAAAGGTGCAGTGATACATACACAGATGGAGGAGAACGATCATCACTTGCAGTTCGTTTGACACTTTATTTGCTGGACTTCACCAGTGAACGTTCACCGAGGCTGAACTCCAAACGAAGCACGAAGCCAATTTGCTTTGTCGCCAGTAGTGCTGGCAAGTATTCGCCAATGTCTAAGTGAAGTCGGAGACATCTTGTGTCCAGCAGATCAACTTGTGAAATGAAAAGAGTTTGCCTATTCATATCATCTGGAATTATTACTGAAGGAGAGGGAAAAGGCGCAATTCTAAAGATATGTGGTAATTATTATACTACTTTCAGAGACTATATCAGACATATTTGGGATTTTCTTTTAAATGCCTTTATAAATATGCAGAGGGGATCTTTAATTGTGCATGTGTGACCGTGCCCTGATGCAGAGAGGTGACCCAGGCTTCTCTTCACATCTTTTTTAAACAACAGTTGTAGTACTGCAGCGTGCAGAGCTCTGACATTCCTTTTGCAATCCTGTATATCTGCACTGAAAAGGTATATATGTATATAAATATAAAGTAATCTCACACTGGCAGTCCATGAGAACAGCGCTGCAGTTAGCAGTCTGACAGTGTAATTTTAGTTGAAAATGGGGCTGATGTCAGAATGCTGGAGTACTGAATCCAACATTTCCGAACAAAAGATGCATTAAGCCAGCGCTGCAAATTCGCAGGTTGCCCAAAAAAAAAAAAAGAAAACAGGAAAAACATTCTTGAATCAGCTCCAACTGAAGCGAATTAGAAACAGCGAGCGGTGCCGGTGTGACGCCCTGTGTGACTCGGAAAAAAAAAAAGGAGCAAATCTCAAGTATCAGCCCCCGCATCATGCTGTGCCCCGCGGCAGTGATGACGTCCAAACATAAGCCGTCGCAAATAAGCTTGTCATTTACCTTTTCCTTCAAGTGGCGCCGGGGAAAAAAGACACTAAAACACAGGCGTAACTGTCTCTGTTGGAGAACCGCGGGCGAAATGCCAATCTAATTAGTTTATGAAACACCTGGCAGGTTGCCAACATGAGATCAATCAAACTCCAATTCCTCTTTCTACTTCAGCGGGATATCTATGAATTTTTAGCCAAACATATCTGCTCATCCAGACAAGGACTTTGGCACAATGCTCGCTTTGTACGAAACAAAGGGTCTGTTCTCGAGGCTTACGTACATTGGGATGTTAAAGCGGAGCTAGGGCAACGAAGTCTTGAGATAATCGGCGCCTTTAAGACGACTTGTTCATCGGCAGGTTATCGGGAAGTCTCTGTAGTCTGCTTTACCTGCCACACCGAAGGGTCTTCTCAGTCCCGACGTCAGCTTCTTGGTGTTGTTGTCTCGCAGCTCCATGCGGCCGACTCTCACGATCTGACACACGAAGCTGATCTTCTCTCTTTTCAGATCTTCGCTGCCCAAGTCCTGAGGAGGGAAAAACAGAAAGGTTAGGAAGAAACTAAAGATGGTGTCGCCTCAGCGCCCGACTGATACGTTAGGTAGACAAATACAAAAATCCTATGATCAGATTGCACAATTCAGGACAGGTTTTATTAACGGCTCTTTCTTGGGTGAAGATGACTTTGTGTTTTCACCACAAATTGCTTCGGCGACATCCGTGATTGCGTCCGCAGATTCATTTCCTGTGGGCAATGCCTCTGGAAGCCGAGCAAAGTGCTCCCCGGTGGGCGCGCGCTGACCCCCTTCCCTCCCTCGGGCTTCCATTAGATGGAGGTGACTGCCTTGGTAAATACATACAGCGGGGCCCGGCTCTTTCTGAGAGAGCTTAACAAATACAGGCTCCGCAAACAGGCTCCCACATGCTTCATAACATGGCTGAATAAACAGTGGACTACCACAGCCCAGGGAACACACACACACACACACACACACATACACAAACACGGGGATAAACACACTCACGGTGAAGACGGCCCGCAGATTATGAAGCTGGTCTATGTCTTTCACCAGACCTGAGCTGGACCACTTCACCAGGTAGTTTTCGCTGTGAGAGGGAGACAACAGAAAGAAAAACACGACTCATATTTAGTCTCAGCATTTTTTCTCGTATTTTACACCGAAGCATCTTTGATAAGGCTAATTAAGGCACTTGAGTTGCATTAACTATAGTCTCCTTCAAAGCTGCGGAAGCCTGAATGTTAATCCTGACACCGATCCGCTCGGGAAACAAAATGCATGACTGATGTTGGATGCGAGAGGAACATTCCACAGCTGAGCTGCTCTACTTGTGATAATTTGCTGTCAAAATCCTAAAACAATGGGCAAATCCCTCAGAAGCAGGCGGCGCTCGTTCTGGTCACGTTCTCGCTTGGCATGTGCGTGTCTGTTTGTGTGTGTGTGTGTGTCTGTGTGCTTACGACTGTCTGTCAGTGTTTGTACTTGCTGATAGTCAACAGTTCCGGATAAACTAACTAAGTCTCAGACACGAGAGCGTTCGAAACACATTAGGTGGCACATAAAAGGCATTCCTTACGATCTTGTGTATGTGAAGGGAACGTCTTAACTCATCATCACTCGATTTAGAAACACCAGCAGTGTTTGGACGGCGTTATGATTGCTATGAGGCGTCTCCGCCGTACGAGCTACAGTCGAATTCAAAAGAACTTGGGCACGAGTATGTAGTCTTAATTTTCCGGTTCTTAAACATAACTGTGCTTGTAAAGGAAGGAAGGAAAAGAGGGAAGAGGGATGAAAGAAAGGACGAAAGGAGGAAAAAATAAGGAAAGACAGGATGAAAAAGACAGCCAAAAGACAGGACAGATGAAAGAAAAGTATGAAAGCGAAAGATAGAAACTAAGAACAAAAGTAAGACAGTAAGAACGAAAGAAAGAACAAACAAAAGAATGAAAGTGAGAGAGGAAGAAATAGGGAAAGAACAGAAGGATGAAATAAAAGGACTTAAGAAAGGAAGTAAGGACGAAAGAAAAGAAAACACGCAGCCGCGGGTTTACCTGATGAACTTGGACTCCACGGGGTCGTAGAGCGACATGAGCACCTCTGCGTCCTCGCCGATCTTGCACACCACATTCTTTAGAGTCACGAAGAGGGCAAACGCCGGCGTGGAGGCAAACTTTGCCTGCCTGCTCAGATCAATATTCTGCTTCTGAGACTGTCGGGAGGGAAAACAGAGGCATTGCATTCAATATTGGACTTTTTCTCCCGTAGCTTTGTGTCACACGCAGGTCGACGGCGGTTTGAGAAACGAGCCCAGGGAGAAGATTGATGTGCGAAGAAAAGAAATACTGTACGTAGGTGTGGTTTGCACTCGCACACCAGATCACTGAATGTCAGACACAGACTCAGAGTCTTTCTGAAAACTTAACAAGAGGCAAATTTTAACAATGTGTTCGATCCATCAGAGTCATTATAATATATTCCACGCGGGAATAAAAGAAGCCTGTATTTTCTCTTGATTTCCAGAGCCGCGTCTGCGGCAAAAGGTGGACTGATCCGCGCGACACCCTGGGCGCCCTTCAAAAATATGCCGGGGCCACGTCATTAATATTTATCGCGTTGAACTGGACACTTTCTTATTGCCCATGCATATGCAACGAAGACCTCTGGAAGAAAAGGTCACATAAGATGAGACCACATAACTGCAGGGCACTTAGCGTCTAGCACTCCTACACACTGCCAACTGACATTCAGGTGAGGGATGCCACCGACACGCCAAGTAAAACAGACAGGGAATCTGGCCGAGCTCCTGGAGAGGCAGTCGAGCGTCTTTGTGTACCAGGAGTGGCCCCATTTTCCCCCCTTACTTCTATACTTTATTTGAGCGAATGCCAAAACTCCTTCCGCCTGAAACTGCGGGGGCTCCGTCTATTTTCTGGCATTTTTTTTTCTAAGCTTGAAAAGCACTTTGTACATTCGTTTGATATTCTCTCACCACTTGTTGCTGGACGGGAGTCAAACACTACTGTGGCGGAAATACATTTCCACTGCAGACAATCTCAAGTGTAAATTTGCCTGTGTGACTCTGAGCTTTATTGAGACGGCACATCAAAGATAAGTAAAAGCATATTGAGTCTCAGCCCGAGTGTACATTGCGGGTTTAAAAAGTGTCTCTTGTCTTTACCTTCTCCTCTTGAATCCGGTCCTCAATTTGCTTGGAGGCCGCCTCGTGCGCTCTGAACAGGCTGACGGTGCTGGTGATCTCTGGGTCCAGTATGTTTCCATCTTTGTCCCTGACCACCAGATCCAGATCCAAGTACCTTGCATAAAAATGGGGCGGAGTTAACGGGTGGCAGAGCTCGCCGGGCAGGATGTGAACATGCAGGTAAGGATTGCGAATATGTAGTGGCCTTATTTTCTCCTCTTAAATTATTCCCCTTTAGCTCTACTGTTATTCTAAAGCTCCTTTGTTTTGTTCAACCCCTTTCTTCGATGGAGGGAGTCAGCGCAGACAGAAGCACGCTGCCAACACGCAGTCAGTGCGTTTCATCACCTCATCACTCCTTGTTTCTGCAGAGGTAAAAGCCATTTCTCTACCTGGCCAAAGGTTTAAAGATTCATCACAGGAGCAGAATGGAGCCTCACAATTTTCGTTTTTTAACCGATTTTCTAGGCCCACTGCAGACCCAGCGAGAGCTGTCATTTCATGATGGAATACAGTACAGTTAGCTGAAGCTAAATCCCTCCAGTTTGTCCTCAGGCAAAGTGATGACCTGTCATTTTCTATTGACTGACACCGCTGACCTATTCCAACAAGAGTCATTTTACCGGATAGATATGAGGATAAAGGGATATAAGCTGTGGGGAGGGAAGGAGGAGGCGCAAAGCCTCTAAAGACCGGATCCTCACTTGTTGCCGTAGTCTATCTTGGAGGTGACTTTCTGTTTGAGCTCGGTGAGCTCGTCTTGCGGGAGGGTGCCGGAAAGGATCTGCGAACGCCATTCGATGAGGTCGTAGATCATGTCGCGGACGGAGTTGAACATCTCGCGCTTGTCCCCCTGTCAGCGGGAAACAGATGGACCACAACGTGTGCAGCTTAGACACAGGAATAATTTTCACGAGGGCTATTGTGTCTGAACTGTTGAGTGGTGTCATTAGCAGACGGGAGAATGATGGTGTTTATTATCAAGAGAAGGTGGAATTACCTTGAGCCAAATACAACAAAACATTTTCGTGAAAAGAACCCATCGATACAGAGCCTGAACAACACTATTCATTTAATGCAGTTCTGTTCAAATGTAAAATGTGTGTGAAAGCAACCCTCAGTTCTCTATTAGATCCTGATTCCATAAAGCCGTTGTTCATCTTCCCGGGGTGCTTAGAAACATAATAACCACAAAAAGTACTAATGAAAACCACAAGGGTATCAATCAGTGAAATAACTTTCTACATGAAACAACAAAACAACAGTCACTCAATCAAAACTGTCAAAACACACACATCAAATAAAACAAATTATATTAAATATGTGTTTGATGATGATGACACTCCGCTTTAGTATTGACTAATACATTTTTTTTATATCTGTGAAGACAACCGAAATGAACACTCATGTATGTGTAGTAAGGTCATGTGTTGTATATAAGCTTTATCCCTCAATAAGCCTATTGACCATCATTGCCCTGTTTGTGTGTGTGTGTGTGTGTTTTTTGCTTTTCTAGCTTACCACATACAAATCCCTCCATATCGTGGCCCACTCCCGCAGTGTGGTGGTCACCTCCTGGACCAGGGGCAGCTCAGTGGGAATGACCTGCTCCTTTTGCCTGCAGCGACAGCGAACAAAATGTGATTCTGGGTTTTCTGCAGCTTCCCCTCCACGCCGACACGCCGACAGCGTCGAACATCTCGACCGATAAATTCACACATGTATCTCGCGGCTTTGTTCAAATCCTTTAGTTGGAATTCAGTGAGAGGAAATCTTTTTTGTTCCTCAAGGTTCTCGGTTGAACTCGAGGACTTTGATGTCTGGGGTTTAGCTTTTTTTTTGTCTTTATCTCATTTTTTTTTTTTGTTGCGCAAGTAAAATCAAAGAGGACAGATGAAAACAAAACGGGGCCACAAGTGGTGCAACAACAAACGCACATGTCACATCATATCAAGAGCAGATCTTTCCGCCGAGACAACCTCAGAGGCTGTCTACGTAAAACGCAGGAACATCCATCGAGCCTCTCAGTCGTTCAGAAACGGAGGAGAGACTATTTTTATTTTTGCTGATCTCCTCAGCTCATTGCATCTTCAGCCAGTGTCGGTATAATTGCAATATGCATCCTAATCATGGTTGCAAAACAAACAGGGCTTTAACGGGAAGACCCCTAAAAAAAAATCAACAATTTAGTTGAATTCTAATTATATGAGTTGACTAAATTTAACAAAAATAAACAGAAATAGATAGAAATTTTAAACCCTTCAATTAGCGTTCCCAATCAAGACACATCCCACATGGTAAGAGCGAGCTCACAAAAACTAGCAGAAGGTGTTAACTAAACTCTGTCCTCTGCTGTACGCGACTATCTGCTGGCTAACTGAAATATCTTTAAAAAACATAAACTATATTCAGTCCAGTAATTAAGTTTGATTGAAAGCATGGTGACCTTTAACTCCGCGCCTGCAGAGGGCTGTAATTTTACTGAATTCATACTTAATGGGATGCTGAAAAATGATTACCCCAGCCGACGAGGTTACGTTTTAAGTGGCGTTCAGTTGTTGGGCTGGTTGGTTTGTCAGCAAGAATTACACAAAAATGACTGAACCTGTTTCCACAAAACTTGGACGGAGGAAGGACCTTTGTTAACCTTTGGTGCGGAACCCAAATTAAAGGACGGATCCGGAACTACCACTGCAGGGGAGCGTGTTTTTCAACATTTTTGTTCATTTGTTGGTAAATGACGCACAGATCTTGATGAAAAAATGATACGAACTCAGTGCCATTCCAGTCTGTACATGTGAAGGACGAGTGCACTGCTGTAGAATTTGCTTTGTTATGATTAAATTCAATAGACTTGAGTTTAACAGTATTAGCAAAGAGACCTATAGTATAGTATTTGTGTATTTCCCTCCCAAGCACTGTAGATTCGCTACTTAAAAGAGTTGCAAATTTACATTGAAATGTGTAGAGACTGAACCCTTTAACCCAATCCCTCATAATAATGACATAATCTTACATAGAAATTCAACAGAAGCAGAAACAATCCTCGTTTGTGAGAAAGAAATTATAAATACACAGTGTACGTCATTCAAAAGTGGAAGTGGGGGAGCGCTCACCCGCTGCCCTCGACCGTGGCCTCTTTCAGGTGAATGTAACAAGCGGGAAATATGCCCTAGAAGAGGAAGAGATCACAACACAAACATCATTATTTCAAAAACCAGGGACAGAAGTTGAACTGCTGAAAAAAAACTGAAGCTGTGAAGACTGACCTCTGAGTCATTGTTCAAAAGCACAGTGACGCTCACCTTTTTGGATTTCCTCCTCAGCCTGTGTCCTCTGTACCAGTCTAACGGAGAAGAGGATTAAGTTAAGTTAATGTTTCCCCCATAGAATACAAATAAAACTTAAAACAAGGCGGTGTTCATCAACAGTTTTGTAACAGAAGTGCGGAGTGAGGCGCATCACCATCATAATCATTACTGCCATTATCTTACTGAACATGTGTATAAAAATGTGACAAAATAAAAGAAGGTACTCGTGATGACAGGAAAGTAGCGTCCCACTGTCGGCTCTGCTCATGGCCGTCATCTGTTCTCACCTTCATATGTCTCAAGTATGTGCACCGTGTCTCCGATCTGCAGCGACAGCTCCTCCTCTCCCCGGGCATCGTAGTTATAGATTGCTATAGAAAGATGAGAGAGGGGGGGACAATATGAGAAGGAGGAGATATTACAGGAGGAGGGAAAAAAAGGCAATAAAAACATTTGGCTCCCTCGTGGCGCTAATTGTGTGCCACTGCCATGTGTAGTAGAGGCATCGCACATCCACAGGATGTCCACCCACGCGGCCTGACACGGCGACGGTTGGGCCTGGCACCATCGGAGCTGTAATATCAACACTTTTCTACCACCCACTGAAAACACACCAATAATGATGGAGAGCCCTGAAACAGCAATAACGCCGGCGGAGAACGGATTTGCGTGGATTTACAGGACAAACAGATTACGATATTCGATGTACTGATTTTCTCACAAAACAAACAGGTGACAGAATAATGATTATTTGGTTGTCGAGTCGACAGCATATTTTTGTGTGCATTTTCTGTATACTGAATGAACAGGAATCAATAGAGCCTGTCACAGGTGCTCCCGAAATTGAAAAGTGAAACCAGCATCTACAGTAGAACAATTCATTTAATGAATGCAGTTTCATCAACTGCAAAGTAAACCAAAGTCTGAATTTGTTTGTTTTTTAGATTACTTTAAGACCACGAAGCCCCATCCGGAGAGATCAGCGTATACAGGAGGAATGTGGATAACTGTGGATCAGTGTGACAAGGGCAAAATGCAAACAATGATTCTCTCTTTCGAGCGCAATGAAAACCTTACATTCCCAGGTATTCTACGCAAAACAAGTCACTCATTCCCAAGATAAGAACTATTCGACAAATTCAGTCGAGTCAGATTTCAAAACGAGAGGATGAAGATTGGAGAGACATTTTGCAGCCTTTTTAAAACCTTCCTTTAACTTTTGGTAATGACAAACTTTAAAACGAAGTTCGTCTGGAAACTTTGGTGTTTGGTTCCTAATGTGGGGCTTCCAAATATTATATTCTTTAAAGCAAGATTATGTAGAAAATTGGCATTTTGTGTGATTCGGCGCCCCCCCACCCATCGTTTCTGAGTGCAACACTACCATCAACGTGATTTTGAAGCTGTTAGTTTAAAGGTAAAAAAGTTACGCAACGTTGCTTTAATTACTGCAATGCACTCAATGCAAATACAACACATTGGCACTTTTTACTTGCCAGTCCAGGCTGGGTTTCATTGTCGACTTTACATCTTGAGGTAAGAGAGACATATTTTCAGTGCACCACTCGTCTACTTTTGACTGTCAGCAGCCGGATAATTTGAGAAAGCTACTCTGTGTGGTTGGAGAGCGGGTGACAGACACCCAGTGCGTTCGTTCAGCTCGATCGGTGCTGCACATGTGCAACCGAGACGAGACGGAGGGGAGATGACTCACTTGCTTACTTCCATCATCACCTCGGAAAAACATTTTTTTTCTTATTCAGAATGTTATCGATTAAGAATGGGCCAGCCCAAAACAACTTTCCATCAAATGTAATCAAAATCTCTGTACAAGTGTCTGTAATACCTTTAAAGCAAACAAACAAACGTGGCAGAAAACATAAATCTCCTTGTCAAAAGTAATGACTCTAATCAGCAGTCAGCGTCACATAAAAATGTTTCTCTTGCACTCACAAATCCATTATTGGTCAGACTTTAAATACAATGCAGTCTGCTCTCTCTGTGGTGCCGACACACACACACACACACACACACACACACACACAGAGCCCCTCGCCTCTTTTGTCACAGCTCCATCAACATGTCAAGGTCATGTTATAACTCACCGGTGACACTTGTTCCCTCATTTAGAGAGAGGTGAACAGCATGTCGCTGTCAAAGCAGCCATGACCGACACCTGTCTATAAGAAGGTACAAGGGCGCCCACACGCACACACACACACACACACACAAAACCTATCCACAACCTATACTCTTGACAGCGTGACGGGTGGCGGTGCTGAGAGGACACCCGCAGGTACAAATGACACAAATGTGAGTGCGTTTGCGTGTCGTGCTGAGGGACTGCACGCGGGGCCGTTTCAACAGAGGTTTCCAGAGGTGAATGATGGCTTAATTAGAAAAGACCCCCTCGCCGCAGGCTCTGGAGCCTTCCCAGCATGCTCATGGTACATCAAGTGAATCGACCGCTCTCTCCCACAATCACCTGCCATCACAGGAGCTGATTATATTTCACTTCCAGGTGGCGCGCGGCACAACATTTCTGTTGCCATTTAGCTCTTAAGTTGTTACGGTGGACAATTATCCAGAACAAAAGCGCGGCTGTTTTCGTCGCTTGTGCTGCCGGGGTGAAATCGTTTTATGTCCTTTTACTCCCACACGGGAGTCGCTGCTGTGGCAGATCATCCGAAAGTAAGTGAAGTCAATTGTTTTTTATTTTAAAAGTTTTAAAATGTTACGGGTATATGCCATAATTATCGATTCTGCAATAAACAAAGTAAAAAGCAGTGACAATTATAATACAGCCTGTGTCAGCTATAGACGAGGTCGGACAGTGTTGTCAGATAATTGAGTTATCAGTCCAACAGAAGGCAGTGTTTCCAATACGTAGGCTTTACTTAGCTGCCCCCCAAGGGATATAAAATCAGAATACAAACTTTTCCAATCAAGACGCCCAGTTGTCATTTCATAATGCACGCAGGCAAGCAGATCTTCATGGTCATAGTTGTCTAATTTAAGGTGGGTTGATTTATTCACAGTGTCAACTCATACAATAAGGAACAGTCCACCTTAAAAGTGGCTGTCCACAGCTGTTTCGTCTAATCTAAAACTCTGTAGAATGTTAAGATATAATAGAAATGTAGTTACTCAGAAATTCACTTTCTGTAAAGTTTATTTAAAATATGATGATAATACATTACATGTATATATTTTGTTAAATTTGAAGGAATTAATAATTCCTGACCAATCAGAAAGGCAGGTGACTAATGAACAATGTTGCCCACATCAATGACTGCAGGTCAGGTGTTTTGAGTTGAATGGAAGCTGAGCCAGACGACCTCACCCTTACTCTACTCCTGTTTGTTTATTATTGAACTTCCCACATTGTCACACACCACGTCGTCACACAACACACCGCCTCCCATTGCCACCACAAGTACATTCTCAACCTTCAGGAATCAGAGTAAGGGAACTTATAAAAAGGTATTAGGAGGCAGAGGTGCTTGATGAATGACAGAAGCGCTGTGAATAAGGAAACGTCTTAAAACATAATGGCAACACAAACACAAAGGACGAGTGGACATGTAGACTCTCACTGACACCGACTGAGAGACATTTCATGGGATGTTTGCTTAACACCGGCGCAAAGTGGAGGGCATGAAATGCCACGTGCAGCCTCTTTCATTCAGCCCTACATTGTTCCGTTATCAGAGTGTATGTGCATATACACGTGGACGTCCACAATGCATTTTGCGATCCCCGTGAACAATCCTAGAGCCCGGCGAATCAACCAGAACACGGGCCGCGGCCTGACAATGGAACAAAAAAAAGCGCAGGAAATGAATTCAGTGGTACCACACAGGGACACAAAAGGTACCTACAGGGGGAGAAAGCAACAAAACAATCAAAAGGGAGGTGGGATTAATCTGTGGGCAGCCATCAGAGAGCAGCGCAGTCATTGTACAGCGGGTCGGGCTCAATTAAACCATCATTAAGAGTAGCCAGAAAAGCCTGTAAAGCCATCAGCCGCTGCATCTGTGTGTTTTGTCTGGAACTGGGTCGCAGGTCCAGCTGATTCTGCATGTTATCTGAACGACAGGTGCTGAGAGGACACGGGGCAAAACAAACGGCTTCGATAGAGACATCATGTTTCACCCAGGAAATGAGGAACAGCCCCTGTGATCGCCGCCGACGAGACCAGGTCTCACATCATGCGAATGGGAGCTCGGACAACCCGGGAGATCCTCGCCGGGCGAGAGGCGCGATCCCAAAGTGAACCAAAGCGACACCCAGGGACGAATAAATGACAGCCGTCAAACACGAGCCTTGACATGTGAGGCAGCGACGGCGCCGTTTAACAGGGGGAACCAAAGCGATTCTCGTCACGTGGGGGTTGAATGACAGCTCTGATTACTCATGAACCTGTATTTGCATACCCAAGAGTAAACTGGTGTCAGTTCGGAAGCAGTGAGGGAGAGAAAACCCATCAGAGGAAGAAGACGAAGAGGATGAGGAAGTGGACCATATTCTCCCCGGAGAGCGGCATGCAAATCGCTTTTTTCTGGAAATGTGATAAACAGTGGCATCATTTGCTGGGGGCTCATTACCACACACAAAACCTCTTGCATAAGGCTGTGCAGAGAAAAAAAAAATAAAATCACAGAACATTATCATCAGAGGAAACGAGTGAGGAATCAGATTAGAGACCTATCCACTTAGCCAGCACATGTCTACGCCCTCTCAACAATTATAAGCAGCCTCATCTAAACACTGGACTGATTGTAATTCTACACTTCGGGCTCACTAATAACCTGCACTAATCCACGCAAGAGTATAACATATCATTACACTCAGATGAGAATACAGTATGGTGATGAAGGAGGGGTGGGAAAAAGGGAGGAAAAGAGGCGCATTGAGAAACGCTCGCTGGAAAGAGCCTGAGCCTCTTGATGTTTTTGTATGAAGTCCCCGTGGGCTGCGCGCCGGCAAAGAGAGCCAGCCAGGAAATCCCAGACAAGAGGATTCTCCAGGAGGAGAAAAGGCAGAGTGGAGCATGAGGCAACACTCAGGGCGGTGTGGCTGGGCTTTTGAACAGTCAAAGAGGGAGAAAAATCCTGCAATGTCTAGAAACACTGGATGACGTCAAGGGCCCCCGACCGGGCGAGTCAACACATTTTTTGCAACCCGGAAACTCGGTTAGCTCAGCCCCGCTCGGAGCGACAGGGCTACAAGCTAAAACTGAAACAGCCTGCGAGTCAACATGCATCTTTTCAGACTAAAGAAGGACCCAGGAGCTTTGGGCATCCAGCTAGTGTTACAGCATTCAGTGGCATCATCAACTACTGAAATGTTGGCTTCAGTGAAAGTCCTCATTAGGGTTGGGCCGATGGCCAAGAGCTGACAGTCAAAACCAAATGTGTTGTTATTGCTGCTGCTGGTCGACGCACTGCACCTCTACGACAATCTTTATTACTTCTTATTAAACCCGCCAAGTCCGGCAAACACAACACCCTCTTTTAAACAGAGGCAGAGGTGTTTCTTTTCTGTGGGCCGCTGCAAGTGTGTCTGTTATTCATGCCGTTTTTAGTCACATTACGGTTTTCCTAGCTTCGTCAATATAGCTAGCAGGCAAACTTTGGTCGAAGTTTCAGACGCTGAGCACAACTAAGCCGCAGTAAAGGCCTGCTCAGCTGGTCTGATCAGACTAGGCTAAAACTAACAAAAATGTGTGTGTATGTTGTCTACTGTGTTGTCTTTTCTTATTTGTTTTTTTTAGTTGAAATGCCATTGTATGACTGCTGCAACTCAATTTCCCTATGGGGACAAATAAAAGCTACTGTACTGTACTGTACTAAGAGACAAAAGCCGTGTATTCGCCAAGCATCTGGGTTCAGATCAGTACCAAATCGTTTCAAATTAGAACAGGTGTTTTTGCATTTCCATTGACAAAAGTCGTTTACCAAAAGAGGTACCTAGCACACTGATCCATTACTGGAAAATGTGGAGTTAAAACACCGCAGACCACTGAAACAACCGCTGGTTTGTGCTGAGCGTAGCGAGTGTGTGGTCAAGCAAGAGAGAGAGAGAGCGGCAAAAAGAGAAAGAGAATGTGTCCACAGTGGAAACACAAAACAGTGTGTTTTCACTACAATCGAATGAGAAATTAGTCAGCAGATTAAGCTGTAATGAGAATGTCGAAGCTCTGATTGGCTCCTGAAAGTAGCATTTTAAAGCGTATGTTGCTGCCCTGGCTACACTGTTAGCAAAATGTTCAACTGATCCAGTCATATGTCAGTTCATGAATGAAGAACTAAGAATCATTGTGTTTAGATTATTTGGTACACAACTAATTTACATCTTGCATTGTGTATTTTGTGCAAGTGCAAACAAAGAACGTGGACAAACAACAGCGGCACCAGCCATTTCTGGGGCCGGCTGGTAAAGACGGAGCGCAACCACGTACGAAAGGCAAGGGGCAGAACTGTGGACAGCGAGAAGACAGAGTAATACGCAGTAACACTGGGCAACAAATGTGAATTTAATACGGTGCTTAACTTGAATGAGGAGGAGTTCAATAAGCATACAGCGGGCCGAGAATGCCCTTTTCCCGGCAGCACGATTGAATAGAGGATGATTATTAAACCCCAGCTGCACTATGGGTCTCTGAGGCAAGACGAAAAGAGTCGGCAAAGGGGGGTTAGACACACAAACACACACACACACACACACACACTCTCCCTCTCTGAATGGCTTACCAGGACTGACTGACTGATGAGATCTGCATGTAAAATGATACACTTCCTCCTACTTAAGAGCACGAGACTACATGACTGTATCGCACTTTTTTTGAAGCATCGACTCGCCGCAGCACACGGTGCTTTAAATGCACTGTCTTGATTTGAGGAAAGTAATATCCGGTCCAGTCATCACACAAGGCTCAATTTACGAAAATGTCCCCTCATTCAGGGGACGCGTAAATACGTGTTTTGAGACTGCGTCTGTAATGGCGAAATGAAATAGCAATTATATGAGATTGATTTTCGATGCCATAAATGCCTATATGGGGCTGGATTTGGCTTCATTTCCACGCAAAATGTTTTGAAATGAGCCTTCAGAGTCTGTGATGCTTTAGAGGACATGACTGGAGTGCTAAACCAACACCCCCTCCTTGTTTGACACCAACCTGGCGTAGTCATTTGTATGGGACCGATGTGAGCTGAGTGAGATGCCGCTGCAGGTGTTAACTGTGTTTTTCCTGATGAGCCCCGCTGGTGGGTGAGAACGGAGCCGGCCGCGGCGAGCTCTGCTGCAGAGCTGACTGGTATTCTTCAGGGATCTGCCAAGTGCTGTTAGGACAACGGGAGGAACATGGGCCTGGAGGGTGAAGGGGGGTGGGTGGCAGACTGGGCCTGATGTTTCTACTGCATCTCCGCTCTGTCGGCAAACTCCATCTCCGCTGTCGGACTCCCTCAGCATCGAGGGCGATGCACGCGGAGCGAGAAAGCAATGTTTCTAAAGTAGGGTTCGAGAGTATCGGAATCAAATCAGAATCCTTCAAAAATGCATTTACGTTCGAGTCTCGGGGAGTTTAAATGACAAAAGCAAAATGCCTCCGGCCATGACTGTCATCTGTGCGGAAGTATAAAAATAGCTTAAAGGCGCCCTGTGAGTTTTATCTTTGTAAACAAACATTTACATTCCAGGCTGAAATCACAGGACTACAACGGGAAGGTGGAATACTGCAGCACAATGTGCTACATTCATTGCTACCTTGAGTGTATTCTACAATACCCCTCAGGGCAACGAGGGCGCGAAGGTGTTGGCCGCAATCATCGACGCCCCCGGTTCGAGTATTCGTCACTCCCTGTCTCTCTACTGTCAGCTCGGCCAAACAAAGATTTCCCAATCGCAGTTTCCACGAGCCCAAAAGAGCCTTCAGATGTCTGGTTTATCGTGACCCACTCCGATTCAGGTCATGCTCACACGCACAGGCTTGTGTGCGTTTCTAGGGGTGGTGTTCCGAGAACGCCGCACATCAGAGTGTAAACAGAGCCATCAGCAGGAGATAATTGTGTGAGTAAACTCCTGCAGTTAACAAAAGCAAACAAGACGAAAGGTGAATACAAAAGTATCGGCAATGCGCCGACAGGTCGGCTGTGATTCAGAACTCAGGAGAATCTGATTGCTAAAGGACGTTTTAAGGGCTGGGAGATCACAGTAATTCCTGTTTTCCAGCAATTATTTTCAGGATCTTTTCAAACACAGTAAAAGAAATGAAAGCATCGAGGATGTTATTAAAACACGCCGCGATGTAGCCGCTGAGGTTTCGGCTGAGATATTGCAATATTATTATTATATCAGGCAGCGGCACTGCAACAGTGAAAGCCGGCAATCAACTATCCACCGATGTTTGTAACGCCGAGATGGAGAAAGAGCTTTGTCAGTGACGTACAAGGCCGGGAACACATGATAATTAATTTCAAGTCCCCCTCTAATAGGGTTTAATAAGAGGTTTAGGCATTCACGCACAAGCCTGATGGTTCTAATTTAGAAACAAACGCCGACAATGAACCCCCGGATTGTGAAATACCAACAAAATCATCCTTTTCCCCTCTTAAACCAATTACATACAACAGCCTTTTAGCTTTATCTGCAGTTGGAAAGTGCAGATAATGCTATTGTAATTAACCTGAAATTAATACGACAGCAGCCGAGCTGGGAGAGAGGAAAGCCCCAGGTCCCTCCCTCTCTCCCTCCCTCCCTCGCTCGCTCGCTCACTGGTAGAACCAGATTTCTCCTCCCTCTGACTGGAAACAGGCAGGAAATGCCACTTGAGATATTACTGTATCACAATAGATGGGGCCTTTCCAGTAGGCCAGACGGAAATGCTGATACTTTTCATGACTACAGGAAGATTAACAATACCTCATTAGGAAAAAAACAGATGAGGTAAACAGAGAAACAGAACACCGTCAAAGGTATTGCGAAGCAGAGGACGTGTGCAGGTTTTTGGGGCATGAGGAGGAGAGAAGTGAGGTAAACGTGGGGGGGGGAGCAGGTGGAGAAAACTCCAACGTGCCAGATTTAAATGCCAACAGCAGTAATACCTTTTGGCAGAACTTCCCGCCGCGCGCCCGGCTCCAACACGGGCCTCGGGGTGCAATCTAACGCAGGCCGATAACTCAGCTTCCATTGCCTCTGCAGAGCCTTTAATTGAAAATCATCTTCCCAATACAACAGGGAGAGCGAGCAGAGCCCGGCTCATTACAGAGCGCCGAGCAAAGCCTTTCGCACAGAGTTTCTCGCGCAGCGGTCTCTCGTGTTATTTGTGGTGGTGTGCGCGCCGGCGCCGCACGGCAAACCTCTCTGCTCTCCGCGCACACACACACACACACACACACACACACACACACACACACACACACACACACACACACACACACACACACACACACACACACACACACACACACACGCACACGCACACGCACACACACACACACACACACACACACACACACATCTCAAGAGCCTTTGAAACACTCCCTCCATGACTCAACGATTCACAGCGAATCATTCAAAATAATCCTCTAAATAATATTCAAGGCGCAGGAGAGATTTATCCGTGTTTCAGCCGCAGTGACATAAATGCCAGCATATGTTGTTGAACATGGGGAACGGATGACAGGGTGGCGTTTATTACATCAGTAAACCAATAGACGGCGCGGGGGACTAAATCAGCTAAATCCACACCAAGGTTAAATAATAGTTTTGAATTTTCAGGGTTACATAAACACCTAAAAACGGAGTTCAGCTTTGCAGATCGCTGCTGCAGTCAGGTTTTATTACAGGAGTGAAGATAAAGACACTTTTTTTAAAATCCCAAAAGTTTAAAAGCTCTCCTCCCAACGGTTAAACGGTTCCGGATCAGAGCAGAATCCACCGCCAGGAGTGTATTCTCCAGGAGGCCCGGCTGTAATCCAAACTCTCTAGCCTTGCCAAAGCATCTGAGCAGCGGCTACCCCCTCACCCCCCGTTACAACCGGCCCTCTACACTCCATAAACATGCTCCAAAACTGCCACCAACCAGCAGAAGTTAAATATTCTATGTGTAAGGCTTTATTCTAGTTTTTTTCAGAATAGGTTTGCTCGTTTTGGTTTTCTTTCAGGTTCTCAGAAAGGTTTAGTTTGAATTTTACAGTAGTTTTAGTTTGTTTTGTTAGGGCCAGGTATAGCTAACTAGAGTTGGTCAATGTTTAGTCGTTTAAACGATTGAAAGAAACAATTTTGATAATCGATCAATCGTTTCAGTACTTTTACAAGCAAAAATGGCCAACATTCACTGGTACCAGCTTCTTAGAGATAAGGATTTGCTGATTTCCTTTTTTTTCCATTGGGTTTTTATCTGTTGGTTGGACGGACGAAGCAATCTGAAGACGTCGCAATTTATAGGCCAAGTGATTAATCTTGTAAGTCATTTGTAGATTCATCAATAATGAAAATCACTGTTTAATCATTTACACAATGCACAACGGAATGCTTCAAACTTTGCTTTGTGTATAAATGCTCTCTGTATGTCTAGCATGAAAGGGCCACAACCTGAATTTCATTGTGAAAGTGTCAAAATGACAACAAACGAACCTTGATACTTTATTGCTAAAAATAAATTTAAAAAAACAAAACTGAAATCAATTAATGTTCATTTGTAATTCATGTTTTTTAAGCAGGGAATATAATTTCAGTTCTTGTTTAAGGGTACTGTTTTCCAGTTTAGTTTCAGTTTACACCAGTAACTCTGGTCCACACAATCATTAGCCTGTAGCACAGCAAGACTAATTATTTCCTGCCCTCTGTTACATCTCTTGTGACGCGCATGATAATGAGCGCATAATTACCTTCAAATATTTGAAGAAACTCTGCGATTGACTCAGCAAGTTTACTTTGAAATCACTTCGGTGGCACTTTGCCAGAGACGGGACTTCAGTGACGAGCATGTGATTCGGTGCGTGACCTTCATCAGGTGGTATCTGCTGCATCTATTAGCGCAAGTTGAGCAACACAGATATATTCAACAGGGAACCCTGTTCCTCGTGCTTTTTACTTATAATCATAGGACCGAGGTCATGTTATGGTGAAGCAGAAGTCAAACGGTCAGTGACGAGAGAGCAGCTCTCGAATATCCTCCAGAAAAAGAACAAGGTCAGAAGGAAGTAATGATGTGAGAAAAGGTTGCCTGCAGTCACTAACTGCGTCTAACTGCCGACATCAAACTGTCAAGCGGTCCTAAATGCGCAGGCCTTCCTGCTCTGTGAGGGACATTTAAAAGACAACTAACCAGCAGATGAGCAGATACAGCAGAGACTGCAACACTCGCAATAAGCTCCAATTAAAGCTGAGGGGAACTGTTTCTTAATATTAGCCGAGTCTACCTGGTCCTCTTCAGGATCATGCACACCTCTAAAACGTTTTAAATTGCCGGAGTAGACGAGGGCAATTAAAATCCAGTACGACTCTGTGAACCTCTCTTCCACTCGGTGCAACTGGTTCAGTCACCCTGAGAAAACAAAGATCCAGCAGTTCATTTGGCCGTAACGTCCTGGGCTGTTGAAATTAACTACCACTCTGCTCTTCCCCACAACAGCAAAGAAGAACATTTTGAAAAGAGCATCGTGTACCAGCCGCTGAAAGAATCACCATTTGGCCTTTTGAATTGCATGTTTAATAAGCGGACCTTTGGCTTAAGGCAGCGCCCGAGCCGGGAAGCTCGACACTGACCTCAATTTTAAGGAAAGTTGGACATTTGCTGGCTCCTTACAATTAAAAATGGACCTCCGTTCCATCTCTTTACAAACAAAGCGGCAGTGCAATCGGATCAAATGAAGTGTCGCTTCCAAACATCCGCGCCGGCTTAAAGAAGAAATTAGAAAGCGGCAATTGGAATAATAACCCCCTTATTAAATTTGAAATGATCATCACCTATACTGCCACATCGGTCGCTTCATTTAACAACTTAATTGGAGCAGCACAGGCCAGATGTGAGCTCTCGCGGAAAAAAAACAAAACAATCTGCAGCGTGGCGGCACAACCGAACAGTATGCTCTTAATGATGTATTTATAGGACAGGTGCTTCTGTTCGCCGCGCTTTGCAGAGCCCCGTTGATGTGTTTACTTTCAGTATCTCGCTGGTTACGTGGCTGCTCGAAGCTAGCGCTCGTGGTTTGGTTGGTCGAGTGTTGAGCGTTTGATTTCGGGGCAGCAGAGATATTTTTAACCATTGCTTTACAAAAGGTGCAGAGCGTGACTGTGGAGCAGACGGGTGTATTATGCACAAATACCTGTCTGCAAGTAACGTATGTCTGGGCCTGAATCATTGTCCATTTACAGTATTACATGCAGAGTACACCAAGATATGGCATTTCAGGTGAAGTGTTCACAGACTGAGAATGTTTACAATTACTGTTTGTGGTCATTGCTCTTTAACTGTGATGGATTTCACCGTTAATATGCATGAGGCTAAAAATGTAGGCTGCAAAATGGTCTCTGCATCACAGATATAACTATTGTTTACTTGACTTGAATGTGCACAAGCTGGTGTCGACAGACGCATTTTATACCAGCTCAGTAGAGCTGAAACAATTTGTTGATTGACAGAAAACTACTGAGCGTTCTAGTCATTGCTCATCACTCTCTTTGTCTTATGTGATAATAATCTTTGTGTCTCTGTGCTTTGGTTGGACAGAACGAGACTCTACGCTGCAGTGCCTTTTTATCCGTCTAGATTGTTTTGGTGCGCGTTGCCAAGTTTTGGAGATGGAGATAAAACTAGACGGCACATGACTCGTGTCAAAACATAAACTTGTGAAACAGTTAAGTCTCTTTGACCCGGTTGCTCAAGAAAATCCGCATACCTTGTTAATAGTATTCTCTTTCCCCATAACTGCACGGAGGGAAGCCTGCGTATACTCGCGGACGAGAGGCTCGCGCTTATTTCGGCGCGGGATTAAAACATCGATGGCCTCCTCCTTCGCTTTGAGCGCCACAAGCCGAGAGCCGTATAGCTCCATTATATGCAAAAGCAGGCGGACACCTCTACGGCAACTCAAACCAAAACAATCTAAATGGATAAAAAGCGCTGCGGGTTAAGAGCCTGGACACAACAACACAAACCTGCAGTGGATTTGACCGGCTGGGGGTTCAGACATACATTTAGCATTCACGTCCAGGTTCGGGTCAGGCTGCCATCAAGGCTATGAAGTGGCATTTTATAGATCTATCTTAATCAGACTGACTGATCGAAGCGCTTAACAACACTTGTCACATTCACCCATTCACACACACATTCATAAACTGACAGCAGAGGCTGCTCATCAAGAGCAATTTGGGGTTCAGCATCTTGCTCAAGGATCCTACATCTGAGCCGGGAATCCGACCCAGCGACCTTCCGATTACTCGAAGACCCGCTCTACCTCCCAGGCTACAGCGGATTTGTGTCTTTTAAATTGACCTAATTGTGTCGACATAAACAAACAAATACAAAAGAGCGATAGAGCGAATGGACAAGTTCCGCTAGAAAATGGTACGGCTCTAGCTCCTTGGATGGCCGAATGAAAATTAATTTCACGTCTCCACAATCTCTGTCTTTGTTGTTGTTTCTTTGTTTTACACAAAAGGGAGACTGAGGCATCAGTGACAGAAGAGACTCGACTTCATCTAAATCCCCGAGGTTGATCACAGAGTGGAACTGCCACTCACTGAAATCTCAAACTGCCTCCAGGGCCCCGAAACATCTGAGCTGCAGGGCTCCGACTTTATAAAGTATTTAGCCAAACACACACACACACACAGGCCACACACACACACTTATACAAACACACAAAAGGCCATTTCATCAAATGCCAACCCCACTGAAAGGCTGTCTCTGGCTGCACGTGGCAGTCCCAGGCCCGTCTGAGACCACAATCAATGACTGACAACTCCATTACAAGTCCCCAAAACAACCACTGGGACTTTTTAAAGGTGACAAATGCAACATGAATATGGACTGCAGCTGATATTAATGTTGACATTTTTATAACCTGAATGGCCTCGGCGTTGTGGAGCCCGATGATTTCTGCTTTGCATGATCACCTGGGATTAAAAGGACTCATAGCCAATACAGAGTAATGACTGGAAACACAACCCTGAGGAAGTTTACTCAGGGTAAAATAAATATGTTCACTGGAGAATGTATTCCAGTTTATAGGACTTTAATAACAGCTTGCATGTTGATGCCGCTGGCTCTCTGCTTTTAAGTTATGCGCGCACCCCGAGTCATACCTGCCGACAGCTCACAGCCAGGCTCTGTCTTCTGAGGCACCCGGGAAGTGAGTTTTTCCCAGGGAGCTCGTCCTTTTAGCCCACGCTTGACCCGCAGAAACAGACAGGTCGTCTAGTGTCAGCTCACCCACTGGCAGCCTGGCACTGCCTCCGCTCAGCTGCAAGCTCATCACTCTAGTTGAATAAAGCCTCGGCCCGAGCAGTCAGCGAGATGTTGTTAAGAATACTCAATACAAGCCGAGTTTACGGTCTCATATTCGCTGCCAAGCCTTGACTCCAGTTTCTTATTCCTCGACATTAAACCTTGATTCCAGCAAAGCCACTGAGCTGCATGTTCTGTCTCAAGTTTGTGTCCCAAAACAAAAAAAAGAATTGGAGAGAAATGGGTACGCTGTTTCAAAAAGTTTACGCTGAGTATCTAACTCACATTTGAAAACAGATATTGATCACATGTGAGCAAAAGGAGAAATTAAAGATTAAAAGTGATCCATAGGGAGGAAAAAACTGTGTTTGGATGATCAGATTCTCTGGGGAAATACAAAGCAGGAAAAGATGCTTGGGCTTATTCATAATTATTAAATCCCCAGTAAAATGTTCACTGAACTGGTGTCATTTTAGACAGTAACTTTTATTGCTACACAAACATCCTGTGTCCAGAACATATCTTTGTCACAAGTGATAAACACATTTGGATCACTGTGAAACAAAATATAATATCAGGCAAAAGAGCAGAAGCAACATTTCGCGAAACAAAAACAAGACGGTACACATCAGGATCAGAAGGCCTCACCACCCCGGCTGAACAATTTCCTGGCTGAAACTGTGGCCGGAGCTGTGAGTTCACTTCCATCGGAGCAGACTTCTGATTTTCTTTCTCCAGCTATTTGTTTTCTGATCTTGGTAAATCCTTTCACACCTGCCGGCAGCCCTGATTGAATCATCACTCCACTCACTCCTTTTGGATTGGATTCTGGTAAAAGCGCTCAAATTGCTCTGGCTAAAAATATCATTGCCCTAAAAAAAGGCTTTATTTTTTTTTGTTACTTTGTCATTAAGGGGGAAAATGCTTTGTCATTATAGTCCACTGGTAATAACATGTTCGTGCCAGTAGTCATCAGCTCAGTTGTCTCAGAGGATTCAATTCTGGTGGGGGCTATCATTTTAGATTAAACTCTTTCCACGCCGGAGTTTATTATTATGAACCAACGACTTCATACAACCATATTAACCGTCTGCCTGATGTAATGTGACAGTTTAAAGGTTCTCTTATATTAATATCATCCAGCTGAAGCTAAATTATGTAATGACACATGTCTACATCAGTGACCTTTGCTTCACTTTGACGGGTTACACACCATTAGCCATCTGTCAAGCTAGCTAAAGCAGCACAGCAGGCCTCCTTTCAGACAATGCACAAGCTGCTTGGCATGGCCGCAATCAATACCGAGGGCACTGCGGACCGCCTGCCTGTGCAGCCAGCCTACATCAGTCACTCACACGTACAGCGTCATCATACGTGACCAAACTAGGTGAGTGTGTGTGTGTTTGTGTATAACTTTCTTCTTCACGTCTCGCTGCCTCTGACAAGGAGGGAACATGAAGTTTCACGTATGCTCTCGTCTACTCGTGTAAACTTTCACCACGAACATGTTGCGCAAGGCCACCAAAGGCAACCAACCAACCAACCCATGACGTGGAGACGAGTCTTGGCTACATACTGATACCATTTGTCAGCATCAACCAGCCTCTCGGGACGTTGCTGTGTAAAAAACAAAAACAGCTGAGATCAAGAATGAAGACGGAAAGTCCTAAGAAAGGGTACAAATGATGATTTCACAGGATGCTGACTCATTTCTGATTCATAACATGACATTTTTAGGGCTCTCCAGATTAACTTTTTCCTTACTGATGCAGCTCCAAAGAGGTTAAACACACCCTTGCTTTGGAAAAAAAACAACTTATAATTCCTGGTTGAACTGCACTATAATTAGCAGCTAAGAGATAAATCATATTTTCACCTGCGTTAATCCAAGGTTAATTTGTTCACACAACCGTTTCATTCTCTTTTTTTTTCCTGTGCCCCGCTCGCACCACCGCAACCTTTTTCGGATGACAGCGACACTTAAACAAGATGTAGAAAACGCTCCAGCTTTGTCTCAGTGGTGAGCCAAGAAGGAATAGTGTGGAACCACTTAGCTATGCACTGATTAAATAGGCCAGCTGTCATTTGTCTTAGCCACCATCTCACAGCAAGCCATTGGGAGCTGTACTATTAGAATTGCCTCACCAAGCAGCGCGGCCCATAGTAATATATAATTCCCTTTCAGAATGAATAATAGCAAAGTCATACTGACCTCCAAAGAGAGACCGAGAGGATGATGGCCAAAGTTTTGACTAAGAGACAGTGTCTAACGACTGACGAGACAATAAAGAGTCTCTTAATAATTTCTGTCCAAAAAAAGAAATATAATCATTTGCCATGAGGGACCATTTTTACAATACCCAAACCAGGTATCAGTCTTGATGCTTACCTCACAGCTAACTCAACTTGGGCTGCAACAACAATTAGTTTTACTGTCGATTAAACTTTAAAAATGTTCAAAGGTTGTTAAGCACAACGTGAAGATGCAACAGTTTTAACGTTATGACATCGACGTATTGTGTTGCAGAGATATCTGCTGAAATTAGCATGCTAACCAGCTAGCCTTGGCCCAGCTCGTTCTCAAGCTACCATGCTATCGGTGCAAACAACAACACTCCCCAGGCACGCCGAGCTCCCAGTCCAGACCACTAGCTGCACGGCTTACTACGCTAGCTAGCTAAAGGCAGCTACAGTTAGCAGCAGCAGTTAGCCTTTACTCTGGTGATATGTTGGCCACTTCTTCCATATTGCACCTTTAATCTGTTGATTATTTTCTCAATTGATTAGTTGTTTGGTCTATACGATGTCAGAAGATGACGTCCACAAGCCAAAAATATTCATTTTGCTATAACAGAGTATTCTCATTCTCATTTAAGAAGCTAGTATTAGAGAATGTGTGTATTTTTTTTCTTAGAAAATTACTCAAAATGATTACCAAAATAGTTGGCCATTGATTTCATAACTGACATCTAACCGATCACTCGTTGCAGCACTATACTGTCCATATAAACTAAGTCACGAATGAAGCTTCCACAGATGTTCATACAGAGTTTGGTTACAGATCTGTACAGCAGCTCAATAAGTGCAGCAGAGTTGTATTAAATTGTGGGGAAGGACCTCAAGCAGCGTGCGCGAGATCCCAGGTGGATGATGAATCAGCATTCTGCACGCCGCCAGAAACAAATAATCCAACGCCGTGATGCACGAACTCATAATATTTGAAATAATGGTGTTACCATAGCGCTCAGGCTTCTCGTGATCGCTCAGGAGAGCTGCAAGCTTCTCACAGTCAGCTGTGTTTAATAAAAAAAACACACAGATTCCTGTTACCAAACATAACATAACGCACATATTGGTCAGCACACCAAGAGGCAGGATGTGCGAGACGAGAGAAAACACATCGCACCGTGGCTCTGCTCTGTGCATCCTTTAATTCGGTCGCTTCCCTCTGCTGCGAAGCACAAGCAATTTCTGTTTGTACACTTTTTTATTTATGAGCCGAGGCGCAGCGCTGATCATAAACACCACCTGGATGCGACGCAGACCAAACAAAGATGTGACCGTTTGTTATCCTCCTGACAAGACAAAAAAAGGAAAGAAAAAAAAAATCACCTTTCTTCTGCTTGTCTCTACAGCATCTCCCTCCTATTAATCAGCTCCTTTATTTCACTCCAGTAAAAAGGCACTCCGTCTCTGATTTCGTCGGCTCAGCTCTTTTTCTTGGACAAAGTTTAAACGTAAAGGCTGAGGGAAATCAGATGTCTTGTTCTGAAAAACTCCAGTGTAGGTAATATTGTTGAATGCTTTGTCATGTCAGGATTAATAGCCGGGATGTCTGGCAGGGAGCGCAGCGACGACAAGAGCCACACTTTGCTTCCTTTTTACGTTCATTGTGCCTTAAAAGAGACGCGAGACAAGGGCCTTTTTTTTTTTTTTTAATGAAATTGCAATGAAAATAGCTCCTTACCGAGAAGCAAACTGATAAAAAGAGAATGACTCAAAATTTCACCCACCCACAATTTACACCAAAGAGCTTCAGGCCAGGCTGTAACAGAGGGGTGAATAAGAGGCAGGGAGCTTGAAAAACACATGGTTGGAATTGATGTAGTAACCGAGACTGTGTTTTAATTGCAACCATATTTGTCAGCCTACTGCACTTGTGGGTGGGAGACGGGTTTTCATGGGCGCAGGGCGGGGGCTTCACAAATTACTTATGGGCCTCAGTCAAGAGACAAAAAACGGCTGCGTCTCTGTTTTCTGCTCCCAATGTGTCACTCAGCCGCTAACCTGTTCCAAATGAGAGCCGTCTGGGCGCGTCAGTCCCGTTGGCTGCCACACACAAGTTCCCACAGCCACACCAGAGCTAACGTTAAGAGCGCGGCGTGCATCATGTGCGTGTCCAATTGTCGCCTTAGATAAGCTGCGATCTGACCTACAGGAAGCAGCGTTTCCTCACTGCCCAGAAAACCTGAGAGCCGTAAGCTGGGAAGGAAAGGAAACATCCCAAATGCAATCTTGAACAATTATGGCATTTTCTGTGTTCTTAGCTGGTATTATGTTAGATTACTCGAAGCTAAATTACAAGGGGAGAAGCATCATGGGCTGGAGTGGAAAACATTTCTCATGACAGCACATGCTCTCTAACATAATTCGTGCTCGAGTCTCAACAGTGACGTGTCGATCCAGTAAATAGTCCTGTTGCTTAGTGTTCCCTGGTTTGCTTTCTAGAACCACAACCCTCTGAAGTCTCTCTTAAGGAACAGCGGCAGCAACCTGATGAAACAGAATTAATGAGACAACACTTGAAATTAGCATCAAAAAATATTTCTGGTGAATTCATCACAGGAACCCAGAGACGCTAAAAAACATTTCCCCCAGGCCCTGTTAAATCACTTTTGAGTTGCCACAAGAATAACTAGGCTTCAAAACTCCTGATCCCTTTGATTTATGCCAGGCTGGCTTGGCATTTGACAAGAAAAGAACTGTGTAATGAAATTAGCTCAAGGTCAAGAGAGATATGATGTGAACATTTCTTTGACGAATGAATCCCTTTACTCCTCTTTTATCATGCGAGCACGGGTCAAAGAATGGAGTCACGCCTTCAGCCCAAAACCTCAACTTCCATTTGAAAGTAGTCGATAATGCGCTCTGTGTCTGGCCCGTCTCATGAATGCCGATGAATTTTGTCAATTCACCAGATCAGCTGAGTTAAATCCGGGCTGACAGTCAGCATTCTGAACATGCCAGTGGAACCGAAGACATTGTTTGGTGGAGGAAGTGGAGCTAATGCCTCGGGGCATCGATTATCCTTAGAAACAATGTAAAAAAGCAATAAAGTTTGCCGCCTCTGTAGAGATCAGGGGGGATTCCGTCCAGATGCATTCAGAATATGGGTTTTCCGAAATCAAGTCAAGGTGCTCATGTACCAATGGGAACAGGTTTTACAAGAACAACTGATGATTTATATCCTTTATGTGTGTAATACTAGAAGTACAACAACTTGAAAATACTCCAATACATAAGAGCCCTGTATTTAACAAGACAAGCAGAAGTATCAGCTGAGTGTCCCTAAATTAACCTGAGTAAAAGTACTCATTATATAATAAACGCTCAATTACAGCATGGGTACCCAACCCATCAGGGCCAGTCGGACCGGGTTCAAACTAAATGCAGAAGTGATGTCCGGGCTCACGTCAGGTTCGGTCCCGTCAGTGCCTGTTACTGCCTGGATGCAACTCCAGTTCCGCACGAGTATGTGAGCAACCACAGATATAGATGTTTGTGATTTCAGGTAGCAGTAACACACCTAAATAAGCTGCAATGCACCAATAAATGGAGGAGAGATGAAGACCGCAAGCTAATAAGAATCAGTGTAAACAGTGCTGGCTATCAAACAAAGTTTGTTGGACCTCAAGGACACACTATGAGTTTTGGTGAGTAACACTGAAAGTAAACATCACGTCTGTTTGTTGACTAGAATACTCCACAGTGCGCCTTTAAGTACAGTACTTAATAACGCTTAGATATACATTCCACCACTGCTGGATACTTAAGGCAGAGAAGAGCCATTATCTTGATGTACAGAGAGTATGCGGGTTGTCGTGCATCACCACGCTAGACTGCGGTGGAATTATCAGATATCAAGATAAAAAAATCACACACCATGATAACTGGTGATTACAGAAGATTTGAGAGATACGCACGGGAATTTACTTCAAATGAAAATCCATACTATCACGGAGACGATGGCCGGACACGCGCAGGCGTTCAGTGATCAACAACTGCACAACATACAGCACTGAAGAGCAGGAAAACACACATTTCAGTTACATCATGACTTCAATGATAAGTCGGACAACTAATCAATAACGACCTTAATAATTGTCTGCCTCCAGTGTGAGGACTTTGTTTGGTATCAGTTTAAATTAAAGCTTCTGTGCTCATAGTGCTGCTCTAGTTCCAGCCTTAATCATGATGTTATGATGTTATGAACCAAAGAGGATATCTAGTTCTCTGTCACGACAACGCTGATAACTAGACCCACTCAGGCAGTTCACTGATCATCTGAGCTTGCTGAAGCTAATCAGCTGGCGAGGTCTCCAGCTGCCATGTAGAGGAGCGTAACCACAAAAAAGGGAGACAGGATTTTTTTTAACAGAATTGTGTTTTTGCACACAAATTCAATATGGTTTAATTTCCAGTGCTGGTGTTTGGAGCGAGCGACCGCGCAAAGTCTTGCTTCAGCAATCATCCAGCTACTGTAATGTAAATCTGCTGGTATGATAACAAAGCCCTTTATTATTACTGCCGCGCTCTATGCGAGGAGACAGTAGCATTTATTATTAACACTGCTGTGAACTGACTAAAGGAGACGGTTTTCCTGCATACACTAATAAAGCCATGAGGCCATTATGAGTGTGGTGAACGGCGTGACAAAAGTTTCGCTGATGCACAGATAGGTCCACAGCGAGTACTGTCGGCATAAGAGGTCTCGCGGAGTGCTCATTAGTGCGTCTTGGTCAACACATGAAGTATTAAAAGTGCAGCGGCTGTGCACCCCACCAATCCTCTGCAGCAGCGATGTGGCAGCTGCCTCTCTTTCTACTAATGACTCATCCACTCCTGCATTCAGGCAGCCCCGTGAGAATGTTCCCAGAGATGTTTTTGAAGAACCTCGAATTTTAAAATCTCAGGGATACTGGAGAATATATCGAAGCTATTGTTTGCATCTGAATAATATACTTTTAAAACACGCGCACACAGCACTACCAATACGTTTCAGGCTATCCTCATGAGAAAAACAACCGTATCAGTAGACTGGGAAAGCAGCATATTTTGACCCATATCTATGTTTTCTAGGCAGTGCCCTCTATTGGCCATAGTAATTATTACAGCAGTAAAGGAGGAAGGCAGGCGAAGTAGTGCAACAATTCCGCATAGGGAGGAGGTCGGAGATGGCTGATTGAGTCAAACGAGCACAGAGCTTTAACAGAACAGACCGCTGTTCCCTTCCAGTGTGAAAGCGAACATCAATGTTGAGTTATTTTAACTTACTAAAGTGGTTTCGTATGTAGTTTCGTCTGTTACTGAAGTTACATAAGAAATGTAGTTATTTTAAGCCAAATCACATTGTTTTAATCAACCTAACCAAGTAGGATTAGTGCCTAAACGTAACTGCGTAGCTTTCTTGCCAAAACCTACAAAGGTCAGATGCACCTGTCAGTGGTACACTGCAAGGGTCATATTGATTTGGGAACGGTAATGTATGTTGTTTGGGGAGTCACTGACAATCGACTTATTCCATCGTCGTGTAGGTACGGGGATGTGTTGTTGGCTTATTTTCATTGTGAATTAATCTGTTGTCTATTTTTACTCAACAAATCAATTAGTTGTTTCATCTTTAAAATGTCAAAAAATGGTGAAAAATGTTGCTCGAGTTTTCCAAAAAAGCCCAACATGGCATCTTCAAATGCCTTGTTTCGTCCACAATCTAATGATATTCGGTTTACTGTCACAGAGTAGAAGTAACCAGAAAATATTTACATTTAAGAAGCTGGAATCGGAGAAATTTTACTTCTTTTTCTTTAAAAAGTAGTCAAACCAATTAATCGATTAACAAAATAGTTGACAATTAATTTAATAGCTGACAACTGATCGATTTAGTGATGAATCATTGCAGTTCTCTGATATACACGAGGCTCAAAACAACAGAGCTCATTTGGATGCTGCGGTCGGAGATGCCAATCAAAGCTTTGGTGTAACCTGCTGAACTCGTCCATCAATCAGCATCAGCATCCCTCATACAGCTGCAAGCCCTCCGTCAGTCCCACTAATGGACACAGCTATAAAGGGACTCGGTGTGCATGTGTTAGTGGGTACATTACACACATTAAAAATAACTATCCATTGTCGTGAAACCATATTCTTCTGGGAAGCACGTGTAGTTTGCAGCTACACTGCAGCCTGAACAGGACCAGGGGATCCCCAGAAAAATCAGGATTAGTTCCATTACACTGTTATTTCAGGCATTCAAATGCAGCACAGTGATCGTGTTTAACCGTGACTATGTTGCTCTCATGTTTCAGTCCACAAGCCCAATTTAAGTCAAACAGCTCCTCACCAGTATAACATGCTTTTGACCGCTAACACTTATTTTCAGGTTTTTTTCTTTGCTGTCATAGAGGAGTAAAGAAAGCAGAAAATATCCATAGCTAAGAAGCTAGAATGAAAGAACTGTGACTCTCTTTTCTTACAAAATTACTCAAACTTAATAATCATTTACAAAAAAATAGTTGCTGATAACTTTAACTATAAACTAAACTATACAGCAGCTTTACTTCCCTTCATAAAGACGGTTTATTTTAGGCCTGCATGGGTTGCAATGTGATTCCCGATTAGTGGGAATGACCATTTTTGCAGCACAAATTTAATTAATATCTAAGACACTAGAATAAAAGAATTGTCACTTTCTTTTCTTAGAAAATTACTCAAACTGATTAATCGTTTATAAAAAAAATAGTTGCTTATTATTTAAAAGTTGACAACTAAACAGCAGCTTTACTTCCCTTCAAAGGGATGGTTTAGTTTAATTAAGGCCTTCCATGGGGTTGCGATGTGATTCAATGATTAGTGGGAATTATCATTTTTGCAGCACGAATTTAATTAATATCTAAGACACTAGAATAAAAGAATTGTCATTTTATTTTCTTACAAAATTGCTCAAACTGATTAATCATTTATAAAAAAAATAGTTGCTGATCATATAAAAGCTGACAACTAAACAGCAGCTTTACTTCCCTTCATAGGGATGGTTTAGTTTAAGCCTGCATGAGTTGCGATGTGATTCCCGATTAGTGGGAATGATGGGTTAGGGTTAGGGTTTTTGCAGCACAATTTTAATTTTCACTGAAAAAACAAACAAAAGCTATAAATTCTTGAAGATGGGATGTTTGTTGGGGTTTGTGCCAAAACATTTTCTTTTTTAAAAAGCTTTCTTACATCCAGAGAACAAGATTTGTAGACATCCCAACAGAGGCGCGGTAACTTCATTAAAATGCTGTTCATCACACATTTTTTTTTAACTCAGCCGCTTTTGCAATTCCGATTACATTCTGATTAACCGCGCAGCCCTTGATTATTTATATACACACACACACAACATATTTACCAGTTAAATGACACTCGCAGAGAATTATTTATGCAAACACTACGCATAACAAAACTGCTGTGTAAACGGTTTACGGAAACATATCCTGGTATTACATCTAACGCCAGCAGCATTAACAGACTTTGCGGTTCCTCGATGAATAAATCCCTGTGGTTCATAAATGCTATAACAAGGAGAGAATAAGCAAAGTGATTTAAGTAAGCAGTACTGGTGCTCATGCCTGCCTTCATAAAAAACATTAATGATGACTCTAACAGTATGACTACAGTAATATAGGTTACACACACTTTTTAGGGATGTTAAATAATCCCCCCCTGAAGGTTGAGAGGGGAGGAGTGGAGGCTCAACGGGACACTGTTTCTGAGGCCTCACAGCAATTTTGAGAAAGTGACAATAAAACAACCGACAGCAGAGAGAAGAAGGTGGGAGCAGCAAACACGAGACAACCACCTTAACAACTTTAAAAAGAGAGAGAGAGAGAGAGAGATACAAGTGATTCGTGAACTCATACTAGTTTGTGGCGGAGGCCCCACAACACAGGAAACAGCGCCAGTATAACTAGGCGCGCCTCTTAACAATTCCCAATCCACGCTCGCGCACACACAGTCCTCTTCCTCACAATGGACACACATTCCTTGTTTTGCGTTTTCATGCAAACCAGCTGGCAAGCGGCCGACGCACGAGATTTGCATTCCCGCACTTTAACCAGATTTTGCGCCGAATAATGAACCCCGCACACACACACAGAGGCAGAGACACGAGAAACAATAAGAACCGGCGGCTGTCTCAATCACAGGCGGGTTTTTTCTTCCCAAAACTTGTTCAGTGTGCAGCAGAGAGCTAGGACGAGCTAACGATGGAGCGTGCAAGTTTTTTGTGACTGTGTGTATGTGTGTGTGTGTCTTTTACGTACCAACACCATACTTTTCCTTCTTGGTGGGCACCCAGCGAGACATTTCTCAGTTGTCGAGGCTTCCCGTAATCCCGTTAGAGAAAAAGGTGGTCCCGGCGAGACCTTGTTGTTGTTCGGAGCAGACTTTTGTCTTCCTCAGTTTTCTCTGAGCTTCGGGGAGCTACTCCGAGCAGCCATTTTCCACCAGTGACAGGACGCTCCGCAAGGGGGAGGAAGGGATCACAACTTTTTCACCCTGCAGGCGTCCTGCTAAACTTCCACCGTGTTCGAGCCGAGGCGGAAACTGCGACAGAAAAGTTATTAACTGCCCGTGAAGTGAACTGGTGATCGATAAATTAATCTGAGGGTGAACTACAGGACAAATCTGATACAGAGATTAATCTGTGCGTTCACAGTAAACTTCCTAAAACTCTCAGGTCACTGTGATTTTTAAATAAAATAATCATCTTTCCTTAAATCGTAAACTTAATCTAGTATTTTATTTATTCAGTTTGTTTGTAATTATACATATACACTTGACTGATACAACACTTTATATAAAGTTGAGTATTAAAAAAGGCAATATGTAAGAATTTTAGTGTGAAAATTGTCAAAAAATGAACTGAAATTATTAACAAAATGTGACAAAATAGCGTTTTTTGACATCATAATTATGTGTCATGTTTCTGTTTAATAACTATATCACCAGAGTAACCACTAACTGCTGCTAACTGCACTGCCCTTTGCCAGTTAGCTCAGTTAGCCGTGCAGTTAGCAGTCCTAGCCGTAAATCCCACACATAATCTATCCATTAATTTGTTCAATTTGTTTGTTTATAATTTACACAAACACTTGACTGTTAAATCCACACTGTGGGTTTTTTTTATGTTGATATTTACATTTGTTTAAAGGGCCAATATGTAAGAATATTTTGTTAGAAATGAACTAAAATTATGCAGTACAGTAATGAAACTGTTCTTGTGTTTTGTTTTGTTTTGTTTTGTTTTATTTTGTTTTGTTTTTTCATATACATCACTTTCACAGTAAGCTGACTAAAACTCTTAGGTTACTGTGAATTTTAATATTTAAACAAAATAAAAATAAAAAATCATCTATCCTACACATATGTGCATATACTGTGACCACACACCTGTAAAGTAATCTAGTATTTTATTCAGTATTCAGAATTTTAGATAAAAATGTTCAAAAATGAACAAAAATTATTGGCAGGACTTGATGAAATATCGGTTTCGACAATTGAATGTTTATGTGTTTTCTTGCAAAGATATCTACTGAAGTTAGCATGCCAACCACCTAGCCCTGGCCCGTCCTGGTCCAAAAAGTCTTACTGGGGGTGTAAACTTTAACACTCCCTTGGTACTGGACCTCAAAGTTCGGACAGCTAACTGCACGGCTAACTGGCAAACGGCAGCTACAGTTAGCAGCAGTTAGCGGTTACTCTGGTGATATACTGCCCCATCTTTTCATGAATTCGACATGTGGTCAATTCCTACATATTGCACCTTTAGTTTACCTTTGTTCATCTGTATGTCTACGTCTTACTGTATATTGTTCAGTCTGTAAGTAGTACATTAAGAGCAGCTTAAAAAAATGGGTAAATTCCTTGTATGTGTTCACATACTTGGCCACAGAGCTGATTCTGAAAATGAATGGCAAGACTAAAGGCTTGGTTTTGTGTTTGTTTTCTGGCATACTAAATCATAACTTGCATAAAAACACACAACACAAAAATCACAGACATTGAAAGACATCTATTTTATTTATGGCGTCAAATCACGAAAAACATCAGCCCTAGCTCTTGACACTTTTCAATTAAGTAGCAACATTATGTGGTAATTGGCGTTTTGTGGGATTTCTTGCAACACCACGGTCGTAAATACAAATCCCAGGTCTGTAACAATTTGGCAGGCCTGATGAAGGTGCTTACTACAAACAAAAGTCACTACATCATTACAAAGTTATGTGTTGAAAACTTGTATCCAGAAGTAAACATGTGATCCTACCCTCTCACTGAAGTTACATAGTGCAGAAACAAGCGACTTGGCTACAGTGGCGAGGGGAAATTAGAATGGTAAACACACAGATATGGACGAGACGGCACATGGATACATTTGTGTATGATTAAAAAAGTTAGGTGAGATATTACTGGAGTACATAAAGTGCAATTTGGATAAAATTGCTTTTTAAAATTTTCTATACAGGCATAATAGATCCGTTGGGGCCAATAAGGCAGCGAAATGTAGATGTTTCTGCCTCGCTCAGCTCGAGGTAAATAAGCAGTAAAGACCCGCCGCTAATTTCACACATGCAGTTTCAACTTATTTTAACCCTGTTATAAAAAATAAAACTGTGTTGCGGTGTAGGTTCGTCCTAAAGCGACCTGTCTTTGCGGTTTTCCTCAATAGTAAATCACACGTACAGACATTGTTCCTCTAATTGCTCAGAATTAGAATACATGACGCCTTTGTCCGTTTCCTTCCTTCTTTCTGCTTAATGATGAATGTATAGGAACCTGAGCGATGAGCCTGTTTTCTCTGAGCAGTGGTGTGTTAAACTAATAAGAGTTGCTCCTTTAGAGCTTGAGGCCCTAAACAAGAGACATCAGAGGGATGCACCTGGCGCACCCATTTGAGTCCGCTCATCTTCAATCATCTTGTTTGCTGAAATGTTGCATCCTGTGGTTGCATTAGAAAAGTCTCATGAACTTCACTTTAGCACAACCTCTTGATATGTTCTGTTCACCCTAACCCAACCATTTCAAGGGTGTATCATGTACTAGACGTGTCTTGAAGCTGGACAGACGTACTTGTGCACCCGTGACCCCATCCAGCCTTTTACTCACTTGTCATGTTGGCTTATTACCAGCAGAGGGGGCTACCGCTTTCAAACTTTTCCTCATACACAAGAAACCTCTTTTGAACTTTGTTTAAATCTCTCCTTACTCAGTTGAGTTTTTGATTTGTTTTGATGTTATCTCCCAGGCAGAGCAGACAAAAAGACGCTATTTGCTCTACAGCATCACATATTCCTTCTGTTTGTAGCCTCTCAGCTCGATAAGGTGTTTGAAAGCAGGTTTTAGTAATTGATATTTAAGATATCTCTTGTCTAATCTCTGTCTTTGAAAGAAAATGTTGCCGCTCCGAGTGGGACTGAGCTTGCTTTGAACGTCATCTGGGTGCTGTTAATCCACTGACAAACACTGAAATTCATTAAACATCAAAGCAAATCAGTTTTTTTGGAAGAGGTTGTATCTTCACAGATCCGTCTTTCACTCCCTCTAAATGCAGTCTTAAGGGCAATCTTGCCTCCAGCTAGAGGCAAGGTTCCTTCTGCCTTGTAAAAAAAATAAAAACACCCATGCATTGCGGGACATCATGTGGGTCACGGCAACTTATCCGAGAGGACACTGGCCCATTTTTTAAAGAAGTCACATGGCTTGGGGAAGAGGCTTGAGGATAGCAGTGCCTCATCATCAGCCACCGACCACGAGATCACAAGGAAGAGCAGAAAACATGGGGCGTTCGACAAAGAGGATTTCTGAGGCAGCAAGTGATTCGTGGAATAACACGGATAATCTGCTCATTAGTGATGCTCTATCATTTGTGAGGACGCCTCAATGTCAGGAGGTTTATTTCGCTCTTTGGCCCATCCGACTTACTTAAGCCCCCAAATTAGATGGTTTCGTAATTAAAAATGCAGATCTTTCTTTAAATGGAGACCCTGTTACGTCAATGTTCGCATCAACAAGTGTTAGTTTTTTTTCTCTTAAGCCCGCCCACCCCCTCCATCTCCTTCCACCTCCCTTCTGGATGATCAGCCCTTGTGCTCAGTAACTCTTTTGTTCACCAAAGCATCCCTCACATTGCTACATGCCTGACCGGAGACAGTACCCACTAGCACCTAGTTTGTGTCAAGACAGAGGGTGTTTCCATCTAAACACTGCGGACTAAGGAGAGCTGGGAGCATGTGGAAAAGGTGAGTTACAGCAGTACTGTAGAGTGGTGTAATGAAAGCAAGGAATAGTCCAAAGAGTTATAATACTTTGCATTTATTTCTCATTCTTAACTGTATTTCTCAGAACAGATCCACAACAAAGATGACCTCAGGCGTTCCTGTGGCTACTAATTCCTAGCAGTGCATTTCTGGCATGCCACATTGTAAGAAGTCCAGTTGAGCTGAGGGATTCTCATTAATACCTCGACTGTAAAGGGCTTTCATTGTGGGCTGAAACTCGAGAGCTGTGCGTAGTTACCTGAGCTCTAGAGAGATGACTCTCCGCAGACCAGCTGCCCACCTACGAAGGGCCCCGGGTTGGAGGAGCTCAGGAGATGAGACCTACTGGGAGAGCTTAATAGTCGAGGGGGAGGTTGTACCCCGTGCCGCTCGCCCCCAACGCACACCCCGGCCCCAGAGTGCCATTGAAGGCCGACAGCTGGACGGCTGGCTGGAGCACCTGCAGAGGATGCAGAACGACCTTCTCAGAGCCCCAGTTCACGATCAGGTTCCAGCTTTCAACGATCGGACCACATCCATGCCCGCTCTCCACAAAGAGCCAATCAGACGTGCCTGGAGACAGCCAGGGATTCCTTCCTTCAGCAGGGGTTCATCTTCTTGTGGGAGTCCCAGCCTGTGTGAGAGTTCGCTGGGCAGCCAGGAGTCCCTCCAGACTGGGTTTTTTTCCCCGCCCGAGCGCAGAGGAAGCTGGGAGAGAGCTCACATCATGCAGGCCCCAAGCAAGGAGCAGACTCAACTCAGTTATCTCGCTCCAGTCAAAATTGGGTGGCTGCCTATTCAAAGAAGAGTGGTGGTGGCTGGTGCTGGCAACCAAAGACAGTTTCCGGACCAGTCTGCCAGCCAGGTAAAACACTTAAAAACTCAGGCTGAAACATTTATTCATAAGGTTTTTCTGACAGAGCAAATTTCTGGAAACATTTTATAAGCCAGCATTTTGGCAGTTTCAGGCCACATTACTTTTTATTTTGGAGCACAGGCAAGTCTCGTCTCAGAGAAATGTCATGGAGCACCTTCAGTCTGTTCTTCAGGGTATCAACCTTTGCCTTTGCGAAGACGCTTGACTGATTTCCCCTGGATTTGGCACCCGCATCCTCTCAGTCTGTGTGATTGCGATTCTTTCATGTTTGTTAGACATAGTGAGCTCTGCAAGTCGTGGAGGTAAAGTGCTGTGTAATGGAGGTGATGTTGCGTAGTGCCAGGCGAGGCAGACTAAAACACACACGGTGCCACAGAGAGCCATTTGCAGTCAAGTCTCAGTTACCCAGGGAGAAGGCAGAGCCCCGGCATCCTCTTAAAACAGCTTACTCTGCAGGAACGCCACGCATTTCTCGAAAGGTTTACGACTCATTTGGAGCTGTGGCAGCAGTTATAGAGCTTTGTGCCCTGAGAGTATGCAAGTCAATGTACAGAGAGAATTCAGTGGGAGTCTCAGTCAGTGAATGAACTGATGATATGACTTCGAAATCAATAAGTTGCTGTGCTGTACCAGAGATTTGACTGAGCCGATGCAGAAAGCACATCCCTTCCCTTGTGACTCCTCACTGGAAGATAAAAAAAGAAAAAGCATTGTGTGAAGTCATTGTTGAGATACTGGGGGGATTTTCACCACAGTAACTTCAATCAAAAGTTGGTTTAACTGATATTTATGAGCCCTAGTTCTGAGAGATTATCGGTAAAGGAATAGTTTGATATTTTGGGGAAATAGGCCACACTTATCAGTTTCTTTGCGGAGAGTTGGATGATGAGATCGACCCACCTCTCATGGCTGTAAATAAAAAGCTGCCATTTAGCTTAGCTTAGCACAGAGACCATTCAGCCTAGTTTCTGCTATTGTTGTTTTTGTTTTTACACTTCTTCCTGTTTTTATAAGGTTTTAAAAAACAACATATAACAAGTTAGTTATAACATATTATACCTTTTGACAGAGGCAAGCTAGCCTTTCCTTCATTTTGCTGAACTGAAGGCTATTATGAGCCCTAGTTCTTAAAGACTAAAAGAATAGCTTGAAAGAAACTTGGGGGAAATACACCCATTCCTTTCTTTGTAGATGTATGAGGACATTGACACCACTCTAATGGCTGTATGTAAATATCTAACTGCTGTTAGCTTAGCCTAGCACAAAGACTGGAGGACAAATCAGCTAGCTTAGTTTTTGTTTGGCTAAAGGACAGACTAGCCTTTCTCCGTTTTTTCTGTCTTTGTGAGAGACTAAGCTTACTGGCTGCTAGCAGTAGCTTCATATTGACTGTACACACATTAGCATGATAATCCTCTGATTTTACACTCAGAAAGCAAATAAGCATTTTAGCTAGCATTTCGCTAGCAAGATATAAAGTGTTTAGTTAGTAGCACTGAGATATTTTGGATTTTTAGCTTATGCTAGCACAAAGACTGGAGGACATTTAGCTTTTCAAAAGGGTTTAAACAAACAAGATATTAGCTGTTATTACATTTTAGAGGTGTTGGTATGTTTTGTTTCTTTTGGACAAAGGCTGGCTGGCCTTTTCCTGTTTTAAGTCTTTGTCAAAGGCTAAGCTAACTGGCTGCTGGCAGTTAGCAGTTGCTTCACATTTACTCTATAAACATTGAGTTATATTGATCTTCAACTTTAAACTTGTGAATAAGCACTTTCTCAAAATGTTGCAACTTTTTAATGGAACAGATGCCCAGATTTTCAGATAAATGTTTGTTTTTGGCTAGGTAGACTAATGTTGATGCCAGGGTATGCTACTTTTTTGGTGTGCTCAAGTTTTCTAATTGACCTTTTTTCATTGATAAATTCTTTTACAGGTAAAATTGAAACAGCCCATCACTCCAACATTCGGGAAGAATCAAGCAACAGCCAGGCACCAGGGTATGTAGTGTACTAATATGCAATTTACAGTAACTTGTATAACAGCTGAGTTATTAATTGAGTACATTCAAAAACGCCCCTAGGATTCCAACAAATGCACAATTATGCTGCTGTGCTCATTATGTAAGAGTTGAAACCGAACTGAGAAACATTAAGTGCTCTCTGTGCTGAAACAGAAATCCCCCCCGCGCCTGATCGATGCTAGAACAAGTGTGACCACGGGGTAACTGCAAGAGGCCAGGTTAGGCAGAGGGACAACAACAACTTATTTCAGGGCTGACTTGCCACACAGTGTACCTGCCTTCTAATCAGCTCCTTGCAGCAGTGTTGCCCCTGTCCTCTTTCAGATGCTCCACGCTGACTGACTGGATGATCACTTTACAACAGCCCCCCCCCGAAACAAAGTCAGTCCCAAGTAACAACTGCTGCCGACTGTTGTGCTTCGGTATTCTGGCAGGATTTCAGGTAAAGGAAATGGGTACTATTAGGCCTCGAAAGAAGGTGAGGAAAAGAGATGAGGGAGGTGGAACGATAAGGAGAGATGCAGACTGATTGGAGAAGGAGCCCTGTTAATCTTTGCACACGGCAGCCCCACACAGCCTCCTTGGTTTGATCTGAGGTTTGATCTCCCAACCTTGTCCTTGTTTGTACATAGATTATCCCAGCAAGGCTCGTGGCTGCCGGTAGAAATCAAAGCAATCCGTCTATGGTGGTGTGGAAAGTGTAGGTGTTTTAATCACACGCCTGATTACCTGAGTATTTTTGTATATATTGTCTGTTGCTTTAAGTTGACATAAGGAGAAGTATAAGCATGTTAGCAGAGCATTATTAATTATAATTCATCTCCATATGGTCTCTCATATCAATACGATTGTTAGTTTGATCAAGCCTTGCATGGTCAAGGTGCACGTACACAAATTGGCCAAGACCACCGATGAGTGGAAGAAAGCAACACAAATCCTTGCAGGACTGCATCCGGATGTGTCTCATTTTGATGCTGGCTCAGCTGTCAGTACATTTTAATCATCGATTCCACAATCTAAAAACCAAAAATGAGAGAAATTCAGAAATTCCAACCACAATTATTCCAACAAGAATTGACCCGGTTACACCGCTGCTAGCACATCATCCCACCGCTTTCTCATCATTTCCCCCCCTCTCTTTCTGCTTGTTGCCGACGACCTCCTCACAGACGTAGTTTTAATCAGACTCGGGGTCTCATTGCAGACACTAAGTGCCCTCTCCCTCCATAAAAGTCACATTTAACAAACTTTAAAAGGCCTGACGTTAATTAGCAAATGATAATAAAATTGGATCTGGTGCTCCAAGGGCCTTCATGTTTAGACAGGCTGGCCAATTTTCACCCCCGCTCGCACTTACTATTTAGATAAAACTCATGAGGATGAGGAATAAATCGGGAGGGTGGTGACTTCAGGGGGTATTTGCCATATGGCCTCTGGGAGATTATTAAGGTCAGCTGTTGATTGGGAAAACAAGGGGTTATTTGAGCTCAGCTAGTGGAGGTAATGAGAGAAGCTCTTTCAGGGGGGTGGGCACAAGTTGGCATGTGGCCTTTTATTGAGACGTAGCAGTGATAGCAGAAAGTGGAACAATGTGTCAGAAAGACTCGAGTCCTCCGTGACATCCCCAAGGACACATTTTCTTTGTTCCTCAGCTGTAATCACGTTTGCAAAGTGGTGCAGTTCTCACCTTGTCTCTTGTTTTCTCCCTCAAAACGAAAATAAATAAAAAAAACAAAAAAAACACACAGCAGATTATCCACACAGCGTTCGAGGGGTTATCCCAAAGTGAGAGCCAGTCGCCATGGTAACAGGCAGCAGGTGTAAATGCAGCCCAGGCAGCCAGTGAGGGGCGGCGGCGGCAGCGGTGGCAGGCAGGGGGGGGCAAGAGAGTATCAGTCAGGGCTGAGAGGGAGAGCCAGTCAAGTTGCTGCGTCTCCTGAGAAAAAGCAGAGAAGTGGCTCCGGGGTGGTGCAACATTCACTTTACTGTGCCAACGTCAATTATTGACAGTGTCAACATTGTCACACACACAGTCGGGAAAAAAGCCTGCCTTGTGTGTGTATATGTGTGTGTGTGCGTGTCAAAGAGGAAGAGAGAGAGGGAGAGAGTCTTGTGAGACATGTGACAGCGGATCGTTTGTTTTGCCTTCATACGTGTAGATGAAGAGGTGGAAGGAAGTCGCACCAGTCCGAGCGCTTTGGGTGCGAAGACGTGGGCGACACCTGGTCAGGACTCTCCCATTACCAGACAGGTAACTGATAACACCTCTTGTATAATGTTCTTTTTATTCACACTGAGCTCAGGATAAACCAAGAGACAGCGATCGTAAGAACATTGTGATGGATCTCAGTAAGTCTGTACGTGCTGGGGAGTGCAGTGCGTTGCCCCTGGACGCTGAGGTGAAATTAAGTCTTCTAATCCTGATGTTATGCTCGTATTTTGCTTTTCAGATGCTCAGGCCAGTGTCTCCAAATTTCTAACCATGATAGATTTAGTGTTTCACTGTTGGCTCGGTTGGACACCCATAATATCGGGCGAGCCAACAGCCTCATTCATCATCGCTGCCTTGAGAAAAAGTTATAAATTCTCTTTAAATGTTTCGCACTTAGAATAGAAGATTTTCCTTTGCGTGTCATTCGGTTTCATTTTTGCTTGCCTCCTGGACGCCTAGACAATGTCCATGAATAATCATTTATGTTGCGAGCCATCCCCCGACTCATTGAGACAGAGCAGCCCAAGAGATCAAAGATGAGGAAGTTTTTTGCCTCAACTTATCATTAAAGAGAAAACTCAGCCCCGCCGTGTTATTTTGTCTGCCACCGGGCACAAAATCCTCCAGGAAAACGAGGCTGGCCGGCGATTCGATCTGGGGGAATTGTTTGTTCCACTTTTTTGAGTTCAGAAAAGAACAGAAAATGCCCTAAAGTACTTGAAACAGCGGGTTTAATGTATCAGAGAAAAATATAGCAGATCCAAGCGTCTGTAAACAATGCCCTCTGAATGCAGAATAGAAAAAAAACCCACAGAAACTGTGAACATCAACACCAAAGCGACCGGCTGATGTCAGACCTCCTGACTGTACGGAGCATTATGATGGCTGATGTCAGTGTCTGTGTGCACACCGCCTGCAGCAGCGTTTACCCAAGGCAATGCAAAATAAGACATGTTGTACAGACGACAAACTAACCGTTGCCTCGTATCATATTTAACTGGGCTAAATTGCCTATAACCTTAAAGGGACAGTTCACCCCAAAATCCAAATGACATTTTTCTTCTTACCTGTAGTGCTTTGTATCCATCTATAGTGTTGAGATACCAGCTGTTTGTCTTTTCTGGAATATAATGGACATAAATGGCTCAAAACTCCAAAGAAATACATTTTAAAAACTCAACAGTTATGTGTACTGTATAATGACCCGGTTACTCAAGACAATCCATGGACCTTGTTGTAAACAGTTTCATGTAGAAACAATCTCCTTTATCCCAAAATAGACCCGCTAAATGTATCATCACGCAGAACGAAGCATGACTCTGCTCACGGACTTGTGGAGGCTCCTTCCTGTGACAGCGCAGGATTTAAACATTAATGGCGTTTTCCTCGGCTGAGCCTTGATGCAGGGGTTACCAGCCTTTTTGACACGGAGAGCTCCCTCAAGCAGAGAGAGTAGTATGGAGGGCAATAAATTGATCACGGATGGCGTCATTCTCCGATCAAAAGTAAAAATTGGATGGTATAGCATAGTATAAAATGCTGAAATGGGGGAAAGTAAAAAAATTATGTGTGGGAAACACTGTTATAAATTCAATAGGTTACATGGATTAGGAGACAGTCTAGGTTTAAGTGATCAATCACAGGCAATTTAGAATGTGTAATATAACACAGTATGATAAATATGTATTTTTGATTTTGGGGTGAACTGTGCCTTTAATTACCCGTGTCTAATTGGTGTATTTGTGTATGAATTTGATCAAAAATCGAGAAAGATATCAGCGGACTACAGTAAGCATCTATAAAAGAGATAAATAACAGAACATTTTGTCTTGATAGTTCACTCTCTTCGGTGAATATTATTATGTAGACAGCCGCAAGTTTTTATGCAAAAAAGCTTCGACTACAAACGCGCTGTGTTTTTTCCCGAAACGATGACTTCCATGGTTTATGCAGCATTGATAAATGAGACATCAGTGAGGTGTGTCACATCGTAAAAAAAAAAACCTGCAGGCAACAGGGACGTATCAGCATCCCTCCATGCTCCGTAAACACCATCAGAGTCCTCTAGTCGAGGACCAGGGTCTTCCCCCCCCTCTCAGTTTCTGTTGAAGATAGAGTCTCATTGTGATTCTGCGAGGGATAAGTCACGCTGTGTGCTGGCTTCGCCTGCTGCTCCTTCCATTGCTACTGGGGCATTCACTGTGTCAAGCATGGGGAGAGTCATCTGACTAAAGAACAAACAGCAAAGGCCTGAAGAAAGACAAGACAGCTGACATTGCTATTGAAATGTAGTATTAGAGAGATGTCATATTGTCAGTACCTCACGCTGCATGTGTCAATATATGCGCCGTTTCCTGTGTTTTCCACTTGAAAACGGGAGCTCAAAATTGCCAAGATGAATGTACAGCATGTGTTTTAATGTGTTGATTAACGACCGAACGCTTCACAAAAGACATTGGCAGCAACAGGAGGGCGGGATGGGGTTTCCATGCATAATTAAGGATATTTATCACATAGGATCTCTTTTATCCACACGCTGTAGGTGCCAGAAAAACTCAGCTTTCCGGCCAACGAAGGGGACAGACCTGTGGGATGGCAAGCTCTGCGGAGAGGCTGGAATACCAACAGGGTGTCCGCTTTCCCTGGAGGCAGTCAGGCCGATGAGCTCTCCGCGGGGACCAGCTATGACCCCCACAGGAAGTCCCCTCCGATGAAAACAACCAGCACGGAGCCCCTCAGGCACGGTCCGCGTCGAACAACGTCTGCTGAGCCCTGCAAACCGCACACTCTGCTGCAAGGGACGAGCAGCACAGAGAAGTCGTACACTCCTTTGCATAGGACGAGCAGTGTTCAGCCTATAAGGGCGACGGCCCCGCTGTGCAGAACAAACAGCAGCTCACAGCCCTCACACGCACAGTCGAGCTCTGCCGTGACGACAATCATCCCTCAGAACAAAGCTGGCTTCTCCTCCATCACCATCTCCTCCAGGAAAGTGAGCAGATCGTCCAGTTTGCCTGGCTCCGACACCCAAAGCCACTCGTCCCGATCCCCCTCTCCGCCGATGGCACACCAGTCGAGAGACCCGAACCCCATGCAGGTCACAGTGCAGAGGAAGGCCACTATAGTCAAAGTGACAGAGCAAAGGACGATGTCCAGCCCTGGCCCGAGCAGAAAAAGTACCGGGGCCCCACCAGATAGCAGTGCTTTGGACACAGTGGTCCACAGAAGAAAGGCGACCATAATCAAAGTGACAGAGCACAGGGAGAGCTACAGTCTGGCCAAAGTGGGCTCCGGGACGAGGCGCCCAGAGAACAGGCACAGCTACACAGATGGACTGTACAAGGGAAACAGCATGTGGAGTCAGGGAAACGTTTCACAGCACAATGCAGCACCTTCATATCACCATCTGGATTCGACAGCACCAAGTGAATCCACTTCAGACGCAGAGAGAAACGGTGGAGCGCTACACAGGTCCACGCTGAACCTCTTTGTGAGCACCCCCCTGCCATAGCAGCGCCCGCTCCCTCAGAGGTTCCTCTGAGGGCAGTTGGAAAGAGATCGGACAGGCCGCACAGACCGCTGAGCTGCTATGGCAATGTGTTCGGACACACTGAGCCAAGCGAGGAGAATGTGACTCGACCGACTGCCAGGAAATTGAGCTTTGGGCTCGCACATGAGACCAATATCAACCCTGTGAACCCCGACAGTAGTTTCATCAGCCCTCGACCGGCGGTGAGAGAAGCAGGTCGGTTTGTGGCAGACGCCCTCGAGCCAAACGGAGGCGAGAAAGAGAGGTTGCCGCCAGAGAACGCAGAGAGGAGAGTGTCCCCCTGCCTGACTCTCATCAAGGCCCCGGGTATGTATCTCTGTCCCACTCCGACAGTCTTCTTGTCAGCACACAGCCTCCTTTTGTCTCTGATCTCCATTTTCAAAGGATGGCGATGTCTAAATATACACTTCCTTTGAGCCGTTTGAGTGCTCCGGCTCGAAGTTATTACACACACTTCGGCGTCCTGGGACTGAACTCTCAGGTTTGATATTGTCTTTCACCTTTGATGTCTTATTGATGGGCATAATTAGATTATACCGAGTCCTTTATCTGCTGCCTTGAGAGCAAGTGACACTCCACGCCAGATAGCTGCGCCGCTGTCAAGCGGCGTCGTTCGAGTTTGCAGAGGCCCCAGCTGCACCTTCAGACGCTCGCTCAATTTTCACCTTCCTTTTATTTACCCACGCACCTCTTTGCATGCATTATCTATTCTAGTCACCCATTTTCACTGACAGCACAGGGGAGGAAGAGGAATCACACGCTGCTAAACATGGTGAAAATAAGGTCTTAGGATGAGGTGTTGGAATCAATTTGCGCATCCCGATCCTGCAATGCAGCGATTGCGTCGGGGTGTGTCACATTGTGGGGACTCATTGGCAAGGTGGGGGGCCAAAAAATCCAGTCTCACAAAGTTTTCTATTTACTTTAGAGCTGAGACATGGTTTTTTGTTAATGGTTTGGACTTTGGCAGAGGTAAAGGCTAGTGAGGTTAATTAGCTACAAAATTCTGTTGAATGCACTTATTTGCTTTCTAAACCGAGAACCAGATGAGAATATCAATACCTTTCTCAGGATTGTCTCTTGATTATGAAATTAAAGTCAGAGGACGGTTAGCTTAGCTTATTATAAAGACCAGAAATGGAGAAACTGGGTTAAAACAACACCTCTACAGCTCATGGTATATCTAGTTATCTTTGTTTGACTGGGTGCATGAGGATGACAAGATGATCAACATGATGATAAATGAGCTTTAGACGTACCAGGGGGCCTGTTTTCACCCTGCTTCCTGTCTGTGTGCTAAGCTAACCGTCTCCTTGCTATAGCTTCCCATTTAACGCAGATATGTAAGAGTGGTGTCGATCCTCTCGTCTAACTTTTCACAAAAAAAGTGATTACTGTAGATGTATTTCCTCAGTGAAGGCCTCCACGGAATGAACGCAGAGATGTGTTCAAGTGTTTTCGGACGAGTTCAAGTCTTATCTCAAGTTGTCCAAGTCCTTTATTTGGCCAAATTGTATTAATTTATTTGTCCAAATATTGGAAATCCAGTGTTGAAAGTCTGATGTCAAGACTTCAGGCAGTCAAGTCTTAGCCCTAGTTTTTGAGACTTAAACATAAGTCACGGAACTTTTAACTGCTAGTGTTACAGTCTCAGTTTAATACTGACGCCTCTATGTAACTATGTAAAAAACAAGAAGATTGGCTATTTCTGTACAGTTATAGTTGTTTTTAATGTCTGTCACAGGGTCGGCCTCTGACTTATCAGCCTTGTAAAATTCCTAAAAATAAACCTGTTTTTCCACCGCGGACTGCTGAGGAGTCTCACAGCCTGAGGAAAAAAGCCGATCTGTAGTCTGGTTGAAGCGTACGGCACGGAAACTGGTTTGTTTACTCTGTTTCACCGTAGTGCAGTAATTTATCTTACACAGCCACTAATAGATACATTTCCTTAACATGCATCCTCCAACCTGCTGTTAGAAACACACATCAAAATCTTTATGACAGGAGCCCGTGGTGCTCATACCGCTTTCATCCACGGGGGGCGCCAGAATCAGCACGCACAAAACTTCCGTGTGGCAGCTTTAAGTCGCCCTTCGATTATGTAAAATGGCTGAAAGAGTCAAGAGCTCGAGCTATTATTTAGGAGTGCTGAATATTCAGGTGAATTAGTAATACGAGGAGGGAGTTTTTCTGCTGAGCGTGTGTGCGTTTCTTTATTCATGATGTCTTTTCTCTGCATGAAATTATTAATTATTCTTTAATCACATTCATTAACAGTGTCATCAATTAATTACCGCGGCCTGCGGCAACATCATTTAAATTCAGCGTCTGATGCAGTCAACCTCCGAGACGAGGCAGGACATCGTGAAATCGCGTCGAAATCTGCCCGTGGTGCACAGCGGCCGAGCGGCTGGATGTCAGCCGGCGACGCCGTTTTACTTACCCCTCAGTAACATCAAAGTCCTCTCGCAATTTCAGATGCCCACTCGAATCAGTCCCCAGAGGAAGTGCTCGCCCTCAACGCGGCTGCCATCATAGCAAATATCAAACTCCAAAGACAACTCAGCAAGAAGAAAACGCCAAACGGCCGCTCTGAGAAGGACTCGGCGCCACCCGAGGGAAACACTGGTATTATTACCTCTCTCTTCCCCTCACATGTAACCATAATTCCTCACCTTATAAAACATTGATCTTTGTTACAATCAACTGAAAATGGTGCAAGCTTGACACTTTCTTTCCAGGGCTGCATCTTCCGTTGAATCAATACTGATACAGAGAAATTCCTCGTCTCTTACACACCGCGGCCGTTTGATTCATGCCGAGAAGTAATGTGTCGCGGCAGGCCTGGAGGGGCTGTTGAGCAACTGTGCATTGCGCTCAGGCGCGCGAGGCCGGAGCCAGGTGTAAATGAAACGCAAACAATTTGATTTCCTTCTGCCTTCGTGGTGACAGATGAGGGGAGCCCACATCCGGACCGGAGCCCGGTGCAGCGCCACAACAAGCCTCACGCTGCCTTCGTTCCTCTGACTCCCGACCCGGAAAGGTCACCGGAAACGTTGTCTCTACAGGTGAGCTCAGAGGTATTTGTGAGATTTATGGCACCCTTTAGAGAAATGTAGTATACAGTGTGTTCAAGGGTTCAGTTGAACCGAAGACTGATGTTCCTGCCTTGAATTGCTCAATCTTCTCTTCTCCACACATGAATGATGTGAACAATGTCTGTTTTTGCAAGAAAATGTGCATGATTGCCACATTATAATCCCTAAAATGGTGCCTACTTGTACAAAGTAAAACGAATCCTTTTGCATTTTAAGTGAATAAGCGATTTTGACCCTGAAAATAAGAAGTGTCTCATCTCCATTTATTAGTATCACACAAAAGTTTTAAAACAAACTTTTGTATTTAAAATCATTTTTTTTTCTGTTGTTTCTTCTAATGAAAACGAGTGAATGATCCTATTGGAAATACAATTGGCAAGAAATGAATAACACCATGGCGATAAATACCGACTGACATGTTAGTTATGGTGTTAACGAAGAGGTACAAACAACCTGTTTTAGGATTTATTCTGTTTCTGGATGATCTAACACGCACGTCACATCAGCCCACCAGCATTTTTGTTGTTGCTTGACAAATGAAGACACCAGGAGGGTTAAATGTGCTGGTCAGTCCGTCTCTGATGGGACGTTTCACTCCAACATTTTAACTGATTGCAAGATGGAAGAGTTTATATCTGTGTTTAAAGTTGTTTGAAATTACAGCCAAAGCATTTACAACCAAAATGCAGTTGCAGCTATTAAATGCACTAAAATATCTGGTTCATCTTTAGTTATGAGCCATTTAATGTTTATTCAAAGCAAAGGTGAGCATCCTAGTAGCTCTAGGGCTGAATTCCGGGGTGGTGGTTGTGTGTGTGGGGTCGGACTTAAATGTTTTGTCAAGAAGAATAATATGTTTTCTGGTGTTGGCAGGAGGCGCTGCAGAGGTCCAGACCAGGCTTCATCAGTCGTTCCCAGGGCAGAGTGCGAGAGCTGGAGCGAAGGACGCAGGAGAGGAGGGAGCTGGCGCACTCGGTAGACCCACAGTCGAAAGCCGCTCTCCGGCAGAGGAGAGTCCACAGGGCCCGATCTACCTCGTTCAACGGTACATGCCAGCTGAACCCCCCCGCACGTCTCTCATCCACTGTACTGCCCATTGTCCCGCTGCAGCTGCAGTGGATGTTTGCCACGTGAACAATCACACACATACAGACACAAAACAAAGAGCAGCGGGGGGTGGTTTCAGCCAGTGTGTGTTGTTTTTGAAGGCCCGTGCAGATATTTTTGCATTAAGCTGCTCATAGGTAGCATTTTGCTCAATTATACAAAATATTCACGCTCGTGTTTGGCTCAATTAAGTCCTCTGGCGAAACCCAAAATACTGAGCAAAGGTAATACACAGGGTCGTCCACCACAGTGACTCAGTGTCAGGCAAATTAAAGGACAAGTCAGTCATTATCTACTCAGATTTGTGCCGATTGGAAAGTCGGGTAAAGTTTTGTAGTCCGCAAAACATGTATGGAGCCTCACAGCACAACAGCCTCGCGGCATTCTCCGAAGCAACTGAAGTTGATGGGGACTTTTTATAAAACGGAAAAGAAACAGCTGAAAAATGACGTGACATCGCTTCATACATCTTCCCCGGCATAATTCCAAGTACCCAGAAGCCCCGCGATCCCAAATTGATTTGAAAAAACATCGTTTACACCCTCGCCGCACAGTTGAGCTCGCGCGCCCGCTCCACATGGGGTGCATGCTAACGCTTTAAGCTCGGCAGCTACAGTGAAGATTTCGGTTTAACAAGGGTGTAAATTTTTACGTTTCAAAACAAGTCCCTGTCTTCGTCAGCTGTTTCGGAAAATGCTGCAACGCCGCTTTGCCCTGAAGCTCCAGAAATGTTCCTGTACATATCCTGTACTGAGGAGAGGAATTACTTTACAGAAACTCAAAGAACAGCTAAATGAATCAATAAAAAAAAAACACATGGAAAATGTACAAAGAAAATCACATATCACATGGTAATATAAAATGGCATTGAATCTAATTTAAGGCTAACTGCAAGGAAAAAAAACAGAAAGGAAAGAATGAGAAGGGAGCTGGCACACAATAAAGGGCATTTGAAGTACAATATGCTACGTTTGTGTATACTGTACATATGCAGGCGCCGCTCTGTTGAATAACAAGGTCTGAGAGTGATTGCCGGAATCGGAATTCAGTGAAAATATGCGTGTCCTTCAAATGTCATTAAGCTCGCGGTTGTGGTGTTCTGCCTGATGAGGCATCCATTCAGTGTGTCAGTGCTGCACAGTAAACAATAAAGAATTTAAATTAGCGGCAGAGAGTTTTTTACAGCTCTTTCTGCCCTCTACTGGCCGTAACGGAGACATACACCACTGGGTCAAGAGACTGATTCAGACTAGTTCAGAGAGTTTTAAAAAAAGATGACATGACTTCATTGATGTCCTAATCCGTGTGATGATCTGATACAGTGTTGGAATTCGCAGATGTCTTGAGAAGTGAGCAGAGAAGGTGGAATTCGTGTTCTTACTTGGCATAATCTCGTCTGTTCTTTTATGGACTTTGCAATACCATCTTTTTTCCCTGTAACAGAGGAGGCTTTCAGTCTCTTCTAATACCAGAAAAAGCTAGAGTGATTCACTGCCATGCTTTTGTGCGCCTGTGTGTGTGTGTGTGTGTGTGTGTGTGTGCATGCTCGTGTTTCCAGATAACCTTTTCAAACCCAGAGATAGAGCCATTACCGGGCAAGAGATGCAGCTCAGATCCAAGCGGTGAGTTCCATCTCAATCTCTGCCGTTGTGTCTGATGCTTCTTCTTTGTAGGCAGATTCAGTCCTTATCTCGCGGACTGCTCTCGCATGTGAAGGCAGGGCCGGTATCTGTGACATCTCTATACAAAAAATGTGCTGCTGTTGTTTCTATGCTGAGACTTTTGCTCTAAAAATGCTTTTTTTCTCTCTCTCTTCCTTGTCTCACTTGTCTCTTTTTCCCCCCTTTCCTGACAGATCCACACATTGATTAGGATGAAATGTTAGACTGAGGTGTTAGATTTTGGATTTACACTGACTGTAGAGTTGCATACAGTTGATATACAGTAAGCAGTTGCATAGAGAAAGCGATAGACTGTTTCCCAGCATTGGAAAATGTTGAAATTAAACTTTGAAATTGCTTTTTTTAAAGGTTTCTGGTTGACTTGTTTTGGGGTTATAAATGTGTTTTGGTTATTCTTCATAAATATCAACCTCAAGCTTTCATTTTTTCTTTACCAGCAACTCTACCGACAATCATAAAAGGCCGAAAATAATAATTGTGTTGCAGAGCGCAAGCAGAGGTGAAGAGGAAAAATGAAGAGAAGAAGAAGGAGGTGTGTTTGAGCAACAGGCAGCGAGTTGAACTTTTCAAAAAGGTAATGTTTATGTCTTTTATAACCGATATCCATCAAGGTCCCACCAACCTGTCGTCAAGCATCATTCAGACCCACATGAGTTTATTTAGTAAAATGTTACAGCGAGGTACACAAGAATGTGAGTATTTACAAAGGAGCGAGTGAGGAATGTATCAGGAACTACTCGAAGATTAATGAAACGTTTGTGAGGAAGGATTCCTGAATAACTGTGATTGAAGGACTATAATGATGAGTTACTAGTTAACTGACTGGGAGAGAAACAATATACTGAGTAGTTACTCAATTGACTCATTAAATACTAATTACTTAATCATTAGTGACTTTTTTGTGCCCCTTTTAAGTGAGCTGAAACATGATACTGAGTAGTTACCAAGTAGCCTCATTAAATGTGTTCATTCATTTAGTTTCAAGGTGTAATTTGTAGGAAAAGCTGATCATTGAGTCTCTTACCAGCACATCAGATACTGGTGCCTTGGGGTGGCTGACAAGTCGATCTACAATCCTAAAGCATCACTATTGGACGAGTTGAGAATGAGACACAAACATCAACTTTTCTTACAAATAGCACCTTTAAAGAGTAACTAATGATGAAGTAATTAGTATTTAATGAGGCTACTTGGTTACTACTCTGTATTATGTTTCACTTTTCCTGTAGATGCACAGAAAGAGTAACTAATGATTAAGTAATCAGTAATCAATGACTCGTTTTAGCCACTCAGTGGTTGGTTCATAGGTAATCAGGAAAAACTCGTGAAGAAAGTGGTCAGTATGTCGATTCACAGATATGTATGAACTAGTAATTACCTAATGATTCATTAATGTACTATCTCCCAGTTTGTTCTGTGCTAACTCATGATTATCTACTATATAGTCCTCAAATCACAGTTACATAGGAATTACTGATTGACAGTTTTGTGCTCTCTCCTTAGTAACTACTCAGATCTTTTTGTACCTTATTGTGAAGTGTTACATTTTATTTTTTTTTCCCAAAGTTTCTGATATGCCAGATATGTTGGCTGTAATTGGGAGACATGGAGAATATTTCTATTTCATGGAATGGTGCAGCCATAAACAAGTTTCAATGAAGAGGGAACCTCATACATAATATACAGTTGCTGTCAGACAGTGTTGAATGAGATGAATTTTTCAAACTGTGTATCAAGGAGTAAATATAGTAAATAGAATAAGATCCATCTGACATCAGTGCGAACAGACTGATATCTATGCTCCAGCGGCCGCCTCTTAATATTTAATCGCCACACACGCCTAGTTTGACCTCCCCGAAGTTGTTATACATAAATATGTACGCAGAAATTATGCACTGAATCACCAAATATGAAACATGAAAATATGAAACAAAGCAAATAACCCCACAGCTCACCACACCGCTAACAAGTGCTTGCCCGAGACGCTGAGCAGAACATTAATTGTGTACATGACCCACACGCAATTGAGCAAGTAATAACACACCTTTCTCCTACAAGCTCAATTAAACCTCGCAAAGGGGTGAAGCATTTCGCAGTAATGGCCAACGCTAAAGGCCTGGAGTAATAATCCAGCCTTTTTCTCTCTCCTCGCAGCGGAGTAGCTGCTGGAAATAATGGCTTCACATCACCTACCGACTCCATTATGGTTCACTGAGGAGACTGGTGTTGGGTGTGACCAATGAGGTTGAACTTTAAGGATGTTTGTACACAAGCCTCAGAGGCGCGCGCACACACACACGCACACACACACACACACACTATTTTTGTATCAGTATCAACAAAAGTTTAACTGACTGGAAATGTACCATTTATTAATGATGGTTATTATAAAGTGTTGCTCCAAAATCAAATATTGCATCTAATAACTTTTCTATACAAACATCTCAAACCATTATTAGTGCAGATAAAATGCATTAACAGCTGGTCAAACCAAATGACCCTCATAACAACAGTAAGTCAATCATTGGTCATCATGAAAATCTGTTGTTTTGAATCAATAATACAATTTATAATCCCTGAAAATGTAACTTTAATCGAACTGCACTATTTTTTTTAAAGTAATCTCAGCTGATTATAGTTCATACCAATAAAATAGAAAACAAAAACTATATATCGTCATTGATCGTGCACATTTTCTTCCTCTGAAACTATTTTTAATGAGCTTTAGGATGAACACGAACAGGCGCAATATCACATATACAGTGGTTGTAAGACTGCAGATTGTTTCGGGGTTTGCTCCACTAATTTGGGGGAAAATGGGACACCAAGTCAGTAAATATCAAATTAACATTTCAAGGTACATCTCCCTGTTTGAGAACATGTCCATGTGTTCCTTCAGTCCCGTTACATTGAATATTGGAGCTGTTGAAGGATTTCTCGAGCTCGTCTTTGCTTTCAGAACAATGTCATGGTTATTCCACCAGAGGTCGCTGCTGCCAAACTTTTGCCAGTCTCTTGCCCTTCTCCCACAAGTTTGATTGAAAAAAAGCTGAAGAAACTTCACCTCAGAGGCATTCTCAATTAGTGAAGCGAGCCTTATCAGTTCTTTTATTTGCCGTATTATACCGATAAACAATGACCACCCGTTACAGAAAGAGTTTGATTTGCTGGAAGGAATTTCCTCTCACACACACGCTGAACCCTGCACCCTGCCCCTCATTATGGAGGGGGAACCGTGAACAGTGTCATTGTGCTGAGTGTAAGAGGCCCGTGTTCCCTCGTAAAACAAAAGGCCCCTCAGTGGCAGAGAGAGCTATACGGTGCGGTGCCACCATTCAGCCTGAGCTGCAGACAGCGTGGGTGCCCACACACACACACACACACAGCTGCTCCACCCGCGCTGCTGCTGTGGCAGATAACGCGGTCGAGGTGGGCCCCTGCCAGAGATCCAGCAGGTCCTGAAAGAGGAGCTGGAAACCTGAAGCCTGGGCTTTCACTCCTGTTTTTTGTACGGGGATTGTTTGATTCCCAATCGGAAGCTGGAAGAGAACATGTTTTTGCGTTTTGTGAGGACTGGACTGCTGATCTATAGTCCTCATTGTGTCATATTAACAGTATTCTGTTTTCTTGTTACAGAGGTTGTTGGATCAGGTTCTTCAGAGGGGCAACAGGTGAACTGCTGACAGCCGATGATGAAGATGAAGACGACGGAGGCCATAGCATTGTATAACACGCTGATGAAGAGAAGATTGTCCTTTGACGGGGCTGCGTATGAATTAAAATGTCAGCGTACGTTGCGATATAACTCACTCGTCCTTGAGCGCCTGTTGTCTTCTCTCTCGTATGCAGCACGTTAGCGTTACAGAGCACGACATCTGTTTTTCTGCCATTAGATAAATCCACGACAACCTTTCAGAAAAAAACCACAGAACATCATTTAACGTCGCTCACCGCCGTCTTTGAAGGTTTTTTTTTTCCAGAAGAACATCTGGATGAGATAATTTATTACAATGCACAATAAAAAATGAGTTTTAACTTGTTTCCCTCATTGTGACTCTTATTTTATTTCCCGATCCAGCAGAAGTCCTCGCTCATTTTCTGCAACGCCACACAAACATAACACGAACAGACAAACCTGATGATAAACGTCTTCGTGTGTTTGTTAATGTGTCATACAAATCCAGCAGATGTGTCCATCTTTGATTGTGTAAAGAAACAGAGCAGCCGTTTGTGACTACTTAAAGGCATATCATGTAATAAATCTGCAAAAAAACAGCTACACTTGTATGTTTTATTGAGTTATGTACTTAAATTAAGGCAAAAAACCAGTGTGCTCATTTGGTCATCTCCCCTTCGCCCTCTCCAGGAGGCCATGTTTCCGCCCGTGTCCGTGTGTTTGTTTGTTGTCTGGTTTGTCGCCAACCTTGATTTTCCACGGATTTCCACTCGGATGGAGGATGGATGGCAGCCCAGAGTTAGACCCCATTAACTTTTGGTGTGGATCCAGCCATTTTTTTTTCTCACTTTCTTTAAAACTCGCAAGATAGGAGGTTTGTTTTTGTGGAAATTCTGGTTAGTTTCTCAGGGAATCGTGCATGGATGAAAAAACGTAGCCTGTGTTTCATGGCCGGTATCTATGAGTGAGCACAATTTGACGGAGATCCAGATGAAAAATCCAGATTTAGTGGATTTAAATCTATTTTATTTGATGTCAGATATGTGCTCGACTGAATGCCTCTCTGGTTGTGCAGTGGACGGAATGTATTTGATTCACTCGTACGGGAGAGTCCTTAAAGATCCTGGATTTACCTTCAGCGCAGCACTAAATGATCTTCTGCAGTTTTTGAAAGACTGCCAAAGGTTTTTCATCGGAGAAAGACAGATGCTCATCCGTGGGGGTTCAGCTGTCCCAGCTGGCCTTGCGGTATGCAGTTACAAATGAAGATGGCCTTCTTACTGTATGAAATCATGTCTCAACATTTTCTTGGTGTATTGTCTAAAAGCAGTCACGAATGCGTTCGTATCTTGTTTTTCCACTTGATTGCAGTCCTCTTCTTTTCCAGAATCCTTCCCTTGATGGGATGCAGAGGAGCCTCTCCCCGCACGATAGAGCAGAGACGCAGCCACTTTTCACATGATCTCATGTGATGTGAAGCAGACAGCGGTACAAGGCAGAATCATTCATTATGCTTCACAGTCCCATCCAGGACAGCCTTCAACCGTCGTCCTCATTACGCAACCAATAAGCAAGAAAGGAGCCAGAAGTGGCCTCTGCCATCATTCAGTGCCAGCTATTAGCTGCCATAATGGAGGAATGTGACCCCTTCTCACTGGAAATGCCCTGTTAATGGACAGCGCTGATTTGAAAGGAGCCTTTTGTCTCTTGTCTTTGTCTCATGATGGACCGGGGGTCTGCCTCTGCAGATTTAGATTTGCCTGGTTTGATCCAAAGTGAATGTGCCTCAGAGCGCCTCGCTCTGCGCAGTGAAGGAGCTGGGCACAAATCAAAAGTGAGACGTGCGGGAATTATTTTATTTTTGGAGTAACAGACAACAGAGCAGATGCGCTTCACGGCGCCTAATTTGTTATCTTGGTCATTAGCCTCGAACGTTAGAGTTCCTTCATAGTCCAGCTGTTTTCATCCATCTGAATTTGCGCTGATGTCTTGGAGAAGACAGGCGACTGTTTTGGTAGACCTTATTTCACGTCAGCGCACATTATTGTGCATATTTGGATGGTAGACGATCATTAATAACACTGGAATGAGTTATTTAATGTTGAAAAGTTTAATAAGACAACTGCAGCTGGAGGAAAGTGATTTACTACCAAGACTTTACAACTCTTCACCGTCTTCACTATGCAAAGAAGCATAGAATTGAATTATTTTTTCTTTTACTTCATGTTTTTTATATTTATTTTAGTTATGGATGTCTTGGATGTTTCATTTGACTCCAAATGTGACTATAAAATTTGTCTCCTGCCACCCGAGTGAAGTTTTTTTCACCCCCTCAATACTGCATCAACACAGAGGTCGGGATGGAATAACTTCCATGACGCTGGGATTTATTATTGAGCACTATCTGTCCTGGCACACTAACAGAAAGCCCCTGTTTTTACCGCCCGCTCCCCTCTGCACCTTATCATCTTCCCCCAAGCTTCCCCTGCTTCTTAAAAAAAAAAAAAAAAGAGCAAAAAAAGATCAGCTCTTTGTAACACCCCACCAGCCGAAATGTCGAGTTCCAGTATAATCAGCATGCGGAAGGGAAATGCTCCTCAGTATTCTTTTTCAGTTCCATTCACATTTGATCCTAAAGGAAAGGGAGTTTGGAGAGGTTTCCTGAGCGTCATGACACTAGGCCCGCTGCACCCCATGGTTCCTGTATTTCAAACGGTGTCAGCCAGCAATTGGATGTGCTGCTGTGACTTTAACTTAAGTCTCCGTGCTGGAAGCGTACAGTACCTTTTTAATGCTGCTCTTTCATTTTCAGAGGAAAAAAAAGGGCTCTCAGGAGCCCGGCCTCGGCCTGCATGTGGACATCTCTGCCTGTTTCCTGCTTGCATTCTCCCTCTGAAGTGGTGGTGCAGTGCAGAGTGCAGACACTGAAGAGGGTACATGAGTCCAGCCACAGTTTTTTCATGTGCCTGAGTAATCTGATGACGAGGTGAGGCTGAACTGGCTGCTTGTGATTCTCATGAATATATTTTGCTGCTGGTATTTTGATTCTTGGTGTGTTTGTGTGTGTGCACAGAGGACACAAAGTCCATTTTTTTTGGGTGAGGAACCAAACACTCAGTGCCGGCCCAAGACTTTTGGGGGCCCTAAGCAGGATTTGATTTGGGCCCCCCCCCCACCACCACCACGGAGTCACCTGTGCTTGAGTCACACTACTGTCTCCCTGAGGGATACGTCCTTTTTCGTGACATCGCTTTACACTACCGTCTCTTCCACCTACTCTAATAAGACGACTGAACTTGATGCAGTGTCTATGCACGCGAGGTGTCTAGTTAATGCGCATGACTCAAACGCTGGCAGACACAGCAGTTGTAGGTATACTGATCATGAAATCAGAATCATCTTGTCTTGAATCATTCATTCATTTATGTCAATTGTTTAATTTATTTAAAATGTAAGAAAAAGCAGCCACTTAGTTTGCTTATGCCTCGGGCCGGCCCTGCAAACACTGCTCGCGTGGTGTCAACAGATTCAGCTGGATTTGCAAGTCTGATTTTCTTTCTTTTTTTCTTCACACACTGCTTCTCTCAGCTCACTCTGACTGTAACTACAACATGCATCCATAGTAGCATCTGTGACTGAGGGCTGTGCAGAATGTATAATTCAAGTTTTACTCCCAGTGCGGGCTGCCTCAGTGCCTGAGCTGCCTAACGAGCCCGTTGGGTCAAGTTGAGAACGAAATACCAAGACAGAGGCCGGAAATCAAATGGCTTGCTTTCAAAATAAAAACACCAAGTTCACGCTTTGAGTGCCTCACCTACAAAGTCATGTCAAGTTTTTCGAGGGTCTGAGGACAGGTTGTTGCTCAGTGTACAGATTGTAAAAGCCCACTGAGGTAATGTGATTGTGATTTTGGGCTCTGGAAATAAAATTGATTTGAACTTCTGTAAGTATGTATAGCCTACATGTACATACATCTGTAATCTTGACTCAAGGTCCACTCGGCAGCTTTTTTCAACCACCACTTCCAAGTAAGAGCGGGAGATCAAATGACTTTCTATTTTTACGGCCAACAGCTTGAAACACATTTGCTGCAGATATTCAATTTGTGGTAACACTGAACAAAGAAATCCTCACATTTGAGAAGCTAGAACGAGTGAATCGGGTGCTTTTTCATGGACTTTCAACAGGGTCTCACAGTGAAAACACAGTAACAGCAAAAGACAACAGAGCGAAGGTCAAATCATTCTGTTGTATAGCCTACGATCGGTCAAATGAGCAAATACATAGATAGAAATTCAACACAATAAAAACAAGGAAAAATAAAAACAGCCTATATACTTTTATTTTGACTGTTATTGTGCAAATATAGCTGCACCAGTGCATTGTAGAGGCTGTTTTGAGCTTTTATTTTGGAGGATGAAACAGGAAACCGCTCCCGTTCGTTTCCGGTAACTTTACGCGGCTTCTGAGAAGACTCCGCGCACCGGAGGTCGGCGTTAGGACCCCGCGGCGTCGTCTCATCGAAGCACATGGTCCCCACTCATAAGACAACACTTCTCTCCAGTAATTGTCCTGGAATTGATGTCATTCCAGTTGGGCGACAGAGACAACAGCGTCTTGTGTCCTCTCTGTCACTGTTTCCTCAAATCTTTTTCCCATCCCGTCTCTCACTTTTCCTCCGCGCGATGCGTCTTTAATCCTCTCCGAATGGGGAGAGCGCACGGAGTTGGATCAGCTGTCGTCGGGATTTCCTAACTACAGCAGCCCGCTCATATACTTGATCATATTTCAGGAAGTCACTACTTTTTTTTTTCTTTTTCTTTTTTTTATTGGTAGAGAAAGGGGGCTGGTTGTTCTCCCTTCTTTTGCACATCAGCTGTTGGAGGGAACCAGGCGGGTGGGGGGTGTTGTATGATGATGGTCGCGCTGCAGTGAAAGAACAGTTGGCCAGTCCCACGTCCGACGCTTTCAGCCGGGCATCATGAATCCCGGGAGCCAGCGGAGGCTGAAGTTTGTTATCCTGACAGCTCTTCAGGCTTTGTGCGTGTCCGTGCTGGTGTGTGACAGCGCGTTCTCCGCATCTGCTGAAGGTAAGAGGTGACGGCGCCAGATGTGCCTCGCGTTTTTTCGTGCGTAAAAGTGGTTAAAAAGCCCGTTTTATCAGCATGTAACGGCTCCTTTTTGCGCATGTGGAAATCATCTGCCTGCCCTGTTCCCTTTCTATTCCACTCTGCGTAATCTCCATTCATGCCTGGGTGCATCACATTCTGTATGAAAGCCTTTGTTAGTAGTACACCGCACTTGCACATCTGTAACACATGTTCGGGCAGAGTGCAACATCTCCACATCTCGCTCCCTCTCCCCAAATATACAGTAGATCTTGTGCGTGTGATCGCTCCGGCTCGCAGTCCATCCAGCGCGCAGCTTACCTCACAGGAGAGGAGACGCTGTATAATTGATGACGCTGAAACTCTTTTTTTGGTAATCAGTCATAGCACTGGAGGCATTGGGCTGGCACTTTCAAGCACACATCAAACATACTTCACCGATTCAATTATGGATGAATCCCGGGGTTATTTTAGTGGCAAACGTGAAATAAAAGTCACATTGTTGGGTTGAACTTTAAGTGGCTCTTTAGAAATCAGTAAATTGCATTTTGGTTTTTGTTTACTCTGTTATCCCAGCAACAGCTGAAAAATAACTGTGGGGAAGTGCTCAGATGTGGTGTCAGAGTGTGTTTGTGTCTGCCCCACGCTGATTGCAAAAACCCCCTTTGGGCTGCGGCTCATGACATCCACCAGTCACCAGTGTTCGTGCCCAAGGTGAGATCCAACAAGGACGCCACACACAGTACGTGCAACAGCGGTGGGTTGGAGGAGACCAGCCTTACAGAAGACTTTTTTACATCCAAACACACAGCCGGTCACGACGCTCGCTGCGGAACCCTGGGAATTAATTACCAGCAAGTGCCAATGTGTAAAAAGTGGGATTCAAAAGCGTGAGGAAGTTGTTCATTTATTCATCAACACTTCAGCAGAAGTTGGCCTTGATGCGTTTCGCCCCCACGGGGTTCAGACTCGTCGAAAACCATCATCGGCAGTTCAGTCGTGCGTACGGTTGGGGGGTAGAGTCTGAAAGCTGATCTTGTTTCGGCTGTATGTGTACTTGCTCGGGTGTTATTTGGGGTGATTGGGATACGTGGACGTGCAGGAGATGGGTTAACGTTTAAAAAGACAAAAATAATCAAATGTTGTGGACGTAAATGCTAAAAAACATCAGTGAAAGTTTTCATAATCAGTTAATCAAGAAGGTTTTGACCATATGTCAAAGATATCTGTCTACTGTGTTGCAGAGATATCTATTTAAGTTAGCATGCTAACCAGATAGCCGCTGTGTCGCTTTGTACCTGAAGAGATGATGATCTCATAGTCAGAACATCAACATACCTCCGGTGCTCTGAGCTCCCAGTTGGGGCCGAGTCTAACACGACCGCTAACTGCACGGCTAACTGAGCTAATTAGCTAATGGAAGCTGCAATTGACATTGTGGCCAAACCATGTAATTACATCGTCACATGATAACTTATGATAAAACCAGTCCGATAACATTTGGGAAGTTGGGAAGAACTGCGTCATTACATTATTTTATTTCCAGTCAAGTTTCTAAAAGTGTGTATGGGCGGGTGAGTAGATCCGGCTAATTTTGTACCCTGGAAGTCAAACTTGCACCACTGAGCAACTTTCATAGAAATGAGCAGGGCCACGCCTCCGACACCGTATCCAGTTCTCATGATACATCCTGCCCAGACGAGAAACGCTCCTTCTGTAGATGTAAAAGGCTCCTTCTAAGGGACGAAAACACAATGATTTGTAGTTTCAGGTGTTTGCACAACTGAAAACATCTGACAATAGATCCTCCTAAATCCCCCAAAACCATACGCACTGGACCTTTAATCATTAAGGTCACGTAAGCACGTACAAATGCCAAATAATAAATGACCATTTCAAGAGGTTGCCGTGGACTTTCAGAACTTATGAGTGTTTTTTCCCCTATTCTTTGGACTATTTAAAGACAAGACGATTGTTCGATTAATTAAAAATAATTAGTTGCAGCTTACTAAGAGTGGGAGTCATTACCGCTCGCTTTTATGAGTCTGCTGCAGACTGTGCACTTTTTGTCTTTGCAGTCAGGAATTTCAAGGCTGCTAAGAGAAAGATGGATCAGTTGAGCTCCATGCAACGTCATGTCGGCATACATATTTCATGAGACCGCTCCTTGAGCAATCCTGTCGGTTTTCCTCTCCTCTGTCTGTCTAGCGCGTCTCTCTGTCCTCGCCGGGGATGGCTTGTGAATGATTTCCTCCGATGGTTGACACACTCGGTGTCAGACAGTATTTACTAGCCAGCTGCACTGCCTCAGCCAACATGACTCTCTCCGCCCGAAGCGCTGCATGCAGCTTGCGTGCCGCACGGCTCAGACGAATGAAAGTTGAGCTGACAATGTATTTTTGGACCGTAGTAAAACATTCCTATAGCAAACAGTGTCCTCCCCCAGAGAGACATTATCACAGTGATGTGGCCCATCTCAAGTCAGAGGCATTTAGTGTCTTTCCAGTATGAATGGATTCAGATCTTCCAGATGAGTTGTTCAGGGTAGTTGAGACCCAAGAGGCTGGTGAGACGACTTGGCCAATGTGCGCTTCTGCATTAAGACAGATTGATCAACCAGTTGCTGTCCCGCAGTGGGGATATTTATATAGGAGGGAGGAAAATAACTGGACTGTGCTCATGTGGCCTGACCCTACATGTGTTGCATTAATTTCTTCGAAGCTGCCTTGGACTCATTTGACCCCCCGCCGCCCCTCCCGACAAAAAAGTTTAACGCACGAGCTGAAACCCGACGCTGGCTCTGGACTTTCTCATTGGACTTTCACACCCAGACAGGTCAGAGTTGAGCTCAGCACAGCTCTCCCGGAGCGTCCTCTCTCTGGTCTGGTCAAAGAGCCCAGTTGGCTCAGATATCTGTTGTCAGTGTCGGATCTATCTGGGTTAGTTCACGTTACACCCCATCAGCGTTTTTTAGAAAAATATCACGCACGGTTTACAAGCCTGTCCTGGTCTGTTCTTGTGTTCTGTTGCAGTACTTTTCGGTATAGCATAATAAATGAACAAAGCTGTTCTGGCTTACGAGGACACTTAATTGAACTGAGCTATATATATTTTTTTACTTTATTAGTGAAGAAAATGGCCAGCAGGGGGCGACTCTGGACACTGGTTGCAAAAAGTAGTCAGATTGTATCGTATTGTACTTGATTTATTACCTCAATGAACAGTTTCCTAATGGATTTACAGTCTCAATCGCTAGTTTCAAGTCTTCTTCAACACAGCGTGATGTCCGTTTCATTTCGAAAAACAGGGTATGTTCACAAATCGACGGATGACAGCTGTGTTCCTGCTATGATATGTCAAAATGCCTTCTGTTAAAAAGGTCCATCATGGCCAACATCAGTCTCCTTTTAGTTCCATCTTGGTCTCCATCAACTCCTTAGACAAATATCTAACTGTTGAGCCAGATCATTTCAATTTACGTTCAACTTTGGTTAGCTCAAATGAATGTCGTTGGTCTACCTTCGTTAGCTCAAAGTTAGCTATGCATCCCACAGATGCACGATTGGATTGGAATATGGACAATTTGGAGGCCAGGTTGATGCCTTCCAGATGTTTGACATATTCTTCGGCCCATTCATGAGCAGTTTTTGTAGTGTGACAGGGTGCTTTGTCCTGCTGGGCGTGTGCTGGTGCTATAAGGGGGTCTGCTTGGTCGGTGTCCACGTGATAGCAAGACCCAAGGTTTCTCAGTAAAACACTGCATTGTGACGAGATATGATCAGTGATATTCACCTCACCTGTTAGTCCTTTCAGTATGTCTGATCGGTGTATTATCACCATATGCTTCAATTCATTGTGTTTCTTGCGACTGCGAGATTGAATTTGATAAACATTAGAGCAGTTTTTCTCAGATATCATCTCGTGTCAGGCGTTTTTGATGTAATGATTTTCTTTGCAACTTGAAAATCATATAAGCATTTACTTTATTATAAAACCCAGCCAGCGGAGACAATAGGAATGAATTGCAATTCCAGATTAATGTACCGTGCTACATGGAAAAACATTCCCGTTTAACTAGATTCCATAAGAACTCGCAGTCATCGTCTTCCACCGAGATTTGAATCACAGAACTTTTATACCGTAGATCCAGATAATCTATCTTCCAGCTTGGCACACGCCATGGGGACGGATTTCCCCCCCTTCCTACTCAGCAACTAGAAGGCAAAAGCCACTATATGTGCCCTAATAGGCAATCGCGTTAACGGGAACAAGACAGGTCACCTCCTACCTGGGTGAATTTCTAACAAATTGGCCCAAACAAAGTTCTCCTGCTGCCAGTTTCTGCTGTCTGCATCTGTCTGAGTTATATTCCACAGGCGGACCTGTGATGTATTTTTAAGCGAAGCAGGCCTAGAGGCACATCAAATGGCTACAGACGAAAGTTTTCAAGTAGAACCTCGAGCAAAGTAAGATTGTTAAAAGTTTGTGTTGGTTGTTTTCAGGGTTTCGTAACCCAGTGAAGATGACACTTTTTTCTTTTGGTCCGAAAAGCAGTCCCACAAAACAGAAATATTCAATTTACAGTGAAGTTAGAAAGTAGAATCAGCAAATCCTCACATCTGTACGGAGGCCCGGAAGTACCATTAAGAAAACAAGCAAACATGGGAGTGACTCATTAAGTCAGCATGAAAAATCTGGACTGTGTATTTCTTTTCTCCGTGAAGCCTCCTGAAGCCAAGAAAAAATCATGTTTTTAATTTTTGCTTGATGAACGACTGAACAGACTGGGGAAAATAAGATCAACATTAGCGTCACGTAATTTTCTGGTAAATCAACTTATCGATTCATCAAGTAATTATGTTAAAGCGTTTTCACTCTCCCATCCACTGACGTCTGCCTTTGTTATAATCCTCGACCTATGCGCCTTTTTAAAGACGCTGTCTCATCTGAGGTAATGAGATGGTTGCCGAAGCATTCCGTACATCACTCGAGGATCTGCCCCCCCCCCTTCTTTCTTCTCCCAGTGTTTCTGCTGTTGCTTGCGGTTTTGTTATTTTTCTTTGTTTTTTCTTCTTGTGTTTGAATTTACGCCAGACATGTGCTTCCCATGACAGCGAGGAGTTCCAGGACGCTGTAAATGAAATCCATCATAGGGACCGTTTTAACAAGCTTTCACACAGCTCTGCTCCTGAAGCCCGCTGGCTCTGACCTTTGTTGCTAAGGCACACGGGCTCCGCGCCAGGCAAGCCGGCGCAGCCCTCGCAGCGGGCGGGGGGGAGGCGTAACGGTGTCACCGCGCTGGGGGCGTAACGGCACTGCTTTCTCGGACAGCATTTGCTCCCTGCTGAGCCGACGGGAATTTTCTGAGGCAGGGCCATCTATTTCCCATCGTGTAATTATGTGCTGACATCAGGCTAGTGTGACAGTAAATGAGTTCAGGATACAAGGTAGGGCAGAGAGACAGAGACGGAAGACAAAGGAGGCATTTACCAGTAGAGGGAGCCCAGTGTTAAACAGCTTGATAATGACCCTAAAAAATGCTCTAAAGTAATCGTCCCCACATAAATCCAACCGTTAACGACCCTCACCGCGGTGGCTTTTGACACACTGCTACCTTATTAGAATTGATTTAAGGAGACCCTCTTTCCAGTTCGTGCGGACTCCTGTTACCATTAATGCCACCTTAAAGGTTCCTGTGCTTCCAAGTGCGACCCCTCAGCGTGTCGACATAACGTCCCCCAAGCGGGTCAGACGTTTACTGTGGAGTCGAGCCAAGATTACCAAGCACTTTTCACCTTTGCTCCGTAATCCCCGTGAACCCTGCACTCCGGCTCGAGGAACAACTGACACGGGCTGAGTTCCTGCTCCCCAAATATGCTGCTTTATCAGTTTTTTTGGACTACAAGTCATTATTAATCTGTGTATTTTTAAGTCTATAAAATGAGATACATGCTCATCACAAGTTCCCAGAGACCGAGGTGACATCACGAAGTTGCTTCCCAATGACCAAGTTTTCTGGGGTGGTTACGATTAAGGGTGACACATCAGGTGCTCGGCAGAACTAGCGTTAAGTGACAAAGTGCCATCATAATCGATGCACCGGCAGCACTTTCAAGGCTTTAGAAGTGAGCCAAACGACAACAAGCAAGTAGATCAGCATTAGTTTACCGTGGAAGAACGATGGTTCCGGTTAGGTGGCAATGTGCGCTGGAAGACGCACCCATGATTTGTGCAAGGTATCATGCCGGCTAGGAATAGGGTTAGAATGTTGATGTTAGCTTTTAGCACAAAGCACCGCTGTAAGAATAAGACTCCGAAAACGACATATATCACCGTTAATGAAAGAAAGCCAGAGAAATTCATCATTTTATTCGAGATAATGCTGCGTTTCCTTTGGTCGGTTGCCGCTATAACTTCCAGATAAACGCCAGATGATACGTCAAGAGGGAGGAAGGAAGCCAGCGAAACGTGACTCAACATCACACAAAGCTTTCATTCATCACCTCCTATGTGAAGCCGAGAGATGTATCAGACAGTGAAGACAACTCCCGTCATCCCACACAACTTCCTCACATCATCAAACAACTCTTTTGTTTCCACTGTTTTGACTGATGGATCTGTAGCAGCAGAAATGACATGCTGTGCATTTAAAAAAAACCCAGCAAGGCCTTGTATTTGAGCAGTGGATTTATGCCACTTTTCCTTAAAAAATGACTAAAACTGTTGATGAATCCTCTATGAATCCACCAATAAATGGCTCGACTAATTGTTTCTGCACTAATATATATTAAAATGAATATGTTTGGCTTCTTGGACTGTTGGCTGATCATAACCTCTTGCGTTCTTGGAACTTGAGACAGGCATTTTTCACTAGTTCCTGACATTACAAAGCATAAGATTCTTCAAACTAATCAGAAACAGAATCGATAGAACAGTCAGTCATGAGAATAATGATAAATCACGGGCGTGGAGAAGATGATGAAGGAGGGGAAGCGATAAGGGAAGGCAGCACAGTTCATTGCTTTTGTCACCAAGGTCATTTATGAAAAAGTCTTTCTTGATGGGTCTCCCTCTGTATCATTCATCATCCTATTCCCAATCACCATTCTGGTTGAATTAGCATAATTTGCCCACTCTGATTGGGGGTAAATTGAATTCGTGATATGCCTGTCAATCACCCGTTATTAAGTGAACAATAGCCATAAACATTACCCAAGTTTTTTCCCCCCGTGGGCTGATGTCAGAACAAACTTTTGGCCCTGGAAACTTTGCTGGATCGTCTTCCCAGTCTAGTCGGTGCTCTGATTAAAGACATCCACCAAATCCGGATAAGGATGGCTGTGGCTACATGCTCTTAATGCAGAAAAAGTGCTCATTTTATTAGATTTGTTTTATCAAGAGCACATTTCCATATGGAATCAGGGAAAGAGCCACATGTTTTTTTTGTTTTTTTTTATGGGCTTACCTTTGTTGTGTCATCGTCCTGCTTGAAACAGGCCAAATTAAACTCATCGCTCTGCTCCTAATGAATCCCACATGCTCTTATTTCAAGCCCGGCTCCTTCTCGAGGTTTGTGTAACCAAACATTGTCCAGCCGTGTCAAACAACGGCAGAGTCATCTCAAGTGTGTCTCCTCCGCACTTGTGTTCGTACCGTTCAAGGGATTGTGTTCGTCAAAGGGTCTGATTCCAGCTGCCACAGGCGATGTTTCTCATTTCTCGATCTGACATATTTTCAAGATCGGAGAGAGAATGCCGTCAAAGTGACTTTGGAGGGTGTCCTTGTGTGCTTTTCCTGCGCTGGCGAAGGGTGACTGTAATTATGGGAGCTCTTTATTGATGTGTGCGCGAAACGTGGAACCCGTTTCCTATCTCAGCGAGGACCCGTGCACGTGTGGGGGTTGGGTGGGTGGGTTGGGGCACGGCCTCATCAAGTGCACAGATGAAAAGAACAGCATGCCATTTGTGTCGGAAAAGCAAAGATTGTTATGAATACATTATTTCATGGTTGCCTGTTGAGGAGTGATTTGCAGTCGGTTGCAAGAAAGCAGGCTCTGGGGTTTAATAAAGCCCAACAGTTGTTGGTTTGTGGTGGTGGTGACGGGAGGAAGGGAAGGCCGTTGTGAAAGGGCAGAAAGAAAGGACGTCTTGAGATCCACGAAGAACTGAGGGAAGGTCGTCTGTTTCCTGGGACCAGCAGCTCTTATAGGCTGTGGAGAATGCATTAAGTTGGTAGCGCTGATAAAACCAGGGAATGATTGGCGGTGAAATACCGTCAGGAGGTAGGAAGCTGCTCCAGTAAGGACTGATTTGGTTCCCCTGCCCGTGGCGAGTTGTTGACGTCGAAACGGGCGAAAATTCGGTGCAAGTAAAAGTTAAAAAGGTTAAGGAGACCGTAAAAACAGTACAAAGAAGCAAATTATAAAACATAAGCAATAATAGCCTTGAGGTGAGTCAGAGTCAGAGAATCTTAAATAAGCGCTGAAATGAAATGAACAAGAAAATGAATCCTGAACTTGATGGGAAGCCGATGTGAAGCAGATAAGATGGTTGTCATGCGAGTCATAAAAAAGTAGAAAAGTTGATGAGATAAAGTTGTCTTAATGCTGTTAAAACATCTCTTTTTATCCTATCTAAATGTCTAAAAATCTTTATTTTCCCCCCAACTCAGACATCTGTTGACTCACATATCACCAGATCAGTGTTTTCTGGAGGTCAGAAGCTCTCAAGAGGTCGCAAGATTCTGCGTGTTGTGCGGTGATGTCGTGAATACTTAAATGATGTGTTCGAGGTTCAAGGTTGATTAATTTGTCATTCTACAACACAGGGCTGTACAATGAATGAATGACTTGATAATTCTGCGTCTTCTTTGGACCAACTTTGATTGATCCGTTCATAACCAACAAGCACATGCAGCCAGTGAACGACAGGTGATGAGAGGTCTCAAGCCAAAAAAGCGAGCCACTGTTAACCTAGGCCACAAGTTTCTAACCTTTTGTCTTGTGACCCTCAACCAAGCAAAACCCTACCTGATTGTTTCGTTATGGTAAATTTTAGTGAGGTTCAATTTTCCAAAAAAGATCACAAGAAAACAAAAACAACAGTGTTTTTTCTGTTCTTTTTCCCATCTTGTTAACTCATGGCAACAACACAGATTTATTTTGATGATCCCTTGGGAGACACAAATCCCCAGGTTGGGGAAAAAAGCCCTCTTCAGAGTCGGTGTTTTGTCTGTTCTGGGCTTCTGTAGAAATGTTGTTGATGCAAATCGGTGGAGTGAAGCGGACCCCCTGTTTTCTCTTTGTCATTAATGATGGTAAATGAAGAGTCTTTGGGATTCGGACAAAAGAAGCAGTTTGTATTCGAATAGACTAAACAATTAAATCAGTTTATCGTTAAGTAATTGACAGAGTAATATATAATGAAAATAATCTGTAATTGCAGCCTTAATTCTCAGGTAACGAAAACAAAAGACAAATTATGAATATTATATCCCATTCCTGCCCTTGAATCCACCTAAATCCTACATACTGGACCTTTAATCTAATCTATGTCTGGTGTGAATATGCTACACCTACCATTGGGGTCTAACCAGCCGGTCATGTATTACAGTGTGTAAAACAGTGAAACATCGTCTGTACATACGGAGCACATAATAGGCTTTGTTGTTTTTCCTTAACAACACTGCGAGCGAGAGCCAAGTTTATGACTTTATCCAGCCCGAGGTCTGTATCACATTTCAGTCCCCCACACGCGAACAAACACCCACAGTCACATTTCCACGCATGCAGACACACAATCGTCCAACCCGGCACTGACTTTATTGAGGCCATATAAACGGGCACAAACTCTCCTTGTGTACGCCGGAGCGTAAAGGGAGCCGATCGCGGGCCAGAACCTCGGCTTTATTAAGACCCCTGTTTACACTCCCCTTTATTGAACGTATAAATAAGGCTCTGGGTTCTGGTGCCACTTTTACCGCTCCCTCACTGCTCCTGGTGGCTCTTACAACATTCGGGGTAACAAAAGCCACTCACACACAACCGGGCGCACCGCGGGCCCCGCCGCGCTCCGACTTCCCAAGCATGTGGAAAGAAAAATGACCCTCCAGACTATTTTCCACTAATATAATGCCATTTATAGGCGGGAATTAAACCTCATAGCGGACCACATTAACAAAATGGTTATTCACTCACGGGGCTTTGAAGTCAGGGAAACCAAAACGCCGTATGGTTGTGAACCCTGTCTTCAAAAGTTGATGTGGAGCACGCCGCAGGAAAGGTGGCAGCCGCTCCATCTGTGTGTGTGTGTGTGTGTTAACTTCACGACCACAATGTGGACTTGACCTCTCTCTGTCAAAACCTCTTTTCCTCCCCCACCCCTCTCGTCTGTTGTGTTTATCCACCCGTGCTCTCACCAAGGTTGCCATGCGTTCCCTTACTCAGCATGCCCACCTCCCCCAGACAGCCGGTGTGGTTTTCGAGGACTAATGAGGGGCGGGATGCCTCTCTCGCTCTTGTGTGCGCGATGCCGTCCCGTCCTTGCCCGAGCCTGCTTCTCATCATCGGGCTGAGAGGCTGGACGAGGACTTGCTGAGCTGGTCACCTCTGGCTCTCCGCTATCAGCTGGGGCGGCTCTGTGATGAACACCAGAGTGGTCGGCTTCCCCTCAGAGGAGGACCAGAACAAAGCTCAGCTGGGGAGCACTCGGCCTGACCTGTGTTATTAATGCCGGATAATAAGCAGACTCAGCAATTTAGCCGGGGTGAGTCATGCGCAGAGAGACAGGGAAGGATGTGGAAGACCCCTCGCATCTGCTGCTAATAACGATCGGTGATGAGTGTTTCCCCCGAGTGTGTTTTGTGTTTATAAGTGTTTGAACTGTGGCTCGAAAATTAAGAAGTTAAAGTTTCAAAACATACATAAATTATTCCCAGGCCACACGCACAACTTTTTTTTCTCACAAGTCTTCGCTGACATCATCCCCCCAGCTAAATCTGTTCCCCCGCTGTGTGGAAACGCTCGATGGAGCGCCAGTGGAAGACAAACCAGAAACAAGCAAACATTTGATTTAGGATGTTTGCGCTGAAACAAATGGTTCTGACAACCCCCGCTGCTTGAGTACGAGACCCAAGCTCCGAGACAGCTTCCCCGCTGCGGGGAGCTGATTACTGCAGGAAACCCTGTTAGCAAAACCCCTCCAGCGGCTCACTGTTGCGTTCCGACTCTCTGTTTGCTGTGTGATGTACTCTTTTGGAGCGATTGCAGCTTCCGTCTCAGCTATAAGTGGTGGGTTTTTCCCCGGCGTAGCGGCTGTGTTTCTGCCGCCACGCTTTGGGGTCGTCGGTATCGGATTTGGGGACGGATATGTTCTTAAACGACTGGGCGACGCAGCAGAGCTCCGAGAACCACAGCCGCTCGGAAGGCTCAGTTAACGCTGTCAGAACAGAGAGAGGGGAGATAAAAGCATGCTGGGAACACTGCCCCAAAGCTACTTCTAATCCCCGCACTGCATCCTGGACACTAGCCCTGTGCTAGGAGTTATCACAGCAGCAGCAGCAGCGGCGGCGGCGGCGGCGGCTCCTCTTTGCTCAAAAACTCTCCGTTCCTGAAGAACCGCCGAGATTCAGGCAGCTTGAGTGGCAGAGGGGGCGGTCACAGTTCCGCCACGGGGCCATCGGCTCTCGTCGCGCGATGTGCGAGAGTGCTGATTAGCGCCGTCGTGCTCGCGTCTTTATAGCCGAGGAGACGGCGTCCGCTCTTCTGACAGTCTGTGAAAAAACAGGAGGCGAACACGTGTTCAGGAAGGGGGCAAGGACGTAACGTCAGCGCAGATAATAGTTAGTTATGACAAACAAAAAGCATTCAGAGAGCATTATTTGTGTGCTGTGACACGGGGGGGGAAAAAAGCCATCAAAGACAAACGCCGTGATTTTGTTCAAGTGACACTTTTACAAGGCAGCTGCACCGTCAGGCTCAACACCAGGCTCGGGCCTTTAATGGCGGGGAGGAATTCATTATCAGCATTGTTTGTGGGGAAATGCTCCCATTGTTCTGACGAGATGGACACGGTCGGTTTGCACAGACGCAACGGCGGAACACTTTGAAGTTTTTTCTCGCGCCTCCTCACATGCTATTTATATTTTTCTTTTTTCGCAGGGGATCTTCCGAGCTCGACTGTTCAACACAGGCCCACGGCGAGGCAGAAACACTACGGGACCACCGTACCTCTTCAGCGTGTTGGACGAGACTGGAAACCGATCGGCCAACTCAAATCCCAGGTGGAGAATAGCAGCCGAGACAATTTCTTTCACACGTTTTTTTTTTTTTTTGCTCTGCTTGTTGTTTTCGAAACATCCGTTTGTCTATCCAGCACTGGTCCTGATATCTTGATGTGTCTTGGAATTCACGCAGATGAGTCCCTTGATTATGATTTTGGTTAGCTCTTAGCACCATCGCAAGTCCAAAATCGTTGATTCCTCTCCATGTAAGGGGATGAAAGCTGCTTATTTTAGTCATCGCAGGGCTTTCTTCACCGCCAGACCAAAACTTTGCACGCATGAGACTGTATTTCAAAATCCAGCCGGCAGATTGCCACGGAGTTTTGTCCAACACATTCATGCTCTCAAGGGGATAAACCATTTTCGTCTCACGTCAGGAATGAACTGTAATTTTTACCCCCACTAGTGGGAAAACAGTGGACCAAAAAATAGCCCCGTGTTCAGACAGCACTGGGAGCTTAATATCATGAGGCGGACCTCTTAACCGGTGAGACAATGAAAGGGAAGTCCAGTTTGACTTAACGACCCACGAGTTGCGAGGCTTGAAACACTCCACAGAGTTAGGGAGTGATGGGATTTTGTAACTTTCTGACAAAGACACAAAGTAATCTGCCAGGAATGTACAGAAGAATTTAAGCGATTGGCCAACATGTAACTGCTGTGCTGGATGAAGTCAAGCTGTGTTGCAGCACGAGTTTTAGCCAGGTTCAAGATTTTTTGCTGGACGGGGCCCCGCTGCATCGCTGGACTGGTCTCTTTCAGTCAAGCTGGGTTTTTTATGCAGGTATAAAATTGGTCTGGACGTGCCTTTAAAGGGTAAGTTCACCCAAAAAAGGTAAATTCAGTCTTAACTTAGAAAAACAGCAGAAAAAAATGGCTCCACACAGCTCCGCTAAAGTCTCCTGAAGCTCCAAGATATGGAATTGATTGAAAAAGATGTTATTTACACCCTATTTTAAAGCGAGATTTTAGGGTGAACTCATCCTTTAAGTCTTTTATAATCATCTTTTACCCTTAAACCTCATGTGCAAACATTCAAACCCAGATTAAATATCAATGAAACAAGGAAAAATGCATCTTAGATTTAGAACTGAACTATATCGAATCCAGATTTTTTCATGCTATGCTTTCATGAAAGAATGAATAGTTTGGTAATTGTTGTCTTAATTAAATGCAAATCTACACGGTGCGTCTCAGTCTCAACAAGATGAATCCTGCTCACATGTCAGGACCGAGACTCGGCGAAGTTAAAGGGTGCGTGACCATATACAGTCAGGCAGAGGCAGCGCACAGATAACCTCTTTGTGTTCGGGTTCAGCGCTCTTTCAAGCTAAAATCGACAGCTGCACAATATCTGCATCTTAGAAAGAAAGAAAACACCACAGGTCCCACTGGAGCGTTAATGAAATGTTTGAAATCTGGGCTCCCTGGCTCTGCTCGGTGTTCTAATCCCAGACTTTGCTAAAAACAAAATACGTGGCTGCCAGGCAGACTTAAAAAACACAGCTTGTGTTTGCAGGTTGAGTCAATTCATTTGCGAATTAATTTGTTCTTTCGTAGCCAAACAGACAGGGTGCCACAAGGTTTCTCTGGGATGTTATTACCCAGGAAAAACAAAACAAAAACCTCAGATCATAGAATACTCGCAAAAAAAAGACTGATTTTGAATATAGGGCTTGATAAGTAACAAGCCTAAACATGGAGTTTTCCTGAAGCCGTCGTAAACGTTATGTGGCGTGAGGGAGGTCCAGGCGTGCATATAGGAAGCTGTCTGAACAGCAAATGGCAGGAAGTTCGGTCCCACATGACTTGTGCAATGATACTGCCTGAAACCTTAAGTGTTCTGCTTCCATATCCTCTTATGATCCACTAGACATTCCCCTCTACAGGGGGTGATGGATGACTTAACCCAGAGCAGCGCCGCTCTCCACAGTTGACCCAGATTGAACTGTGCGTGTGATATGTTTGTGTGTATGCGTGGTTGCCCGGCGATATAGAGAATGTGGAGGGATTTTTTTCCCCCCGTTTCTGTGTAGGGGAGGTTAACGTGCTGACATGTGGAGACGAGAGTGTGTTTCTGCTTGCATGTGTGTGTGTGTGTGTGCCACACACTCGGCGGCGTTCGTCGCACAAGCGCGACTGACAGGAGTGATGTACGACCCGGTGCCACTTCATCTGACTCTAACAGAGACACATGGTCCCGCTCAGTGTTGTAACTCAGGGGTGCAAAGACTCGTGGTTTTTCCTGCAGGATTAATGTCAAATGGAATAGAAACATAAAGCTAATCCTCTCAATCCGCTCTTTTTTTTTTTCTGAGATACAAAGTCGCTTCATAAGGATTTGCCGCTCTCATCAATTGAAAACAGCCGTCTTCGCGTGTTCCCTGACAGCCCTGGGAGGCTCAATCACAGTTTTACCGGGATTGTAACGAATCACTGTTTGCTTATTATTGTTTAACAGCGACGCGCGGCACAAATTGAATTATTTCCTTGAATTTACAGCTTTAATTCATCCCCGTGTTGATGGAAAGTCAGGCTAGCTTCACAGCAAAGCAGCATTCTCCTTAACAACTGAAGCAGTTGGGGACAGCTTCCGTTGTCCGAATCATCTACCCACTCCAGCGGTTCCATTTTGTCGCACTAGCTAATGTTGCTAACGCTAGCCAGTAAACTTTAATTGTTACCAACGCCAGCTGGCTAACATTAACAATGCCAACACTAGATAACAGTGACGTTGCTAATGCTAGTGAGCTAACATGCCGGCCGCACACTGTGAAGCCATTTCTTTCAGATATCATGTGATACCGACGGCGTTGTGCTATTGGCTGGAAAACCTTGTTGGAAGCTGGCAAAATTCTTAGATAAGATGAACCAAACAATGTTTTTTGGGGGTGTCTCTTTTTGGTTATTTAAAACAAGTCCCCATCTCCTTCAGTTTTTTGTTTTTCTGTGAAGCTCCAGAAACGTTTTGTGAACCATGAAACTTCACCTGACTTTCCATCCTCCACGAGGGTAATTAGATGATGACTGAGTTGTAATTTTTGGGTGAACTGCTCCTTTTTAAACCATGCTAACCAATTCTGAAACACTCCAACAGCAACCAGAGCAATCTTTTCTCAATCAAAATGCTCCCGGCCGGGGAAACCAATCTTTCTCATCCCCTCTCCTGTCTGTTGTCTCATCAGAGTCACCCTGCATCACTGAAGCTCCTGATTGAAGCGGAAGGTGAACAGCTGCTCTTGGCTCTGGAGAAAAACGAGTAAGTGTTCCCTCCATTCATGCTCCGGCCTTAGCTCGGAAACTGAGTGCTTTCTGGAGCACAAATGGATGACATATGCACTGCCCAGAGGCTACAGCTGGGGCTGCGGCCAAGTTGTGTGTCACACATAACGGCCAGGGAAGGAAAAGGAGGAAGTGTTTTCGCTTTTTTTTTTTTCGCGCTGCCAGTGTGGGCACGGCAGTGTTCTCTCCGAGCTTTGGTCTTCTCGTGCGCCGACACAAAGACTTGAAAGACAGGAATTCTTCAATACATCACTCAGACATTGATGAAAACCGACATCTTCCTCCTTCTTCTTCCCGTATCTTTTCATTTGATCTGTTGGCATAACACAGGGGAGACGGGAGCTTTGTCTGAGCGGAGCGCACATTCCCCGCTCTGTAGATTAAGATACTGTCAACAGTGTCACCCCAAGGGCCTGGCGAAGGAAGGGGGAACATCATTTGACAGATATTAGGATATAGGGATATGTACATTTTGATGTAGCTCTGCATTCTGAAGAATATTTGTCATCCTCGCATTCTTACGAAAGGAGCTGACTGAACGTGGCCTCGGTCTCAGACAGCCCTCCGAGTCGCGCGCGTCGCCGAGAAGAATGGGAACGTGATTGATGGAGCAATATGTTCTCCATCCAGCTCCGCTGCCACACATGAGCAACCAGGAACAAGCAGGAGCTGTCTGTGTGATAGAGAGAGAAGGAGAGAGGGAAACACAGAGAGGGAGGGGAGAGAGCGGGTGGGTTTTTATGTCAGAGTCAGCCATGAACCTCACTTGTTTCCCCAGATTTAATATATGTAAATTCCACCTGCAGACTGTGGGACAAAGCTTTCAACACCAGCGACCGCAATTTTATGGCTTACCTACTTTGAAAATATTTTGATGGGAAATCGCACTCAGTCTCTTTCTGTCGAATAACATTCCAGCTTTGCACAGGTGGGGATTTTGCAAAGCTGACTTGCAGATTGTCAGATTTTTTCACCAGGCCCATTTAAAGCGGAGGAATTACGCTCTCCCGCAGTAAAAACATTTCGCTTCGAAGCGGGGGAACTTCACTTTTCCCCCTGCGATCGTCTGCAGCGGAAAAATAAGCCCGAATTCCCATGCATCTCCCGAGCGATCCTCATCCAGCACGGCTGTCAGCGATGTCCCATAGCATTAACTGTAAAAATCCACAGTCGAGCTCGAACCCCGGGCCAAGAGGAACAAACAGAGAGAGGCACAATCTAGATCTCTGTAATAAGCTTGAGCACGATGGAAAGACTTTACTCAAACAAAACCTCCATGTATTCCAAATTTCAGTCCGGCAGAATTTACTCGTCCGGAGAACAAGATCGATTTTTCATCATCTGTGCTTTTTTTCTCTCACGCACTTCTGCCTTCAGACGGAATGCTACTTCCAAACATCAAAATAGAGGCTGCTTCGTGCCGCGCGTGTTTGACAAGACGCTTCACAAATGGGGACGAAAGATTTGAAGAGGATGTGTGCTGTCGAGTGAGTTTGCTCCGCGGATCAGTGCGCCGGAGCCAGAACTGAACCTGCTGTGCTGATATTAAGTGAGGGGGGGGGTTCTTCGTCTGAGGTTTGCTGGCAGACCGGCTGCGCGCCGCTGATGAAATCCAGTTGTTCAAACACAGCCGGCATCGGCGAAGGAGGAGTGAACGTGGTCCAGAATGAAATGATTTGAATTAAACCCCCGGATTTATTTCTGTTTTCTCAGGTCTTTGTTAATAAATATCGCCGGCAACAAAACATGAGGGAGATGTGCTGCGCAGCTGAACGCAATCATTTCTGTTGTATTGAGAGGCGAACGCGCTCAGTGTGTGAACCCACATCACCCCTGGAGACTAATAGAGACGAGTAGAGGTTGCAGGGGAAGGTGATTCACAGCACGGTATTTAACTAATGTATGAAATGGCTGCAGAATGAAGAGAAAACAATAAAAAGAAACAGTAGAAAGAGACGATTAACTAGCAGAGCTACACTCTACAATGTTTCATACCCATTTAGAGGTACAGTGAAAGGGTAATTCCACCAATTTCAACACATTAAAGGAGCACTTAGTATTTATTTTTTAACAAGCTGTTCTCGGAGGAAAATTAGGTCCCCAGAACACTGTTTGAGGCTGGAGAGGTGGCGGGGTCCGCAAAATACAAACAAGGCAAAACAGTACGAAATTGTGTTGTCCTTTGAGGTCAGTTTGTTTATTCAGTTTATCCAGTCATGAAAACGAAGAGAGTTTGTTTATTTAGTTTGTTTGGGCATAAAAAAGAAATGTCAATGAAGATCTTTCGCTTGAAACAATGGCGGTCTGCGGTGAGGTTGCATTGTGGTTATTGTAGGAGGCAGGTTTTGAAAAGGCAGAAGAATGAAAACAGTAAATATATCTGGTTCTGCTCAATCGGTGCAACGCTAGACCAGCTCCAGTAAATGCATTTTAATATGTAAAAACTGGTGGAGTTACCCTTTAAATACTGAGCTCTGAGCAGCAAATACCATAATCAGCAAATCTACAAGGGCCAAAATGCTCCTAAACCACTGACTTCTTATTGTGTTATTTCTCATTGTGATATTTATGTCAAGTTAGTGATTTGTAACGTTCCTCTGCTGGATCCTCTCAATGACCATGACAATGACAATGATGGTATCTTTTGGTATTACTCTATTATTCCCATTCAATATCTGAGCTGTTCGAATCAATGTTTCTTACTCTGGTGGTGAGATGTGTAGTGTCGGTGTCACTGATGGCATTTAAAGCCTGCAACACGATCGAAACTATTCTTGAAAGCACAAAGTTTGTGAGTCAGTATGGAGCATTTCTTTCTCGTGTGTCTGATCCCTGGCATTAAGAACCGCGGAAGCGGAAGACAGAGGTGTTGGATATTCCTGAAACATCCCCGGACACAGTCTGAAAGCGGCCTGTTGTCTGGATGGAAAGGGCGCACGCTGCCTGGAGCAATATGTCAACTGTGCGAACTGGCGCTCCGTATCATGGTTCAAAAGATGGCTGCCTGAAAGATCAAGGCTGTCTCCTTGTGGAAATGCTGCCATATTATGAGCCCATGTGTCTCTGTATCCTCAAATTCAAAAAGAAAAATGGAAAATACGAATATTCTGACCTGTCATACATGCATTTTCTATTGGAGTGCAAACATTAAAGGATTCCTGCGTGCATAAAGAAAGGCATCTACAGGGTCGCGAGCACTCAAACATGAAGGTCATGTCATTGTCATCAATAAAGGGTTTTTACCTACAAGAAGAGAGCTCTTCAGCAACATCATTTTGATCAATAGCTACTTCCTTCTTGTTAGTTGGAGAAGCCTTTATGCAAGAAAACCCACAGTGAATGAAGCCTTGAAATGGGTGTTGATATAACAGCACTTCTTTATAAATAGCTTTTGTCCAGTGTTCAATGCCGTGGATATTATTATCCAATTCTTTGTCAGGAGGAAGTTATCAAGGATTACTGCTGTGTTTAAAGGGGCCTGATTGAACCACAGGTGGTTATTAAAACATCCTCCAGGCATAGCAGAATTCAGGTTTCACCCAGGGCATTGATGAGCTGAGGTAGCAATGATGTCAATATAGAACGCAAGTCCAGGATGTGAAAACTAAACATTAATTTAGCATCAACCAGGTGAATATCAAACCTCAAACTAACCTCATGACAGTTCTGCTCATGCTCTCCTGGAGTTACACCTTTCAGAAATCAATAATAACACTAATTACGATCTATTTAATCTCAACCGTGATCCACAAACGAAACTGCAAACTTTTTAAAATTTAGATTTTGAAATGCCCGTAGACTACGGCCAGACTTCAGATCCATCCAACGCACTTTGCAATGTTTACAATACACCACCCAAGTAGGAGCAGCGAGTAATCACTCTAAACAGTCCCAGATAGCAGAATTGTTGTGGCCCGGATCTGGCCCAACACCAGACGCATTCACCCGGCCCACACACCGCGTGGAGTGATGGCACTTGGGCGATCCGCTCCTGTTTGCCAGATCTGAGCCACAAGCAGGCCGTAGCGTAGCCACGTTGGCCAAGAATGAACCGAATAAACCAGAACTGGCCCGAGTCTGGCCCACGGATTCACTATTCAATGAAATTATGTGAAGTCTGGATACAGAAATAAGATGACATTAAATACTGGAATCGCTACAATTGGCCTAGTAGATACAATAAAAGTAGATTGCGGATGCCTTCAAGATCAATCGTGATCTAATAAAGTTGAATTGCCCACCTGAAAGATAGGCTAATCACTGTTATCTGCTGCACTGAGTCTGGCTCCTGATCAATTTAGTTAGTAGATGACAGTCTGAAAAAGCACTTCACATTGCCTATGCGTCATGATGTAGCACTTTTGTTCCTTTACTACATTTCAGAGCAATTCTCTGACCCCATTTCCGCCATTGAGCAGGCCAGTGTGGGCGTGTGTGTGGGTGAATGAGAAACTTTGTAAAGCCCTTTGTTCTGCTCAGGTAGAAAGGCCTATATATATCCATCCATTTACCATTTCAAGTGTAGACATTCATTTATTCAGTTTCTTGCCTCAGTGGGGGAGGAAAAAACCCTGAAGCTTGTGCACATCGAGATCAGTGGGGACAGTTGCTGAGCTTTGACCACTGGGTATGAGATCTATTCTAGCCAAGCTGTTGTAGCAACTCTTGCTGCTTTGTGGCTTTGAATGTGAGGCCTCCGGACGTATCAAGATGAGTCCCAAGATGGGCAGGCAGCGTGCTCTCCATCCTTGTTTCCCTTTCTAATGGACTGCAGGATCACTGAATGGAGGCCTGGGGCTCGTCAGCTGGGTGGAGGATGTTCTTGGTTGCCTGCACTTGGGGTTTCTCCTTGCTCATCATGTTGTTTGGCCTCAAGCATAAGGGGTCTGGAGGGTCGCCTATCCGTCTTTTGGAGTCTTTTGTGCCGCAGAGACAAACATGCACAAAAGAGCAAACACAGATGCGCTTATACACACTTTAATCTGGCCTTTTCCCTGGACAGAGGGCAGACAGAGGATATGCTTCCTGAGTGGAGGCTTGGCTGCAAACTTCTTCTATCTCTCTGCTGTTTGGAAGAACAATAAAATTCAGCCTGGACAGGATCCAGACACAATTTGTCTTAGTTTGGGTATTGGGTTTTAGGGATGTTATTTGACTCTATATCTCAGGCTGGGCTGCTGCCGGCCAGTGACCTGTTGCTTCTCTCAAAGAAGACTTCCTTGTGTCTCACATGGATGGAAACAGCCTCTCCTGGGGAACTGAACAAACAGAGGGCTCGACGCAACACAAATAACCAAACCTTGCTGGAAAAAAAGGCATCTCTGTGACCTCCTTTGTAGAGTCATTGTCCTCAGCTGCTGAGCCACACACAGATTGTTTAAGGAATGTCAAATCCAATGACACCCATGTGCATCAAATCCTTTCCGCTTGTCATCGAGCCAGGAGGGAGACAAGGAGTGGATCGTATCCTTCCCCAAGTCAGCAAGTCAGGAATAATACAAGATGAAAACACCCTTTTTTCTTGATTTTATCCTCTATCCCTGAAGGTGAATTTTTGTAGCTTTTGACGTAGGTTAACGTTTAGGGGCCAGTCTCTTTGTTAGTATTTAATTGGAACAAGTATGGCTGGTTGACCCTGCCACTAGATTGATTAGAAATGTTTTTCAGTTTTAGGTATTTCTTATGTTAAGACTGTTAAGATCTATTCGTCCTTCCAATCGACCCTGCCTAACCGACCGACTGATAACCAACCAACCAACCAACCAACCAACCAACCAACCAACCAACCAACCAACCAACCAACCATTTTCTCCTGCTAAAGCTGAGCAAGGTATTCAGGACATGCCTCTCCCCAGCCACATTTTCCTTCTGGGGGTTCCCAAAGCATTCCTTGGCCAGATGAGATGGAAAAACCTTCGGGCAAATTCTGGGTCTACCCCAAGGTCTCTTCCCAGTTGGGGGTACCCAAAAAACATGCACTTCCAGAGGAAGGCATCTTCCTTTGAAAAGTTTTGAAAATATGCCAATGATAAAAAGTACAAAGCAGTAAAGACTTTCTAATCTTATTCTTAGACTTTCAGTACTTTTTATGCATCATAAACGTGACCTTCCTCTTCTTAAGATCCCATTAAACACCTCCCATTACTTACATGCCAGCCCTGCATCGCTGCATTTGGAGTGGGAATAAGAATAGAAGTTCAAATTCTTTGACGAAGGGGAGGCGATGATGATAAAACTGGTGATTTGAATTCTCTTTTCACCAAGGCGCTGAAGCTTGAGATACTGTATGTTCTCTGCCTGTTCTGCTCCCCTGTAATTACCATGGAGATGACATCTAATTAGAGCCTTGCCCCTGATGATCTTATCTCGAGCCAACTGGTCACATCTATATCCTCTCTCAGCGCGTTACCAGCTTGTCGTCTGACCTATTAGTCAAGCATTCCCAGAGAAATAGAGGCGCATGGGCAGTTAGATTGTGGGCAGATGAGTTGGATGATTGGCAAGTATGTGCTGTACATTACTGTGAAACTCCCTTATGAACATACACAAGAACTTTCATATTCTGCATGCTTGTACCAACGCCTGTTTATTCTCTCTGCAGACACACAAACACGCTTTCATCAACAAAACTCAAACATGCGCATTCACACACCATGTTCGTAGAAATTCAGAACCACCGAACCTTATTTCCAAGAGACGGATGCGCTGAGGTTAATTCTAGCCTTTGTACCTTTCTTGTTACCCTTGCGGCTGCGAGGCCATGATATACTGTGATTCATTAGTTTCAAAGACAAGCCATGGAAACGGGCTTGTCTCCGTCATGAGCCTGCGCCTTTTAACTACTTCCTTCAAAAGGGAATTTTTTGGAAAGGAGCTTCCCTCTTTTGAATTACCTTCTCAGAACTTCCAATTATTTTCAAGCTTAGAGCAGCAATTAATATGGTGGACTCCATGTTCCTAATTAATTACTAGGCACCCAGTAACACTGGAAAGCTCTCAGAACGGCTTGTTCTTTATTTCAGGATGAAGAAGGATGAGATGCTCATGGACCTGTGTCCTTTAAAGATCTGTTTTCTGGTTGTCTGCATTAATGCGTCTGCGTCTACTGCCTTTGGAAGCCTTTTATCCCAGCGTAACCTTCAAGCTTACTTCAAAATCCATGTTCATTTGATGTCACTTTACGATCCCCTCATTTGGCAGTTTCTGCTCAGGCTAAACTGTAGATAACCTCCAAAAAAGCTCTTTAATGTAATATTCATTTTTATGTTTTTCAACCGTTTTTTTCAAGATGTTGTCACTTTATCGAGTTTGTCTCTAATTGAAGTCTTATAGGAAAACCAAAAATTTCACCCCTCAGTGCTACATTCCTTTACTTAGATTCCCCTTCAGATGTATTGTAAGACGCAATGTGCTGCAGGGAAATTTTGGGTCTTGGCATTCAAGTGGATGCCACTTGCCACGAATAACCCACCCAAACACTCTTGCAGAACAAGAACACCCCCTCATGGTAACGGCACTCCTCCATTGCTGTGACCTCCCCCAGCAAGACAATGTGTCCTGACACACAATTGTTCAGGAATGGCAGAAAGAGCTCGGCATCTAACTGGCCTCCAAATTCCCCAGATCCCAGTGCTATTGATCATCAGTTGGAAGTGCCGGAATAAGTCTGACTCCGTGGAGGCCCCTACCTTGCGGCCTATAGGACTCAAATAATCTGCTCCCAACACCCTGGTGCGACCCCAGAGGTCCTGTGTCCATGCTTCAATGTGCCAGAGCCAAGTCTGACCTGTGTCGGGGCCGCAATTTATTGGACTTTTTCCGGCATGTCCCATGGATGCTCGATTTGCCATCAAGAGGGCGATTAAATTGAAGCCGTGACCTTGGTCTATAACCATGTTTCAGTGGGAGGTCCAAATCTTCATGCTGCATCTTCACGACTGCCAGGACCCAAAGTTTCCCCGCAGAACACTGGAGATGATCAATGTTATTCAAGTTGAATACTGGACAAGTTGGCGAGTTGTTATGTTGCAAATCCTTCTGATCTGTGCGCAGATTTGTTAAAGTCAGATCTAAGGGGACACAGACAAACTTTCCTTTTCCAGCAGATGAATTTAAAAACATAACCCTGCACATAAATCATCTGCACAGCGAAGGCCAAACAGCAAAGTGAGGTCACAACAAGCAAAACACTTTTTTAAATGGAATGATATTTTAAGTGCAAAACTGGAGAAAAACGAAGACTGACTTTTAGGCCTAATGGCTTGTTGAAGAGAACTTTCTTACAGGGGTCTTCCCCTCTCCACTCTGAGCCTTTTTCCAGACGGACCACAGGGGTCTCAGGACCCCAGCTGGTAGATCTATTCCTCAGCCTCCCTCCCTTCACCACGACGTGCACAGCCAACTGAAACCTACTGTCAGCAGCAGCTTCTCTCTGGAGGACGAGCCATCACTCACTTCACCAAAGGTCCTGCAGATAAAGATGCCCTTTTTTCCCATTATTTTTTTTAGCAAGGAGGTTGTTATTGAGGTTTTCAGTCTACTGTAGATGCATAAAATTAAAACAATACAGTTTAAAATTAGGCCCTGACCTACCTGTCGGAGGTCACAGGAGCCGAGATTTAGTGCTCAGGATTTTTTCATAGCAAGTGGACTGTTTTTGTGTCGCAGAAGCACGACAACAAAGAGACAAGCAGACAACCCTCACCTTGTTGTTTTTATTCTTTTTGCATGAGTCATCTTTTAAGAGCACTGTCTTTCATTGTTCCAACAATAGCCCAGCCTGAACAACTGAACAAAAACCCATTTTATTTTACCTGCAAATGCCAGTCTGTTGATGTAAAAATGCCCGTGCGTCTTTTAAGATAAGATTGCATTAAAAGTTATGAACAGAGGGGATTTCGGGGGCCATGTGTTTCATTTTTTAAACCTGCATATAACTTCTTTGTAACATTTAATAAAGCATAATGCAAGGTTATAGGCATGAGAACATTTATTGCATGATTTCTCAACATATTCCAGACGGCTGATAAAATGAAAACTCATATATTGGGATTATTTTTTTTCCAACTCTTCATCCTTCTTTTGGATGAATTTAGAAAAATAATAATCCATGAATATGAACATGACCTCTGTTTTATCCACGTTCAATCAGGCTGTTTTACTATATGGCAACAGCATGCAAACTTATTGCAATTACATTTTGCCTTTAGTTTTTTGAGCAGAAAGGACTTTTCCAAACACTATTACGAGAGGTTTTGTTTTTAACATGAATACAGAATGCTGGGATACTAAAGACTGGATATTGCCTTTCAAACTTGCAGAATTTGTGTTTTTAATCAAAACACTTTCTTAGCAAAAACAACATTTCACCACTGCACTTCCTCATTCCTGGCCACTGCTTTGTTTGTTAGCACTTACGCTTTGGAAATGAAAACGATATATCATCAAAGTGCTGTTACGTCCGTGTGCAGCTGAGTTTTTTTTTACCCTGGATATATGGCAACAATAACCAAACTTGGAACCTGTAACCATTTTCTCTTCCCCATCTTCCAAAAAAATGGCTGCATAAATGTCAGAGTTGTTGTTTGCATGTGGCAAATAAGCAAGAAGCGAAATAAAATAACTATACCTCCAGGGGCTCATGTATTGCTGAATCGCAGCTATGAAAGTGGAGCATTTGACTTGTACGCCTATAAGGAATAACATGTTTTTACAGTCGGCGGTAGCAGAAGTGCGAGACAGAATCGTTTGAATATAAATTGCCAGAAAATGTGGCTTTTATGAGACGTGAGGATTTTGGAGCACAAAAGTTAGTTTTAGCACGAGTTAGCCAAAGCCCTCAATCTTCATCTTCCTCTTGTGTGCGCTTTCCATCAGTCTGTCTCTCCGTCTTTCTCTCTGGCTCGGGCTCGCTCCCTTTCACCTATTTAAGCAAACGTTCCCCATCAATTCGAGTGAAATCTCATTTTCTCAAGGCTCCTGGGTGCCAAAGGGAATAAACAAAAGCAGCCAAAGTTTTTGACCTCTGCGACTGCTGACCATAAAGATAATCAGTCCAGGCTCACAGTCCTGGCTTCCATCCTCCCTCTGACAGACAGACAAATAGATGTGCCGGAGTTACAGTGTGTGTTAATGTCAGCCGGGAGGGAACGCTCGCTCTGCTTGTCCTCCATCCTGTTCTCTCCGTTCTCACAGTCCACTGACCTTCCTGTGACCAGCGCTGCCTGCGCCGGGGTCACTGACTGAGCGAAGAAGCCACGCGTGGTCATCAGTCAGACGGTCACTTTTGGGCTGAAGGAAGCCTGTCTCTTTCAGCTGATCTAGAAAGTTTTTTCCCTTCCTACTGTTGCTTTACACATGCTCATGCAGAGCAGTGTCCTTGTGAAAAATGAATGCTGGATGGAAAGCAAAAACAGCATCCGCTCTCCAGTTGTCTAGCACAGCAAAAAAACACTCCAGCAGCAGTTTCCCACATTCATGCCCTAAAAGGTAGCATCTCTGCTGATGATGAACCCCTTCATTTTTCTTTTTTCCTTTTGTGTTCCTGCTCATTTAAAACATCAAATCTACTCAGTGGGAACCGTGTGTAGGAGTAAGAGTTCAGATGTCTCTTTCATCGCTAAATTCAGCTTAGTGATAAAAGGAAATGGTGCGGAGAAAGTCAGGGACCTGGAGCAAGGGGTCTTCCCCCCCGTCTCCGCGTCATTCAGAAAGCAGATGCTTTTGGTTTCCCATCCCACTCGTCATTAAGGCTATACGCTGAGGCCCCTCGGTGCTGAGGGATGGACACACAGGGAGTAGACGGAGGCAGGGGAAGGATGTGCGATGTCTGGACTGGAGGTGTTTTTGCTCCGTCAGATGAAGTGTAAAGGCAGGCCTCCTCCTCTCCTGTCTACCTGCCGCCATGTTTCTCGCTCCTTATTTTCTTCCCGTCAGCAACTTCTAATAACTCCCTGCTGGGGTATGGGACACAGCGGGGTCTCCTTTAGTTGGCCCCCGCATAGTCCTCTCGCTCATTCTCACCTAATCCCTCCAGCGCTGGGGACAGGAGTGAGCTGCCAACAACAATAGGAGCTGCCAGGGTTTGATAAAGAGGCTGTGGACTGCCTCGGGGTGCAGGGACCCCGTGGAATCGAGGGCCATGACACAGTTGCCTTAAAAATCATCAACAGTGTTTCAAGGCGAAGGGGTCACGGGCAGGTTGTAAATTCACAGAGGTTTAGGCAGGAAACCGCATTTGTTGACACACGAGCCGAGAGGAAAGCTATAGGTTGTCCTTGAAAAACAACACGGCATATATTAAGTTGGCAGGAGTAGATCCAGTTGTCTGATGCAGGAGCATGAGAACACACTGAGGGAAGTCTTTCTGCAAATTTTATCAATGTAGTGGGAGATATTTTTAAACCTGGGCCCCCGAATTCACATTCACACATTTGGTCTGTAAATGATTCATACTCACCACAAGTTTTGGAATCGATCCAATAGATCGCCTCAGATGGCAGCTGTAGCACAACTGCAATGGTTACAATGTAATCCTTCAGGGCAACTACGACCATCGAAGTTACATTTGGGTAAAAGTGCTTGTTATTGCCACACTCGCGCTGAAGTTGTTATTCATAGTGTCTGACAACAGCACGGAAATGATTTCTACAGACCTTTTTGTTAAATAAGGTCCATAAACACAGTGTTACCAGGAAGTCTCGCTTAAAGAATCTCACGAGAGGTGAGTTGTTGCAGACAGACGGCGGTGGAAACATGAGTCAGAGAGTTGGATAGAGAAGTTCTCAGTTTACCTAGAGGAACTGCCAGCAAGAATCTTTTCCCAAGGTCTTGACTGACTTTTTAACTTAACATGAGGCTAGAAATGTAACAACCCACCTTGCGAGATTTCAGAGCTTCTCCACGAATGAGACGTGTGTTTCTGTTTACAAAAAAATTACTTAATATTCAACCAATAGTCTATCCCCACAGGAATCATTGTTGTCAGACACTTAGAATAACATCCTCAGTGGGTGAGGAACAAACACAAGCACTTGAAGTGGACGTAACTTTGACAGTCGCAGTTGCCCCAAAGGATAACATTGCAGCCATCGCAGCCGTGTCGCAACTGCCAGCTAGTTAGCATGATTCATTCAATACTCTTTAAGAAAAAATTCTCTCTCTGTAGGAATAATTTTGTGCCATATTTTCAGACACTTATAATAGAAACTTCAGTCTGTCAGTGGCAAGAACGAGCAAGCTTCGTGGACGTAACTTTAAGAGTCGTAGTTGCGCTTAAGGATTCCATTGCAGCTGCGTCACGGCTGCCAGTTGTATCATTTATACACCAAAACATGTACATGTAAGGCCCACGTTTAAAAGTACTGGAATTCCTCCTTAACCTAACAACACCAACACACCTTCAGGCGGGTCGCCCCATTGTATGGAGTGCAAATCCCTGCCAAACTGGGCTGACTTGCTGAGTCAAAACCGAGTCAAGCCAAGCCAGGATGTTTGTATGCAAAGGCCCCAATAGAGATACAAGAGTGGAATCGATCTTCTCCTCTAATCCTTTGCAAGAAACCATAGAAGCATCGTACCTAGTATGTACTCTTCCTTTAACATTTCTGCATTTACAGATGTCTCATGGTGGTATATCCAATTGGCTGATTCCAGCATTTTTTAGACTCAATATATTCAAATCAGCCAATCAATTATTAATTAAATAAATGATTCAGTAGATTCAGTATTCCCAAGGCGGAGGCCTTCATGCTGAGATATAGAATTCATACAAAACACAAGTGGATAGTTAAATGAATGGTTAAAATAAATAAATGATAAATGCTAAATAAAGAAGGAATAGGTTCATAGGTCTATCGCCCGGTCAGAATGTCCTGAAGGGGTTTGTGGAGTGCTTTCCATGACCCTTTGACCTGATCTTGCAATTGATTTAGTTAAAAACGCTGATGAAAACTAATAAAAACGGATGCAAATCAACCGCACGCACCTTTCGCTTTATTCTCGACGGGTCATCGATGCTGTAAAAATGAGTGTGCCCCAGCTGTGTGCTCCATCTGCACACTCGGATGTGATGTATGATGTGATGTTTACGAACAAATCTCATAGCGAGCGCCAATAATGTTCCACTTTCTGGGCGCATCAGCCGAACAACAGGAGCTTATATCCCTCGCAGGGATCAATCGACCACGGATGATCGATGAGCTAGTAGTGCATTATCGAGAAATCAATCGCAGACTATATAAACAGGGTAAAAGGATGTCGGGAGCTGATTTAAAGAAGCATGACATAACAGAATCTTTTTGCAAGCCTTCGCCGCAGAAATTGGTTTTAATGCAAGCCGGCTTATGAACGCTCAGGGGTTCAGAAACGTACGCCAAATGAATTGGACATTTGATGCCTTGTTTCAGTACGTATTACACCTGTTGCAAATGCATGAGGACTCTGACCTTGCACGTCACACACCAAAGTTAATTTCCCTTTAAATGATTTAGATGTTTACTCCAGTCGTCGCCTGTCAGTCATTTCCTAAAAGAAACACAGGGTCGGGATGCAGAACCAAACCCACCTAATACATCTTGATCAGACTTTTACTAGAAAGAGGGAGGACATCTCCCTCACTGACATAATCAGCGGGGTGAACGACATGAAGGGAGGGAGAGTACATTTGCATTCAGTCCTTAATTGTTTGATTTCCCCGAGGGCGTGCAAGGCGGGAGTGAAGGGCAGGAAAAAAAGTGGAGGAGGGCGTACAACGACGGACGGCTTTAATTAATTGAAATGCTGTGTTTTTTGCATGTGCGTTTACCTTGTGTACGGAATGATAGGCTTGATTGTTTTGAAGTTCCCAGGTTGCTCATTAGTTCGAGCACAGGGTTGCAATGAATATAGATGCACCAGCTTTGGGCCTTGGGCCAGTTTCTTTTCAAACCATTTGAATTAATGGGAAAGCTCAAAGCTGTTGCATTAGCATGACCCGTCCTGAAAATGACTTTGCATTCACCCCTCCTTCAGCGCCGCCTCCCGTTTCTCAACCTTAACCCACATAATGATCCAGAAAAAACAAACAGAGCAAAAAAAAGATGATGTGAAAATACAGTCAGGGAAGATGTGATGCAATTAAGTGTTCTGTAAAGCTTATTGTTTCCACTTGAAATGTGTCCACAGAGAGGAACATGAATTAAATCTAGCTGGTTTTCTTTCTGCAGGCTTTCAATATTTCCTGATTTTGCTACAGACTAGACGACATGAATATCAAAAAGGAGATGTCTCCCTTCTTCCATCCGAACACAATGAAGGACAAAATGTAGCTAATATTTCATATCAGAGTCTCTTTTAAGAAACTGTGTCGTCATCTGGCTATATTCGCACCACATCGGGAATCAGCAATTAGTGCAGCTGTGCGCAACGGTGTGGGTGTGTCAGTACATTGCCCATTTTGTGAAATCATGTTGTGAACTTTAACACCGCCTCTGCAGTCCAGGGGGTGGTGGTAATGCACATCAAAACAGTTCGCCAGCCATTATTAAACAACGAAAGACGAGAAGAAAAACCCTCAACCTGGAGTTTTCATCCATTTCCTTAATCTGACTCAGGAAGTCGTCCTTAGAAGCAGTTTGGAACAGGGCAGGCACTTTCAAAAAATACGTGGCAGGCTATTGGACGACCCATCTAACTTCAACTAATCAGGTCGAGGCAAGAGCGAAAACTGTTTGCTTGCTCCTCTTTCAAAGGGATAAAGCAGCATCTATGCTAAGGAGCTACCATTCTTGTTTCAAATTAACAGATGCTTCTGTTATCATCGGCACACCTTAAAATTGCGCCCATAGCTGCCAGCAGTTACACATCAGAGGCTGATCGGTTGTTCACGAGATCTCGCGAATCCAGCTACCTCTCAAGGCAACAATTTTCTGTCCACAAACTCAAACAAAACGGACACAAACCAAAGGAAGTTACTTGTGCCCCATCCCAATACGCCCCTTGCCCCTACCGCCCAACACTATGCATTCACGTCTAGGGGTAGGGTTTCCTGATTGTTGTTTTGATGGAGGAGTAGTGCAAAGTCCATTGCGAGTGTCGCTACTTTTCTATATCCAGATAGATGACAGATGGAATGTGAATGCTGAAGATGGCGTATTGGAAATGCCCGGTGGCATCTGTTTACATAGATGCCATCCACGATGACTGGTAATGTACGAGGGTGTCGAAGAGTTCCCCCATTTCAAATGTTGAGATCTCAACAACAAGCTTACGTGATTGGCCGTGGCAGAGTGGTGTTGGGTTTTGTTTCTTCAAAAGACGATTCTTTTTCAAGATTTCGCCGGAGGGTGCTGAGTTTTTGATTCAGCATTCCCTGCCATCCCCATCCCTGGGGCGTAAAAAGGCAGGCTGCATGGAGGGACTGTCATTTTCTCCACATTTCCTGGTTTCGGTGTGATTCTGTGTGTTTTTTTTTTACGGTTTGTTGTTGTATGCATGCTGTCTGTTGTATGTACTGTCTGTCTGACGGGTACGGTGCTGTGAAAAAGAATTTCCCCTTGGGATAATAAAGTCGGAGCTTGAATACAGCCTTCCTCCAGACCACCATGTCAACAGATTTTATAGGGACTATTTTTTGGTAGAAAGTGGTTCTAGTGAAAATTGATCACTGAAATTTGGGTAAACCGACTCTCTAAAAATTAGTTTCAGAGTTTGCAAAACACTTCAGGATAGCATTACGGTACAGCTCCATAATGCCTTCCTGATTTCCAACACAGGCTGTACGGAGGGTTTGAATAAGTAGTTTAGGAAACCGGGCGGAGGAGTGTTGTGGTTTGCTGATAGTGTTGAAAGAAAAGAATGTGTTGCATGATCTATAAGCCATGAGCCTGCTGTGTGTGCCGAGCGCAAACATTGTGGGAACAGCGCATGCAGCGATACCTGCATGCGTACAAGCGCGCACACATGCTCGGCGCATAAATCACCCCGAGCTACCAGCGCATGCAGTCAATTCTTCACAGGGACACACTCTCTCTCTCTCTCTCCGTCTCTTCCACACTCCCGCACACACACAACCAGACCCAACCAGAGCTCGCAGTGAGGTAGATGAAGAGGCATAGCAGAGGCACGCTCTCCGCCACGGAGGAACAGAAGCCCCGGGGGCAGATAGGAGTAGAAAGCAGGATGAAGGATCTCCCCCTCCAGTGATCCACAGCAACAAAGGCGATTTGAGAGACTGCCGCTTTGGCACCCGGGATAATTAGTTTCAGATAACAATGTCATTGGCGCGTGGCGTGAAAAAAAAAAAAAAAAAACCCATCCACCTGGGACAAACTGCTGAGATTTTTCCATTTTTATTTGTCTAGCAAAGTGAATATTTAAGCTCCATCATAATCCACTTGACCCGAAGTCCAGAATTTAGTCGTCACGCTCCGATCAACGGCCTGTGATTAATCAGATACGATTACTTTATCCCTAGTCCTTGGCAATCATGATAACATTAGCAACAACATGAAAAAAACCACGAGGGAGCCGGTGATGATTGTTCTCATGGACAGCATGTGGCGTGTGCATGCACGCCTTTGGGTGATAAACACTGAAGTGTCAGCAGAACACATGAGAGCCAGATGTGACTTGGTGTCACAGGTCCTCAAGTGACAACAGGCGACGAAACAAAAGACTAAACATCTGATTAAAAGCTGCACCTTTTGCTGTAGTTATGTTGCCTGTAGTTGTTCTTCTATGGCTGTTGGTGAAGATATGTCCTTAAACGAGATAACCAGTGATAAGTCAAACACATTTGTTTTTTTGTCACTGTGCTCGTCATACTGAAATCGTTGGACTGTGCGTCACTCCACACTCGACTGTGGAGCAGTGAGAGACGAAGTGTTGCCGTAATATGGTGAGGCAGCAGCATGTGTGCTTCATGTGACACGGGACGCGACTGTGTTTAGAGACAGCAGAAAGAGTCCTCGGGCCTTAAATGAGATGTTTGTCTGTGTCTCCCAAACATGATCCATGTGACCATTCCAAAAAACAAATCATGATTGTTGCCTGATCTGCCCCCACTGTGGGACTTCTGCACTGTAAATCTTAAAACTGACTTAAGTTTTAAAAAGTCAGGGAACAGATTACATCTTTGTTTATTTCTCAAGGAATAACAGATGGATTTTGATGAAATTTAGATGGCTGGTATCTATGGTGAGCACAAAAGGACACTGTTGGGTCTAAGTTTGTATACTTAGTTGACTTATTTCTTTTTTCAGTTTTTTTATTCTCAGTTTTCTGTCATGGTTTGGTGAGGTAAGGGCAACCAAACTATACTCAACTAGTTGTAAGTGCTGTATCATAGGCAGCTGGTATTGTTTTAGTTCCTTGAAGATGTTTCACTTCTCATCCAAGAGGTTTCTTCAGTTCACTCACTGGAGAGGAGTATTAGGCCTTTAATCTATGTGGGGGAGTGTCCTTACAGTATCATTAAGGACATGTGTGACCACTCTGTGAGGATACTCCCACACAAGGTGACCCGACCTGGATGACTGAGAACCTTCATCAACATTGGTTAGGTTTTTGAAAAAGAGGGTTTGGGTAGGGTAGTCCCAGAGTTTCAACACGATGACATTAAAAGGACATTATTGGTCAGTTTAAATGATTCAGAGTCATTAATTATGATGTTGTAGGAGCAACGCCAACACACGTATCACACCACTTCCTTCTTAAGAGTATTCTTGTAATCATAAGAGCTCCCTTGGTGGGAAAGCGTAAACCAAGCCCTTCCAAATGTCTGACCCAGTGACCACTCCTGTTGGTTTCCTGGTCGGGATTTAAGATCTGTTCACTCGAGATAATTCTTGGAAATGAGAGGTTGCTATCAGCACGTATCTGGTTCCTCCATGTGTTTTTTCTCTCTTTCTTTTCTTCTCTTTCTTGGCGCTGATCACGCTGTTTTTACATGATGGATATACTCAGCTTTCTAGCTGCACAGTTGTAGCAACTACAGGTCTTGTTTTCTTGACCATCTTGGGTGTGCTTTAAAGAAACGGAAACATTTAAGAAACTATAAAAATAGTCACTAACGGACCCGTATAATCTGCGTCATCATCGTCACACCGTATCAAAGATTTGTGTTGCATTTCTGTCCTAATTCCAATTATGTTATCCTTTGTCGGGGTGGTATTCATCACCCCGTCTCAGTAATTGGGATCCTGTGGAGTCATCCATCACGCAGACATTGCACGGAGATGACACTTTATTGATTTCACGGGGCATGCCCGGGTCTAACCACATCAATCTCTGGGTGACAGTCGCTGCAATAATTGCGTGCCACCGCTACTAATGCCTATTGTGTTTGACCATCTCGCTGACCAATTAACCAGCCCCGCGGAGGCCACACAGGTGTGAGGAATCACAATGAGGCTCTTATGATAAGTTGAAACCAGGATAAAAGCATCGACCTGATTTTCTCTTTGGAAAATGAATAGGAGAAGCTGTCATTCTTGTGTGTTCAACACGATTGGCTTTCTCGCTGGTCTTTAGCTGCATGTTGCCTCGCGACTGAACATGGCAGCCTATATAAATAAAGTCAAAACCCATCTGCTTTTTTTTCCCTCTTTCCCCCCCTCCCTTTCTTCCCTTCTTCCTTGAGCAGAAATCATTGGCTGGCATGCTCTAACGGCTCTGTTCATGACATGCTTGGTGAAGACTGGGAGTTGCATTGAGCTCAGGGTAAGCAGGGGGAATTCTGCTTCTCTGCTCTACTTGGCACTGGCCTGTAACACTGCCTGATGTCAGACAGATCACAGCCAGGAAGACTGGCCCTCTTCCCTCGCTCCTGGAAAAAAAAAAAAAAAATGTTACTAACACTGAGCTTTTTTGGCTCGGGGGTGTTCGCACCATTGTAGGTTTTCATGCACATGATCCCACTTTTTCCACATGAGCCTGAGCTCTTGCCACTCGCCACATGAGAGCGAAAAGGGACCTTATTATTACCACATTGATCCACGGGTCTCTCCGGTCGAAATGTAATGTACTAATTGGAGCTCCTAGATTAGGTTTTTTTACGAGAAACGCGTTTCTTTGATGATGATTTCATCGGCTCTAAATGTTTGTATTTACATCTGTTCTGAATAACTTTCCGTTACAGGGCAGGGCTAACAAGTGCAGGAGAGCTACTTGCTCTCCCGAGGCCTAACGGCTAACATCTCATTTGTCATAGTTAGCTGTAGGATTTGTCCAGAAGTCCCTGATTAGGTTGTCGACGTTTAATGAGACATATCGGGGGGCCTGTGCCAGGGAAATCACTGCACATTGATCCAGACCGTATTCCAAAAATGGTAATGAAGGCTATAGTGTCAATGTGCTGGTCAGAGCGAGTCAATTATGCACATTCACTGTCTGTACTTGTGTTCTTGTGCTTATCTTTTCTTTGTTCTGTTATGCTTCTGCCTCGTTGGATGCCATATATAGAGACAGAGTGACGGTACCGCAGAGCTTGATGTTGAAAACCAATTTGTGACTACAGGCTGAAAAATGGACTTATCTGACTGACATGTGTTCCTCCGAACAGATCTTTCATCCCCCTCGAAATGGGTCAACTCTGCTATTGTGTCATTTTTTTGCCCTTGACTCTTTTTTTTTAAAGGAACTGTTCAGGAAAATTCAGTCATCACCTGCTCCCCCCCATGCCGATGGAAAGTCAGGTAAAGTTTCCTAGTCCACATAACATTTCTGGAGCTTCGCAGCAAAACAGTGACTTGGATTACACTGGACAGCTGTATGGAACCATTTTGATTTGTTTTCTAGCTGTTTAAAAGAAGTCCCCATCTACTTCGTTTGTTCAGCAGAATTCTGCAAGGATGTTTCGCTGTGAAGCTCCAGAAATGTTTTTACCTGACTTTCCGTCGACGTGAGGGCGAGTGTTTAAGGTTTTGGCAGCAGACAACAGTTTTGCAGGGAACACTTTAACACAGTTGAGTTTCCTTTTTTCCTCGACACCTGTTGTCACATTAGACATCGGTCGCTATAGTTTTGGCCCTTAAAAAATGTGACATGAGAATTTTGCTCTCATGTTAGTTGAATTGAGTTTTATTTGCATCTGGATTATACATGTGGAAACAAAACCCAAAATGTGCTTCTTGACATGTACATTTTTACATTTTCACATGTACCTGTCTATTTTCGAAGGGACATTTTCACAAATTGTGTTACCGGAATAAAAATTTACACATTTGAAATTTACATTTTCACGTGAGAATCGCACACATTCATACGTGCCTGACTTTTGTCCACGTGTGGATTAGTGGAGATGTTTATCTTCCGTGTGAGCTAAAAGGTGATGTCTCATGTGAACAGGACAGTGTCTCAAGGTTGAATGAAAACTTCCCCATGGACGCCACACGCGATTGTCTTTTCTTTCCATGCGGATGAGAATTTCCACATGTGAACGATAATTTGATCAGAAGGACCCCGAGCAGTCTCTCCACGATGCAGAATGTGTTTCGAGGCTCTCGTTACGTTCGTATAAATCAGAGTTTGGTTTCATGTTTAAAGGACGCTGCACATGTGCAATTATGTGTCAGAATGAATAGAAAAGTGATCCTGCGCACACATGAGGAAAAAAAGCTGAACAATTCTTCCTCCCCTGATCGCCAGGTGGAATGTTTGACATTCAGGACCTTCCTTTCTAGGTCACATGCGGCACTCACCAACAATCGAGGCCTCCCTTTTAGCTGCTGATTGATTAGGCACCAGCTCCGATTCATCAAGCCTGTTCCAATTCATAAATCTCACACCCCGCAACATTTACTCTAAACGTGCGAGAGCAGAGCAAACACAAGCAACGAAGACCACGTGTGAAAGAGCGATGGAATCTCTCGATACATCACCAAAGCGATTCATTTTCCCGAGGTCAGCGCAGTCGTATTTTCTCAATTAGATTGTTCACAACAGGGGAATGTGTTTAAATTGTTAGCTGTGACATTTAGTTCTGTATGTGAATATATTCCATTTAGATAAGACGGCGCGTAAATCCCGGTGTTATTTCCCAGCACAAAGACAGGCAGAAGGGGCTGACAATGTTGAGCGGAGATACGACAGAACAAATATGATAATTTAATGCAGGAAGAACAGAGGTGGCATTTAGTCGCTGGCATTCGGGATTAGCTTGAAGTGACTTCATTGTCTTTCTGTCTGCGTCGTCAAATCTACTGACAGGCAAATCTGGCTCTTTCCCTTCTCCCGACATAATATATTTCCTTTCAAAAAGTTATTCTGTCTTTTTTTAAGCTCGAAGACGGCGGCGTTACAAGATGTAAACATAGCAGCTGTAATTACGGCTCTTGTACCTGTCTGACAGAGGCGGAGAAGTGAACAGATATTTCTCTTGTCAGTGTTTTAAGACAGGTTCGTGCAGCAGTAAAACAAATCTCCGTGATATTTTACCCCCCCGTTGTGTCACACTTGCAGTTTTAGTAATGGTTGTTTGGGTGTCAGGCTGCCTGCAGTTTGGACAGGTTCAGAGGCATTAACGAGCCTGAACGTGGCGTCTTCATGTTGACGCGTGGCGCCCCGCCCCGATGCCGACGACTCCCTGTCTGTCAGACGGAGCCCTGCTGGTGGTCCGTCGCACGGGTAATGCATTTTAAATGGGGGGCACGACCCCCCTCCACTCCCCGCCTTCCCCTCCCCTCACCCACGCCTCATTAACTTCCGGTGAATTGATAAACAGTGAGCTGCTGCTGGCATGCAGGACGGGAGGGTAGCGATATTAGACACTCGACGCAGTTGGTCGGGGGTTCATCTGTCGGGGATGTGATGAAAAAAAAACAAGTGTTTTCGATCGGGTGGCGTGAACTGCAGGGATTTGTTTATGCGGCGTGTGTTTCTGCACTTTGTTGGCTGCCTTGCGAACATGGTACTCGTGCACAGTGTTCCTCTCTGTCCGCAACTCCCATTTCTCCCATAAGAACATTGGGAACATGATTTGTTTGCTGTAACCGTCCCTGTTGCAACTGGAAATGTAATTACATTTGCATGTGACCTGCAGAAAAGCCGCAGAAGACGGCTGACATCACACAAGAGAGCGATGAAGACAGAAAAAAAAAGTCAGTCGGGACATTTTATTTCATTATAGAGATTTATTACGGTTTCAATTAAGTTCAACTTTTTTATTTCTTTCTTTTTTTTTAGCAAATTATTACATCATTCATACGAGCCTGGATTCTTTCCTAATGTGCTTTTAAAGACCACGCTAGTGATATAATGTTTACGTTATATCTCTGGCGCTAACAAGCCAGTAGTAGTTTTCATGTATTTCAGTGTAATGCACATCAAAGTAGCTCGTTTTTCGCTGTGGTTATGGTTTATTCAAGTTCAAACCCGACCTGACTCTGATCTGTCTCCGTTTTGCATAATCCTTTCCTCATTATGCACAAGGGTTATCTGGCATTGCCAGCAAAAGGATGTTGCTAAGGTAACCGTATAGCTTACCAACCAAACCTCTCCTACAGAACCCCTGGCCTCTTATTCATGACTGTTGGGCCATCAGTGACTAGATCAGTTATATGTTTTGACATAAACACGGCCACCACTGGCTTCCGAGTCCTATTTCCTTGAAGCAGTTCAGCGTATTAGACGTACTTGAATGATTGTTGCAGTTTTTGGGGTTGTGTCCTCATGGTTGAATGCACTCCCTTTGAGCGTCTGTGGATGGAAGCATTAGCTAAATAAATGTAATGTAATGTATTTTTGGCTCCTCTATTACTTCATAGCACGCAGGAAATAGGAGAGCACGTCCACGACTAGCAGAGAAGAAAAGGAATATTTGCTCTCTTCCTCTTCCTTTTCTAACAATGCTACAAATGGCAATAATGATACGTACGCCCCACTTCAATCAGGTGGACTGACAGAGTTTCTTTGTTGCAACTTAGATTTGTAACCTTCCTATTGCCCAATTTTTGGGTGAAACAATGTTGGACTTGAACTGAATTTACCCACATTTTGTCCTGCGTTTTCGGTAGGCGTTGCTCTGAGGGAAATGGAAAGCGATCTGGTTTTCTGTGAAACAACAGTGCCAACGAAAATACGACTTGGAAACGCTGTTGAGAACAGTTTCTTCTTTCGATGGGGGCATTCAAGGAAGCGCCGACATTTGAGAGAGTCAGCTGAAATGAGGTCTGACTCTAATGCAGGAGATGTGTTCTCTTTGTTAAACAGAGTGGTGACAAGAGGGAATAGCTTTGCCGACATCCACCGAGATTTGATCAGGTACCTTGCAGTAAACTGAAACAACATTGTTTGTTTGTCCTCTCTCAGAGTCCTTTTCTACCAAATTAGCTCCGTTTCTTGAACAGGTTCTATTCAGGATCCTTGAATCTCAGTGCTCTGTGGTGATCCAGCCCATAGTTTCCAACAGTTTCGAGCAGAACCACTGTAAGGGAAGTAATCACCATGGCTGATCGCTTTGATAACCTGCAGCTTTTGCTCTGTTCTTATATGTTCTTATCGACAAAACAAGCAATTTCGCACTTGACCTCTCCATTGTCTCCTTGTCCATCCTTTCTTTCCAACCTGTAGAATATGACGTGCCTTCTACGGTTTTCACTTCAGGTCAAGGAAAACCTATTGCTATTTTCTGGATCAAGCTGGGATGCCAACTTTTCAGTTACAAACTAATCCGTGGACGATATGCTCCCAATGGTTCAAAACGAGGCGCACGTTCAGCGCAGAACTCCAGTTCCACGTTGGTTGGAAAAAGGGGTATCTGAGGTCTTGAGCGAGACACTAAACCTCATTCATTGAAAGTCACCATAAAAATATAGCATATGGATGACACATGGGTGTCTGCAACTTGTTTCTTTATACCCACACACTCCTCCTATGTGTTGCAGGCAAGCAATGAGGCAGACACACACACACACACACTCACTCAGCACACTGGATTGTCTGTTGTGGGCAGATGTTGAGGTTGTGTGTCCGACCGAGAGCGCAGACCTAATTAAGACTGAAGAAACACATCATTTTATTTGGCTCTCTCTACTCTTTGGCCTCGCTTTGATCCAATGATTATTACCAGCTCTTTGGCTCAGCAGAGGAGTAGAGGGCGGGGAAGCATTGTGTCTCATGCTGACAGCTCCCAAACAAAATAACCCCCCTCCCCGGGTTGTTACATCTGACACTCCCAGCTGGGTTGTCAGCGGTGAGGTCAGTAAGAGAATCCAGCTGCCTGCTGAGGCCTGTTCCCCGGCTGTGGCTTAGCACCAGCCAACCATCTGCTGGTGTCCTGTAGTGTAATACTGTACGTGCACTCGCTATACGTACAATCCTTGGACACGTAAAGGCACTTTAATCCTCACTTGTGCAAATCGTGGACACGAACGCTCATGCTGTAATAATCAGCCCAGGAGGGGTGCACGGAGCTTTATTTGGATTTCAGCTCATTTGTTGATCTTTCTCAGCTGTTGATCCTCTTGCCCCCTGCTGAGTGTCCTTCCCAAGAGAAAGGAGTGGTGCTCAGATATCTGTGTAGGTGAAGTGAAGGGCAGCCATCATCGCAGAGGGGCTGTGGTGGTAACAGCAGTCCTGCAGTTATGCGGTGCACTCCTGCAAAAATACACATCCCGTCGATAGGCTTTAAAAGTCTACAGGAGGTTCTTGAAGGTCGACCGTTTGCTGCTTCTTGGAGAACAGCAGCTCGGAGCATGATCCACTTCCTTGCTGTCCATCCGTATGTTGAGTACGAAGACTTGTTTCTCCACAATGTAACATGGGCTGTTGTGGCTCTGGAGGTAGAGCATGTTCATCTGTGGTACAATCCCTGGCTTCTCCAATCAGTCTAGGCAAACGTCTTGTGAGTTAGGTGCAAAATTGCCTGTTAAACAGGAACTTGGCCCATTGTCAGACAGCTTCGCAGCACTACTATAGTGTTAGTATATGCAAATGGTAAACTTCCCTTCAACTTGCCCCTCTCTCTTGCCAGCAGAAATCTGACAAATGACGCAAACCACAAAGTCTGGCAGACTTCAGGGCTGTTGTATCAACTACAGATTGTACTGGAGCAGTTTTGTATGCCGTCATCCGTGGACACAAAAAACTATAGTCAGATGGAGAGAGACAGCCGCCTCCCTCTCTCTCCCTTGGATGAAGTGAGGGGCAACTCACCAAACTCCGATCAAACTGTCAAAACTAGGCAGTCCTGAGATTCTGCTACTATGCTGCCTATTTCAATTTTCAAAATATTTGCCCAATTTCATGCAAGGACCCTCTTTCCAATAGTGAAATACATCTTTAAGGTAGTAAAATGAAAGTATTCAACAATCTATTATTGAAGGAATGACGTTGAATAACACAGCCTAGGAGGCATTGCCTTTGGGGAAAAATACTCGAAGAACTAGACGGTTTATTTTTGACCGTGGAAACAGCAGTGTGACAAATAAATACTTCCCACATGGTCCAATGCACCTGTGTCTCGGACTCACGTCAAAAAAATTTAAACCATCTCCTTTGACAGCTCTGTAACTCCCTCAGCAGAGGAAGGCCACGGGATGTGGTTTAAAGCCTTGTAAACAACAAGTAAGTGGGACCTTGTGTCGAGAAGTTTTTTTCTCAAAATGAGTGCATCTTTTAAGAGTTATTTTTGTTGTTGTGTATCTCTCATATGACGAATTACCACATAGTTGATACATCCATGTTAGTTTACTGTCTTCAGGGCCGATGATGCAGGTACAAATTGACTGATTTCCAAAATAAGAGCGTGATAAAAGGCATGGGTACCATTTTTCGACCCTGCAATATTTAAATTACAAAAATGCTTAAAGGTCCATATGTTTATATACAGAAGAGAAATATTCCCTCACATCATGTTGACTAAGGCTACAGGGAGCTACACAATAAAAGCCTTTCACTAGCCGGCTCATGGGAAGCTTTAATTGCGAAGCAGTGATAACAAAAATGAGTTTCCTATGACAGAGACGAATTAGTATTTGGTCCAAGTTAGAGGGAGAAAAAAAGGCAAACAGAGCTGTATTACCAGGGAATTGTGGTAATCTTCTGCTCTTTCATGATTTTTTTTTTTTTACAGAAGTTGAAAGAAGGAAGAACAAACAAGGAAACAAAAAAGAAAGAAAGAGAGACAGAAACAAATAGAGAAAGAAATAGCAGGGCAGAATCTCTCAGTTTGCCTGCGGCAGAGCTTCACCGTGTTGATTTATCATTTCTCTCTTGATAAATAAACTGTGAATGGATCACTTGGTAACCTCAGAGAGTCATTTTATCGTATCATTGAGTCCCGTCTGTCACTAAAAATGATTTCCTCACTGTTTCCCCCGTCAACATAATCTCCCCGTTCTCGCTTTTATCAGATCATATACATGTCCATCTGGTCATTACTTGCTATTGTGTATTGTGCATTGTGTAAGCCAATTACTGTTCTACCGCACCACACGGAATGAGTTATGGATTGATATTGAATGTTTCTTCACGGCGCATGCATGTGTGGCGAAAGCGGTTTAATAGAAAACGTCACGAAGCCCGTGTTTGCTGTCTTGAGGCCTTGAGCTGCTATGTTCAATAAATGCTTTCCTAAAGCAGAGTTAGTTTTTTAATCACACAAGATTGTTTGTCTTCCATGGATGTCTTAAGACATTGCGATTGATTCTTTTTCTTTTTGTGTTTCTTCTTTCTTAGGGGGCTGTTTGCGAGTAACTACACAGAAATCCATTACCTGGAAGATGGCAGTGCGGTGACGGGCTCTCACAACTCCATGGTATGTTGTTTTTCACAAACCTACTGTCATGAATCAGTGATGTTTCCTTCTTTGTCACCCACCCAATCTGCTCTTACGGATGCTGTCGTAGAACCCTCCCCCTTGCCGGGTTCTGCGTCATTGTGCGCCTGTTAGGGTCAGTGAGGGAGTACAGATTGACGACGCAGTAAGACCAACTTTTAAAGTGTCTGGAATTGGGTAGTCTTGCGCACGAAGAAGACTGCGTAGGTGAGTGGGCCCATTTTCGTTCTCCGCCAGCGGATTCAATATTTGATGAAATAAAAAGGTGAACAGAGGTGAGAGGACAGACTCGGCTTTAGGGAACAACTCAAGTCTTTTATAATAGATAAACGTAAAACCGCCCCCAACAAATGGTTAACTATGCAGGTCTGCAGGAAAATACCAAAATAGTCAACTACAGTGTGCACTTCAGAGGTCACACCGACTGTGAAATGTCCAGCACTTGTCATTGCATTAATGACATTGTTGTTAAAGCAAGAAAATGTAACGTCATGGAGAAAGATAGTCGATAGTCAACCACAGGGGGGGTCAACCAGTGGGGGACTCGGAGGGGAGGTAATCGCCCCACCTGGTGCCCCCATTCAAGTTTGGGGTGCAGTCCTCTTCCAGTTCAATTCCTCGAGATTTGCTTCAGCGTCGTGATAGATTTTCTCATCATCATTAAGCTCTGTTGGGTTTTCTCCAGGAAAATATGTTCTGCTTTCAAACACAATGGCTCTTTGAAAACATCGTCCATGGATCCATAAATATCCCCATTGAAGGATATTAATTTTGAGCTTCAGAAAATGGCAGGATTGTTATTCAATTACATGTGCTGTTATGCATGAGCATGATGTGACTGGACCACTTGGAACCGTTTATGTGCCTCAGAGCTCCCACCTGCTTGCTTGATTTCAACGATTTTGATCATCTGCAGTTTTCAAAGCAATTAGACATCTAATTTTTTTGTTCGGATACCCAGAAACATAATAACGGACATTCTGTGAGGTCTGTGCACAATTGCTTGGCCTACTTATGCAGAAATCCACCAAAGAGGAGATTAATATAATTCAATATCGGCCAACCCACACAGTAAAATGAGCAATATTTTCCACTGGAGACTGCCGTGAGACCGGAGCTGGACCATCGCTGGCTGGGCTCGGCCAGCTCATCAGAATTGCTGCCATTCCAAAGCATAAAGACAATGAATGAGATGGAGCAGGTCAGCTCAGGGTGGACTCTGAGACACTGAGAGTCCAACACGTTCATAGCTTACACGTGGCAGAAATGATTAATAGATAAATGGGTGCAAATATACAAAGATCTAAACTGTGGTCTTTTCAAGTCTGGTGAGAGATTCGCCAGATTGGGAATAGACTTTGAATTTCTTAGTTTGCACCATTAAACACTATGTTGCATTTAAGTGAGTTCTTTTTTGACACAAACTCCCCATCTGCCATATTTGTACACATTGTTTGGAATATGTCACCAAAGGAAGAGCCACATAAGGTAATTCATCCAATCAGCATAGCCTTCTTGTTGGTTCAAATAGTGCAGATCTACACAAGGTTGTACAAAAAGATGCAAGTTGTAGTCCCTTTATTATTTTTGGTGTGGAGGATGGTCCGTAGTCTGCTGGTACGGCAGCAGATACTCCTGTATCTCTTGTGAGATGCCAGCAGGGTGAACTGCTGGTGGCTGGGGTGGGTGTTATTATACTATTGATCATTGGTAGATGAATACTGATGATGGTCTGGATGGTTTTGATCACCCACAGCAGAGCCTTCCTGTCCTGGGCCGTGCACGAACCATGCCAGATTGTGATGTTTCCCGTTGTTGACAAGAACTTGGCACTGGACTTTAGCCAGCAATGTAGACCATGGCAGGTTGTCTGTCCGTATTAATTAGGTTAAGTGAAGTCTGGAAACAGACATGAGAGTATAGAGAACATTGAATATTGCGATGTGGCTTCAAGATCGATCATGATCTGAAACAAAAATCGCCATCACAATTTCCCGGAGCCCAAGTTGATGCCAAGTTGAGTAGAAAATACTGGAGAAAAGCAGCATTTTGGGAGCTTGAACCAGCAGATGTGTTGCATTTTTTTGCCTCATCTGTGCATCAAATTACCTTCGAGTGATTTCCTGTCAAGCACCTTGATTAACCGACCTTGATTAATGAACTCTGCACTAGACGGATGGGTGGATTAAAGATTGAAAGGATGGAAAAGGGATCACTGCCAGTAACTTGAGTCTACCTGCCCAGGAAACCAGCTTGGGAACTAATGGACGTCTTTCAACCTCCGTCCCTCCTCTCATTCCTCTCTCATGACCACAGCTCAGCTCTTCATGGGAGGGTCTTTTTTACTGGAAAAATCTTTTGAGACTGATCCATAGTTAATTTATTTGTCCTGCCGGCAGGGAGGAGACTGATACAGTGATCTGGGCAAGGGATCTAGAGGGTTCAGTTGTGTGTCAAAGGCAAGGTACTGCTGGGAGTGACTTCAGCATTAGTCAGCCCTCCCTTGGTTCTCTATGTCTGTTTTTCATCCCCTCCCTTTCTCACTGAATCCACATACAGTACAACAAATGAGTGCCATGTGCCGGAGCAAAAGACATTTATCGGGGGAAGATGAATCACTAGTATGGATTCATAGAGTCAACTTGGAATAACAAATGCATAGTTTTTGATAAACAATGTAATGTTCACACCCGGGGTTGCCTCCCGCGATAATCTGGGTATTAGTTATTAATCTTCCTCATTCCATATATGACGGCGTAAGCACTTTCCTTCCTCATTTCTTTCTGCAGAAAGCTTAGATACAAAAAGTCTATTCATATCCCTTATATCGATGCATCACCGTCATGATCTCATCAAAGAAACATGAGGCGGCAGCATTAACTCAGTGCACTAAATCCAGCCCTGCTCCTCCCTATAACACTAAAATTTCATATTTCATGTAATGGGCTGTCCTTTCTTTGCACCTTTTTACCTCGCTATAATGGATGGTTCTCTTTCAGTACACCTCTAGGTAGAGATATGGAAAGTGGCCAAACAGGCAAAGGCTTTCCACAGCTCTGGGTCTACGTCTTGAATGTCCTTTGAATAAGATATTGTTTTTTGGGGGGTAGTAGGGTTGGATTCCGCTGGCCAAATCCATTTTTCAGCCCTGTCTCCAAATAGAATGAAGTGTATATGCTACGAAACTGTTTTGCAAAACACAACACAAGCGCTGCAGGGTTTGTGTTTACTGACGTCTTTGCTTTCAACATTAGTTGTTTGCTCACGGGATTGATAGAGTTGGATTTGGATTTTGGATCTGGATCCATGTTGGTAAAATTCTTGAATTTACTAACACATCTCTTATTATCTTTTCTAGTGTCTCATTAGCAAACAGCAAAAACAATGTTCAAATATTTAGTGATTTATTTAATTTGATAAGGATACATGTACAACAAAACTTGAAGGAGACATATTATGCTCATTTTCAGGTTCATAATTCTATTTTGGGTTACTGCTACTCTTTAAGTCCCACCTCCTGAATACCCAGTCTGCTCTGATTGGTCAGCTCACACACGCCTGAGCCAGCACCGCTAACAAAAACAGAGCAGCCGTGCTAAATCAGTTCTTACATGTAAAACTACCTGCTAGGCATAAATCATGCAAATGTATGTCATGGTGACATAGTGTGATGTCATGAAGTCACAGAATTAAAGGCGGGACTATTGATGAGGCGTTTAAGGAGCAGTGTTTTCTGTGGGAGAGAGGAGGCCTCTGTTGGTGTGGACTTTGAGCTCTTTAACTTTCAAGATCTTTTACATGCTATCAGTATGTAAAAGACCGACACAAAACACCAAAGGAAAGGAAAAAAACGACAAACCGGTCTCCTTTAAATCTGAAGGCTGCGACAACTTAAAACTAGCGATGCTTTCTCATCAACCAGCAAAGATTGGTTGCAAAATGTGAAAGCAACCATAGCGACCGTGCAAATAGATGTATCCCCTGTCGCTTTAACGGCTCACTTGGTTGAGCACGTCCACCCTCCTTTAGCTCTGTTTTGTTGTGTTTTGTCTGCTGCTAAGTACTCCCCTCTGTTCATCAGTTAGGCACTAGCGTCTTTTGCTGCCGTCGACTCTGAAATAAAAAAGACTTATAGTTGCAGGATATAAATGCAAAACACTGAGCTGAGTGATGCTACAACACACAGAGTTGGGTGATAATTCTCTGTGAGATTATTGCAATAAGCAGCCACTTTCACATTACATATAGCCGTTGTTTATATGACAACATGAATTGCTGCAGCTTTTAAATATTGAATTGTTTATGACATATAACTCTAAATTACTGGAAGCTGGAGCCAAGTTCATTTGATGAGAGATTCCTAAAGGATCCAATTCCAGATTCAGGTTCGAGCAAAGGCTACTGAACCCCAACATCACTTGGTTGTGGTACTAAGCTATTCATCAATGCTGTTTTAACTAGCTCATGTGAGAAACCATTAGTTGGATTAACTGTTTGATTGCGGAATTACATCGAAGAAGTGCTGTGATGCAAGACGAAGCAAGAACATAACGCCAGAAACCCATTCAGACGCTGAACATGCAAAAATCAGAGCCTTCAGAGGTTTAGCCACCTTGAAGGAGGCCGGACATTTGAAATTTACTGCCTGCGCTCTATATATAGACGCAGTCAAATAGGGTGGAAAACTCACATTTCCTTGTTTTCCAGAACAGGGTGGCAGAAGTGCCGTTGGTCAGACCTCACCTGAGCAAGGCCGTCTAACTGCAGCAGGAGGGCTGTTTTCACTCTAAACCAGACATTTCCTCCCCGCCCTCTCGCTACCAGGCCTGGTTCAATAAACATGGGCTTAATTCACTTGCTTTTTTACTCCCTGCTGCAGCTTGACAGGTGGTCCATGAAAGCGGGTACCTGGGAACGCAGCAGCGAGCAGCAGGTTTTTGCTGGGAAATGTGAAACTCTGCACAGATTTCAGTCATCGTTCGCCTCCGGTGATGAGTGAGAACGGCTCCTGCTAACCCTGCACAGGACTATTCCCCCAGACTTAATTTGCTCGTATTTCACAGTTATCAGCTGGGACTGCTGTTATTCAACTGTGCTTAAAACTAAAGGCATGTTTTGTTTCACACCAGTCCCGTTCTCCCTGCTTTGAATTTTAAAAACTGAACTTTTTTTTCGTGCTCCCTCAGGCAAACTGCTACTACCACGGTGAGGTGGAGGGTCATGTCAACTCAGACGTCAGCCTCAGCACCTGTGCTGGTGTTAAGTAAGTGTGCCAGACAGTTATTTTTTCTTTTTTTGGCAACTCCACTGATATAGTTTCTTTGTGAAAATCCCACAGAAGTAGCCAGAAATGAATAAATGCACGGAAACTAATACAGTTAGCACTTTTTCCAAAGGTTTCAAGGGGTAAGTATCATGCCAAGTCAAGACAAGTTGGGTCTGCAGTCATTTCACAAATGTTCTGTAAAAAACTGAACACACATATGGGTTATGTAGAGTCGCCAATTAAGCTAACCGGACAAGGTCCCAGCCGGGCAGCAAGTTCAAACCCAGAACCTTGTTGCTGTGAGGCGACAGCGCCGACCACGTGTTTCAAGTCTTCATGAGCAAATCAAAAGCAAATCTTACAGATCTGAATGCTCACAGTTGCATAGTTAAGACCCAGTTCGAAGTCCAAGTCGATTGCCATTGTGCCATAGTCCATATTGACTGTAGAAGTCTAGCAGAAAAAGAAACACGAGCAGTAGGATGATCAGTTTTTCCAGCGCAAGGAGTGGCTTTTACCGACACCTCTGGTTCTCACCGTCAGCCAGACCTTATATAAATCAGTTTAGATCAGGGTCGCTCAAAGTGGGGTATCCCTAATTACCAAGTCTTTTTCAGCATCTGAGCATGGCAGATCCCTTGAGCAGGAAGTCAGTCAGTAATGGGAACTTGGGATCCTAGTTTTCATCTCAACATTACAATAGCTGCTTGTTTTTGGCCCGTGACCCAACATTAGGTTTTAGTTTCCCTCCGAGGGAAAAGGATTTGGACACCCCTTGTGTATATAATTCGAATAAACTGTTGGCTTGATTACAACCACCCCCGATCAATTATTCTGCTGAGCACAAAACATTTAAATGATCAATAAAACCACTAAAAATTGGACACAGGTTGTAATAAACAGGAATTATGTCTGACTTGAGACCAAGTTTTAAGTCTCAAGTCAACATTTGTGAGCAACGACACGTCAACAGAACCCGGTACATAATGTATTTTGCAACATTAGTAAGCTGAGATAACACCCTGTGTGTACTATTGAAAAGAAGTAAACCTGACATATTGTCAGCTTTTGGATGAGTGAGAAGTTCCAGTGTTGGAAACAATCTGCAGATGTCAAACAGGAGTAATGATTGCTGTAATATCATTGGAAAGCATCAGGAATGTTTTCCCGAACAAGCCAAACGTCTACACCCTGCGCGGAGCGATTTGCCTGATTGTGAGGCCGCTCGCCGTTGACCTGATATCTATTTATTTATTTCACTTTTTCTGCAACCGCGTTTCTGACAGACAGCTACTCTTTGAATGGCTCAGCGAGGCAAATTGATCTTGTTTTTGTGGTTGGCAGGGCTCGAGTATGAGTTCATGTGAATATTGCGCAAGGTTTGTGAGATTTTCACAGTTTATTCAAATTCACAGCGAGAGAATGTCACTTTGAATCACAGAGGCCGCTCTTATAACATGGGAAAAGTTCAGAAAGCTGAAACAAAGGCCACATCAATATTAAAACTGAGAGATGGTACCACGCTTAAACCTTTCTTTTCTGGTTAGGTCAAGATGTCACACGTAAGTCGGGATCAATGTTCATGTCAGTCAAATCAAGATGAACATTATTTTCTTTCCGATATGTTTCAGTGTTTGAATTCTGCAAAATGAATATTATGCAGCATCCCGTCTCACCTTTCCTTGCACCTCTTCCTCTTTCTGCAGGGGTTTCATATCTCTCGAGGGAAAGTCCTACGTACTGGAACCATCTGCTGATCACTCTGACGGGACTCACTGGATCTACGCCGCTGAACACCTCAATTTCTCTCCTGGCACCTGCGGCCATGATTCGTTCAACATATCCCATCCCATCGAATATGCAGACAGGAGTCCGTTCAGGACCTTCAGCTCACGGGTAAAGACCATTTCCCCAAGACTTCTTTTCTGTCTTTTTTTGTTAAAATAATGTTTTGTTATAATGTTAGTTACTTAATTGAGAACAGTTGACAGGAAAGAAAAGGTGGGAAGATTGGGAATGACGTGCAACAAACGTCCATGGCTGGACCTGAACTGTGGAAGTTGCAACTCATGTGCAGCACCGTAAACCTTCAGACCACAAGGTCATCCCTTGTCTTTCAGGTCTTTAGGAACTCTTGAATACAACAAAAAAGCCTTTATTTTATATAGTTCATCCGTGTTCGACATCACTAGGTCTTCGACGTGTCAAATTAATTAAACTTGTTTCATTACAGACAATCCACTGGAAGTAAATCAATAACCCTACATCTCTTAACCCTTCCTATAAACACTCTTCGTGATTATATCTATCAATGGGGCAGATGTCAATGATCAGCATTGTCATTGCAAGCATGTTGCAGTACAGCTTTATTGAGCTGCTAGCATGGTGGTAGAACCTTGTAAGCCCTTGTTCTGATGTTGAGATAAGATATGGAGCGACAGGCAGCTGCAGTGGAATGCACCACGCAACAAATTGTAATTCTCTCCCACAGCCTAAAGACATGAGACTAACATATTCAACCTGTGTTGTAAAACTTACCAGAAAGTAATACTTTAACCCTAACCCTAACCCTAACCCTAGGGTTAACCCTAACCCTAACCCAGGAACAGAAAAGATTGTGTAAAGGTGAAAGTCAACCATATGAATACAATGTAAATTTTAAAAGTTAACAGGAAGTCAGGAAATTGATAACCTTAGAATCTAATCATCATCTTGATGAACTTAAAATTATTGGTCTACTTTATTTGGTTATTTGTGAGGTAATCGGATTTCTCGAATCTTTTAAGTAAAGTCACTTTGTCAGATTTTACAGTGTAGTAATTGGGTAAAACTCTAAAAGCACCCTGATATTAAATTAACTTATGTGTCAAAAGTCATTTTCTGGCAATATATGCACGCAAATATCAAAAAATTACGAGTAAAAATACATTATACTGTACATTTATTACATGTATATACTTTACACTAGGGGTGGGCCCATTAGCAGCCTGGCAGATTATTTGATCCAATATTCAGCAATGTTTAGCATTGCTGCTAAAATAGATTAATGAAAAAAAATGCTCTACTTTGGCTCGGATGCAGCAAACAATCTGCAAAGTAGCTAGTAACCAAAGTTATCAAATAAATGCAGTGAGTAAAAACTACCATCTTTGCCTCCAAAATGTAGTGGAGTGTAAGCATAGAGTAGCAGAAAGTGGAAATGCGCAAGTAAAATGCAGATACCTCAAAATTGTCCTTAAGTACAGTAGATGAGTAACTGTACTTAGTTGAATTCCATTAATGCGTTCAGCTAAACAGCCCCTCTGTTCCTACACTATCTCTAATGTTATAGAGAGGGGGAGGTTAAGAAGGAGGCCTCATTGTCAACTGGTGTTATTGGTTTTCTGTCTACGTGTGCGATCCCTTTAATACAAAAGACTGGCACCCCACTACATAGGCATAGATGATAGATGGATAAAGAGTGCTTGGGTGTTTCCATCTATCTGTGATCATTTCATTATGTGCTGAAGCCATGTTTACTTACAGTGGATCGTCCAAAATCCAACCAATTTGTTCTATTATTCCAACCCTGAGGACCCGGTGAAGTCTGTGTTTTCAACCGTTAAAAAGAGTATCGGCTTTTTCACGCATCTTCTCTCCTGTTTCTTTTTTCCAATTACCGATTTTTAGACTCGAGAGCACCTTAAGGTTCCCTCGGTTGTCCTGCGTTTGAAGCTAATTGAGCCCTTTGCCTCTGCTTATCGTGTTTGAGTTGGTGTTTTAATCCCACTGCGCTCTGAAATCGACTCAAAGGCAGAAAATCTTGCACCAACCAGCCGAAGTGAAGAATGTCCTCTTATTGCAGCCTGTATTTGGATTATGACTGCTCGGAATATAAAGGATCTCTCAGCCTCATCCCCGTCTAAAAGATCATTTGCAATGTAGATATTGGTAAGTGGCCTGCTCTGTATTTTAGAAGCTACTACTTGTTGAATTATTCACTCGTTTCTTCCATCTGATCTAACGGTGTCCATTAGTGATCTGGAGTGTATGAAGAGCGGGGGCTGATGAACGCGCGTGGAAAGTACATCGGCTGTTAAGTGGCAACATTTGTTCTGAGAGCGAGATCGGGCTGCAGGCTTGTACATCATGTCTTCAGCAGCAGCACCCGTCCATCCAGAATTAAACAGATTGCCTTTTAGTAAACCCCCACCTCGTCCAGCGCCCTATACTCTCGGCCCCTCACCATCCCACCGAGCAGAGGGATAAATCACAAGGGCCGCGGTCGCAAGGGAATCTCTGTCCTCGGAGGGGAATAGGAGCTTTAAAGATGACGAGTGCTGATAAGTGGAAAACACAGACTCCGGTGATCTCTATCTGACTTGTGAAGGATGGCAGGAGTGGACGATTTATCGGGTCAATACAAAGAGACTCAGAGATAGGTGGTGTAAAAGATGGAACAGATGTTCAAGGACTCAAGAGGAGGGTGAGCAAACATGTCATAATCGCGATGCAGAGGGACTGCGAGGGACTTTCCGTTTTTCTTAAAATCGTTTTTGTTCCTTCTTTGCGATTGTTTAATCGTCTCATTAAGGTTATACTGAGATTGAGGAGTTTTCGAGGAAGCGGGCCAAACATATGGTCGGGCTGGCTAAAGCATCCTGGACTTTCGCATTGTTAGTTTTTATTTATTCATGCGGTCATGGGGGGGGGATTCTGATGTCGAACTCTACTGTTTGATTCCTGTTGATGATTACGGAGCTGGCTTCACCGGCGATCATTGTCTTTAGTGTTCAGAGGGCTTCAAAAGATTCAGGACCGATGATTAAAACATACAGCAACACAAAGCAGAAGTTGCAGACTGGCAGAAACAGATGAGGGAATAAGACTTTTCATCTTGTATGGATGATTTACACAATTTAAACAATAAAACATTGTGTATTCGTAATTTGACACTGTTTGTCAGGTCCAAAGTGATTGTTTTGTTTATATCTGGGTAAGAATTCTGACAGTTTGCTCCAGACTGCAGACAACAGCTTTTGTCAGGCAACAGTATAACACTGGTTTTATCATGTGGTATATCCGTGTTTCGCCGGCGTCAAGAGACTTGGCAGTTGCCAGTTTGTGGAAAGAAAATCTTGAAATTGGCTGAGTTCTACAGGATGTACTGTGCTGCCCTAACATTAGCTAGCTAGCATTAGCAACATTGGCAACAACAAACTAGTAAACACTTGAGGGGGCTTGAATTCAACGGAAGGGGAACGATGGGGTGCCACATTTAGTGTCCGAACGTTATCAATAACACCTTTTAAATTCTCCTCTGTAAGAGGCTTTTCTGTGCACTCTCCGATTTCTTTTTTCATCTGATCGCAATGTCCCCTTTCGGTTGTTTTAAAATACCGCGTCCCAACCCCTCCTAACACAGCAAGAGATGTCCGAGTTGGAAGGAAAAACATCTCCACTAAATGAAGACAGATGTGGTTTATAAGGGAGGTGGTTAAACACGTTAATCCCACGGGTGATTAAAAAAAAAAAAAGTGAAAACAGATAAGGTGATGAAGTATATGCAAAAAAGAGAGGGAAAATACACCAAAAAGTGTGAACATGAAGTCTGATTTGTTGTATGCGAGAAAACTCACCCTAGCATGTAACACAGAGGCACGGAGGTGTGCCGTCGCCGCTCCGATAAGCTCGTGTGTGCCCTGCTCGAGGGTCTGAAGATAAAGAGGCGTGTTGGCAGATGCCCCCCTGATGATGAGAGTCAGATGCGGAGGAGAAGGGTGAAAGAGAGATATGACGGCTGGAGCCGCACACCCAACAAACATGAGTTCCCCGGCTGTCCAACATGTCAAACCCCGAACGCAACACGCGTTGGTATTTAAAGAGCGTCCTGTCTTCCTTTGTTGAAACAGAATATGAGGGCAAAAAGATAGCGTGTGAAAGAACAGCTGGGTGCCAGCCTATGCTAAACTGTGGAGCACGGAGCGCGACGGTCCATTTTTTTGATCTCTGGGAACAGAAGTGAGGCGAGGAGAATCTAATCACAAAGCTCCTTTTATTCAGTTTTCATCTTCATCCACACCTGAGCCGGCTCCATTTGCCTAATGAAGACTGTGAGATGTGGTCGAGAGCTCTCGGGCAAGCAATCTGTCCACTGTTCTTAAATTCTATCTTCGCCGTATAAATTGTGTGAGAACACCGGCCTCTTTCTTTACCTTAATTCTCTGATATTGAAGCAGCAGTGGTGTGTAAAACAGGAGCTGAGGGGAAAAAAGAGGGAGAATATCTCGTTCTTGTTTGCCATTTAATAGTTGATTTATTTTATCCTCATCTACTGAAATGGAAAAACTAATGTTTTCTATTATTCCAGTGGGGGTTTCAGTTTTATAGAGACAATGAAAAGAAATATGGTACAAAATATGGGTTGTAAACTCACACCTATGAACTGTAACTCATTGGATTTGAAGCTCTTAGCTGAGTGGATTGAACATGGTGTTCATGCGTGTATGTGTATATCTCCCCCCGCCAGTGGCCTCGTAGCGACTTGGTTATCACCATAGGGGTGCATTTAGAGCACGTTTGCCCATCCTGGCTTATCTATGGAGGAGGCAGATAAGAGCAGAGAGAGGATCCAGGCTGCCAGGCCAGCGAGGATAAAGGAGGCTCAGGTTGAAAGCGGGCCATAGCATGAAGGCAAAACACTTAGCCAGCAGGATGGTATAGGATCCGTGATGGAGTGAGTGGAAAGACAGAGTGCATGTGTGTGTCTGTGTGTGTACATGTGTGCACAGGTGAGACAGACCCTTGCTATAGGGCAGCATCTCCTCCATGTCTAGGAGCTGTGTTGGTCTTGATATGGCAGAGCCCCAAAACAATGTCCACATGCTCTTTTTTACTTTTCTAGATATATTTTCCTTGTTATTTATTTATTTTTATTTTTTAAAACAATTTGTTATTATCCATCCACTCATTTAGTCATTTTATTTGTAGCCATGCTACTAGCACAGCTCATTGTAGTGTCGGTCTGTCGCCTGAGACTATGGCATATCGGTTCTCAGATTGTCATCGTGTACATGTTAGCATTTAGCTCAAAGCACTGCCTGGCTTAAGTGGTACAATCTCACAGAGCTACTAGCATCTTCTAGTCTATTTACCACATATAATCAACTTCTTTTTTTAAAATCTATGTCTTTATTTTCTTTGAAATGGTGCCCTATTTTAATGACGCTATTTGTTTTGCCAAAATCCACCTCAGCTGATTCTACTTACCTCGACTGTGACAATCTTGAACCACGCCAAAACACATCAACATGAGACCAAATAGAATTTGAGTATGAACCCTCGATTCTGACACCAGCCCATATTCTACACCAGGGTTTCTCAATTCCAGTCCTCGAGGACCACTGCCCTGCACCACACCTGATTCAAATGATCAGCTCGTCATCAAGCTCTGCAGTGGCCTGATAACGAGCCACTCATTTGAATCAGGTGTGGTGGAGGAGGGACACATCTGAAACATGCAGGGCAGTGGTCCTCGAGGACTGGAATTGAGAAACCCCAAGTGTGGCAGTAGAGGTACTATGTCCGCTCATCATACCACATGCTCTCTGAATTTTGTAAAGAAAAGCAGGGGTTGCAGGAGTTTCATAGTGCGTGGTGCCAACGGTTCAGGCGGCATTGTCCAAAAAAAACGGTGATTTATTAGTTAATAAGCCGGCTCCTGTAGAGTGTTATTAGAGGTCTGTGTGACCTTAGCGGCTGTTATCAGGTCAGGCGTGAAGTGAGGCTGATTGCTTTGTGCTGATTCTCGGCTTCTGCCGCCTTTTGTGCAGAGTGTTGCTCAGGTGAAAAGCCGTATTGAGCGGCCACCTGCTAAATTTAGGCTGCCCTTTCCAGAAAGCCATGGTTAAGTGTGTCCTCCTAATGTCGTTCTTCTTCTCCTCTCTCCTCTCTCCTCTGCTCTCTTCACCTCTTGGCTCACCACATTCCCTTCACCTCTGTTCCTTGTCCAATTTATTCATCTTTCTCGCCTCACTCTCTCCCCCCCTCCACCTTCACACTCCTCCTTTGCTCACCTCTTGCAGCATAAACGCCACGCTCAGACGACGACCAAGTACGTGGAGCTGATCATCGTGGCTGACAATAGAGAGGTAAGTGCGGGTCACGCGGTCTCGACCTCTTCACCCTCGACTGCTGAGTCCCAGAGGAGAAGGGCTCAGAGGTCGCGCACTTAGCTTCTCATCCGTCCCCTTGAGACGTAGATAAGACGGCTCCAGCGCCGCCTTGTTGTCGCCTCTGATGTGTTCACTTAGTTGACTCACAAATGAGACCACTGCGGTATGTGTTCTCTGAATTAACTCAAAGGGGTCTCAAAGATATTGTTCCTTGCTGACGTGACACGTAGAGGTCAATGTGGCATCCTCCAGAGCCACAGAAACTGAATAATTGCTGGATATGAGACAAGGTGGTTGAGGTCATCTCTTTGATGACAGCAACTGCGGCAGAAGCGCTCGTGGAATTATCACGTCCAGGACAACCTGTGAAGACATCTCTAGAGCTGACGCAGGGTTAATATTTCCCAAATAATGCCTTTGATGATGATAAACATGCCAGAGGGGGAGTCACCCCTTTTTCTCCTTGCTTTGTTCCATCTGTCGGTGCTGTGCAGTTCCAGAAGCAAGGCAAGGACATGGAGAAGGTCAAGCAGCGGCTGGCCGAGATCGCCAATTACGTGGACAAGGTAACAATCAAATCAACAGCCGGAATGCAGTGTGGGAATGTGATTTATTAGAGGTCACTTCATGCCTTTTGAGAATTAAACCGACCCCCGTGCAGAGGCTGATTGGATTATAAATGGATGATCAATTCCATAGCTCGACTGAGGAATGTTGTGGAGTGGCGGCCGCGATAAAACTTGCCGTGGGTGGCGCTTTAATAAAAAAAAAAAAATTGAGCGAAACATGATTTATTCATATGGAAAGTCATACCTTGATTAATGTTAAAGGATTTGTCAGAGACCCCTGTCACTTTTAAGCGACTATTGTCGAGCATTTGTGCTTTAATAGGTAATATACAGCGAAGACAGTAACAGAACATGAGCTGTCAACCTGAAACCACATTTCTCACCCTACCTCCCCCCTCCTCCCCTCCTCCTGCAGTTCTACCGGGCTCTGAATATCCGTGTGGCCCTGGTGGGCCTGGAGGTATGGAGTGATGTGGACAAGTGTCCAATCACCCAGGACCCTTTCACCACCTTGCACGAGTTCCTCGACTGGAGAAAGGTCAAGCTGCTGCCTCAGAAGCCTCATGACAACGCTCAGCTAATCAGGTAGATCTGATATTGTAGCATTCACATCCAAAATGCATAACTCGATTTGAATGGTAGGATTTTATTAATATCACTCAGAGCACAGCGCTTGAGAAAATTGCATGGTGGTTTTATTTATTCCAAGCAAAATCAAATATGATGTTTGGTAATATGACTGCCATTTACTGTTCTTGGAGCTAACCCCAAAGGTACCCCTGCAGTGTTGATTTTTCATGACCAGCATACATAATTCTGTTTCACCGAAACAGATTTAATTTGCTCCCTCATGAAACATTTGCAAAACCTTTTTTGAATCACTTTTAGTTTGCATACTGTGTAAGCCCCATGAGAAGCTAGCAAAAATGCTGACAAAATGCTCTCTAAATACTAAATCTTCCTCTAAAAAATATAAAATCTTGGTCAAAATGAAAAAAAACATTTCATCCATGCAAGTATTTCTGTTTGTCCGTCTACCAGTCCGCCACTTTGCTAACGCATTCAACCGACATGTGTTAGCATTTAGCATAAACCATTACTGTGCCTTCTAGAGCTGTTAGCATGGCTGTGGACTCTTAGTTTACTATCTTAATTACACATGAGGTGATTTGACGTACAGGCCTAGTTGAAATGTTTCCATCTTTGCTTGAAAACCCTGGACCTTTACTTTGTTAGAGCGCAGACAAATGTTACGCAGATGATGTGATGACCTCTGTTTTCTTTCCCTTAGTGGGGTATATTTCCAGGGTACCACCATCGGTATGGCACCCATCATGAGTATGTGCACAGCAGAGCAGTCGGGAGGAATCGTCATGGTAAGTAAACTTGGGCATCCACTATACTACTACTACTACTAGAACTCATTGATTATCCCATTAAGCAGTCCAGTAGTCTACAGATCAGAGGAGATTAATTGGATTTTCTTCACCCAACAGCATTGATCAATTCTTGTCTGAATCATCTCAAATACAGCCGGTAAAAGGTTGACTGATGGTGGGACCAACCTGGGGGCACTTGACCAAACCCCCAACAGACCTGTCCAAGATGGAGACTCTACTTCTCAAAAATACTTTCAATTCTAATTTTTTAACATTGCATAATATGAAAAATGGCTGTTCAAACAAATGTTTGCTCACCAACTTACGTTATGTCAACCTCCTGTCGTAAGAAGGCCAATCGCAAAACCTCTCAATAGCCTCCGATGATGAATTATGATGTCAAGGCACAAGTCTCTGTGTCGACTGGTGGTTTCGATTGTCAACATGTCGATTATTCTATGAAATCTCCTCTGTACATTCGGTTACATACCTTGAATCCATCCTAAAACAAACGAGTACAAAGAAAATACTTTTCATATGTTGTTGACTTCTAGAAAGGAGACCTTTTCGTCTTCTCTCTCCCTGTCCTCCGCCCTCTGCCTTTTTCTCCACCTTCCCCCTTGCCTGACATAATGCTCTCATATTTCTCCCCCGAGTGTCTTGAGTAAGGGTTGAGCTAAGGATCTCAGGGTTGATATCAACTTGTATTAACTTCAGGGCACACGCAGTCTTTTTTTCCGGGAAAAAGCCAAGGGCATGCATGGTGCCCTCCGCTAAGGGCTGAGGAATCAGTGTGTGTTAGTGGAAACTGTTACTTCTTAATGAGGTGCAACAAATGAGTGAATTTAAGGGTTCTGCATGTGCACAGCCTGAATGAAAAAGTAGGGCCGTGTCGTAAATGATCACCCATTACAGACCTGCAACCCAATACTGTGTGCACAAGTCATGTTGTATTAGCGAGTCATGCTATTATTTTATACTTTATGTCTCGGAGTGGCTGTTTGTCTTGTGGCCTGGCCGGCTCGTGGTTAAGGTTTACAGCTCGTCCCCAGATGGTTCTTCACTCCTGTCCTCCCATATGGTAAAGTGGGGACTTGGTCATTATGATAGAGCTCTACTAACACACATACATCAGGTCAGAGACACAAATTATTAGTTTCCAACCGCAGACTCTTCTGCTGGGCAAATCACGATCCTGTTGTCTCACTTGTCTCCCCCCCGCCCCCCGTTTACAGAGTACCTTTGAACTCATTAGCCAACTTCCCCTGTGGGGCTCATTGTTATTTTTCGAGGCAGTTAAATCCTAAACATTCATTCTCAAACCATCTGGAATCTCCGTTCACCAGCGCTGAATGTTAAATTAATTTCATTGGTGTGGCGAAACGGAACACAGACAGTGGCATTCGGTGCCCTTTTCAGCACTTCAGCCTCATCAGTTGATGAAGGTGGGTTTTTCCAGGAAACAGAATCAGATTTTTTTTTTTTTTGCATGAATCCAGGCTGCGCAGTTGGATTGTGCCAAGTGCTGACAGCTGATGACCATTACTTTCAAACCCCCCCCAGCAGAGCAGTTCATCAGTCTGAGCTCGACTTGCACAGCACTGCTACTGAATAATGCACGGTGACGGAAGACTCTGGAGGCAAGGTGCTCTGACGCACAGCTCTGCATCCATGAAGAGCCGATCGCTGCTGCAGCTATATTATTTATCCAGCCTCTTCGTGTGTTCGTGTTTAACACACCTTGCAGGAAATCTCAGCACCTGAGCCGGCAGCCGCTTCCACTCCGTGTCACTGTAGCTTCGTCCTTACAGTGAATCATGGCGCATTTCTGCTCTCGTCGGCTGATTTTTCAAGCTGTCCTCTGAGAGTTTTTCGCTGTCTTTCGCCCCTGTCTGCCAGTTTTTGCTCAGAGGAGGCTGGTTCATGTATCCATTTGTGTGGTTGAAGAAGCACATCTGTCAAAGTTTGCGCAGCAAGTTGAAGGTGACGGCCCTCAGTCTGCTGTTTCATTTCTCACTTCAGTGCCACACCGTTGAGCAGTGGAAACGCTCTGATAAGCAGAGATCCAGCAGCATTGTTTGTTCAGTCTCGGCAGTATGCAATTACACTCTCTTGTTTTGAGTAATGTGTCTCCAGTGGGTCCTGTGGGGAGCAACAATTTGGCTAGTATTACATTTTTTATTATTTGTTATTTTCGTCGGCGTGTGCAATCAAAAATGTCTGATTTAAATTAGCTAATGTTTGCTGCAACAAAAGAAAAGTAAACTCATTATATTGTGGGACTGAGCGGATAAATTAAAGAGGTTTACACGCACAGCCCGCCTGCAGGCCACCCGGCTCGTTCACATGACAGCTAAGCAGCTACGCTAACTAATTTAAATGGATACTCGTGTCATGTATTGCCAGAAAGCTTAGATTCTTTTGATTCGATTCATGCCAACCATTTCAAGATAAAATCACGTAAGGTGGGTACAATCAACAAACAAACAAAGAAACACATTTTTTGTTTCAGTAGTGAACCAGTATCCACACAAAAACTGTCTCCTCTTATCCCCAGAAGTTCAGTAGATCCATTTCGGTAATATATTCTGTCCAAATCACAGTATTCCGTGCATAAATGGCAACTAAATGAACTGCAGTCGTTTGATTGACACCTAATTTGACCAGATAGGAGCTTCTATGCCCGTACCACAGCCTACAACAGCCAACAAGTGATTCTTCTATCCCCTCTCTCTTGATCCACTTAGATGCCACGTCACTGGATGATGCATCATGTAGCCAATGACATTTCAAATCAATTAACTTTTTATGGGTTTTCAAGGTCTACACTCGGAAATCACAGAAGCTTATATTGTTTTATGAATGTGGCTCTTTGTATAGACTGTTTTTTCACCTCAGCACTTGCGTCTGACTATTTGCATTGCACAAAGTTTATATCATTAAGGGAATAAAGAACTGTACTGAGTTTTTTGCAGCCCCTGTAACTCGAAGGTCACAAAATTGCATTTCTTTCGCCAGGCGCCTGGATATATCCTCAGAAAGACCTGTGTTAAGTGTCCTTTTCAGCGATATTGTTATTAAATTTGAACTTGAACCATGTAAGGCTATACGATGTAGACCCACTGCGTCATGCAGCTAATGGGAGCAGTTACAAGTCATCTGCAGGCTTATTTTTGCCTTGAAAAAATCAGGCTGGCAAAAAAATATATAAATATTTCTGTGTTCAAACTCCTATAAATCAGTCTCTGAAGCACTTACACGGCTTCTGACTGACTTCAAAAGAACCTAAGACCATGCCAGTACTCCAAATTGGTACAACAGCAGCTTTGGCTTTACTTTGGGCTGCACTGGGACTGATGTTTTAGGGTAATTTTACATACATGTTCAGTAATGTGTCAGTATAGGTGTAATGGAATGGCGAATTCAGTTTCTACATGATTGATTGATTCTTTTTTTTTTTGCAGGACCATTCGGACAACCCGCTAGGCGCTGCAGTCACTCTGGCCCACGAGCTCGGACACAACTTTGGGATGAACCATGATACGCCAGAAAGGGGGTGTGGCTGCAGGGTGACAGTGGATCGTGGCGGCTGCATCATGACTCCCTCCACTGGGTGAGTCACTCTGTCTATCCTGACAAATAGGAGTCATTAGATCTTCGGGATGACTGACTCCTTACCCCTCACTGCAATATCCATGATTGCGAGGGTCTTATTTCCGCTAGTTTGCCCTCATCAGCCTCAGGACATCCACTGTCATTCAGTGCTTCAATGCACTCCAGTGAGGCTGCTGTTGCTTTACAAATGATTCCAAAACCATCCAAACTGCATCATCGTGATGTCAGACCATCATTAAATTTGCATTCGATTCAGTCATTATTAAACACAGGTCAGTAAAGCCCAGATTGTGATCGTACATAAACATTATTCCACATGCTCTCCATTTGTAATTTATTGTCTGTCGAGCGGTAAGCAAATAATGCTGTTGAACTGTTGGGCCTTCGGGTTTATGGCAGATTCAACAGCTGTGCTAATGCCCTGAGGCAATATGACTCATTCTGAATGGGAAGGCAATGGTTCAGTGACAGTGCATGGCCAAAGCAGTGCATACTTATACTTTTCCTGACACATTAGCTGCAGTTATATGGACTTTATCTCTTATCTCACACTTAAAAAAAAGATTTAGAACAATCATATTATCAGAGTAGAACATTACAGCCCACTGTGAAACGTCTTATCTTCAGGAAACATGATATCAACTGATTAAGCACAAAGTTCTCATAAATTCAGCAAATGTCTCATTGACAGCGGAACAATTACTTGAGTGAAATTTCAGCTTACCCGGGCAGTTTACCAGCCAGAGGATTTTCACAGCTTCAATAGGCTGACGTCTAAAAATCTGAAGTCCAAAAAGCGAACCAACAAAAACCAAAGAAGCACTGGGAATACAGGCAGGAACACGAGGAACAGCACAATGGGAAGACAAGGACCTAAATACACAGGGACTGATTAATCTATGAGGCACAGTTGTGCAGGAAAGGAGGCAGGAAAAGGACAAAAAGAGGAAGTGATAAGCAAAACATTACACGTGAGGAGGGAACTACAAAATAAAACAGGAAATCAACAAACCAATGAACCCAAACCATGACACTATTGAAGATCATCAAAGTTTTACACCACCCCTTTTACCCCCTTTGGCCAGATACAGGCCAGTCTTTTATGATGGGGTTGTTGACACTAATCATTTTTAATCTGATCGGCCTATTATTCCAAATACAAGTTGAATATTAGGGTCCATGTAAACGCAGATAATGGTGCTGATCTCCAATAGACTAAACCAAGAATTGAATTGAAGAAAGTCTCTAATGCACATGTCGAATACAATCTTTGCTCCTGTACTGTGCAAACAAAAAATAAGTCTACACAATTGATCCAGCAACAAATCAAGACAGAGGTGTTGTTATTAAAAAGCAGCTCCCTGTGGATTGTAATGTATAACATCTTGTAGTAGCAGAGGGATGGGGGGATGTTCTGGCTGGAAACACTGAGTATCAGTTCCAGCCCATGGTCTAGTGGTCTGTGGGAGCCTCAGATTGGTGTTTATGCTGGAAATATCCCTTTGTATTTGGTTTGGATCAGACCCATGAAAAACAGGGTAACACTAGTCTCGATGATAGACTCGTAAAACAACACAGCAGTACGACGTAGATTTATATTTAACCCTGATTGAGGGTATCCCCGGTCAAGGACTTCATCCCAAAAATTGGCAACAAGAAGAACACATAAAACAGAAAAAAAAGAAATGCTGTCTGTCTTTCTCCTACCCCATTTCCCCTTTTCTTCCTTATTCACAGCCAGTTAAAGTGATTCTATTCTTTGACACACATGCAACTTTAATGTTGGAAAATCTCTTTCTGCAGCATCAAATAAATAGTTAAATACCTTTGAAAACTGTCTATTATACAGTTTTTATGTGGAACACTTATCACCTCTCTCTCAGAATATCCGGATCTAAAGTTGTGTGTCGAAGTGACAAACCTCTTTCTAAATGCGGAGGAACGTAGTTTGTGCCAAGCATAGACGAGTGGGGAGTAAAATAATACATAAATATTTAGGATTTCTGTTCTGCTATCTACAGAACCTGTCCTCTTTTCTCATTCCAGCTGACAAAGAAAGAAAAGATCTAGTCCTTGGTTTCCAAATAATCCCCTCCACACCTCCTTGTTGCTCCATATCGCTGTTCTGCTATTTAATCCGGGATTAAGGAAGCAATACATTTAAATAAGGATGTTTAGGAACTCTGTATTCCCTCATTCCACTTCCTCCGTAAATTCCAGGTCAGCACTGTATACTCAGCCTGAGGCAGTGCTAGATCTCCCATGGGTCCAGATAAAACCCCTCGCAGTTCCAATGCTGTAAAATGCCATGTGGCTGCACACATAGGCTCTGCTGCAATCACCTGAATGTTGTTCATCATCCGGCTGCGACAGTTATTTGTTTATAGCATAGACTTCCATATTTTTCTAGGCACAGGACCAGCTCTTTTCAAAGCCCAATGTGATTATACAGAATGCCTCACCACGAGGCCAGCACTTGGATGCGATCGTACAAAGCCTTGCTGATTACCAGCCTCTGCATTCAGTAAATGAAAATACTAATTGAAAGAATCTCGCCTACACTCGAGTACGTCATGTTTTTTTGTTTGGCCTGTTTCGTTTGATCAAGTGAGGCTCAAGCGCGTCTTCATTGTGTCTGATTTGTATCTAAAGATAACCATCAAGCTCTGGTGGCCTTGCTGTGGCTCCAGGAATTGAGCAGAGGAGTTAATGAGATCCAGTTCATCATTATTATACTGGGTTGGGGGGGTCAAGGGGGAGATGGCGTGGGGCAGTAAAACTACAAGCTGTCCCGTGGCCAGCTGCACATCTGCACGGAGCACTGCTTGTTTCCTGCTCGCATTGGTCACGGCCAATTGTCGCGTCCCGCTCTCCATCCATTCCTTCATCCCCCCCCATTAGCTCTAAATGAGAACAGGCCGCTGTCTCTCATCCCTTGAGATTTTAACTCCTCAAAACACACGCACACACACTCAAGGACGCACACATAACACCAGAGCTGCTGCTGGCTACTCCTTGGACAGAGGGACATACAGCAAGATCTGAGAGATCAAAAGAGGAACTCCACAGGGTTCTGTGCTTGGTCCAATTCTCTTCAGTTCTTTCGTGCCCCCTCAACATTTTATGGTCTGCTTTGATATGTGTTTACTTCGAAAAGAGAAAAACATTAATTTCACCAAGGGTTTCCGGAAATAAACCCTCAACGCAATCACATTTTTAGATGAATGTCTCCAAGATTGATTCTAAAAACATCAGTGTGATGAAGCCCACAGAATGATTTAAACAGAACTGTTTTGTTGAGCTGTTTTCAAGCTGTTTCCCACGAGTGTGATGTGAAAATGCAATACTGAAAATCTGCATGCGATTTCCGGTTCAAATTATGTGCTGTGCTGTTTTTGTCCCTATCCCGATCATTTACAGAAACGTTATTAATTTGTATGTACACTTAACGACCAGATTTGTTAATCTAACTAAGTTACCGCCTTGACACCAAAAGTCCCTTTCCGCGACCAACCAGCTGCTGGGCAATTCTCATATATTGTCCTTGACTTGGTTGTTGAGGTAGTCGCCGGAGTGTTTGTCATACAGTAGTGGATGCTATGAGACCAAATTGATAAGGCTTTCTCTAATTTTGACCTGCACATCAGCAAAAATAAAGGATTTCATTGGTCAAACATATATTTCCAGAATCCAGTATCTGTCGGAGCGCTCCGCATGAATGTTCTGCAGCGGTGTGCATATGTTAATAAGAACCCATAAAATCAGTTTTTATACATGCCCATGTGAATTTTTCGGACAAAAATCCATGCATGGTGCATTATTTACACAGAATGGTTTGTTATAAGCCATACATCTGTTTCGAAAATCCATGGTTAGTGATATCTCGTGCCGCTTAAGTCAATCAAACAAGCTGAGGTGTTGATGGACAGATTCTGAGATGCATTATTAAGACAGGGTTTTATCCACTCATCCGTCAGGCTTTAAGTAAGACGCAGTGCAGTATCACCATCTGAGATAAAGATATTTCCCTTGTCATAAAATAATCAGGAATCACAGAAATTGAGTCAAAGTCTAAGGCACGCCATTGAAATGTGACCCGTGCCCCACTGAAGAACAGGAACTCTCTAGTATGCCTTGTTTAATTGGGTCCAGAGGGAAATCAATGTGAAAACTCTCTTCAGTATCTACAACGTAGGCCAGACTGCCAGGCACCGAGGACCACATCAGATCATATCACCTAATGTCATCACCCAGAGCTCAGGCTCCACATGTACAAAGGAAGCCGTAAACTTATTATTAAATTTGTAGTGAAGCAGCTGTGGTTTTGAATTACTTATGAAATATTTGTCATCGTTACACTTGTCACAGTCGGGTTTGAATTAGCTTTCGCACTCGCGCCAGAGGATCAAGGTCTTCCAGAAAGAAATAAAACTGTGATAGCAGAATGAAGACTGGATCACAATCGGCATTTGCACATTTTGTGTTTTCACCAAAAATGTTCTCAGGGATGGTGGAAAATGTTTTGGCAGATGCGTCAGTGGAAATGCCGGCAGATCTGATTCATAGCCTGATCATAGTTTTATGGCTGAGAAGATGTGACATAAACTGGCTGCGCAGGACGTGCTGGATGGGTTTCCCGGCGCTTTTCTGTGATCTGAACCACAGGGACAGACAGGCCAGGAGGAGAGAGCCCTGCCCAGCCAGATTTGGGTTAAAGGGCTCAGCATAATTTTGATGTAATGCTTAGCCTTCAGGGTGCTCTAATTGTTTGGATTTATGATCATAGTCTGCAGCCAAATCACATAAACATGACTTAATGAAATAAAGACGTGTCATTTTTATAACTAAAAGGGAGACTGTACTGATCCAAATAAATTTAGTCTAGTGGAGCAACCATTACTTTTATTATTTTAGTTTTTGGGCAACATTTATATGTAATGAAATCATAGCTGATAATAGAGTCGATAATATGAAGCCAAATTGCTTTGATCCAGTTAACAAGTGCCGCATCTGCACACTTTGATACAGTAGGTGGCGGTATGAACCTTCAAAGTTGGTTTGCGATCTGCCAATAAACGCAAAGAAGAAGAAGAAGCTTTTTTGCCGTTTCAGGGGAAAACAACACCATTGCAATTTACGATGCAAGTTCTGAAAGGGTTTAGAAGGGAGGATTATCGTGATTGGCTGAAATAAAATCAGTGCCTAGCGGGAAGTACAAAATGCTACAAATGTGCTGCTTCTCGGCTTCTTTCTGTCTTTAAATTTGATTGATACGATCAACAGCACCTCAATTAGAAGTAGAAACCGGACAAAAGAACAGATCAATCCATCGTTTATTCATTTACCTATGACCTATTTTCTAACTTCCCGTTAAAATGTGGGTTACCTGTCGCAGTAAGTTTCCCCTTTTGTCGAAAGCAGCGGAGCTTTTAGGTACTTGAAAGCCTTCGGCAGATCATAGGAGCATGTAATAGATCTGGGACTGATTCCTTATCGCCAGACCTCCCACAGATCTATTGAAGCCTTGTTTGGCCATCGCTGCAGCTCACTCGCAGTGATTGCTTTGTACAACCATCAACTGAAGTACTCTCTGAAGCTTAGGAGCCAACTGTCAAACACTGACTGCAGGTTAGAGAGAAGAGAGGAACTGATCCCATAATGGGAGTGGACCATGACCAGGTAGGAAATAATGTAGCTGTATAAGAAAGAAAAAAAGAGCAATCTTAGAGAATAAGAAGAGGCGAACACTGCTCATCCTTTGTAAAGCCAGAGCAGGATGAGAACAAGCCCGAGGGTCAACCCGAGTCGCACTGGGTCTTTTCTTTGGAGGAGGTGGCCCAGACTCCCATGGGGTGAGTGGTTGGCTTGTGTGTCCTGCTTCGCCATGAGCCCCAGATGTGCCCGCCGTGACTGGCCCTGGCACTGCTTTTCTAGCCCTGGGGACTGCAGCTGCTAAATGCCATCCACTGTAATTCATCGGTGCCTCTGCCTTTTCACAGCCATTATTCCTCCTCCCACCCCCAGACCATTGCAGGGTAGACCAATTATTTCTGTATTGCCTCTCATAAAGAACAGCTGGATACTGAGCCGCTCATGTATCTCCGAGTGTAAAAAAAAACAAAAAAAAAACAGGGATGTGAGTGTTTTGTCGTGGATTGCATGGGCTGGTAACTGAAGAGCAGAGGCTGACTTCATGGAAATCGGATGAATGCGGCAGAAGAGGGGTTGCAACTTGAGCGGAGCAATTTTGGCTCCGGCTTTTGGGGCAAAGAGGAAATCAACAACAGCAGTTACTAAGGAAGTGGCCCTGCCTGTTGAACAGCAGCCTTGACAGCTGTTCATCATAGCAAGATCCCCCGAGGTGCTCCGCAACGAGGAGGGGGGAAAAAGGAGAGCTCAGTAATGGCTGTTATTACAGCTTTGCTTATTGCTCCTTCCTTTTGCCATTTCACGTCATTACAATCCCCTCTGATCTTTCACTTTAATCCAGAGTGTCCAGAGATCTGCTCTGAAGTACCCCTACTTTCACCTGACACAACCTCTGGATAGCATTTGACGTTAGAGAGCAGAGTGCCGTGTGTTTTTTGGGGAGGGGGGTCAGCAGCAGGGGCTGATGTAAGCCGCCTCCACACATGACAGAAATCAGAGGCAAGCCGAGAATGAGGTCATGTCAAAACACTCACAGAGTGTCATGACATATTTAGAGCCGTATTAGATGTGAAACTCAATCGGAGAAAAACACAGTTTGAAAGAGCTGTCGACGCTGAGCCACATAGAAAAACCTCCTTCTCGGAAATGGAAGAAAACTTCAGAGAGCGTGCGAGTGAGTAGTTGTGTTACAGCTTCTGCATCAATGCAGCCAGTGGGTTGAAGGATGAGTTCAAGGATTGGCCTTATAAATGAAAACAAATTGACAAACGGTATCCTGCGCAGGATTTGTCGTTGCTGCTTGTAAAACCACCATTCAAAGTTGGCCTCTGATCCCTGACTCAAGAACTGAGGCCGCGAGAGAGAGAGCGCACTGCGGTGGTCAAGCAACCTAGAGAGTGACAGAAGAGAGAGAGCGGTGTCAGCGAGAGCAAAGTAGAAAGTGATCTTTGAAAATAAAGCAGTATTTTTTAATGAATCAAGGTGGTTATCTTCGCACTCACATTTTCATGCAACCCTGAAAGCACTCAAAGTCCACGCTTCATCCTGTCCACTGTGTGCAGCTCAGCCCCGCCCTCGGTCAAAAGGACACGCAGAGCTGTAGCTCTTTATTCATCCGTGACACACAGAGAGCAGAGCAGAGCGACCGAGACAGTGATGTAAGCTGGTTGCTACGTTTTCGAGAAGTCGACCTCGACACCCAGAAACATCGCAAACAAAGACAAATGTTGAAAAATTAGAAAATACATGTCGAGGGCAGGGCCTATGCAGAAACAGACACCACCAGAGATGACTTTGTTGTATAAGTCTACAAATTGTTTTAAAAGAAAATCCCGCGTAGTGCACCTTTAAACTCGACACTGTGACACTGTTACCACTCAATGCAACAGCAGTTCAAAAAAGTCTGTATGTATATAAAATTAATACCCACAAAGGCTACAAACAAACCCTTGGCATGCAATCCGTGCTGCATCTACGCTACGTCTCCTGGCGTCTGGCTGTTGGGTGGGTGGCTGCTGTTGAGAGAAACATTCGGGGATGTAAGTTGACCCTAACCCACATAGTGTCTCCTGCCCACGCTCATCCGCATATTCAAAGACAAGTATTTTTTTTTTTTTTTTTTTACAAGTGTGATATAAGTGTGAATATTACGTACAGAGTCACCCACTCTGGCCTTGTTAGGCTGAATTGTATGGTGTGGGTGGAGGTATTAAAAACCTCATATGGTGCTGTTTTATCAAGAGCCAAATAGAGAACAGGATAAAAATCTGCACATATTTATACACGCTTCACACACACACACACACAGGCACACACACATTGTCATCTGAGGCACTATATTATCACAGAAAAGCTCAATAAAGCCACATGAGGTCTGTAACAAAGCTTTTGGCAGACAGAGCCCTTGGGCGGTGGGCTTTCCCCACGGAGCAGACCACCCTCTCCGTCCACTCCAAAAACAATATTAAAAACACACCATCCCCCTATTTCTCCCAAATTTATGGGTGTTGCAAGTCTTGCGAGGGAAGCACTTTTTGGTTCGAGTTTTTACGATCCCCTGTCTCATAAAATATATCTTATCAGATCTCCCTCGCGCCGTTGAGGGAGAAGTCACCGGGGTCTTGTGCCGCTTGCATGCTGATGGAGCTCAGTGGAGGTTGTTGAACTCTAGTGGTTAATTGATTTTCTGATTAGCGGCAATTAGCGCTGATTACTTCAGACTGAAGAGGACCCTTGAGGGGGAGACTCAGTCGTCTGCCTCCGCTCCCTCTGTTTTTACTTACAAAATATTCCTCTCACTCACAGGTATCCGTTCCCCACCGTGTTCAGCAGCTGCAGCAAGAAGGACCTGACGGCCAGTTTCGAAAAAGGCGTCGGGATGTGTCTGTTCAACATGCCGGAGGTCAAGGTGCTCTACGGCGGGCAGAAATGTGGCAACGGCTACGTGGAAGAGGGAGAAGAGTGCGACTGCGGAGAACTTGAGGTAACGGCGCCATTGTCCTGCTCAACAAAAGTGCTTCTACCTCCAGACCTCCTGCCACTCTCAGCATTCTTGTTTAAGCAGTTGTCTGCCAAAATTTAAATCTCTTTCTCAACTGCTGCCCATAAATCATTGATAATAACTTTTCCCACATTCGAGAAATGGAATAAGCAGACAGGCTTGTGGGGGTTTCTGTAGCCTTCCTGACAAAAGCATGGCACAAAACCGACATTTCCCCAAGTGAAAGCAAATACCTCACCTCGAAGCCGAGCTCTTGTAATGCAAACACAGTCTTCAGAAAAAATGAGCTTAGAGATAGGAGTGTGAATTTATTCATTCCGCGCACAGACGAGGTGTTTGGGTGGAAGGGTTGTCTGATCGTGATACAATTCACCGAGAGGAAACATCGCTGACAGCTTCACCCTGTCAGCTGGTGAATTATTTAAATGAATCCGCATTGGCATGCACACACGTAATGGTTGCACAGGCTGCTAACAGCTGCGACTGTAGGATGATAAAACAGTTTATCATGATGCAACTGACAATCAGCAGAGGCAGGCCGACAATAGCAGAGTTATGAAATATGAAGGATGCACTTTGAAGGATATTTTGAATTATATAATCGCCTACGTGAGAGAATGCCTTGTTGTTCCTTTGTGATTTGTTTACACTTTTATGCCCAGCGAGTCTTTTTGTGAGCTTCGGCCAGGGTCAGGCTCAAAGTGGCCTTGTCCTTCAAGACAAAGAACTGACATAAGCTCTGCAGGCCTGAGCCAGCAGCGATAATAAAGCTCTCAGCTCTCCACAGAGTTGAGCGGCGTCATGCCAACCCAGGCCAGATCAGAGTGCTCAGACAGCACCTCTCTCCACCATTAAAAAGCCTCATTAAAAAGCCTGGGTCCTTTTCCCCACAATCACAGGCTGCTTCTTTTCAGCGCGACTCCTCCGCCTCCTTTGGCCCCGGGGACCATGGGAAAGGCCCTTAATGGTCTTCAGGCTGAAAGAAGTTCTGGAAGGCCCATCATGTCAGCTGTGTCCCCTGCCAGCTACATCCATCTACTTCCCCCTGACTCTCACTGCACTCGGCTGTACAGTCTGTCCAGACCGCCGCTTAATGGCGAGAGGGAGAGCGCCGACCCTCAGGGGTCCGGTCGGCCTGCCTCTGTGTGAGATCATACATGCAAAAGCATACATGCACACTTGCATGCACATCTCCTCCGCTGAGCCTTGATTGAGTGCTAGAATCCCTCTGTATCAGAAGGCAGGAGTGTTGCTGATTGGTGCCGGCCACGGGTCATGATGAAGGCTAACATGAAACAGACGGGCCTCCACAGTGAAATGGTAAAAGTTACAGGGATGGCATGATACAGATGCTGTGTGTCTGTGTCTGCAGAAACGGCAATTCAAGAACTTCTTAATAGCTTATTTTGGGATGTTTAAGATGCAAAAGTTCACACAATCTTGACAGAATACAGCTATCAGGTAACAACTGTCAGTTACAAACACTGCTCAGTGTGTCATTACTGAAGTTTATAGCAGAAAAACAGCTTTAATTCCCATGTCTGGCTCCATGCTGGCTAAATTGCAAGCGCAATGTTACCCTTATGAGGAAATGAGGATTAACGCTAGCTGGTATCCAACGTTAGCTGATAGCTGGTTGCTGGTTTGATTTTGAACATGTTCCAGCTCTACAGTGACGTCACTGAAAAAGAGTGAACAAGAAAGAAATCGTATTAAGTGGGAAAAGAACGTTTATCGCTTCTTTTTGGCAGCTAACATCAGCTAAAGTTAGCTCCAGCACCTATTTGGCACATAGCATCATTGCTATCGTTAGCTAACGCTATAGAAATAGTAACGCTGCATATTTTACACTCAACGGTGTATACTCATCAGGTATCACACCAATTTAATGTCAATTTACAGCCCTTAACCTGGATTTACTGTGAAAGAGTTAGTTAACAGTAGTGAGTGATACAGTTAGCTTACCTTCCTCACAGGGCAAAGAGCAGAACTGCTGGTCAGATGTTTAGATTTTAATTTGATCAGGGTGGAAAGATGAATGAATGTCTTTTGAGTAAATACATTTCCTCTAGTAACCTCTCCTCTAAATTTAGCTGTTAAAGGTTCCCCCAGGAACCCTCCAAGCAAGCAAGGTTCCTTAAATATCCCAGAGTTCCATGAGGGTCTCCCAATTCTAAGAGTGTAGGGGTGTCTCGATTGAAGCCCAACAAAAACAAAAGTAGCCTTGGATCATGGGAGTCTTCATTGTTAAACAACCCCTACAGCTAATGAAAACCGATCTACGGGACAGAAATGTTCACGGACGACCTAATGTTTTAAAAGTTTTATGCATGTTACATTTAGCCAACCTCCTTCCTCTCTCGAGCAACAGGTGACCAAATGAAACGCATCATTACCTTCAATAAATGTGGGGGGTTTCTTTGGGTTTGAACATCGTTGGAAACATTTCAGATCATTTAAGTCCACAGCTCAAACAAAGGTCCAGCTGTTTTCAGACATTTAAATGCAGAAATGTAGCATATTGTATCTTTAAAGTGTAACTTATACCAGACTGGACAGGAGTTTGCACCTGTGACCACGCCCAGCAGTGATGTCACCTGGTCCTGGAGAACACCTGGAGAGGTTAAACCACTAGAGGTCACCAAAGACAAGATTTTTTAGGGAGTGTAAAGTTAGTCTTTAAACTTGTTTCAAGGTAACCGGTGTTGATTTTTCTCAGTAAGACAGTTGGTTTTCACAGACAAAACAAACAGAATGGCAATAAGACCGATTTAAAAAAAATAATAAAACTCCTGAAATAGGTTTGACTGAGGGGGCTCCTATCCCTGACGTTTGCTCACCACCAGGTTTTGGCAGTTTGTCTGGATAATACAATATTTTCCTTGTTTATAAAAGGTCTTTTTTGGCCGTGTGTCCTTTTCTCATTTTTCCATTTCCTTCACCATCCACCACCTCATGGGTCCAGGGGTCTAAATGAGCTAAGTAAGTCCTGTCAGAAGGATACACTGCTGTGTTCAGAGAACTAGAAAACTGCTGTTTCCTTCCCTCTGCAAGGTTTTTTTAGATGCTGTGGAACACAGTCCCGTTAGGTCTGCATCGCCTCTGATAACAAAGTCTGAGCATTTGCTCTGAGGTGAAATACGATCTCTTTGTGCCGAGTTAATTCCTCTTGACTTTTGTTGCCCCCCCTCGCTTACATTCGGTTGTCTCTGCTTGTTTTTTTTGTTTCTCTTCCATCTGAAGGAATGCATGAATCCCTGCTGTAATGCTACTACCTGCACCCTGAAGGGCGATGCTGTTTGTGCACATGGACAGTGCTGCCAGGACTGTCAGGTAGGATGTAAACTGATCTTTAAAGATATAATCTCTGTTTAAATATTAAATCAGAGCTTCAAGCTTCACTGTGGGTCTTCGTCTTTTATTTTCGTGTGTAGCTGAAGCTGGCGGGAACTCCTTGCCGTGAATCCAGTAACTCCTGTGATCTCCCCGAGTTCTGCACCGGTGCCGGCCCTCACTGCCCTTCCAACGTGTACCTGCACGACGGCCACGCCTGCCACAACGTGGATGGCTACTGCTACAACGGCATCTGCCAGACACACGAGCAGCAGTGTATCACGCTGTGGGGCCAAGGTTAGTGGAAGGAGGGCCCCCTTGCTGGCTCGCGCTAAGTGGTTCGGTGATGGTCACTCTTCTTAATGCGTTTTTTTTTACTGTGTTTTGTAGGAGCAAAGCCGGCACCGGGCATCTGCTTTCAGAGGGTGAACTCAGCGGGAGACCCCTACGGCAACTGTGGCAAGGACTCCAAGGGCTCCTTTGCCAAATGTGAAGCACGGTAAGACCTGATGTGTCCACGGAAACCAACACATGCATTTCATTGCAAGTTGTGGAATGCAGTGTGTAGACAGTGTCCTTGAAATGCACTGTAAGACTTTTACAATGTTGGAGACTAGAAGTCAGTCAGCGGATCAATTGGTCATTAAAAAAGAAAAAAAAAGAAAAAAACACACTGCTCGTAGCCTCTGAAATGTGTGAAATCGCTACATTTCCCCTGTTTTATATCATCGTAAATTGCTCTGTGGATTCGACTGCAAACAAAACAAGCAATTTTAAAGATGGCACACTGGGCTCCGTCAGGCTCTCTCCGTTATTTCCCGACACTTTATCGACTAAACTATTTATCCAGAAAATGAAATAATAATTAGCTTCCAGCCTGAATTGAAGGCTACAGTCACTTTGCCCGCATGCACAAATAAAAAAAAAAATCTCTCAGGTTATGGTTTAAATAACAGTACAAACAAGCTGCTCGTCCTGCAGTTTCCCCTGACTGGACACCGAGAGTGAGAGGAAAAAAATAATTGCATATATACCCATTTGGGAAAACAGCGACATGTTATTCAATTATCACATTGTTATTCTCCCTGTTGTTCGTCTCGTCTGCAGAGATGCTAAATGTGGCAAAATCCAGTGTCAAGGAGGAGCCAACCGGCCCGTAATTGGCACCAACGCTGTTTCCATAGAAACGAACATCCCCCTGCAGGAAGGGGGACGGATACTGTGCAGAGGTACACACGTCTACTTGGGTGACGACATGCCCGACCCCGGCCTGGTCCTGACGGGCACCAAGTGTGGAGATGGAACGGTGAGAGCTGAGATCTGAGATGGTTAAATGTACATGAAACACACAAATCAGCCTGCTATTACTAAAGTACAAGTACTTAATATTATAATTCGTTTATCTGGGCTTGATTGCTTTACAAATTAAGATTTTACAAATGATCAGTTCTTAAAATTTGATACCTTGTTATGGATTAAACTACCAAAACAGTATATAAAGAAGTAGGAATTAGCATGTGTTAATAGTATATTTACAAATATTGCCTCATTAAGATAAGTAAAACTTTGCCTCAGTGCTTTTCAAAACGTTTCTTACAAAGTCCATCACAGTTACAAAGATAGAAAGTAAATTTAGTACATAAAAATGTAATATAACATCAGTATTTTCTTGTAGAAAATATAAGAAAATACAAGAGAAAAGAATACATTTCAGTGCATTTGGAATTCTGTTTCTGCTCTAGGGACTCTAGGACTTGTTTGTTAGCAGTCATACAACTATAGACTTAACTTTAATTATCATCATTAATGATAAAGATAATAATCATAACTCATAATTGACATTTTCTTGTTATTTTTTAGCAAAAAGTTTAGATTTTTGTCTTCAAGAAAGCAGTATTCACCATTTCCAGCAATCAGTGCCCATAAAAACAAGGCTTACCGCGCCTGTTGTGTGTCACATTTTGGTATTTGTTGGCTCTTGAAATGGCGCATCTGCAGATGAATTCCATACCGGATATGTTATATTCCACTAAATCTGGCCACCGTACGAGATGAATAAATCTGAGTTTTTGTTATTCTTGGCTGTTCTTCTCCGCCATCTCAACTTTAGGCCTGGCATAGATCTGCACTCTACTGAATACGCTCCTCTGGTTGGTTGCTGTAGTCATTCCTCCTCTCAATACCGACAGTGAAAACGTTATCTTTTAAAAGTTACCGTCTAATCGGTACAAAATTCCCTCGTTGTTTTCCCCCATACTGCAGATTTTGTCTCGGTGTACGTGTGGGCGTTGGAAAAACTGCGAATCTGCTTTTTAAATGAAGGATTCGACTTCCTCTGCTGCTAAACAGCAACTGTTAGAAAAAAACACAATATAAATAAAATGCCCAAATGCTTGGAAATAAGAGCGGAAAAAGTGATGTGCAGTGACGGGCCCGTGACTAAGACGTTCTGAGGAGCTCTTCAGGGTGTGTCCTGTCATTTCAACCCCAGTCACTTAATTGACTTACCATTATTCAGTCTATTTGGCATCTTCCAGCGGTCATCAATTCAACCACTGGTCACTTCAACGATACAGTTGCTCCATTTAGTCTAATTTACTTCTCAGTGCCTCCACCCTTAAGGAGGATCCACAATTTAGCCCTCATCTGTCAAGGGGCTCTGGCATTCGTCTCCGTGCCCAACGCTGCCAAGTTCATCTTCACATTCAGCCTGGAGATATTTGGGGTGTGGTGGCTACAAGGAGACCACAGTCCACACGATAGAACTTTTTATTATATAAAAAGCAGCTTTTTAATGCATAGCTGAAGTGATTTGTCGGCGGCAAATTAAAAGAACCAGAAGGCTGGATCTGTCTGTTTCAATCCTTAGAAAGATTAAAGGTTTTTTTTCTTACTGACGTGCCCTTTTGAGTTCACTTCATTGTCAATTTTTAATGTCTTTGTCTGTCTTCAGATGTGTCTGAACCGTCAGTGCCAGAACGTCAGTGTTTTCGGCGTGCACGACTGCTCGGCCAAGTGCAGCGGTCGAGGGGTGAGTACGGCTCCTTTCATCTCGTTTCATTGTTGTGAAGACCCGGTGCGATCGCTGTCCGTCTCCAACCGGCCTCCGCCCAGATGGGTTGTTTACTTAATATCCCGTCCTCCCCTCCCTGCCTCCCCCACCTCACACGGAGGCTCATTTTGACGGTAATATGCTCAGAATGCCCGGTTTACGGTGGGTAGGGGGCCATTACAGTGCCTCGCAATCAATCACTCTGCGTGCTGAGAGGTTCAATCAATTACCTATAATGGCTTCATTTATGCTCGGCTTTAAGTGCCATTCATCATACGCTCGGGCCGTCGTCCTTGTCCCAAAAACTGTGTCGAAATCAAAAAAAGCTCCAGGCTTCGTTCGGGCCAAACGCCGGGAGCTTTGACACACGGTTTGACTTTGAGCCGGGGCGCATGGATATTGGATTTTTTTCTTGAACCTATGGGGTGGTCTTGTTTGAGATGAAATATGGGGCTTTTGTGGTATTACCCTTAAATTTACTGGCAGATCCCCGAGGCTTTGACTGCGACTGCTTTACGTCGCTCCTTCATCAAAGCCACAGAGGAGACACTTTTTTTTTACTGTCTCTTAAAACGAAACGTCTCCAGTTATTACACGGTCATATTTGTTTGTCAAGTTCCAATCAAGACGTATCCTTAAAGCTCAGAGGACGTTTTTTTTTTAACTCACAGAAATAAAAAAAGGATGTTGCCCTCGCTGGGAGACGGGGCGCCCTAGCATGCACGGATTAGATCAAGATGTTGTCTTGGAAAGAGGCCCTCACCTGGTCCACATTACCCTGCTGGGGGAATCCTCTAAGACTTTACTATTGCTCTACTCTGCGGGACAGGAAGACAATAGAAAGAGAGGGATGAAAAATGTTCTGTCAGGCTAAAAAAGTCTGCTCCGGTTTTGCACCAGGCGTCTGGCCAGCGATTGCCTACTTACATACCGCAGATAAAGACTCTTGAACTTTTGTTGACTGTGATGTCTAGAGCTGGAGCTTTGGATAAACATTTTAAGTCATCTCTCAACCAAAAATCACAAACAGTTACTCATTCTGGATTCTCAGCTGTTAGAATTTGCTGCTGTTGTGATGCTTGAATGATTTCTTTCTGTACTCTTTGAAATTAAGTCGATTAACAGGGTGTCTTCAGGGCCTTAGAAAGTCTTAAAATGTCTTTAATTCCATTTTATGGAAAAAATAGTATACGTTTTTGTATTCAAATATGATCGAGTGAGGTATAGAAACCTTATTGCAAGTATACGTTTCCTTTTTGAGGTTAATTTGAAGCTGCAAGTTCTTCATAATAGAGGCCATTAAAGGAGCAGTGTGTAAGAATTTCCGTTTAAAACGTTCAAGAAGTAACTCAAATTCTCAACAATGTGTCTTTATGTCAGAGACGTCTGTGTGTTGTGTCGTCGGTTATCTCCTGAAGTTAGCATGCTAAGCCGCTAGCCCTAGGCCTGAAAACCTTTTTCTCCCAGCGGTCAGAAGGTCCTGTGCTCGCGGTCTGAACGCCAACTCTCCTGCTAGCTGCACCACAAACTGAGCTAACAAGTGACAGTAGCTACCGTCATAACCAGTATGCAGTTAGCTGCAGTTAGCTACTCTGGTGCCCCTATGAGTGAGTTTTACAAGTGGCTCAGTTCTTACATATTGCACCTTTAAGTTCAACTTCAATGTAAATATACTAATTCAACAATACTTAAAGTTTACTTAGAAAAAGTGTACTACTTGTACTATAAAAAGTATACTCATTTTCATGTCCTTTGTAATACACTCAGTTAGTATGCTTTCTTGTAGTGTACCTCAATTTCACCTAATTATAGGTGTATTTTAGTAGACTTCACTGAACTTCATACTGTCTCTTTACCTTATGCGTGCACTTACCTGTTCACAAAATGAAGATGAACCTAACTCACTCTCATAACCACTGCCTGGGATCCCACTTTATACTTACCGGCAATGAGAAAAAGATGATTTCTCCGAGAGTCAGCGGTGAATTTGGTCAAAGAGCATCTTGAAAAGTTCTTATAAAGCATTGGAATTGAAGCGATACCTGGATTAATTATAAGCTTAAGTGCAAAAAATAATCTGTAGATGAATCCGTAATGAAAACAACAGCGGGGCTGCAAGTTGTTGTCACTCAAGTCTGCATCCAATTTCGCGAACATAACTCATTTATCACCTTTCAAGTGTGTGCACTGTAGCCTGGTGAGTGCACGGGCTGCATACTAAGTGCAGCGTGGTGCTTGGCAAACGCCCACGTGTAGCGCGAAAAACGACGAGCCGGGCGGCCGCGTTTTCGGCTCGTCTGACGCTTAATTGTCCCTTTTTGATATACTGCAGGTGTGCAACAACAACAAGAACTGTCACTGCGAGGCTCACTGGGCGCCTCCGTTCTGTGACAAGGCGGGCTTCGGTGGGAGCGTGGACAGTGGCCCCATCAGACTGGCAGGTGAGTCAACAGTCGAAACCCGAGTACACGAAACGGCTGATTTATCTTCGCCGGGGTCGTGTTGCGTTAGAGGTCTTGGCCGTGGAATGTGCGAGCATTTCAGCGGCAATATATCAAGGACTCATGCTCGGGGAAATAAGCGAGTCTTAGGAGTCATGAGGTTGTGTTTTTCTCTGCAGAAAATTTTCAGACAGCAACATTAAAAAACACTCAAAACAATTGAAAGACGAGTCCTGCAGGAATGTTTGCAGACAGTCTGACTGTCATATTAAGCGCGAGAAAGCCTTTTGTCTCGGAGGCTACCTATTGTTTCCATGTGTGTTTCTGAGCAGACAGCAGGAATCTGACAGTGGGCATCCTGGTGGCTCTGCTCACCGTCCTGGGAGCCGGTCTGATCATCTGCATCAAGAGGAAAACTCTAATGGGCCTCCTCTTCACCAGTAAAAAGAACCCGATTGAGAAGCTGAGGTGCCTTTTTTTTCTTTCAGAACGTGACAACAATTAAATCATTAGTTAATATCATAGACGATACATATCATTTTTCTTTTTCTTTTTCCAGATCTGTAAGCACCTCAATCAGCAGACCCTCCGCTCCCAACCAGCCTCCGTCAGCGAGCACGACCTCTCCATCTCGACCGGCCCCGCCTCTGCCACACGGCGCCACCATCTTCAAGGTCACTACTAACACTCAGACGACAGATCTGACGCAGATGGAGAGGGCTTCTTTTTTTTATTATTATTTGCACAGAGGGCTCAGCAGCAGATGATGCGTTCCCTGTAATATTTTTTTCCCACAGATCCGTCCCGGGCAGGATTGACGCGTTGTTTTCACACAAATGGCAGCTCATTCAAATCCAATTAAATCATCCCCTCTCTGTGTGGACATGTGGAGGAGGGAGAGATAACGGCGCGAGCGTTGTGTTTGCAACACTTGAACACAGTCCTTGTCATCAACAGCTGCCTGTTACCAGAGAAATTGATTCGCCCGCGCGTTCCCCACATGAAGGATGTTGACGCGGCGGCTTTACTTGAGACACAAAGTCATCCTGTTACTGATAATTGCAAGACAGAGCGGGATCTTTCGCTGTAACGACTTGTGTGCCGACATCGCCGTGTGCCCCTAACTGCTTTATTACTGCCCTGACATGCTTTGTAATGGGGAGAGACCTGTGATCGATCGAGTCGGGGCTGCTGGAAATAACAGGGGCTGTGTCAGAACTGACATTTGCGCTGCATGGTGGCACACGAGCGAGGCGAGCTGTCGCGCGTTACCGCAGGAGACCGGTGTTTTCAGTTAGCGGCATGTGGTTTTCATTTGGGGTCAACGGTAAGAAGAGAAAGGATGTAAGGCTGTTTGATGTAAGCACAGTGCAGGTGAGGTCATTTTTCCAGTTGTCGGGGAGGGGGTGTGTTAAACCCGCCGCAATGAGCGCATGTGTGCGTGCTTTTGTATGCGTTACATTGTGTGTTTCCGAGCCGCGCACATCTGGCCACGTCTAAGAGCGCGCACTGGGCAGAGTTTGGCTCTCCTCTGGGAGTGTGTGTGGGCTCTTTAGCCAGATCCACCTTTTTTGAATGAGGCCGGGCGGGTGCTCACGGCACAGTTTTCCCCCCTTTTGATAGGTTACCTGAAGAGGCGTCGGGGGAATAGGGAGCGTTTGATTTACACATCTTTGACAGTGTGAGGAAGAATGTAAAGGAAGAGGAGGAGGATGACATGACTGTTTCTGATAGGAAGCAGACGCTTTCTCCGCTGACCGACTTGTCTTTCATCTCTCCTCTCCAGCCTCCTCACCGGGGACCGGAGGCGGTGCTCCCACCGGCCCCCTACCCTTCGCACAGCCTGCGCAGACTGCCCCAGTGCCCTCCCGTTCACCTCAGCCACCCCGTCCCCCTGTCCCTCACCCTGTCCCTCTCCCCTGGCCCCGCGCAGCCGAGACCCCCGGCGCCGCCGCCGCACATCCACGTGGCGCCCAGGGGGGCGTCGTTCCGCGGCGCGTCACGCCACAACTCCTGCAGGATGGTCATGGTGAGTGGGTTGGAAACGTTTCATCCGATGATGTGACTCACTCTGGTTTTTCTCAGCAGGGCCTGCGGAGCTTTAACGCACAACCACAGCCTGTAATACCCGACCAGGGAAATGTTGTTCATTGCACCTTCAGACGGGTGTGAAGCGTTCACGGTTCATGGTTCTTTTGTGTCTTATATGGTACATGCATGTTGACAGCTACGCACAGTCTCATAAAATAACGAGGTTAACCCAGGAGCCAGCGTCGTCCAAGCGAGACCTCAATTCATACACTACAAACCGCCACATAAATAATGAAAATGGAGCCAGACTCGCAGAGGAGGAGGGGCGGTGGACGGAAAAGATGAAACAGCAACTGGAGTGAGCGAGTATGTCCAAATATCACGGGGTGGTAAATTTCGCTGCCACTAGTATTCCATGGAGTTTAGTTATGGCATCGGGCGGCTGTCAAAGTTGAGGGGAAGAGCGAGCTCGAGGTTCCTGGTGTTAAATCCCCCTCACTCAGTGATTCTCAAAGACTCTTATTTGCCTTTAATCCGGTTTGACTTGTACTCCGTGGGCAAGCGAGGCAGAGAGGCCCAAAGTGGGAAGGCAGAGAAGTGATAAAGACACAGAGGGAGGCTCGAGTTAATGAGCGGAGAAGTCGGTTAATCAAAGTTAATCAATGCATTTTGAAGAGAGAAACAACAAGCCTCTCAAACACATGGATTTTCTGCTTCGGAAAAAAAACATTGCAGTCATTCTTCTTCTTTTTTTTTTTTCCTCAGAGCTTTTTGTTGATGAATCAACAGAGGGAAAAAAAGAGATACATCACAAATGAAAATAATCATTAGTTGCATCCCCACAAGAAAAAAGTGCCAATGAGCAGAGAACGAGGACGAAATGCGGATGAGAAAAAATCAGCGGCGAGTTCCAGCCTGAAACTAGCCCCGAGTCGATTTATGTAATTTATGTCGAGAGAGATCGCGGTCCAGCGTTCGAGGACAGCGCTGGAAAAAGAACGCCACAGGGGGGGGGCTGAGGTCAAAGCGGTGCCACACCGGTGTCAGGCTAATTAGAGGCGTGTTAAACACATAATGGCATTCTAGTCTTGTCCAGATTCATGGTGGGGTCGCAGCGGAGGTCTGGCTGCAGAACACAACACTCTTCTGGTGCTAATAAACATTATGACAGCGCGTGCTGGAACACATGAATATATCAGCATTCCAGATAGACCATTAAAATAAATACTGTTTACTGTTGTTTTGATGTACATGTGTTTATTATGTCGTGTTTTCATTAGTGTATAATCACCTGAAACTCAGAATTGTTGTGTTTTCGTGACCCTAGAATGAGACTTTTATAGCTCCTATTTCTTTTAATGGTCAAGCAACTATAGAAACATTTCATTAAGGGGCAATAAAACCGTTTTATTTAGATCTAATTGGATGTGTTGAAAGTGTTTATTTATGTGACTCTTGTGGGCTGTTGAGGCTGGTGTCTAAACACAGGTGGAATATTGTTATATATGTCTTTATAGGAGTTTTGATTAACACCCAAAATCTCCTTTTATCTACTTACAGCTACATTAAAACGTGTTCTCATGAACATTGCAGTCAAACAAATACGCTGGATTTTGTTTCGATGTACAAAACATATATCTGGAGCTTCACACAGCTCGTCCGGCGTAATCCGAGCCTCCGTAAGCCCCGAGATCCCACATTGATTTCTTTAAAAGATGTTATTTACACACTCAACAGATACCAAGTGGAGCTTGCGGTCCCACTTCAGGCGGGGTGCGTGCTAACACTTTAAGCTTAAGCAGATACGATGAAGATTTAATCCTAAAAAGGGGGTGTCTTCTCAAAACAACTTGGGATCTCGGATCGCTGGGATTCAATTTGATAGCAATTTATAGATAGATGGATAGATACTGTAAATGTTTTATGTGCTTTGCTTTGAACGCACGCTCCGTGTCTAGAGGCCTTCAAAAGAAGGAGCTCCGTTCACCTTGACAAAGGATCTCCTTGGTTTTTCAAACACCTGTTCAGCAGGTGAAGTGCAGCAGCTCCTGGCAGCGTTTTCCCACTTCAGGAAGTAGACTTTCTCTCTCAGCTGTTTCTATTTAATGTCAGAGTGTGAGACTGAAAGCGATGCCTGTTGGCAGCGGACTTCGCAGACAGTATCTTTAGCAGCTGTTTGGCAGCTCTGCGACGTTGACAAAGCCCCCCTTTTTTTTTTCTTTCCTCCCCGCGGTGAAAGCTCTCTGCTGGGGGGGCACGGAAGCATTGTCTGATGGGAGAGCTTCACCTGATGGAGGCAGCAGGTTTTTTCAGACAGACTTGGGGTTTTGAGATGTGGGTTTTAGTTTCTCTAAGTTGGAGCTACTTTAACATTTTGTGCCTGTTAATCACTTTATCTGGCATGCTCCGTCTACTCCCCCCCATTCCACTTTACTACCATTTGGTGCTGTTCTGATATTTTTGGATGGGTTTCACGACAGTTTTGGCTGTCAGCGTGATGAATTAGCGGTATAACTTCAATGGCTCAGACTGTCATAATATTTGACCTCAGAGGGGGCAAACGAGAGACATATCCTGCATTAGAGACTGCACTGACAGCGTGAAGTTTTCAATAAAAGCATAAATTAGGGTATCAAGTTTGACTCTGACAAAGGAATTATGTTTTGAATAGCAAGACCCGATTCCACGGTTGAGTGAGGCCTGAGGTTCGGTTGTTTGGCTCCGTGCTTCTCTGATGTTTGAGGGGGTTTTCTTCTCTCTGACTGAGGACAATAGGTGATAGTGAATAGAGACCAGATGGGGGCAAGGTACAAGGCCTTTATCGATGATCTCAGTCCTCTAAAGATTAAAAACACATGACAGTTCCTCTCATCACAAGTTGAATGTGCCGTGCCTGAGAGAGGACGACAGGACAAGCAGGCCTGAGCTGTAACCTGACTGTGACTGCCACCTGGTGGAGATACACGGTTAATATTTTGATGCGTCTCCTTTTCCAGGAGTTGGAGAAGCCCAGTCCTCCTCAGAAACCCCTTCCTGCGGATCCAAGGAGCTCTCGTCTGGTTCGAAGTCCCCCAGTAGTGCAGGGCCGCAATGTAGTCCAAGGGCCCTCTGCTGTTTGTGGCCCTGCACCGATGCCTGGTGCACCCAGACCCGTTCGCCCTGTCCCACACCCAAAAAGGTGAGTTTCTAACCTTCTCTAGATTTATTTAATGGGGCAATTTGTAAGATTTGGCCAGAATTTTAGTTTAAAACATTAAATAATTTAAATGAACTAACCACAGGGAGTGAAGAAACAACAGTGTTGATGTTATATCAAAGGCGTCTATGTACTGTGCTGCAGAGATATCCACTGAAGTTAGCATGCTAACTAGCTAGCAGCAGTAAGTTAATTACTTAATCTAATAAGTAAACTAAATAAACGCACAAAATGTCAAGAAAGGAGACATTTTTACAGCTATTTTCCTTACTTTAAAGAAAAATATGCTCGTACAAGATGTAAATTCAAATTTCTCTCTTTTACAATTTCTCTACTTTGGCAATTAAGCCTCGTTAACTCATCATAAAACACACTTCATTCAACCTCAGCATAAAGAAAATAAAGCTCAACAAAATTATCTTGGTCTGTCTTTGCACAATAGCCTCTGATTTGGTCACTTCATGTCTCTCTGTACCCACCTGTTGTGTCTTCTCATCCCTGGAAGTCATAGTCCTAGTCAGAGCTGCTGTAAATCGCCTCCATACCGTATCCCCTGCCTGTAAACTGGCATTTGTCGATCTTGAGGATTTTGTTCAATCCCAGTCTGGTGTCCAGCCGTGTTCACTGGGAGGCCGGTTGACCGAGTCCCATCAGCTAATAGGGCCACTTAGTTCTACATCTACAGCTACAGCGAAGAGTCGTAAGTCTAGTAAAGTGAGCAGCAGTTAGCGGTTATACTGTCCCTTATAGTTTTGGAGCTACCTTCGAAATTCTGGCCGTTTCTTACAAATTGCACCTTTAGAACCAACACTGAAGATTTAATAAATATTAATCTGACTGTTCTCCCTCCTCTAGACCCAGCCCCAAGCAACCTCCAACACTACCAAAGCCTTGCATAATTGCCAACGTCAAATACAGCAGCTGAGACTTTTCGCCGAAAGGGACATTGTTGTGACAAGACACTTAAGAAATTTGCACTATGAAAACTCTGAAAACCTTAAAAAAGATGGCGGCCTTCTCTGAATCAGGAGATCTGCCGTGTCCCTTTGGTGCTCTGTCTCTGAATGGTGCTACGAGTCTGAGCTCAGGTACATGTAAAGTATTTATATTGTGTATTTATTGCCACGCAGTGCACTGTGCCAGACACTTTTACTACACGGTAGCAACTTTTAATTTTTTTTTATTATTATTTGTTATTTGCATCAGTTTCACGTTTTCTTTCCGTTTCGAACCGATCTGTAACGGGAGATTTTTTTAAAAAGAAAAGCCAATCTGTGAAATTCTTGATTGCAGAAATGTGTTTATGAAATGTGTTTTAATGAAGGGAACCCTTTACGTTATGGTTTTTGTTCTGTATACAGCAGAAGGAGTTGAAAAAAAGAAGAAAGAAGAGTTTTGTGCAATGACAGACGAGAACAGAGGCAAGATTTGTAGTGCATTCGGAACCCAGTGGGGTTTCTTCTTGAAGGGAGTAATGCTCCTCGCAGAAGCTTTGAGCCAGACTGACGAGGCTTGAAACAACTGCACAGACAAAAAAAAAAAATTGAAAAGTATGTATTACTGCAACCGCTCTGCAATCGAAGGGAAGAGAGGCTTGTTTTTCTCGGACGGCTGAGGTTCAGGTCTGTTTCCTCTGCATTTATATTTCGGAAAGGTAACAAGTTGAATCTGTGAAATGTCACTGATTTTGCCATTTCATTAACAAGCCCCGAGAAGCTCACTTGAGGGATCTGGGTACCGAGGTGTTAAACTGAACAAGGATCTGAAATGAGCTGAGATCAGGGAAGCGTTCATCCCTCAGAGAGAGTAAACTTTCCCTGAAATATTGCTCTGCAGAAGGTCACGTGCGTTTTTTTGAGTACTTCCCTCCGTGCCTGTCCACACTGAGGACTCTGTGTGAAAGTCGTTAAATCACAAAACCAAGAAAGGACTTTTTCTTAACGCTGTGGCCGTGACAGACATCGCTACAGCTTTCATTTGAAGTCATGTTTGTGGGGTTTCTCAATAACTGGAGCAGTTATTAATTTTTCTATTTTTTGTACCTTTTTTCATTTGGCTATTGAGATTAGTTTTTTTTAAGCCAATCTACACGCCAGACAGAAAAATCCTGCATTAATTGGATTTGTGGTAATTGAACAGTGTTATTAATTTTTTTCCAAGCGTCTGACTGGATTGCATCACAGCGTATATATAAATATATATATATACATCCGCACTGAGCAGCATTTCCTTTAAGCACAGCTCTTGTTCACATATAGGCTGAAACTTTTGACTTTGGACTCGTTACTTTTGATACTGTTATCTTTTTTGAAATACTGCACTAGTTTTACATTCATCGCTTTGTTTACTTTACTTTGCTTTTTTCTCAGTGCTGTGTGTCCATGTACTAACAGGACAGTGTTTGAGTCCAGCCACCTGACTGTACGTTACGTCCCAAAATGTCCCTCGTATGTTGTGTTACAGGTGAACACGTCGCCATGGAGAATGCTTTTTTATATATTGATTGTTTGATACATCATATGTAAAGAAAAAAAAACACTTGTGTCTGGTCATGGTATTTTGAACACTTCGAGCAGTATTAGTAAAACTGATTTTTTTTTCAAACACTGAAGAGCATTTTTTTTTGTTATTGATCTTTGTGCTGTTGTCTTTTTTTGGCTACACAAGCGTGCGTGTTTTGAGCGAGACGAATCGATTGTAGTCACGGTCCTCAAACCTTTTCACATCGACTGACAACAAATCAGACTCACATTTAATAAGAATTTTTTTCGCATTTTGGATGTTTTATTAAAGAAAGTGTGTGAAAACCTGTGAACAAAATAATCATGAGATTTATCCTCAGTCTAACTTGGTTCACACACCGGAGGTCAAGGTCATGCTCGGTGGGGGGAAAAATGGGAACACAGTTAAATTGATTGTATTTTAAGACAAGCTGATGCCACACATATTTTCAGTGGTCAAAAAGTGATGAAACCTTCTGTTTCTAGAAAGATCAGGGCTTTAGACCATCTTTCCATGGCGGCACATTTTTTGGCACACTGAGGGTGGGAAGCTCAAATGCTGGGAGTAGCGTTACGCTGCTTTTTTTGTTTTGTTTTCTGATTGATCAGCAACTGAAAAGATGACGAGTGGTGAAAATCTGGAGGGACATCAGGTCATATTTTAAGGTAAAACAACATATTCGATAACCTCATAGCTAATGAGAGCATTCAGCCACTTTCCTAGCTAACATTTCCATTTGATTACATCCCGTTTGTTTCACTTCCAGTGTTGAAGATGTGTGTTGACATTCAAAAATGAATTTCTATTCCTACTGTAACTGATAATACCATCAATCTATTATGTCAGCTAAGAAGTGGTTGAATGCTAAAGTTAGTGGTAGCCTAACGGAAGCTAATGGTTATGAAATATGAAGTTTTACCTTGAAATATGTCCAGATGTTCCTCCAGATTTAAACCATCTACTGTCTTTTCAGTTGCTGATCAATTAGAAAGCAGTTTGTCAGATTCCCTAGATTTACAGTTGCAACATGGAACACGGCAGCACGATATTTGAGCTTCCCGTATTGAGCGTGATGTCAGAGGAAATTGGTCTATAAAATAAAACTTAATATGACTTTAAAGACTCAAATATATATAATGTGAAATCATGTTGCCGTATGTTACTTATGGAACCAGCTCAAGGACCCACTTTGTGAACTACTGGATTATATAAAAGTGAATAATCTATTATATGAGAGGAGTAGTTATTTTAAGTTTGAATGTTAAAATAGAGAGCACACAAACATTAGTAAGCCCTACTACTGTCAAAATACAAAGTCAGATTTCATATGTATCTCCACAAAGCACTCTTTGGACAAACTGCAACCCGAAACCAACACACAACCAGAAGATGCGATACTGAATACACTCATAAGTGTAATGTAACATTTTAAAGCACTCTTTATTCTCAGAAAGGTTTGAGGTTTCAAAGTGATTTAATCATTCGGCACCAACACCCGAAGCAGCTCAGCTTATTTCAACAGGACTTTGAAGGAGATACAAACACAGCTTCGATCAACACAGGCGTGTGTTCACACCTATGGGATTGCCTATTAGGATTCACCAGTGCTGACTAGAGGAGTGAAGCATGTGTGTGATTAAAAGGATGTTCAAGAACAGCAGTTTGGAAAAAAATAAAATAAATAAATAACACTACCTTTGCTAATGAGAAATGGAAGCAGGCCTCCACAGCCTCAGACAACACAACAGTGTCTAATTACAAAAGCAGCAGCTCAAAACAACAGGAGGAGGTTTCAGATGTGAAAAAACATTTTTAAGAACTAGACATGTAAGTTTTTCTAAATGTTGTGTTTAGTGCTGAATATTTGCACTACACTTTACAAAATCATTAACACACTGTATCTGTAGTAGTGGAAGAAGTACTCGAATTCTTTACGTAGTCTAAAAATACTCCATTACAAGTAAATGTCCTGAACTTAAAATGTTACTTTGGTAAAAAGTACAAAAAATACATTTGAAGTATTACAAAAGTAGCCATTATGCAGAATGGCTTCTTTCCCAGTGTGTCAATGAAGAATACAGTGATGGAATGTAACTAAGTACATTTACTCAAGTACGTGAGTGCAATATTGAGGTCCTTGTTTTTGACTTGAGTATTTCCATTTTCTGCTGCTTTATACTTCCACTCCTCTACAGTTATTTGATAACATAAGTTAGTTTGCTGATTACAAACTGCATTAGAGCCAAAGAAGTCCATTTTTTTATTAATTAATTCATTTTATCAGCAATCAAATAGAAAGAAAACTCATTAGCAATGATCAGAAAAATGCTGAATATCAGCCAAGCTCACCATATACAGGATATAAGTAAAGGTAAATATATGTATAATTTACTATTACTTGAACTTTTGATACTTAAATACGTTTAATATCAGATATCTTAGGACTTTTACTCAAGTACTATCTGCATGGGTGACTTTCACCTTCAGCAAAGTAATATTTTTACACAATATCTTTACTTTAACTCAAGTATAACTTTTACTTTTCACAACACTGAACGAGCATTATGATGTTGTTGCTTGTATCATCATATCATAAAAGCATAGCTTAAAGTGTCAAATAAATGTAGTAAAATACGTAAAAAAGCAAGATATTTCCTTTTGAAATGTCTCATGAAGCGTAACAGAAGTATAAAGTAGCATAAAATAGAAATACTCAAGTACGTCATGAAGTAAATGTACTCTGAAGCTACATCCTTCATATCAGTTTGTTCCTGGTTACTCAGACATGAAGGCTGCAGTTTACACACAGTAGACATTCAGGCTTGTTTGATGATCGAGAGCCTTCAAAAGCTTTATTGATATTTAAAAGAGATAAAATTGATTAATTTAACTCAACATGTGTGTGGGAAGTGGACTGATAATGGCCGAACAGCTCTCCCTTGTGGAGAAGAAGCTGCAGCCTGATGGATGTTAATTTTTTTAGTGGCTCCATTAGATGTTTCATAAAGTTTAATTAAAAAACAAAAAAAAAGTCACATTTTCTTTAATTATCAAGCGTTATTCCATAAATTTGAGGGCTTTTCTCCATACTTTGAATTACTATCTCATATGTAAGGCTTGGAAATTCATAATTATAGTAATGAAATATTTATTTATCACGTGGAGGGAGAAGAAAAACTTTAATTCATTTAAACTAAAGCAGCATAAGAAGAGGAGGTTATTATGTGAGTCAATTTGGGATTTGATGAGTGAAAACACTTGATCACTTTACATGTGATTATTGTGGATAAGCGGGCGATTATGACAGACAGGGGCTCAGTGGGTGAATGTGAAGCTCTATGCAAATGAAAACACGTGTGAAGCCACGCTGGGGAGAAATTACGCGCCCGGTGCGCACAGCGCGTCTGCCAGCCGCCAACACAGCAACCTCAAACTTTGAGCCCGCTTCTTTCATACGGTTTTAGCGATTAAGAAGCCGAGACTGTTGCCATTTATCATCCGCTCCGTCCAAGAACAGGAATCCAGGACACGCTGTGTGCTTTAAACTGAACGGAAACTGCCTTTTTTTTTGTTTTTTTTTCTTGACGAATTGCGATGGAGCCGCAGCTGGAGCGGTAGGAAGAAAAAAAAAAAAAAAAAAAAAACCTTTGAGCGCTCTTGTCAGGATTAACAAATGTGTCATGTCGGAGGGAAATAATTCAGCCTCCGAGCCTGACACTTACCCCGAAAGTGAGGAATGCCCCGCGGAGGATCCGTTTGGCTTCGGAGACGATCTGGAGCTGAATCAGTTCGATGGATTGCCCTTTTCCTCGCGTTACTACAAACTGCTGCAGGAGAGGAAGACCCTGCCGGTCTGGAGGGTCAGGTGCGAGTTTGAAGACGCTCTGGCGAACAACCAGCTGGTGATTGTGTCTGGGACGGCGAAGACTGGGAGGAGCACACAGGTGAGGCTGCATGGGTGTGTTGCCAGAAAAGAGGCGCTCGGAGGGGATGGAAAAGATGACGGGTTAAACTTTTATTCAGGGGAAATAGAGGCTCAGATTTCCTCATCTACTCTCTTTTGTGCACTAGAGTTAAATAACAGTCCATCTTCTACTTTTTCTCTCTCTTTCTCTGTTGCCTTCCCTCAGACTGAACCCAAATACCAAAGCATAACCCAATTTGTGTGACCTGCATGCACGCTCACTGAGTCAACAGCAAAATTAGTTAGGTCTGCTCCTGCTGATTTGATTTAAATGTGAACTAAACACTCTCCCCGCCATTTTTTAACTTCCAAACAGCACATCATCTCTCTCCTTCTCTCCCTGACATAGTTTTTGATTCCTGTGACATGATTTGTTTTCTCACTCTGACATGTGGAAAGGAGCACCATTATGTGAGCCTGTGTGTGTGTGTGAACAGGCTGCCCAGCTCAGCAGATGCTGTTGTGTCACAGCGAGGCTGTCCAAGCTCCTGCCTGCCTGCCTGACAGTCGAGCTTGACAAAGGCTCCAGCAGGGGTGTTAGGGGACCTCCTGCTGCTAAGCCCTGATCCGCTGGAGCCGCCTCATGCTGCCAAAGCAATTTTGCATTATGAGCGATAATGCCATAGGATATCTCCTGTCACTGTTTGTTTTGCTGCTGGCTTAAACAAAAGCGGTTGGTGCGATCCTGAAAGGATGCCTGCCACCAAAAACTTGAGATAATCTGACTGGAAAGTGTTCCTTTTTAGGTGGAGAACAAGCACTGAAGCAGCGTCGAGTGAACAAAAAAATGTGGCGATTATTCTCTTTCAGATCCCTCAGTGGTGCGCAGAGTTCTGTCTGTCCGCACAGTACCAGCATGGCATGGTCGTGTGCACGCAGACCGACAGACGGCAGGCTGTGGACCTGGCCCTGCGCGTGGCTGACGAAATGGACGTCAACATAGGCCACGAAGTGGGTTACACCATCCCCCTGGAGACCTGCTGCTCCTCCGACACCGTTCTGAGGTTTGCTGATGAGCTCTCAGTCCGTCTATTTCACAGCGGCACGCTTGGATGTCACTTTAATATCACTCACAAGCACTTCACATCATGAACTGTGCCCTCACAGAATGCTTCAGTCTTGATGAAATGGGCAACTTTGAAGTCACAGGACATTAGACTCATCGCCGTGTATCAAAAGAGTGAAGTCTCCTCGTGACAGAACAGTATCAGGCATTTATTTCTATGCTTCCACCGTCTCAAATGGGACAACTTGCTACAAAATAAAACAGGCTACAACCTCTATTCAAAAATAAGTTGGGATGCTGTTTAAAATGTAAATAAAAACAGAACCGACGATGGTTTTACAAAGTGTTCCCTGGCCCGCCGAGCGAATTGAGTTTTCAGTCAACCTGTTTACCTGTGAAATGTTCCAAACAGGTGTTTTCGTACCATTCCACTCCAACTTTCACAGTCTTTTGTTCATAGAAATGCAGCGGGCCCTGAATGTCACCTCATTTCACTTGGTAAACAAGGCCTGTACACATACGGTACTCAGTTAGTATCTAGGCCGTGCTACATGAACAGCATTTTCACAGCATGCTTTTGACTTGCAGTGAGCCTGTGTTACTTTAAAATGAAAACATCCCACTATCTTTCTATTAAAGTTGAACCCATGAATAATAAAACACACTATTTCTTATTTTACTACACACAGGGTTATGCTACAGCCTTGCTTGCTGCTTAGCTTAGCAGCTAGCTGATGGCAGTAACAGATAGCTGTCTGGTTAGGTGTTGCTGTGTAGCTGACATTACTGAGTCAGTTTGCTGACTGTGTGACACCTCTTTACTTATGATACTGCTAAGCTAGCCTATGTTTTGGCTTAACTTGGATAATCCTTCAATGGTTTTATCACAAAAGTGATATCGGACATAAACAGACAAAGCTATCTAACACAACACTGTCTTCCTTCTGCCACTTAAAGGTTGAACTCATAAGCAATAAAACGCACTATTTATTAACTTACTACAGTACACACAGGGGTGTTGCTACAGCCTTGCTTAGCATAGCAGCTGGCTAATGGTGGCTATTGGCTAATAGACGACCAGGGGCCGTGCAACAGGCCACAAGTCATTTTCAATGGAAGCCGGCGATATGGAACTACAAGTGCCCAACACTTGTTGCTGCGTAACAGATGCGACACACTACAAATCAAAGTTAAGCTGGCCTCATCTTTCAACAGCGACTTGGTGACAATATAGTTGTGCACATTGGCTGTTTTCTGTGTCAATCGAAGTGCATCTTCAAAGCAACGTAATCAAGAATATTGAGCTAGCCTACTTTCCTGAAGTTGCCTCTTACGGCTGCTGTTCAGGAAATGTTCCATGTATAATACCTCCACTAATAACTCCTCTGATGGCTCTTTATCACTAAGGTACTGCACTGACGATATGCTGCTGAGAGAGATGATGTCGGACCCTTTTCTGGAGCACTATGGGGTCATTATCATCGACCAGGCCCACGAGAGGACAGTTAGCACGGACATTCTGCTGGGTCTCCTCAAGGACATCCTGCTGCAGAGGCCAGAGCTCAGAGTGGTGGTCCTCGCCATTCCGCCCATGACCGACAAGCTGCTGAGCCACTACGGCAGCATCCCGCTCATCAGTCTGGAGGCCTCGTCACCTGCCGAGGTGGTCCACAGCAACAGCGGCAACAAAGACTACTTTTACTCAGCACTGAGACTGGTGCTGGAGATCCATCGAACCAAAGAGGACGGAGATGTCGTTGTGTTTTTTGCCTCAGCTGAGGTAAGAGTTTTTTCTTTGACTGGTTTTCGTGGGACCAAAGCTGAAAATGGCTAAACTGCTTGTAATGTCCTCTGCAGGAGGTTCATTGTGCCCACAGCATCCTGCAGAAAGAAGGCACCAGGCTGGGAGTGGAGCTGGGCCAGATGGTGCCCGTAGTCCTGTGCCGAGGTCAGGGAGAGCCACCGCCTGTCTCGACCGAGCAACCAGGCTCCAAGAGGTCCAGGATGGTTTTCCTTTCTACCCAAAAGGGAGAGGATATGTGGTGGCCTACAGAGTCTGTCAGCTTTGTCATTGACACAGGAGTCCAGAAAAAGATGGTAAGTTATTTCCAACAAAAAATCCTTAAATATCAACCTCAAGTGAGGAATATACGGTAGTAATTGGCGTGTGGTTTGGACTTTGCAGGTGTACAATCCAAGAATAAGAGCCAACTCTGAGGTACTTCAACCCATCAGTCAGTGTCAGGTAGACCTACGGAAGAAGCTGTCTGGACCATCAGGTATATTGGCTAATTGAAACGATTTAAAAGTTTTCTTTTTGATGTTTTCCAAGTCAGACTCATACATGGCAACGCAGCCTAGAATCTGGACTAAAATAATGCTTGAGGAACAACATCAGAGTTTATCAAATAACGATTTTACTGAATTTATTTCCTAGGTAAATGTTTCTGCCTGTATCCAGAAGACAGCCAGCTCCCTGCAGAGAACTCCCCACGGATCTTAGAGTCCAACATTACGCCAACAGTCCTTTTCCTGAAAAGGATCGAGATTGCTGGCCTTGGACAGTGTGACTTCATCGACAGACCAGGTTAGCCGGCCTCTTGGAAATTGCACAATTTGAACCATGAATCACGAAACAATCTTTTTATTCTCAGGCTGCTAGTTCCCACAGACGAGTCCTCTCTCCCACTCTAAAACGCAGCCGGAGAGGTGCTCGTGAGAGGGGTTTTTTTTTTTGGCTAGAGGAAGCACAGATGAATCTGCTCTGTGTAGCTGTTTGGGCCCAGTCAGCCATGATTTAGCTGAGCTGACAGGACCCCGCTACTAACTATTGTCTGAGCTCTGACCCACCCTAACATGAACAGAACAGGCTAAAAGAGGCCAGCTCATTAACGATTACACAACATGTCTCGTTAGGGCAGCACCAGACAAGTAAAATGAGGAGGAAGCATGGGCCAAATATACTGTAATTTCTCTGTATTCTTGCAGAATTTGGCACTGGGGTTATTTGCCCAAATATGCGTGCGTCATTTTATTTCCTTGTGTAAGAGTTAAGTGGAAAATTGAGAGATTTTATGTGATTTTATTGGTGTTTATGTATTTCCATTTATCTCAACTTGTCTACCTTAGTGTCCTTTTTGGATACTACCAAATTCTACATATGGGTTAGAGGTTAGATTGAGCACATTACTATTTCCTCTAAGTGGACACTCTCTCTTGTTGATTTCATGTAATAAACTCATGCTGTTTCCTTGCTGCAGATCCCGAGGGCCTCATGCAGGCGTTGGAGGAGCTGGATTACCTTGCAGCTTTAGACGATGATGGCAACTTGTCTGAGATTGGCATCATCATGTCTGAAATCCCTCTGGACCCTCAGATGGCGAAAGCCCTGCTGGCATCCTGCGAGTTTGACTGTGTGAGCGAGATGTTGACGATCGCGGCAATGCTGTCGGGTACGTTCGTGACTTGTGTTTCAACTTTATAATCGGAATAGGATTTCGATGCACTCCTTATGAGTGCCGATCCTTTTAATTGGTTTGTAGATTCACCAGATGGACATTGTTATAGCAGTTTCCCTCTCAGACATTAAACCAGATGGTCCTTGGATAGAGTGGCTTGTCTCAGTGGTGCTGACCTCGTTGTTTCCTCGTCTTTTAGCGCCAAGCTGCTTCCTGGAGCCACCTGTTGGCATGACCCACGAGGCGGTCCAGTGTCACAGAAAGTTCCAGCACCCTGAAGGCGATCACTTCACCCTCATCAACATCTACAATGCCTTCAAACAAAGCCAGAGAGAGCAATGTAAGAACCGAAACAAATCTGCTCTTTGGTTAAATGGTACTTGCCGCAATGTAGCGTGACCTACTGACTGTGATGCATCCCTGGAGCAGTGTTACTGAGTCTGTGGAAAAACAGTAAAACCAGTTTATGTTTTTTGTAACATAAAACAAGTGTCATGATACAATTTCATACACAAAGGCAGTCTCTAAATTTCTTTACATGTTGTTAAAGGTGTGTAAGAATCGACTGCCTGTCGAATTAATACTCCAAACAAATAGAGAGCAGCATCACCAGGGTAACCACTAACTGCTGCTAACTGTAGCTGCTGTTCTGCTCAGCTAGCTGCACAGCTAGTGGTCGTATTAAGTGACTCTGACCGAACTCTGGGGTGTGTTGGTGTTGTTCACTATCGGACTCCCACCTCGTGAGGTACAAGGTGGCTAGGAGCTAGCTGGTTATTATGCTAACTTCAGTAGATGCAACACAATAAAAAGACATCTTTGAAATTTCTCCAGTCTGTTGATAATGTTGGTTCATTTTTTAATGTTGTAAAGAAATGATTAGAATTAATTTTTGACAGATTATATAAAGATGCAAAAAAAACATAATTTTCTTTTTTTTTTAAATGTGATTAAAAGAATCAGGGCAAGACTGTAAAGACATTTTGATCGGGTCTCCTGATTTTTAGAGGCTGTTAACCTGGTTTTGTTTGCCACATTGGTCTTAAAGTGAAAAAACTAAAGTAACTACCTAACAAAGACAGTTTAAGTATATTAAATTACCACTAAATTAGTAATTCACAAACTGTTTTAATTTTCTCCATCCAGTCAGGTGTTAGTAGTTACGGATAATAAAAAAACCAAACAACAAAAAAACCCCAAAAAAACAAAGTTACAAAGATAATTGTACAAGTTGCTTTATGGACTTTATCAAAAGTGATCATTGTTTTAAATATAGTTTGAATTAATACTGTTACCCTGTATTTGGATTTCAATGGTTGCCTGAGTTTGACCAAAATACTGCTTCACTGTGTGTTTCAGACTTCAGTGCTGAAAAGTGGTGCAAGGACTATTTCCTGGATCACTCCGCCCTGAAGACAGCTGAGGCCATCCGGTCAGAGTTGACTGACACTCTGAACCGGATCGAGCTCCCCATCTCTGAGCCCTCCTTCGGAACCAAGAGCAACACCCACAACATCAAGAGAGCTCTCCTGGCGGGGTTCTTCATGCAGGTATGTGGAAGCTGCACGTCAACATTAATGAATTTGCCTTCAGCGTTCAACTGAATTCAAGTCCATGGTGGATTTCCTTTCCATAGATTGCTCGAGACGTGGACGGATCGGGAAACTACTTCATTCTGACACACAAGCACATGGCCCAGGTGCACCCGCTGTCCGGCTACGGGGCTCAGTCACACAAGCTGGGGCTGCCGGAGTGGGTCGTGTTCCACAACTACACCCTGTCAGAGAACAACTGCATGAGAACTGTCTCTGAAATTTCTCCTCAAGTGTAAGTCAATCCCTTTTTTTTTTTTTAGCTCTCTTTTAGATATACTATGTGTACAAACAGATTAGAAGTGAGTTCTCGTGGATTACGATTGCGCACCATGCTGCTGAGACAAACATGTTTTGATTGCTTTTTGTTATTGGAGTAAAACTGAGCCATTTGGTCACATTTTAGTTTTAAATCTTTGTAATCCTCTTAAAATCTCTACAGTAGCTGTTGTTTTTATATGAAGAATGATTAAAGGGACAGCTCACCCAAATAAATTCAAACCACATATATTTCCTCTTAACTGTGATGCTGTTTATCCATCTGGAATGATTTTGGTGTGAGCTGCCGAGTTTTGGAGATATAGGCAGTGAAGAATTCTGCCTTCTCTTGAACATAATGGAACTGGATGGCATAGCACCAAAGAAATGAATGATATTTGAAAAACTCAAGTTGCGTCTCGCTCCAGAAGTCATGACCTAGTTACCCAAGATAATCCACAATCCTTGTTATGCGCAGTTTCATTTTGGAACTATGTTTATTCCTGCCGGTGGCGGACTCAGGACACCCTAATCTCTAAAAACTCGGCAACTCACACCAAAACAATCTAGATGGATAAAATAGACACTTTTGATACTGTCCCTTTAACCATATTCTTTCCTGCTTTAATATCATTTCTTTGCCATTTTAGGTTCATTCAAATGGCACCGCTCTACTTCTTCTACAACCTGCCCGCTAGTGAAAGCAAAGACATACTGCAAGACATGCTGGACCCGGACGGCTCCAGAAAAAGCAAAAACGAGAAACAGAAAGCCGCCACGGTCGGCAGCGACGACGACAGCGGAGGCGCAGTGGTGCCGCTGACCTACGACAGATGTGCGATTCAATGACGTGAAATCACAAATGAGCTGTAATCTTACCTGCAAATGCGTTTATGCTTGTAACATTTTTATAGCCGATGTCAACCGAGGATTGTGATAATTTATTACACTGCTTAAAAGTCGTACTGATGGTCACATGTACATAAGCAAGGAAGGTTCACTTTGACACGACGCACACTCTAGTAAATCATGAACACCTTTTTTTTATTTTAGTTGTGGTGTGTTAGCATCTGATGGAAGTTTTCTATCTTGTTTCTCACCCTTTCCCCTGCTCTGCTCTCCCCTTCAACACCTTCTGTCTGGAAATGTGAGTGTCTCGACAGCTGTTTAGATTTTAAGACTCTAATCAACAGCAGAGGGGCTGCAGATGGGTATCATCTGTTGCAGGACTTTAAAGGGAGGGAAAAAACCATCCCATCCACACCTCTTGTGCACGAGATGCACATTTAAATTGACGATCTAACACTTTGATGCACATACAAGCTGCTGGAGATGTCATTTGTTACCTCGCTTCTAATGCAAAGCTGTCCTCTTCAGACACGTTGGTATACTTCTCTCCTCAGGTTAATGTGGTATATTTGACAGTGAAACCATATGTGTGAGTGGACATGATGGATGATTAAGAAAGCAAGTGATTGTCAAGACAGATATATAATGCATTTATTACTCATCAGCGGCAAGAGATCTGCACAAATGCGTTGAAGGAAAATTCTTGGTAAGATAGCACAAACAAACTTCATTTAAGATTCTGCTCCTGTTTGTGTCAACAAAAATCAGCTTTCTACCAAGCTGTATCATCAAGGACATTAGAGCAGACAAGAATTTTGCCAATCACGTATTTGAATTAATGACGAGCGACACATCCCTCCCTCCTCCATCTGCTCAGACTAAGCTCCAAGCTCATATCAGCTGTTGTCATTAACACAAGACTTATCACAATTGTGTTAGTTCATAAACTTGTAATAAAAGTCTTTAAAAAAAAACCTTGGTGCATTTCTATTCATATTCACATGATCAAACCGTATATATATGTTGTTTAAAACATGTACTGAATATCGGGTTTACATTACTGGCACTACAGTTGCCGATGGTACCAAAACAGTTCCTACTCAAGTGTCATATTGAACCATTTCCATGAGTCTGAAGGTCTTCAGTATGTACACGTTATTTTGTTTATTGTGAGGTTCACACAGTTAGGTATTCTTTCAGTTTGTCCATAATGACGGGCATCCTGTCCGATGGTATCAGCATCACTGTCCTGAAAGGTTTCATGGGAACGTCGTCGAATGACCACCTGCCGCTCAAACAGGTATCTGCCTCCTCCTGGACTGAGTAGTGGAACTTGATGATGGCTTGCTGTGAGGAGAAAACAGACAATCTTTAGCTCTGTGAGCATATTTAGACATGAATACAAATGTTTTTCATCACTCTTTGAGGCTATTCTGTCTTAGCTTAGGTTGGATCTTAAGAACTAAAGAGTGTCAACAAATACAGTATGTAAAGCACTTCCAGGATATTTTTTTCAAAAGTTTAGTAAACAGCTTTTTCTTTTACCTCATAGAAGAACTCCTCCTCTGCATTGACAAACATGTATTCCTCTTTGGGAGCTCCTCCTCTGGCTGAAATACTCTTGCTTGCCTCTTTGCAGGTCTTGCTGATCATCAGACAGTAGTGACATCTCCCACTGGGCTTATTCGTCCTCTGAGCTTCAGCTATTTCTTCCCTGAAGGACAGAAGGACATACGGTTTATTTTCTTGCAAAGGACACTTCCAAAAGACTGATTAATTTTTGATCATGAACCATGAAGGACGTTTTTCATGTTTTTAGTCAAAGCACTGAAATAGTACAGATACTCCTTCAGCTATTACAATCTGAAGCAACTACTCCAGATTGAAATGCTCTCATAGAAAGTAGTAAACTCATCTTAAAAGTTTAGATTTTTTCTCCTTTACACTTTCAGATCACCCTTATTTGAAGAGTTCAGATGTGGTGTGACTGCTGCTTTCAATTGTCTAAGTGATGAATCATCCAGTGGCTCACATGTAAGTGGTTCAGGCAAGAGGGGAGGGAACAGAGAGTGGATCTCCCGTCTAGGTAATAACTAAGGCTGTTGTAGAATCTAGGGTTGGCATATAAACTGAAATCAGGTCAAATCGGGTGTCAATCTCACGCCGACCACTTCGTGAAATTAGTTTTTTGACATAAAAAAGCATTTAATAATAACAACAGTGACAGTTCCTTGCTACTGGATTGCCATTTTGGCATGGAATACTGTGTTTTGGACTAAATATTTATTAATGCATATTTGGGTACAGAAGAAAACAGTTTCTGTTGGGATTTTGCTTCACTACTCAAACACCCAGAGACATCATCAGTGAGTTGCCAAAACGTTGTGCACACTGGTTTGTCTATTTGTTGATTGTACCTGCCTGATGCAGTTTTATTCTGAGATGGTTTGCACGAACGTAATCACAAGAATCTACGCTTTTAAACCATATATGGCATGAGTACCTATGTGCCCCAACTAGCCTCTATGGCATTGTCGTGCGAATGAGTCAGACGGGCTGTTGGAAAACTAACAGGCTAGATGGATCCTGAAAGGCAAAACACTGAGGACATAAGGGAACAGAGCAGAACTCACTGGAGCTGTTTGTGCAGCGGCAGGGCGATCTGTGGAGGGACATTGATGAAGCGCTCACTCAGCAGCAGCCCCACAGGCTTGCTGGTGTCACTGAGGATCTGCTCCAGCTGTTCCGTGACGCTGTGGGTGGAGTTCTTCTCACACTGATCCACGATCAGCTCCTTCACCTCCTCCACGCACTGCACCCCCTGCCAGACACACACATAATGAAGTTAAATTACCGTCAAATCTGTTCATCCTACATTATCATAGCCCCCAGCAGCCAATTATTCTGAAGGTTCGTGCGTGTCAGCGGTGCTACCTTTCTCTCCGTGAGGTTGAGCAGACTGATAAAGCCATACACCTCATCGGGGTCGTCGTCATCACTGTCTTCTGGCACCTCAGCTTGCTGGAGCAAAGAGAAGAGACAAGTGAATACATGTTAAAGCTGAAAATGGTAAAATAAATATATATTTATATATATTTTAAATCACCTGTTTCAACCATTGTGTAACTCACCTTGACAACACTTCCAACATGATTCTGTTGAATGATGATGTCTGTCATCTCTGATGTATTTACATGAGCCTTCAGGAAGAGCTGTATCCAAACACGACACAGGTGACATCAGTGAGATTGCTTATGCCAAATAAATCACACGTGAACATGATGAGTTAGATGCAGTTCATTAATACTGTCTCACACCTGTTGTAGGAGCTTCTTGACGCCATTGAAGTCGCTGGCTGAAATGGCGTGGGCTTCAAAGTCGACAACAACTTCCTGAATGTGACACAATAACAAAGATAAACAGCAGTTAAAAACAGCAGCTATGTGGAAAGTATTTAACTACGCGTACTTTAGTTCATTTAAGTGAGTAGCTGTTACATGTTGTTTTAGTACGAGTTATTTTAGTTTCATTCACGCAGCCTCTGAAGTGCGCTGTAAGCTACGTTTAGCAGCTACTTTCGAGAAGTTACAAAGATACTTTGGTAAATTCACTATGTACATAAATATAAAATTACAGTTTATATACTTTCGTAACGCAAGAACTCTTCGTTTCTGTTTGACAGTAACAGTAAATTATAGCGTCTTCCTGCTACAATTAGCCGACAGCTGGGTTAGCAAGCTAACTAGCTGGCTAGCAAGACCCATGCACACACAGCACTGAACTGCTCGTTCCTCTGTTCCTTCACCTCATTGATCTCCTCCTCCGATGCCTCGCTGTCCTCCTCCCCGGAATCATCATCATCCAACGGGCTCTCGTCGGAGCTGTTCTCACTTTCCTCTGGATTTTCACCCAAACCTACCGCTCTCCTCTTAGCTGAAGAAGCCATGCTGCAAACAGGCAACACACGTGTCAACGTAGTGGGCGTGGCAAAGCTTAAATGTCAGCCACTGAGCCGTGCGTAGAAACTGAAGCGCTGAAGCCGCCATGATGGCTCCAAATGTACAGGACCTGACTATGCCGTAGCAACCGTCGGAGCCGCAATGATGGCGTGTAGCCTGGTGGAATAAACCATTTCAGAAAAAGGGGGAAACATATTATTTAAACTGTGCCTAACTACTATGTAACTGCTATAAATCGGTATTCACATTATAAAGTCTACATATTGATTATATATATTAGAAATAAATGACGTTTTTTAAACAAATAATCAGATTTTAGGAAGATTTGTCAAATATTCAATGTTATCTCTCCCCTCCTTGACAGTGACTTTAGGCGTCATGCACTCAGCGGTAGTGACAACTGAAGGTACATGAATTTTATGCAGTAATTATGAAATATTTTGAGTATCCTTTGTATTTCATATGATTTGACGACACGAGCAAGATACAATTGTCGCTTATTATCACTAGGCATTACGGACAAGCTGTATGAAGGCGACTGTTACCGTAGCTAGCAGCTAAACTGTCATCCAGGATGTGCTAATGTAAACAATAACACACAAGAAGAAAGACATTAGCCACGTTTTAGCTAGCCACAGATGTGACATACTACGCAGAAACTGTGAAACTGTGGCTTTATTGCTTTCTATTTGCTCCTCAGATACAGTCCAATAATCGTGTCTCGACCATATCGTTATCAGCAGGTTGCATATGACAGTTTTAGGGTGTAGCTTAGCTTGCTGTGCCCTTCACACCCTCTGTCCTCTTGTGTTGGTGCAGTTTTGATAGCAGCATTCACATTCCACCCTGGATCGGTCTCTTGTGTTCTTCCCCCATTTATTATTTTATTGATCCAGTGTTTAAGGGTCTTTGTCGACATGCATGTGCTGCTTCTCAAGGAGCCAAGAGATGGAGACTCTGGACCTGATCCCTACATTAAGGTAGACACACTTGTTTGTATGTAACAGTGCTGTGATCATACATGTGCAGGACTGAAGATTGAAAATAAATAGAGAAATGCCTCAGTAAGTAAAATACGTGAATTAACATAAAGGTACTTATATAGAAATCAGAATATAAACCAGAATATCAAATATATAAGATAATGCCCTCTCTTATTTTAAACATTATTTTGTTAGATTTGTAATATTTAATGAGCCATTTATGTATTTATTTATTCTTGCTTTTAGCAGTTTCAGTCCATCAGTACTGGAATTTATTATTAATTTTGATTCCACAGGAGCTGGCATCACACGGACACAAAGCAACCCTTATTCCTGTGCTGTCGTTTAAGTTTGTCTCATTAAACACCTTGACAGATAAGGTAAGCTCCATTGTCACAGCGTTGAAAACATATTTGTTTTCGTTCGTGTATTTTCATATTCACTGCTGCACGTGTCGTGTGATGTCATCATATTTCAGCTTTTCCAACCTGAAAAACATGGAGGGCTTATATTTACCAGTCCGAGAGCAGTGGAGGCTGTGAAGATGTGCTTAGAGGCAGAAGAAAGAAGGGAAGGTGAGGGAATCAAAAGGATTGCATTTTGAAAAACATTATAATCGTTGCACCCCGTACCTCATTCATATAACGGTCTTAATTCCCTGTCAATTCTGTGCACTTCTTTTGTGGACTGCTTACTGAGATTTCCTTAATGAAATGTTATCCTTTTCTTCGTTATTAATTCAGAATGGAACAGCTCTGTGAAAGACAAGTGGAACACCAAATCCATTTATGTGGTTGGGAAGGCAACTGCTGCATTAGGTGAGTCGTTGTCACATATGACACAGACTTCTCTCTTTTTTGATTTCCATCTTTATGCTTTGTGCAACCCTTGCTATGTTAATGCTAATTCTAGCAGAGTGTGGCAGGCACCTGGTGTTGTGTTGACATCAGTGTGTGAAGTGGTGATACCACCCTCAGTCATTTGAAAACAGGCTATACACAAGTGACAGTTTGCTGTGACACACAGCGGGTATTTGGTCTTTAGAAAACGAGCAGGTGCAGCACCTTCCTGACGTGTGCTTAACCTTCCCTCTTTAGTGACGGCTGATCTCTTTGTCGTCAGTTTTATGAGTTGTGTATTTAATAATTGAATTAGTTGAAATTAATTTGACTAAATCCTTTTGGTGTTTTTTTCCTTCACAGTACGGAGTCTGGGTCTGAACCCTCTAGGCGAGGACACAGGGACAGCAGAGGTCCTATCACGTGTTATCATTGAACGTACGATATGGTTTCACACTCCCACATTCACAGCTCAGGTTAATTGAAAATGTATGATTGTTCTGATGACTAATATGACCTTATACTTAATTCTCATCATAGGAGAGGACACAAATATCCCACCATTTTTTTTCCCCTGTGGCTCGATCAAAAGAGAAGTTTTGCCTACGGCTTTAAGGGACAATGGTAAGCATTCTCCCATGTTGTGCCTCACGATTAAAACTCAAGGTGATAAAAGTCCCACTGGGGTTTACGCTAATTATAAAATAATAATTGAGCTACCTTGATCATAGTGGGGGGATCTGTTTCTTTGTTTCCAGGAGTGCCCCTGGAGACTCTGACTGTCTATCAAACAGCTGAACATCCAGATCTGGAGAAAAATCTGAAGAACTATTTCTCAGAGCAGGTAAAACCCTCCATCTGCTGCATTTTTAGAGAGGACTTTTCTTTTTAAAATGGAGCGTCTGTTCATTTTTAGTTCGTATTTACAGGGCATCCCAGCCAGCATAGCCTTCTTCAGTCCATCAGGAGTGAAGTTTTGCCTGGAAGTGGTTCGGAGGCTGTCAGGTGAACAGCTGACTCAGATAAAGGTACAGCCTCCTCGCGCATAAAATAATGCATGAACCTTCTGTACTTAATAGCTCCTCAGTGCCTTTTAACAGTCACTCTTTGTTTCCAGTTTGCCGCCATCGGGCCAACTACAGAAGACGCCATGACAGCAGAGGGTCTGTGCGTCAGCTGTGCTGCACAAAAGCCAACAGCTGAACACCTGGCAGCAGCGATAGCCAAAGCGCTACAGTAACCACCCACAGGCTGTGAAATCCATCCACTTGATCTTCTCTCTTTGTATATTCTATATTATTTATATGTGTTGTCATCTGTCTCTTTTACTTTACTGCTCTTGTTACCTGTTTTGTATGTAAATCAGCTAATTTGCACTGAGAAAAAAAAATGCTTTATGTGCCAGAAAGGCTTCAATAATGGAATTGAACAGAGTTATAATTGTATTTATGTTAAGCTTGCTCAAGAAAGTCAATGTAGTGTTTGTTTTTGAAAATAAACTTGAGTCAGAATGATGACATGGAATGTGGTTATTCATTGTAAAACACTCAAGTGTGTGTGTGTGTGTGTGTGTGTGTGTGTGTGTGTGTGTGTGTGTGTGTGTGCTTATCCTATTCAAAGCAGGTGTTGGGCTGTCCTAAACTGGCATTGTCCACATGAAAGTGAAGGTTTTAACTTCTTTTCACAGGTCAACAACAGCCCATTTGAAACCAGTGAAGCGTGTATAACACATCCATACAGTTCAGTCAGAGACGGTAAAGACAGGTTTACTTTTCACACAAAGCTGAGGAAAGTGGGATACCTCCGGAGAGTCGCACCTGTGGGTGGGTGTGGAGAAAAGTCAGGATCTGCCTATAAAGCTCCGGTGGCTTCTTACTTGCCATCATCTCATCTCGCTTGTATATAGTCACACTGACGACCACGATGCTGACTCTGATCCAGCTGATCATTTTGCTTTTTTGGACGAGCGTCAGCTCATCTGATGCGGAGAAACTTTTCCACCATCGGGATCATTCTGACGTGCAGAACCTTAACTCTCACCAAGCTGAGATTATAACAGACAAATACTCAGCAGAGGTAAAAAAAAAAATCACACTATTTTTATACATTTGATAGTTGATTAAATATAATTTATATATAATGTAACCCATGTCTTGCTGTAGTTATTTCTCTCTAGATATGGATTCATTATGCCAGTGAACTGGGAGGAGGTCCAGTTTGAAGACTCGGACACCTCCTTTAACGATGACTTCCTGGATGACTTTCAAGACCCGATCCAGGAGGGAACCTCGGTGCATCATTCAAGGGACGCTCCTCGTGATGGCGATCAAAATTACCGCAGTGGTCTAACCGAGAGCCAGGAGTTTGTTTCTGCACTTGAAGAGTTTCAGAAGGTGTCCGGCCTGCCGGTCACGGGCCTGTTGGATGAGGCAACCAAGTCGGCAATGAACAAACCGAGGTGTGGAGTCCCTGACAAGGAGATTGACCTGAACGCACCTGTAGCACCTGAGAACATTAGTGCCTCAGATACTGAAAACAGTTCCAATGGCACTTTTAATGAGACAGACAGTAACAACACAGCAAGTTTTGATATTGCTGACCCCTTTGAAGATGACATATTCAGTTCTAATGACACAGAAAGTGTTCTCACAGGTATTTTCAATGACACCAGCAGGAATTACACAGAAGACTTTGCTTTATTTGATCACGTTTCAAATAACACTTCTCTAAACAGCTCAGAAGATACCACCGTGGACAGTAAAACGGTCAATATCAGCACAGACATCCATCAGAGCCAAGCAGTGCGGCGCAGGAAGCGGCACCTGGCCACTCTGGTGTCCAAAAACAGGCGCAGGAGAGATCTGAGTGAAACAGGTTACATGGCCTTTTCTAAGAGGGTGCTGAAATGGAGGCTGATAGGAGAAGGCTACAGCAGTCAGCTGTCTGTCGAAGACCAGAGGTACATCTTCAGACTGGCCTTCAGGATGTGGAGCGAGGTGTCTCCGCTGGAGTTCGTGGAGGACACACGTTCGCCGCTGGAGGATGTTGATATCAGGCTGGGCTTTGGCACAGGTAGGTCAGACCCAATGATACAACACCCAATACAACAGTCTTATACTTTTAACTCCACTACAGTATTGATTACTAGTTACTTACATTTTTCTTCTTGTTACAAGCTTATAAAATATGTCTTGCTGTAAGTTAAATTACTCATGTATGTCTTTACTGCAGAAACATCTGGATTATTAAAAAAAAATCATATTTAAAAAAATGTAAACTATCATTATCTATTTATCTATTTATACAATTTTAACTTTTTTTTAAGCAGCGTACAGTGACTACATAATTTAATTGCTCAATCTTGATTATATAAATTTAAACTTGGCCTGGAACTATGGATGAAAACTAGCCCCTTGGCTAATTCTGACATATTTACGATAATGTGCGATAATATGGTCTGTCCTTGAAAAGATAAACCTAATAAAATTTTTTACAAATAATGAAAAATGTACTTGTATCTTGAATCTTTGTATAAATCTGAGTAATAATTTTTCACACAGGAAGGCATCTGGGTTGCAATCAGAGGTTTGATGGCACCGGTCAAGAGTTTGCCCACGCTTGGTTCCTGGGTGATATACACTTTGATGACGACGAACACTTCACTGGTCCCAACGCTGGCAGTGGGATCAGCCTTCTCAAAGTAAGCGTGCTGCTTCAACTGAATGATCAGATGTTAACCTCCAGCTCATTCATTCTAATTTCATTTTTAATTTCTTTCTATTAGGTGGCAGTTCATGAGATCGGCCACGTTTTGGGTCTCCCCCACATCTACAGGCCGGGCTCCATAATGCAGCCCAGCTATCTGCCCCAGGAGTCGGGCTTTGAGGTGGACTGGATGGACAGGAAAGCCATACAGCACCTCTATGGTAACAGCACCATCTAGTGGATACAAACACACAGACACCCACAGAGATTCAGGTTCATATATACCGCACATACATACAGTGACAGACTGACACAGAACCAAATCATTTTCTATAATGTGCTTGTGTCTGAACCCAGGGGGGTGTAAAGGTCGATTCAGCACGGTGTTTGATTGGATCAGGAAGGAGAGGACGCCCTATGGGGAGGTGGTCATCCGCTTTAACACCTATTTCCTTAGAGATGGCTGGTACTGGCTCTATGAGAACAGACATAACCGAACACGGTTTGGAGATCCGGTTGCACTGCAGATTGGCTGGCGTGGGATTCCCATGGACGGAGTTGATGCGTGTGTGCACGTTTGGTCCAGGAAAAGAGACGCTGTTTACTTCTTTAAAGGTAGGCCTGATAGAAGTACAAGTCTACATACATACATATTTGAACACTGTATGTACTGTAAACTGATGAATGTTTTTTGTGTACAGGAACTCAGTTCTGGAGGTACGACAACGCCAACGACCAGGTGTTTAGACAGGACCCTGAAGGTCACCGCTATCCAAGGCTAATCTCTGAGGGTTTCCCAGGGGTGGTCAGTCCCATTGACACAGCCTTTTATGACAGGAGGCAATCCCACATCTACTTCTTCAAAAACACTCTCGTAAGAATCGCTTTCCTTATCCTCTCTTTGACGCATGATAAGCAGGGGGAGGCGCTCAAAACACAAGACACAGGCAGGTTAGTTAGGCTGAAAACAACAATGGGTTCAGAGATTGTGTGGGAGGACGTTCGATGGGGTCTGCTAGCCAAGCAAAGTGGGCGACTGCCACAGTGTCACAGATCCTCAGGCACCACTAAAACCCCAGTTACTGTGTGAGTGCTGGTAATTTGATTAAATACACATTTTTGAGGGAGTAAACAAAGGTGGGTGCTTCATTATTATGTTTCCATTAGAAAATGCCCCTTCACCTGGCCAAGAAACCCACTAACATCTGGCATTTGTCTTCAGAGGGAAAGGGTATGATGTGCATTAGTCTCAAATAACTCTGCAGCAGTCACGGTTATTTTTCGGTTCTAGCTCCGATCAGCAGTGATGGAAACATGACACCCAGGTGGACACGCTAATTTTAGCCAGCAAGATGCTGCGATGCCTGTCAAAGTTTCGGATGTTGGCATGTTTCCCATCCGTCTCCGCTTCAAGCACTAGAACTCTGTTTAGTCAACTTTGAGTTAAAAAAAAATTGTAAAATTAAAATTAAATAAAAAAGCTGAATTAATTAATTAATTGAAAAGTAAAGTAAGGCAAACTAATCCAGTGAGAATGGGAAAGGAGTCAAATGCATATGTAATATATGCATATATGTGTAATTTTGAGTGGCCATGTCCTGTACAGAAGACCCTCTGTCAAAATCTAAATAAAACTACTAATAATACCTTCAATTGTGTTTAATTAAATTCCCACAAAACAAACTAATACACAGAAAACATGAGGACATTTTATTACAGATGAGAATACTAATTGGTTTCTGGGGGCAACTGCTAATTTTTGCCCTTTGGTCCCCCGAAAATCTTAGTCCGGCCCTGGATTAATTGTCATTACTACTGCTGCTACCATATGTGATGTGTAATCAGTAAGAGAAGACTTGAAGAGATAAAAAGCTGGAGCTAATTCATTGTTTTCCAGCATTATCAGAGAGCATATTCAAGCAAGCAAACCTGCTACACTTCCTCTGTGATCCGTGCTGTAATTGAATTGATTGATGAGGCAAAACAATTATCTGTTCAAACAGGTGTACGCGTTCGACGTGGAAGCCAACAGCTTGGCAAGAGGCTTCCCCAAAAACATCAGAGATGTTTTCCCCGCAGTGGAGAGCGGAGACCATCCAGATGGCAACATTGACGCTGCCTACTTCTCCTACACCCACAACGCCATCTTTCTACTCAAGGGCACTCGCTTCTGGCAGGTGGTGGGCAGCCGCGAACGCTGGCGCCGGCCCTTTCTGCCGCGAAATGGCCTGCTGCCACACAAGGAGGTGGATCAGCACTGGTTCGACATCTGCAACGTTCATCCCACTGCTCTCAGACTAACTCGCTGAGGCTGTTGAAGCAGAGATTCATTAAACACTACTGATGTGTACTGATATCGTCCTCTGATTCACCTGTTACTGTATGTGAACATGTTTTCTTCTTTTATCTACTTCTTTGTAATAATTATCTACACTGTAACTGGAAATTTCTGTTGGCTTATTTTCAATGAGGTGTGCTGTTAACATATCAGCTGCTCTGTCTGTCTTTCATTTAGAGGTGCCGAATGCATACTGGCATGAAGACAATCCTAAACGACCTCTTTTCATTGAGATATTAAGACCACTAGCAAGGAAAAACCTATTTATAAATGTACTTATTCTTTAGACGGACGCCCCTTTAATAAACCAAGACACCAAAAGTGGTCGAACATTTTATTTTGTTATCACAATTTATTTATTATTAGTTCATAATGACATGCTTTAATGCTCATTCTCTCCATTGCTACAGCACTGTATTCCCCAAACGTTATATTTTAGCTCCTGTCTCTTTAAGGCCCCACCCTCATGAATACCCAGTCTCCTCTGATTGGTCCGCTTGCACACACCTGAGCCTACAGCTGTGCTAAATACATTTTTTATGTGTCAAAATAGCCGCTAGGCATTAAACAGCGCTAATGTGCGATGTGGTGACGTATGTAGCGTGATGTCAAGAAGTCACAGGGACTACTGCTGCTGAAGGGAAGCTCATGTTTTACGTAATCATCCAGCCAAAAGAAATCGACATAGATGGACTCAAAAAGTAGCAAAAAAAAAGATGAACGTTGATACCTAATTACATCTAGCTCATCAAACCTGTCCTCCTCAGAGGTGGCAAACCTGCGATGATGTAAACCACCCAGTCTCTAAGGCTAATTGTAATGTTCCTGAATGTAGCTGTGCACATGCTGTCATTTGTCATTTGTTTAAATTATACTTCACAGAGCGTTCTACACTATTATAATGTGGCTGATACCCATCAACGTTTTGCCAGGCTGCTTTCTTTAAAGCTCGACGTGCTAAAGTGTGGGGAAATTGCTTTTTAAACGGCAAGTTTGCAAAAAGAAGAAAAGGGGGGTGCTTATGCAAAATCAAGAAATGATATATACAATGTGTATTTTGAAGTGTGTGGAGAGTCTTCAAGTGTCAGATCTATATCTCGCATAAAAGTACCTGTACTATTATGCATGTATTAGAATGGAAATTTATTCAGAAGTGTTAGAGTGGGTTCTGGGTAAACGCAGAGATTGAAATCACTTTGACACAATAGAAAAATAAATTACATATAATGACGTAAAATGTATATCATCATATATACAGCACACAATGGATTAACCACAGGGATTCACTCACATTGCTCACACTGTTTCTTATTTGCCCAACATGTTGCTGGCAGGAATACAAAAATTATTACCGGATCCACTCGTTGCCCTGCGATGATGATGGTACACTAGTTCCCGTAGCCTTTTTGTTGGCTTGATAGCACATCTGCTTCGAATATACGAAACTATCACTACCCTCTGAATCACCTGCAGAGGTTTTAAATCCATAGCTGCCCACAGGCAGGAAAGAATATCATGTGACCTGGAAAACCACAATACCCGCCTTTACAAAAAACTCCCTTCTGTGCTCTGTGATTCATCCCTCGCAGTGCAACGAGCTCTTGAGCTGATTTGGAAGAAAACAATACGTGCCTTATCAATAAAAACCTGGAGGTGGTGGAAAACATCTATCTAGCAATCTGCTTTCCATGGCATTCTTGCTGTGAGAGACGCGGTGAAAGATTTACGCGCTATCAATCAAAAACAAGCCCATTGAAATTTAGATTGAAGCAAAATGATTGAAAAAGCAGCTTGTCTTATTACTTAATGCCGTTCCATTTTATAGTAATCATCCGAGCGCGGTGCAAAGAAGCAGACATTGATTGTGTAATCGATATGTTACTTGAACACTCTTATTAATTCAGCTCATCTTAGGAGATTAGGCTCCTGGTGGGCCCCAGATAACTAGCGTTGTGCTCCAGGCGCTCCATAGGCTATATTAATAAATTGAAGTAGAAATCAATTACAAGCAAAAAGGAACAAAATGTCATGGCGAGCAAGGCTACAGAGACGGATGTCATGAGATGGCGAGTCTGCTCACGCATTTACAGAATGAGCTCTGTAAAGGCATTAACGGCGTACAAATAAATACCCTTGTTCAATTTTCTACGTCAGATAATATTCCTTCCATGAGTCATTTTCATGGTACATCCAGGATTCGATTGGATAAATAGTGGGCATCATTTCTGGCTTCTTGGTTCAAGCCAAGGAGTTAAAAAAAACAAAAAAACAATACAACTCAGAATCATGGCAGTTCTTGAAATGGTCACGAAAAACAATCAATGGGATTTGTTTTTCATGCTGAGAGTCTGTATAACACACTACATTTATGAACCGCGATGGAGTCAAAGGGAGCTGGTTGTGGTGGATGTTGGGCGTACAAAGTCCAGGAATGTCATACCAGAATCAGGGTTCGTATCCAGTCTGTGGTTAGGTTTAGGCAACAAAAGCACTTTGGTTAAGGTTAAGAAACAACACACCCTCATACCTAAACCACTGAATAAGTTGATTGCCAGTGACTGCCAGGGAGACATATATCACTGATCACATAACAATATGACCGCTGCAGGAAGGCATACTGGACCTGTGGCGTACAGACACAAAACTACACTGATAAGGATTAGGTACTTAAACTACTTGGTTAGGTTTAGGCATTAAAACTACTTGGTTAAGTTTAGGCACTAAAACTACTTGGTTAGGTTTAGGCACTAAAACTACTTGGTTAGGTTTAGGAAAACATTGTGGATTGGCTTAAAATAATTACGTTACTTATGTCACTTTAGTTACGTACATACGTTTGGGTACTTGAAGTAACTTAACTACATTAGCAAGTTAAAATAACCCACCATTGGCTTTTGGTTTCACACAGGACACAAACAGCGGTCTCCTGGGTGAAGATCCCGACTTCCTCCTTTGCTGCCTTGATAATTACTATGGCCACAAGAGGTCGCCACCTAACATATATGGGTCGTCATAAGCTGCTTGCATAGTTGACCTTTACGGTTGTTGTTGTTTTTTTTAAATATATTTTCAGTTTGTGAAACAGTCTTAAAATTTAATTCATAGGATATGGTTACAGTTGGAGGAAAGATGGTGATTTTGTTGATAAAAATCAGTTTGATGAAATACAGACGATAGGTAATCTTTAAGATTTATCTGCAAGGACATTCATTTTTCATTTTAAACTAATGCTGTCACGAAAGAATTGACAATAGATGCCCACGTCCATGAATCCTATTTATTACATGTCATCGCTGTATCATCAGCTTCTGCCGTACCGAGCTGAACAATATTTTCAAGTCTATTATATCTCTAATAGAACTAATAAACATTCTGTAATTCAGAATGATGTCCCATTTGTTTGAATCCAATATGCCATATGTTTGTTGCCGCAGTACATTGCTGCGTGGTTGACATCTCAGCAGGAGTTATTGATAGACTAATATTGAATCCGCTACAGTGAAATGATGCAGTGCAGTGGAGGCTTGTGATCTGTTTGTTTATCCCATCATGAAGCACCATACATCTCCCGCGCCCCGGAGATCCTCATACAGAGAAATCCTAAATACACACATGTGAGTCCCCGGCTGCCGTACACACTGCACAGCTCAGTGATCTGCGCCTTTTTTTTGCACTAACAGTGCTGCTATTGAAGCTCCCTTTTTCCCCACGACCGCGGGCCTCTTTGGATGCGACTAGGATAAATGAGATCAGTCATGCTGATGGAGCCCGAGCCGCAGCAGCCCCAGAGAGATACAAAAACCTGTGTCATGGCACAGGAATCCACATGGGAGGCACTTGAGAAACGGGAGAATGGGGATGAAACTCCTGCAGCACATTCGCGCGACAAAAAGAACTCGCCAGATCTGCCAACACGTGGAAATAACTTGGCTCATTTTTGTCCCAGAGCAGTGTGGAAAACACAGGAATAAATCCAATAAATCATCTCTCCTATCATTTCAGTGTCATGCATTAATGTGTCTTTGTGCGCCATGGGATTAGCTCGACAAAACTGCTGCATGTAGCTACAGCGGCGCGGCGCATTTAAATGCATCTTCAAGGTTCTCGTCTGCGAGCTCCAGCCTGTCAAGGATGTCCTCGTTGTCGAAGATCTCTAGGGTTGAATTAATAGTGAATTCAAGGATAATATCACTTTCAATACGTTCACAGAAATAGAACATTTACACAATAAACAGTACAAGGATTTCCCCTGAGATAGTAACAATGTATTTTTTTTTTTCTTCTGAGTCACACCTTGTGGGAAGGATGTTGAATGGTTTCAATTTATTCTTCACTTGAGCTGAGAGATTGTACTTTATTCATCGAACGTGTCACAATATTCACACAGCGCTGGGAAAATTCCGTCAGGGCCTCTTCCGCTCTCTGCCCTTGTAGAAACCGAGCTGGTGAAGTAGTAACCTCGTCGGGAGAAGGGAATAAACAATTCCATTACTTTCAGGGTATTGATCAGTTAGCCATGGAGAGGATGGAGCGGCTTCCTGCATCCTAGTCAGGGCCCAGGGGTTAGGGCTTACATGTTTAAGACCCGACTCTCATATCTTGAGGTGGAGGGGATGGTGTTGGAGTTACAGGGCGATAAGGCTGCCAAGACAGTGACAAGATCACAGTTCAAGACTGCGTTTCAACATTTGTAAGTGTCACATTTCTGATGCGTTTCAACATTTGTAGCCACGACACCGGCCGACGTTTTGCCGAAACACCTCAGGACAATTACCAGCCGTGTTTGCGGCGACCAAAACTGGCATTCTTTTGGCATTCTAGGCCAAAAGATGATTTTTTCTCAACCCTAACCAAGTGGTTTTAAATACAGACTCAACCAACGAGGGGGTCAGGTGCAGGTGGAGAGCAGGGCAGTGTTTATTAGACTTGACGTGGGAGAGAAATCAGGCTGGGGAGGAGCACAGCAGGGAAGCAGAACACTAGGAACACAGGTGAGGAGGAAGGAGAAAGTGACAGCGAGACACAAGAGGATATCACTACAAAATAAAAAAGACACTTTAGCAGCATTTAGTCATTTGACGTTAACGTTTGCTGCGTTCAATTTAACGTTTTTATGATTGCTTATTGTCTTTCTTAATGTTCTTCCCTTTTAATCCTACCTGCCTGATAGAAGCCCTAACCTCAAACGTCCACGCCACTTTTTAATGCAAGCTTGTAAAGTATTTATAAACTTGCAGTCTCCAAGCGAAGATAACCCATGGGGTTTCATATTTTCTCAGACTTTAGAAACCTCCTCCAGAGCCTCACCAGGCGTACAGCTGTTTCCACAGGATGAGTAATACTCCCCTGTGATGAGCGAACCGAGCTCCTCGCGTACATTTGGTCGAGAGGGTTAAACATTATCCTGAACAAATCGAAATAACAGATGAGGAGAGGAGGAAGATGCATGATCGTAAGAACAGGAGACGCTATTCAAATGAACGTGCTCTTTACATTTGAACCCTCCTGAGCACTGACACATCCATACACACACACACAAGCACTTCATCACCATCAAACTACACTGCACCTCTGACAGGCTATAGATTAGCATCAGTGCCTACTGTGAAATCTGGTGAAACTGCTGTATTAAAATGTAAATGTGCGAGCACGATATTGTGCCCTCGGGCAGGTAAACTTATCCTTCATGCAACGGAGACAGAACCAGTAGAGGGCAACCTCAACACACAGAAGCTATTGAAACAGTCCTCAGGACTGCTGCATGGAGCCGCAGCAGTAACTGAGTCTGTTCTCTGTCACACACTGGTGTTCATTTTTTAAACGTATTGACATTTTCACATGTTTGGAGGCAGCCTATGCAAGATGTTTGTTTCGTTTCGACGAAGCTGTTGGTCTGAAATGCAACTGGGGACAAAACTCTGTGGGGGTTTTTTAATTTATTTTAGAACGAGAAATATGTGATTTTTAATTTATACTGGGTGGTGAACATGTGTTATATTCAGGTATCTTGGTTTTGTCGGTGGATATCTTTGCAATGGCCACATCTCAGTGTGCGTGTGACTGTCAGGTGTATTTAGAGAGCAGAATAAGAAAAGGCTGGATTCTTTCCACATCCTGTATTTGTCCCCTGTTGTCAGGTGGCTCCTGTGGAAATGCTGACATGAGTATGTGTGTATTTCTCCCCCCTCGAAATGACAGGTTACGGAAATACATTTACCTGTGTATACACACACAGTATGTGCACGGTTTCGCTGTGTTTGAAAGGGAATTTGTAGCTGCTGCCAAAGATTCCACCGCCGCGGTGAAAGGTAGAGAGTGCGGATCAGCATTTATTCCGCGGTAATAAGCGTGGAATTCAGACTTTTTCCTGAAAAGCGGATTTTCAGTTGAAAGTTGTTTTGCGCATTAACTCTGAGTGGCATCGTTAACAAGGCTCCGGCTTGTTTACAGTGGTTCAAAAATCAAGCAGTCTCTCACCTCACTCAGAGAGAGAGACACGCACGGGAATACATAGAAACACACACACACACACTGTCATTTGCACAAGCGCGCTCAAACATCTCACAAAAATCACACACACACACAGATGTTCCCCGCACATGTGTCTCCCTCCCGTCCTCCCCCGCTGCCTCTCTCCTCGCCCTCCGATAAAGAAGTTTGGATTAAAAGAGAAAAACACTGACTGATGCCTTCACGAGTGCCTCTCAATTTCACATTCAAATCAATATTTCAAAAGCTTTTATCATCAAATAGTTGCGAGCAAAGTGCTCCTCACTAAGGATCTTTAATGTTGAGGAGAGGTAAATAGGATTTAGGCTTCATAAACCCCGGGCTTTCATGCAGTCATTATACCGTGAAGAAGGAGAATTTCTCTGTGTGTGAAGGAAAACAGCGCACGTCTGCATTGAAAGGCGGTTTCTTTCGAGACGTGGCAACAAGTATCTTTGACTTGGTATCCCTCATTGGCTACACATGTAAGCAGGAGTCACTACGCCAAATGGAAACAGTACAGTAATTACATGTCTTCTCTTGAGAATAGTCCGTGTATCACACGGACTCATTTGAATGAGGAATCCAAATCATGCTAGAGTAATTAAGCGTTGTATAGCCTCATGCATAATGCAGCGCTGAGGTATCGACTAAATACCTGATTAACAAATAAGGGTGGGTGTGGAAGAGGATGTGTTTGTCATACCACAAGCAATGGCCGCTAATTCGCCTCTGGAATTTCACCCTCCCGGCCGCAAACTGAACCTTGACCTCCTGGCTAAGGAGGAGCTTTCTAGACAAAACAAGGGGCTTTCTGGTTATGTCAGTGTGAGTGGCAGCTGCGGGTCAAGGCGTGGGGGGAGGGTGGGGGGCGGCTGTCCCACGCATGGCCACACAGAAGCGACTGCCAGGCCGCCACCTCCGTTTTGAGCCTGGGAAAGTGACAGGAAGCGTACGTGCCGCGGCGGGCTCTGTCAAAGACGTCATCTGAACGCTTCAGCTATCTCCGAGTTCCATACCGGGTTTTGTTTACCTGACATTTTAAAGGGTCAGTTCACACAAATCACAAAAAAACAAAACAGCATATTATCTCTCACTGCGAGTGCTATCTTGTCAGACATTCTGCCTTTTCAAAAGGACTATTTCTTTGCCAGAATGTACTTCAGTAACACTATAATAACCATCACTAATAAATTATACATGTGTTTGTTATGGTTGATTAACCTTTAGCTAAAAGTGCAATATGTAAGACTTGGCCACCTGCTGAATTCATAGAAAAAACCAACAGAAAGGGGGGCAGCATATCAGAGAGTAATTGCTAACTGTAGCTGCCGTAAGCTCAGTTAGCCGTGCGGCTAGTGGTCCAAACTAGGAGCTTTGGGACCAGGAGAGAGTTTGCTTTTACACTGCTAGCACAGGACCTTTGGACCAGGATGGGCCAGGGCTAGTTAGCTGCTAATTGCATGCTAACTTCAGGAGATCTCCGTAATACAATATATGGTGGTCATAACACCAAAACTGTCATTTCTTCTCAATTGTTGCTCATGTCTGAATGAACTGGCCACGTATCAAAGTCATGCACCAAACAAGTAGAGGGCAGCACATCATCGGAGCAACCGCTAACTGATGCAAACAGTAGCTGCCATTAGCTAGTAAGCTCAGTTAACCGTGCAGCTAGCGGTCATATTAGCCTACCCTGCCTGGACTGGGAGTTTAGAGCATTGGCGCACTGTAGGTGTTGTTTGTCTAGGGGCTAGCTGGTTAGCATGCTAACTTCAATATATATCTCTACAACACAATACACATATGTCTTTGACTTTATGCCAAAAACTTCACATTCTGTAGCTAATTTTTGATAATTTTGTTTACAAAAATGTGCATATTACACTTTTACCAAACAATGAAACGCTTTAAACAATTATAAAAATATATAATATAAACATCGGTTGCAACTTTATAATGGCCATCCAGATGTTTAAAGATGAACTACACGGTATTTATTAACCATTTACAAAGTATTACAGACATCAGTTGCAACTTTACAAAAGATAATTGCTTAATAAATTGTTAATATAGCATTTCGTTGTTTGTTCACAGTGAAATAAGCAATCATTTATTATTTAATGATGATCATAAAGTGTTACCTGTATTTCGGCTGACAAAAGCAGCTTACAGGACTTCTTGACGGATACGCTGGTGAAATTGCCTCCATTGTATTCAACAGAAATCTCAGATATCCCGACACGTGTGCAAATAAAACCCAGACTCTGCATGGCCTTGGAAAAAAAATATGTTTTCTGTTTTGTAATTTTGGGAGAACAATTATTTTAATTAGCCTGAAAAACGTCAGGCAGTACTGCTGTCACCGTGTGCCTTTTGATTAATTTGTACATCAGCAGCAGCAGCAGCAGCAGCACTCAGCAATAGAGTCTTTTCATGTACTTTCAACTTTATGCACTTGCGCAAAATTCAGCATGGTGCTGTTACCACCTGTCAACATAATTGTCGACATCTGACGAGCCCTTTATTCCCTTCTGAGCCACAGAAACACACCTGCACAGGAGGCACGTTGAAGAGCAGCGACAAGGAATTCATCAAGTGGCTGGGCATCCTCCTCGCCTCTGTATCTCCTCTCACCCACCGTCATCGCTGCCGGCCCCTCCTCCTCCATCTCTCTCCTGCCTCCAGATCCCACCCTGATTCTCTCCTCACCTCAGCGTCCCCACACCCCTCTGCCTCCACCACCCTCCCTCTCTCTCTCTTCCCTTTTCCTACCAGAGGAACAGATGGGGTTTAACTCAGGGGGGAATGATGGTTGGATATGAACAGTCTCTTACTTAACTGGGGGGGAAGGGTGTCACACTTTGTGTTACATGCCAGTCTGTGCATGTGTGTGTGTGTGTGTGTGTGTGTGTGTGTGTCCAGGTTCCACTTACAGCCTAAATCTATGGTGGAAGACATTTTTTATACGACTATAATACACGGTTTCTTTAAAATAAAATCTCCCTAATAAATCAGAAACAAGATTTTACTCTTTAGCGCATCAACAAAACAAATATATAGATTTGTCTGAATGGTAGTACAGGTCTTTGTTAAAGTCAACTCAAATGTTTTCCCCCCGAACAGCCTGTTGTTATATATTATTGTAAGAATCGGCCAGCTGTTGAATTTCTACTCCAAAGGGGGCAGCATATCACCAGAGTAACTGCTAACTGTATCCACCTGTTAGCTAGTTAGCTCAGTTAGCCTAGCTAGTCTAGCTAGCGGCCCTATCAGCTGACTCGAGTATTCCTGGACTGGCAGCTCGGTGCAATGAGTGTTGGTGTTAACACTGCTATCGATGGAGCCTTGGAACGCCGGGGCTAGCTGGTTAGCATGCCAATTTGGGTAGATGTCTTTGCAACACAGTTCGTATACGATATTTCTTCACATTCTAATTTTAGTACATTAGGACATGAGTCAGCCTACTTATTGGTCGTAATGATAATGATTCATGTCCAAGTTTAGCAAAAGAGGAAGAAGTGCGCGGTTGTTGGCTGTTGACTTTGCCACAGGGGACTGCTGTCCATTTCCTGTTTCCTGTCCACCGTGGTTTCTTTAACTATAACCACTCTTGTCCCCAAACAAAGTATAGATGAAATCATTTTTTTTTTTTAAACCCATTTAGATCACATCCGCTGTCAAATTGTACGCCTATATAACATCATACGCCCCAAAAACTACTTAGTATTCTTTTATCAGATTCCATTCATGGTTTATTCTTCTGATACAAAATATGACCTGGGCTTTCATAGCCTTGAACCAATCAGTTTCAACCAGTATCAAAGACATCCATCCAACAATCAGCTTTTAGTGAGTCACAGAGCTAGATACCATAAGTACCTAGCGAGCAGCAGCATGGTTTTGAGTCGGAAAAAAAATAAAAATACTAATTGAATGCCAAATTTCTATTTGAATGTGTATTATTTTTATAAACGTGTCGGTTCACAGCAAACTCATAATGCGTAGGGCAATAAAAGGCCAACATTCACCAGCAGCATTCCGTGTCGGGCCGATCTGCTTCCCCCAAAAAAATGTCAAGTTGTCCTTCCTGTTCTCTCTCAGCTGTACAGGGGCTCTTGCCATGCTTGCCACCCTTGACATTCACACTGAGCACAGCAACACCGGCGTCATCACCCTGAAAAATGTATTTCGGAGGAGCCTTACAAAATTGTGATGTTTGCTTTGAAATAACAAAATATCATGTAACACATCCTGTGGAACCTGACGAAATCGTGTTGCAATGCGAGGTGCTCCTTCTTTTCTTCCTTTCTGTCTGTGCGCATTGAATCCCAATCTAAAAAATCTTCACCCTCCTCCTCCACCTCCTCCTCCTCCTTCTCTCCTGCGGTGTATATGTGTCTTTCCTAAAACATACATCGCTGGGTATCCCGCGTGCATGAAAGATGCATCCGCGAGACATCCTTCCACTCGAGCGCAAACAGCGGGATAGTTGTTTCGCGAGCGCCGCAGCTGAGACCTATTTGAAAATAGACCTCGGAGTTGTTCTCCTCCAGAACAGCTGCCATTATTCATGAACGTCAGCTGAGGAATGCTTTTCATATGTCAGTGTCAGAGAGATTATATTATGTTACAACCTCTGGCTGGTGTCGGTGACGTCTCTTTCTAATGTACCAAACAGCGCATCAGTTAAATAAATATTGCACGCCTTTCACCTTGAAGGATGTGCCGTGTATTCTAACCTACGCTTCGGGAAGTGCTACGTGTCAAACCGTGAGAGAATTACGTTTTTTTTCCGACTGTGTGTGTGGGGGGGGGAAGCTCCTCTCCTCCTTAATGTTCATGCATTACATTCCGGAATACTCAATAAGCGGGAATCTTGCTGGGAGCGGGAGTTGGGGCTCTGGCTCGCTCCCATGTAGGTCACACCTTATTATGACAAATTTAAAAAAGTTCTCGCCGCGACTCCCTGTTTGGAAAATGAGAAGGAGGGGTCCCCTGTGTGCGCGTGTGTCACGGATTTAAACGGTTACCGTTTCACCTCCTTTTTCTGGAGCGTTTTTTCTTCTTTTTTTTTTTTTTGTTTGATCTAAATGAGAATTCGGAGAAAAGTGGAACAGCCCGTGAAGGAGCAGTGAGAAATCGGGACTGACGTTGCCACCTCACAGCCCTGAAATTGTGCGAGAGTAGTTGTGCCAGTCGCTTTGTTGGGAGATTAATGTTGCGTCAGTCACATTCTTTGTGCGAGGGACACTAGCCAAACTGCATGGTGAAATCTAGCTACTCAAAAAAGAAAAAAAAAAAACACCCATTCTGATGCGGAGGAAAAATAGGAGAGCGGCGCTCGCGGAGAATCATAAATTTATCTGACATGCATGGGCTCCCGCTGTTATGAGCTATTGATATTCTGCCAGTCAAAGCTTGCCATTTGTGGCATCATCAACCTCTGTGTTTTAACTTTGTATGTGTGTCTTTGTATGTAGGAGGGTTGCGCGGCGGTACACACACGGCTCTGAATTAGGAGGCCCCTCTTTCTCCTTCTTTTTTTTTTTTCCTTTTCTGCCGGCTTTGCTCAGGGGCATGACACATTTCTGAGGGGCTTTGGATCCCCTAGCCTGATAATTCCTTCAATTATTCAATGGTTGGCTGGCAGATGAAGTGAGGCCATGAATAAAGCAAATCTGTGGGCCCTACGAGCTCCGACAATACAAACACACTATTAGCACTCATTTCCCCCCCTTGCCCGTCCTTGAAGATGCGGCGCGGCGCGGTGGAGATGGCGAGCAGGGGTCGGCGATTATGCGGCGGGTGTTCGCTCTCGGACTCGCTACCTGCGCCGAACAACAAAAGTTAGGACCGGGGTCAGAGCGGTGCGTTGAATCTCAGTCAAACGTCTTGTAGGAGCGAGCGCACTGCTTGCCTGTCAGCTCGGCTCTGGGGGTCTCTCTTTCACCTTCTCGCAAAGGTCTTTTTTCTTTATTTGCTCATCGTGACTCGGTAGATCTAACGTGCATCAGCTTATGGCTCTTTTTCTTGTAGAGAGGCGCCACTCCGGTGACGGAGCTCCTAATAAAAGGCTGATCTTCTGAGACGCCCCGTCCTTCTCCAACTTAGTGCAGTCAAGTGTAGGACAAAGGCAAAGGAAGGGGAGCTGCGCGCTTCACCCTAATGAAGTTGTAGGTCTTGTTCCTCGCTGCGCTCTGTTGGAGAAACAAAGCTAATCAGAGTGAGAGCGGCCCCAGACTGCTACAACAGAGGGACCAGGTGCTCGTTCTTTTTTCTCCCCCTCCTTCTTCTCCCTTTTTCCTTTTTTTTTTTTTCTCCACCGAGCACCTGCCTTTAACCATCTGCACCTGCTGTCTGTAATAAGACGAGGGTGCAGCACTCACAGCACTCCTAGGATGTGCGGCGGGAGTGCGCGGCTGATTGCGATGATGCCTCAAAGACGTACGGCGTGCGCGCATCTCTTATCTCCTCCCGAGTCTCCATAAATCCTTCCGAGCGAGGGGGGGGAATAAAAGGGGCTCTGACTCGACACTGACCCTCTTTGTTGCCCTGACAGGAAGCTGAGCGGAGGCATATTCTGCATCCCACACGCAACTGGCGAGATTAAAACGTCAGACAGCTTTAGATTGCTGTTTGCGTGTATTTGGGAAGCCCTGGCCCCCTTTTTTTTTTTTTTTTTCCCGTTCCCGCCACCTCCCATTGTTGCGTGATTTTAATCTCCCCAGCAACAGACTCCTGATGTATTTGGTTCACAGGAAGGTCAAGGACGAGCCAAGCGCCCCACCCTCTTCCTGCAGCAGAGCTCATGGGGAGGGAAAGAGGAAAAAAAAAACTGTCAATAACTCAGAGCTGCCACACCTTCTCCTCAGAGGAAAAAGTAGAGGCTGACATTTAAAGGTGCACTGTGTAGTTTTTGGGGAGGAAGCGAAAGATCTTCATCGATCGATATTTTTATGCCTAAACTGACGAAATAAACAAACTGACCTTAAAGGACAATTTCACACTGTTTCACTTTGTTTAAATGTGGCGGACCCTGCCACCTCTTTAGCTTCAAATTGTTCTGGGGACCTTATTTTTCCTCCGAGAACAGCTTGTTTTTCCGGTTTCTTCTTCAAAACTTCGTTAAACTCTACCTTTGGTGAGTTCGCAGGTGACTCCATAAGATCATGGCATTGATCTCGCACCCCCTCGAAGTGAAATAACTCTGGACGGCGGAATCAAACGAAACAAATAAAGAAAAGCGCGGTCGCACTGAATGTTGAATACGTTCCCCTTTCGAGAAAAAGATGAAGTGAATCTTCCACTTCGGGAACGCAATCAAACGTTCTTTCTGGTCGAATTTTGTTTTGGCCTTCGAAATTGAAATACCAAAAAATGTGCTAGAAATGAATAATACAGCGCCTTCTTTTGAATACAGGATACAATTGAAGATGAAACTATGTGCCCCCTGCACCTCGCTCTCGCTCGCTCGCTCTCTCTGCTGCCGTCTCTTTGATGTGCGAGGTAGAAAAAAGCCGTGCACCTGTGGGGAGCATGAGAGGGTGATGGTGGTGGAGAGGGGACGGTGCGAGGGGGAGGAAGAGGTGGAGGAGGGGGAGCTGCGGGGTTGTGAGCGGCCGCCAACTTACTTGAGTGTCTATCCACCTTAGCCTGCTGTTGCCAGCATCCCCGTGCCAGACTCTGCTCCCCCAGATAAACAAATGCTAGACAAATTTCTCTTTGTTAAACCTGTGTCGACTGCTGCATAATAATGAAGGCTGGTGCTGCCAGCGCATGTGTCCAGCCAGTAATGATCCTCCTGTCTGAGAGGACAATGAGGGAAGAATGTATTCATACAGACGGACCCCTCTGCCGCTCCGTACATTCTTTCCTTCTTGGCTTTGGCGTTAATGCGCCTTTGTAAACACAGTGGTCCAGTCACTCGGCACAATTCTCCTTGAATGTATTCATAGCAGATCTTGGACGCAGCCCAGGGCATCATTCTTACCATTCTTCTTATTTTGGCCGAGACTTATCATTCAGCTGACGCTGATATCACAACATCGAGCCTTTTCAGCCTGTTTGCTTGCACTCAAAGGGAGATTGTTAAGATTAAATTGCGGCAGAGTGAGCATAAATCTCCACGCCGCTTGACGGAACGCCAAAAATCGGAGGCGATCTTTTGTCAGAGATCAGTCGGGGCTCTCTTAGTGCCTGGCTCCGGCGCTGCCCACTTCTCATAGAAACAATAATAAAACATTAAGCTATGCTTCTTTAAAATCCTCATCTTAGCAAAAAAAAGAGAAACATCTCTGCTGTTCTCTGTGGACTCTACCTAATTATGCATGGAAAATGTCTGAGGGCTGTGGGGGGAGGAGGTGAGGAAAGGCTGGCTAGTGGAGGACTTTTGTGTGGCTTGAGTGCACCGCTGAAGGCAGCCCCGAGTCTACTTTGATACCTGGCAGCTGGATCTCCCCCTGTTCTAGATTAAAATCACTTTCAGAGTATCACGCATCATTATGGCTTGAAAAAAAAAACAAAAAACAGGCCAGATCACAAGGTTACGGTGATAATGAGGAGAGGACAACAAGGTAAACTGCTGCGGCGAGGGCGTGCCCCCCTCCCCGATTCAAACGTGACGCATATTTACCTCGCGGGGGCTGGGGGAAAAAAAAAGGGGCCCACGTCTCGTCTTTTTTCCGGAGGGCGACCCCTTCCAGAGGCCGTATCCAATTAAACAAACAGGATGAATGTAGGATTCTCGTCCTCGTGTAAAATGCAAAGAGGCAATCCCCAAGCCTGGTGTAAAAAATGCAGTTCGATCATTTGAAATTCACATTTCTCTCCCCCCTCCGCTCACGTATGTAATATCCTCTTTGTCAAATATGTATGTAATGGGACTGCGAGGGGAGTGAACACACATTGCCCTGAGAAAATGCATGTCTTTAGCTGTTGCACGGCAGCCTTGAATTCGATGAATGTTCAACAGGGTATTCCCGGGGAAAGAAATGCGATCCGGGCTAACAGATTTAAAGTGTGTTTGTTCACGGACTGTGCCTTTAATCATCTCAGTTTATACAGTGGAGGGAGAAGACGGCCAGCGCTTTACTTAAAGCTGCAATAATCCATGTTTCCCATTAGCAACGGGTTAAATGAATATGTATGACGTGGAAGGGCTTAGAACCGCCGACAATCATCACCGGTTATCACCGTCACGAGCCGCTCCTAAGGAATGTTTCACAAGTATTTTTTCCCATCGTTTGCTAACTTTCCCAGCACCGAAACTGCAGACAAAGTTAAGCCAGCGAACGTGGCAGAATGTCAAACGAGCCAGATGTAGAGAAAATATGAGACTAACATTCATCAGGTGGCCAGAAACACGACTCCAAATGAGTGCTGGATGTGTAAATAGATGGGTTTCATGGCAGGCCTGCGATGTCAACTTAAAATAGATAATATATAATATGTGATTTATATCAATGTAACATTTTGAGCGATACTGTGTCAGTGTTTTCATTACAGCTAGTTTTCTTTCCGAGAAAATTAAACGATCCAGAAAAAATATATCTGAAGTGTAAGAGTTCTTGTCACATGTTGCTGTGTAAAGCAGCGTTCTGCCCTCGAACACGTCTGATTCAAACAAATGGCTCGTTATCAGGCTTCAGCAGAGCTCGATGACGAGCTGATCATTTGAGTCAGGTGTGTAAAACATGCAGGACCAGGGACTTCATTCGTACAATGGACTTATGATCGGTTTTGATCTTAATACTTAGATAGATGTTTATAAAATAGTTATTTGATGTAGAAATGATCTGATCTCTCAGCAGAGTCCAGACTTGACTGGACTTGACCCCTTTCACTGCACATTTTGAGCACGGGGTGGGATTTATAACATTAAAGATGGCTGCATTCCATTTAGGGGAGCTAGTTCAAGGGCTCTGGAATTGTGTCACACTCACTCACTGACATGGCTTTCTGGGACACTTATTAGAATGGAGCCACTGTTAAAGATATCAGTCACACCTGGGCTTTTCCTGCAAAACTTGGGTCACTTTGGCTACAGTTTAGTCTGATGAATAATGCGTAAATACCGAGCATAAATCTCCTCTCCCATCACCGTAAATCTGATTTTCTCTTTTGTTTCATGAGAATGGAACACGGGCACAGCATCAGGACTGAGCTCGAGACTAAATTCAAGTAGAAATCCAAGAACATTTTATAAACAGAAGGCCCCTGGATTGAAGGGCACTGGTGTAACGTACATCATTTCATTGTTAATACTGATAGATTAGCGTGTCTGCAGCATTATAATGTTGTTACTGGTCAGGGCGGAGCTGTAACAACTATATATTGATATGTTGACCGGTTATTAATTTAATATTCTGAAAGCTTGTCATGTGGTTTCTACGGGAAATCTGAATATGCAAAGTAGCTATAGGTGTCAAAAGTACGGTATTTCCCTCTGAAACCTAGTGGGGTAGAAGTATAAAGTAACATAAATTGGAAATGAATGAGTAAATGTAAGGTTCTCACCTCACTTGATATATTTAATTATTGAAGTCATACATGTTAAGGAATACACATGTTCACTTCCCACCTTTTTTTAATCTTTTTTTAGCATTTTCTGACTGTGCTCTATGTGAGATCGATAAACAACATGTCAAATATGCATTTTGAAATCTAAAGTGCAGTAAATGGGACCGGATGAACTCTGAGATGAGTCACTCCGTCACCTTCAGGTTCCGCTCCGACCGGACCCACGTCCCCCTCCGGTGACCTGGCTCCGTCTTTTCTAACCGCTGCGCGCTGCAGACCTGCTGCTCCTGCCGCCGCCTCAAATGACGGACGCTCTGATTTAGTTTTTATTGCTGAATCTTACTCCGGTAATGAAGTTGGGACTGTTATGTTTCTCTCATTACCTTTTCATTAAAGATATGACTAGAAAATGGGGTTGCCATGGCGATGGCTCCGTGAATTCTCCAAGCTGTATGCCGAGCTGCATTGTTTACTCTTTTGCCAAGAGTGCCGTCTTCAATAGGAGAGCGAAAAAAAGAGACTTTTTTCTTTTCCCCCGCGCCTTCATCTTTTTCCCTTTCTTTTATGGATCAAACAATGACCTGCAAATAGAACATTCTTCAGTGGTCCTATTTGTTAACGCTGAGAGGTTTCATTAGCTTGCTCGTTGCTCCCAAATTGATAGCTGACGCAACTCGGTGGCGTGAAGGAGGGGGGGAGGGGGAGAAAAAAAAAGTAATTCACGGGCTGTAAGTAGTAATTTACACAGAGGAGATTAAAGAAAATGGTATGGAACCATTTTGTCTAAATGACATTGGGCTTAATGTCTGCAGAAGCAACTGCTAGTTTGCTTGAGCATTACCTGGTGCAGGCTCATAAGTCTTTCACCGGGGTGATGAATATGAGTACACAGTGAAAGTATATGACATTCGTAGGGGGGATGTAAACCCATCAATCCATGTTATCCAAAGGAAAGCTTTCATATCAGTCCAAAGTTATTACGGTGACCCGAAGCAACAAAAGTGCTAGAATAAATGATGGCAACTTGTGTTTCTGCAAACCACGGATATGAGGAAACTTTACATTTCTTTTTCGCTTCAACTTTCTTTGGGTTCATTTTATTCCAATTTCGTCGCCACTAACTCAGCTGAAAATTGTCCCAGCGTCTCATGAAGTATCTATTTTTCTTTTGCGACTAACACTGCTGGGAAATGTCCTGACATCTTACCGGAAGTATCCGATTTTGTCGCCACTAACGCGGCGGAAAAATGGCCTGACATCTCGTCAAAGGTATCTGGTTTTATTACTGCAAACATGGCTAGAAGACGTCCTGACGTCTCATCAAAAATATTCGGTTTTGTTGCTACAAATATGGCAAAAAAAAGGCCCAATGACTCGTCAAAAGCGTCCGGTTTTGTTGCCACTAACAAAGCTGAAAAATGTCCTGACATCTCGTCAAAGGTATCTGGTTTTGTTACTGCAAACATGGCTAGAACGTCCTGATGTCTCGTCAAAAATATTCGGTTTTGTTGCTACAAATATGGCAAAAAAAAGGCCCAATGACTCGTCAAAAGCGTCCGGTTTTGTTGCCACTAACAAAGCTGAAAAATGTCCTGACATCTCGTCAAAGGTATCTGGTTTTGTTACTGCAAACATGGATAGAACGTCCTGACGTCTCGTCAAAACTATCGGGTTTCGTTGCCACTAACGAAGCTCAAAAATATGCTGATATCTCAACAAGAGTAGTATTTGATTTTGTTGCACAGCTGGAAAATGTCCTGACATCTCGTCAAAACCATCCAGCAAACACGGCTGGTACGTGTCCCAAACGCCTCGTCAAAAATGTCTTGCTTTGTTGCCACTAACACTTTGGCAAAACGTCCCGGAGGCTCCTCAAAAGTGTCTTGCGTCGTTGCTGACGTCCTGACATCTCATCGGACGTAACCGGTTAAGTTGCCGCAAACATGGCTGAAAAATGTCCTGACATCTCGTCAAAACCGTCCGGTTCGGCGGCCGTCTCACCACTGCACCGTCCCACCTCCTGACGGGCAGGTCAGCTCACATACACGTATCCGCGATTTGCAGAAACGTAAAACACCACGCCGCGGCGACTGGGCCGCCAGAAGGTAAGTAAGAGAGGGCGAAGAGGGTAAAGGGTGAAGGGAGCCACAACCTTTTTTTCTCATCATTCATCAGCAGCATTTTCCAAACCATTTGCCCTGTCATTGCTTCCTGTACTTTTCATGTCTGCTGGCTGGCTTCACCCTGAGTACTGTGATTAGTTCAAGCAGGATGCCGCTCATCGATTTTGCTCCACTGGGTGTAAGTTAACCCTCTGCCAGCTTTTAATTGCTTCTCTTGACTGTTAAAGCACTGCACAGCTCCTGTAAGGGAGTGGAGGAAAGGAAAAAAAAAAAAAAAAGCCTCGGAATGAATTTTTGTTTGAATGTTTGTTGCCTTTCAGAGTATTCAAGTGCGTCAAATCTGTCGGCGCTATCAAGAAAATAAAACGTGTATCGCTTTGCATCCAAGGAAAATGAGGTGTTTAATTGAATGTGTTACCTGCTGGCAGCAATTACCGTGACGCCGAGAGGTATGGATGGAGACGGAAGGGAAAACAGATGAAAGAGGGGAGAGATGTTTAGTCTGTCTCGGGCGCCGACTCTCTCTTTGCGTCTGTCTTCGGAGCTTATTGTGTTTTCCGGTGAGTAACATGGCTGTGGCCGTGATTGACAGAGACATGATAGCTGCGGTAAACAAAAGGTGCCGCTTGTACACGGAGAGATGAGCACGGAATGAGTTTTTGAAAACAATAAATCACAAGACGAAGGGAAGGGAAAGAAAAAAAAAGAAAAAGCTCCGAGCCTTGAACCTCATTTGAATTGGATTACTGCTGGATCTCTCGTGATGCGGTGTGTTTTTTTCTTCCCCGTCATAAAAAAAAAAGAGTTTCAGACGTAAATAATAAGGTCACTGAAGGAACCCTTTTGTTTGAAGACGCTCATCCACAGTGCTTTTGCTGTTTTTCTTGCGAGCTCGTGGTTCATATTTGCTGGAGGGGAGGGGGTCTTTTTAATCATATATCAGCGTTACATCATCAAACCTATTATCTCCGAGCTAATATTTGAAGTTGTGGCATCTCGATGTTTGCGCGGCGCTTAATGGCTTTCGAGTGCGCAAACACGATGAAAAAAAAAAACGAGGTGCCAAGATTACACCTGCGAACAATCCGTAAAAGCGATACATCTCCATCTCGGCTTGATATCCATCTGTACATCCGCGGCGCGCGGAAATACACTCCGTTAACGCCAGAGGAAATCAGGCGGAGACGAGGGCGGACGCGGGCCCGCCATTTAGGGACGTGAGAAACGCCGGCGATGGCGGAAAAAGGTGATGTATACGTTCTTATATTGCGCCTGAAATAAACGGCGGAGGAAATTCCACCGAGCGAGAACGGAAAAAAAATATAATAATTTGGGTGCGGCAGGAACCCGGTGGATTAAATTCAGCAATTTGCGGCACAAACAATTATTTCAAATGAGCTAATATTTGCTCGGAAAAACAACACCTTCCCTCCGCAGACAACATTTGTAAATGAGAATAATACGTTTCATCAACGTGTTGACAGAAGTCCCGGGATATGGTTATGAGGGGCCTCGTAAAAAGGCAGCCAAGCAAAACTTCAATACTTTCCTAAACGGCCCCTTGGTTTTCCGACTCCCTAACATTATTTGAATGCTTTCTTTTTCTTTTTTTTCTTTTTCGAAGGTCTTTAATTTGCATCCTAATGCCGTGCCCTTGTTCAATTTAATTTACAATGCAGATACGGAGGCGATAAGTGTGACGGAGGTTCATCCCAAAGAAAAAAGGGAAGGAGAGGGAAAACAAGCAGAATTATTTTACTTCCGCGTGTCCCTCGCATGAGCTGAACTGATTAAACATTCATATCGGACAAAAAGCCATTCAGCATCAGCAAGTGTATTATTAAAGGATACATGTGGAGGCATGGAATAATCATCTCTAACGCTGCTCAGAGATAAGGTCATTCCAAATGCACGGTACCGCACGACTAAAGCTGGCCCCCGTGTTTTCCTGATTTGTTTATCTGCTGGGTTTTTTTGCGCTCCGCGTCTACATGTTTACTTAGCAGTAATTTATGTGCCCGCAGTCAACATTAGAACACGGAGACAAACAGCGCAGCGCAGCACATTTAGGGGGAAAGTGGCAGAGCCGCTCTCGGGGCTGGCACAGATGACAATGGTGTCACAAGAAACAGATTGGATTTGGGCTCAGGACACTTTGGGCTTTTTTTTTTTTTTTGTCCAGGGAGGGGTGTAAAAAGTAGGTTGCAATGCTGGGGGTGTATGCACCCAGCCCCGCAGGGCGCTGACAAAAAATATGGGGCACTTTCTCTCTCACACACACGCACACACACACACACACACACTTGCTTTCTCTCTCTTCATCTCTGCCTTTTCCCTCTCCCTCATTATATCTTCAATTATCAAGTCAGGAGAGAAACTCATTATTTTTGGAAGTCGGTGCCCATGCTGGTGTTTCGTTTTGACACAACACAAGAGGGGAACAGACAAAGTCTATTTGTCGAGATTCGGATCTCCTAATACCATTAGCTAATTGTGAGAATAATCATCTTAAAATGACACTGAGGCAAATATGATTTATATGTTTTCACTTTGCGGCTCCCGGATTGAATACACCAAATGATCTTTTTTTTTTTCTTCACGATGTGTCCTTAAAGAGCTGGGGAGTAATTACTGGCGGGTTATTTCACCATTTGATGCGGCGTTTTTTAATTGACAGCAGGGCATTTCATGCAAACCATGACCAGGCTGAGCGGCACGTGACCCACCACAGGGACTGTATCTGATTTCATTATTAGCCCCGGTTTGACTGGCTTAGCCCTCATATGTACCATGAACACCTTTACCCTTGGGTGGCTTGAGTTAATTACTTCAGCCCATAATGCCTGAGATACCACCTAATAAGCATGGAGTGTTACAAATTATGATGCTCAGATTAGATGCCGCGTATACTCCCAGAATGAATGCCTGGATCGTTTCGGCGTTTGGAAATGAAGGGGGCTTTGAAAAAAACACCCAACATGGTGCAATTTGGTCGAGGTGCTTTTTTTTTTTTTTTGCATTTGTCAAGCATTCTGGTGTTGCGGATTGATAATAAAAAAAAATTAAAAAACACCCAAATTAATTAATTCCATCTACTCCAGGTGGTATCTAAACCGTGCAGATAGACTTTCCGCCTCACACCCAAAGGCTTAATGTCCACTGGGGATGGATGTGGACATGTCCCCTTCGCTTGTCAAAGTCCTAATATCGTCCCCCCGTCACTTTGATCACTACAGGTTGATTTTCTTACAGAAACCTCTCTGAGCACGTTTTACTTTAATTTTCCAACCAGCACTGAGAAAAGCATAATAACATCTGAGGGGATAAAAATGTTCATATACTCATCTCTTCAAATATTATTGTCCACTCGGAGACCTTGAGGAGCAGCGGGGGGGCGCTTTGCAGAAGCTACTCAGGGCTGAATCAAAGACTGAATCACACTGACAGCTTTTTTTTCACTTAATATCTTATTTACAGTGAAATATTTTCCTCGGAGACGAGAGAACATTAGTAGACGATGAAAAGATGCAACTCTATGACAATTATCTGCTAGATTGATTGAATGCATAGAAATGAAGGACATGAACAGATACATTCATAACTGCTATATTAAATAGCAGGTATATTCACTTCACTGTGTGATACTGTGTTAATCCACATTCCTCACAAGTTTCAACTGGAACTCTATAAAGTGCATTTTGGATTATCCAGACTAACCAGGGCATCGTTTCTTTAAAGACCCACTGCTGTTGAGTTGAGTCTCAATAGTGATTTAGCGCCACTCTTGTGCTGGGTTATGTGCAAAAAAAAAATCTCAGGGGCAGATATTTCAAAAAGGCTGAGACCATTAAACCAAAAGCAATCTGCGATGCCAGACACCACTGGGCCCTGGTTGTAAAATATATTTGTTGGGTAATTTGTTTGAACTGGCCCTTTTAAAAGCGCTGGTTTTTATTCTCTCATAAACTGTGGTTTGGTTGGCGGTGGCCGAGGTTATTCTTACGAGTTACGCTCCAGAAACACTGGACCCTACAGCTCCCAAAATTGTCTTTTCATGACCGCAGAGAGCCGAAGACACGCCCCTGCTGGTGGACTCCATGGGACCTTATTTTGGAAAAAACGTGAAATACACATATGATGTTTGTCAATTTAAAAGATCATTTTTCCGACTCAAGAAAGTCACAGTTTGTCGTAACTTAAGTTAAATATCATCTAGTTTCTTGTTAAACCGCTCTGAGAACTACGTTGCCTTGCTTGATTAACACAAACATGGCCGCCAAACCGGCACAGTAAACGTACTAAAAGAAGGTGAAAATCGTACTAAAACTGGCCATATTGACAACTGCAGTTATGTGATTATGGGTAGCTACTTAGCTCTGTGAGCTGCTAATATACAGGACCAGCTCTACGATATTTAAGTTAGGGGTATCAGTGACTGTTCGTCAACGCAACTGTTGGGTGTGTTGTCTTTCTAATCAGATTATTGTTAGACTTTCTCAAGATGAAAAAACACATTTAAGTTGACGAACATATGCGTAATTCATGTCACAATTTAGACAGGATCAAAAAATGATTTGCCTCTCTTAAGTCACTACCGTACAAAGTTTTTTCTGAGATAAGGTCCTTGGGCAATCTATAAAGAGGTGAAGCTCCGCCCTTTTTCTGGGTGCCCCAAAAAATTGTAGGCCACAGTCCTGATGAGGCACTAAAACATGTTTGATCCTGTTCAAATTGCACCATTAGCTACACAGATGTTGTTTGTCAGTTTTATAGATCCAGTTGAATCCAGTTGAGCTTGAGTGCTGTGGTGAATCCCCCTTGTCATCTGAGGTCCTGGTCCAGGCAAACACAAGGGCCGCTGGCTCGGCTAAATGAACCATGAGCCAATTAGCTAACGGTAGCTAGCTGCGGCCAAGGATAGCGTTTTCTTTCAACTGTTCACACCAGCATAATGATTTCGATGTGTAAAATCAAGTTTCCCTTCCAACGCCAGCCAACAACCAGAGAGAAATCGCCACCATCTCACAGGATCCGGAGCTTCCCCACCATCCCATTATTCAGACGAACAAGGTGCAGCGGTCCAAATGGCGAGAGCGATCTAGAATCAATTAATGCTTTGTGCTCTTAAAGTGTGCGCTTTAAGTGCTTTAGTTCGAGCCCTCTCGCACTTAGCGAGGTTAAGTTCACATTATCTTACTGTCTACACATGCAAAATTACAGTTTACCCGCATGCAGGGGGGGAGGCAGGGCCCGTTTCATGGTGATTAGGTGTATCTAGGGTGGTAGGTTTGTGACTACACACGTGTGGGCTGGCAGTTGGGGGAAAACTTGAGACAATGCTCCACTTCATGAGCACACACTGTACAGAAGCCCTCCCACACAGCCTTTGTTAAGCCTTCTCTCTTGAGCTGGCACTTCAGCCTTCCCTGAGCCCATTGACTCCCACTGGCTGCTCACCACTGTGCGTTTCCTGGGTGAAATATATGGGCGCCTCTTTAATACTGTAACATCCGTATCCATTCCTTTCACACATGCCCCCCTCTCAGCAAACTGCAGCCAATACAATTTAATCCCATTTGGTAGGCAACTTAAATTCATCCAATTTCACAGATTAGGAGTTGTGGTCTCTCTGCAGAAAAATTTTGCTATACTCCTCGTGTTTTTCTCCTGCTTTTAATTTCTGATGCACGAAACACACAGGGGAAGCATGCAACTGTGAGAACGTGTAATGAACTCGATACATTATTTATATGTGTATTTCTTTACCTAACCTCCCTGCTCTCGAATCCAGGCGCTAATTTTAATGAAGGTCATATAAGTCATTCTCATTTTGCTTGTGTTTTCTATAAGCCGGGCTTATTTCATTTAAAAACAGGACCTCGTTGCAGCAAGTGTAGTTTCTATAACAACCATACATCACAACGAAGCCGGCGATTCCACATAATTAAATTGCACATATGAACATACCGAGCTAATAGGACGCCGGGCCTTATATGTGGCATTTGCTTTTAATTACAAAGTTAAAACTTTTCTCGAAAGGTTCCCCCCGATCAAGCCGAGAAACATCATTAATGACACATTAATGAGTACGTGGAGATGATCGGCGAGATTAACCGTTCTCGCGCTTTCCGTCTCATTGTGATTCCTGACATAAATGCGTGCAGGATTGTTTGCACGATGTTAATTATTTTTCAAAAAAGAAACACATTATGCGCTTTTTTTTTTTTTTTTTACCCCCACCGCTTTATAATGTCAACCTCTCTCCGCCGAAAAAAAACGTTTCACTCAAGTTAAAGTCAGCAGCTAAAGGAGATGCAGCAGTTTTGATGTGTAGTGCTGGTTTTTAAGGGGGTTTGTTTGCTCTGTTGGAAATGAGAAATGCAGTAATTCTTTCAAAAAGTACAACACAAATAGATGCACTGGGTAGGAGGATGAGAGAGGGGGGAAACAAAAAGCCCAACCTCTGACAACAGGGATAGGTCTTTCTTATGAAAACGAACACCGATGGTTTTAATTTACTGACTGCATTAGCCGGCTCCTCTCCAACCAAGCTTGGTGTTGTCTCGTTGGCAGCAGCAAAAGTTATTAATGGTGCAATAACAGGAGGCAAGCCTGGGCACAGAATATTCTATTCTCTCTCAGATTGTGTAATGATTTTCCACGAAAAGGGAGGGCTGCCTGCTATTTCTCATCGCGGGGTTGTTGTTTTTTTCTGTTTCTTAAATGAAGTGACGAGGGGAGGACATGGCAAAAAAAACACTGGCCTTTGGGGTTAATTGACTTATATCCTTCACAACAGACATTTCCATGTGAGCAAGACAAAAAAAAATGCTTTTTCTATCACAGGAAGGAAGAGATATGAACCAACACTTACTGTACCTGCTTGCATGTTTTTGTATGTCGGACGTCAGTGTTAAACGCAGCTATAAAAACACACTAACATGACCGAGAGCAACCACAAACAGCATGTTGACAGTAAAAGCTGCTTATTACGAGCCACGTTCATATGTTCATATTCTAGTGGCCATAGTAATTATTACAGTAGCAAAAAGGAGGAAGTCAGGTGAGGTAGTATTAAGAGCCACAAAGCCCACGTAGGGAGGAGGTTCGAGATGGTGGTCCGGTCAAACAAGCACAGGACTTTCATCCAGGAGACTGCCGTCCGTGTCCAACGTGTGACCAAAAGTCAAAGGTGAGTTAGTTGAACTTGCAGACGCAGCTAAGTGACATCAAGTACGTAACGTAAAGTTACCAACAAAGGTGCTCGCAGGCGCAGTTACGTACTGTAGTTAACTGTAATGAACAAAGTTATTTTAACCCAAACCATAATGTTTTCCTAAACCTAACTGAGTTGATTTCTTGCCTAAACCTAACCAAAGTGTGACGGTACGACGAAAGACCGGATCCCCGTTGCTCTACACTCTACATCGCCATGGTCGCGTTTATTTGGGAACAGTGATACGGTATATGTTGTTTTGGGAGTAACTGACAACTGACTTATTCAGCCATGGTTAAAAAAGTATCTACATGTTTTTGAAATATATAAATTAGTTTGTTTACACCAAAACTGGCCACTCTATAACAATTATGCCTAAAGACATAGTCACTAAATTTGAATCTCATAATAAACCTTTAAGTTATATAAGACATCTTACACTTATAGCTCGTAAATTCCGCATTAATAAATCAAGATTTGAGAAACAAAATGATACTGTGCTTATTGATGTAATTGTTTATTATTAACTTTAGATATCCTATTTATCCTTCCAATACATATTTACGTATTTCATTTGCTTTTTGGTATTTCATTTAATTGCAATTACTTCTGCCTTTGAAGTTCTTTCACCTGCTGGTAGTCTAACCTTCAATGTTCCAATAGAGGAATTTGTAAAAAAAAAAAGTTTTAGCCTGATGCTAGTTTAGCATTACATAAATAAATTTTAAAAAACGCCTTTATATGGAAAGTATGAGGATGTGTTTGCCATGATGCAAGTGAGATGTTGCATAAAGCAAGGGAGAGTAATATTATAAAAAAACAATGTAAAGGCAACCTTACATTGCCCTATTAAATATTCATTCTCTAACTCAGGAGCGTATTTATGACCTGACATTTTAGCAGATGGACGCGAGGAGTCGAAGGGGGGTCGTTATTAAATTTAAACCGGGGAAGGAGAAGTGAGTTCAGCGGCACATTTAGACGATGACCTCCCGACTGGAAAGTTGTTGCTGGTGGTTCTTCCAGCTTTTTATAAGGCCAGCTCTGCAGGTTATGCTTTTAATCACAATTACTGGCCACCCTTCCAAGCCTTGTTCCGTGATTTATGTGTTTTAAAAAGCAGTGCAGGGTGATTGTCTGAGAAGGTCAAGCTGCAGGGCAAACGAGTGGATGGCAGTGTTATAACACTCCACTTCCTGCCATTTCCCTTTCTTTATTTCTCATGTGGAATAAATTAGCCTCCACCTCGGTGTGAAATAAACTTTGAAACCGATGTAAACGCGCCGACAACCAAAGGTTAACGCTTCCGAATTCTGTACTTTTAATGCTTCTGAGTACGAATCAATACGCATTCAAGCCCCCTCTCCCCTTCTCTTTTTTGCCACAGGCCCGCATATTGATTCCATGCATGAGCCTGCAGAGTTATCACAAAACAAATTGCACAGACTTGAATTTGACAATCCCTTCATGAGGAGCGCTTCATTGATTTCTGGATGGTGGCTCTGTTTGACTCCTTTACAGAGGAGAGGGGAGGTCGCTCACTGGAGGAGACGCAGCGTAGCTTATTCTAATTGCTTTATTGCCTTTTTGTATTCTGGAGCTTATGCGGCGCCGTGTCAGAGAGTTAAAGTTAGCCCTCGAACGTACAGTAAATGTGTTCTTACCCCCCCCACCCCCGTTTCCCCGGCCATGTCTGAGCCCTGCTGGGAATAGCACTGACTTGCGACTTTTTTCCAGAGGATACGACGTGTCAGCGAAATCTGTCCTGCAGCGTGAGGCTTGACACTGCAGTGACAGCGCAGCAATATTTCCCCTCTTGTTTCAGAACAAATTACCAGCAGCATGACATCAGAGGGCTCATTGTGCACCCAGACCCCCCCTCCTCACACACACACACACACACCACCACCACCACCCCGCTAGTCAGCTCTCCGGGTGGGTGATGGTGTCATTATTATATATATTGTATGAATTTCATTGTTTTCCTCTTGGAGACTTTCCAAGGTAAGTTCCAAAAAAGGTGTGAATGTAGGAGGTCTTGTTTCATTTCGACACGTTTGCATATAGCACGATTGACCCGAAATTGGTTCCTTTTTCTTTGCATATAGCATTTTCTTCATTATTTCTGAATTCCAAATTCATCATGCTCTCTCTTTACTCTGAACACACCAGAGTGAGCATGAAATAAATATCATTGGTAGTGAGTGGTTGCTTTGCCATGACGTTCAGGAATTGATTACCAACCGTTTCTGATCGGAATGGCAATAATTGTTATGTCAAGAAACACTGACTCATCTCTTGTACTACCGTATACTCTTATCATCTGACTGGAACTCATCTTCCTGATGCTCTCAACTCACTTTTCCTCTTTTCTGAAGCTGCCCCCCAAAAAGGTTGATTGCTCATGATGACAGTCGCTATAAATAAAGGCTGACTAATTAAAGTGCTTGCACTTTAGTCAAACACAAGTACTGCTATTTAAGCTAGTAGCCTACAAGTATACAGTATACTTTATGCAATAAATAAAAGCTACAACTGTCCAGCCTACATAAATTACACGTACAGCACGACACACAACTCAGACTTCACATGTCTTGACAGATATGACGTCATAAAGACTAGCTTAATACGCCTGTGAGCACCTTTGTTGGCTTATTAACTTTCCGCGTAACTTAGCTATGATAGCTAGCTAACGTTCTGACATAAATTTAGCAAAGCATTAGCATAACAAAGAAGCTAGGCTATCACAACCAACAGTGATATAGTCTATGTAACATTTTATATAATATTACATTCTAGTTTTCCAGTTTTTAGATACATTTGAGAGAAAGCTAATGACATAGAAAGACAGCACAGTATTCGCCATTGATTGTAGCCACCCAAAGCAATCGAGCAAAGGCTTCTGCTGGGGTACGGCAACACCATTTGGACAAACCACATGCAGAAATGCAGTACACCGTGATACAATAATTGGTTATTGCTAATGGTTATTTTGGATAGCGGTGCACGGTTGCCTTTTGTAGCATAGCAAATTTGTTTTTGTATTTTTTATGTCAATACATCCTCGTACCTTAAAGACGTAATAGGTTGATTTTCAGCATCTGACAAAACTACATATGTCACAAAACAACGTGACCGTTGCAGCGTAACAGCGACACACGTTGCCCGACCGTCATTGTACCTTAACTGTTTACTAAAGCTACTTGGTTAGGTTTAGATATTTAAACTACTTGGTTAGGTTTAGGTTTTAATTCTACTTGATTAGGTTTAGGAACTGAAACTACTTGGTTAGGTTTAGGTACTGAAACTACTTGGTTAGGTTTAGGAACTGAAACTACTTGGTTAGGTTTAAGAAAACATTGGTTTGGGTTAAAATGTCTATGTTTATCACTTCTGTTAGGAGGGTTAGGGTTAAGAGACGCAACATTTGCAGGTTAAAAGAACTCATTGTTGACCTTTGGTTTCACACTTGACATGAACAGCGACTTCCTGAATGAGAGTCCTGTGCTTGTTTAATCCAACTTTCCATCCCCGACCTCCTCCCTATACGGATTTTTCACACTTTATACTATTTCTCCTCACTTCCTCCTTTGCAGCTGTAATAATTATGGCAGCGGCCAGAGGTTGCCAATTTGGGTCCTTTTAAGCTGCTTTCATTTTCAGCCTATACGGTGTTTTTCTGATGAGGACAGGCTGCAATATCTTGGCGAGGGCCTTTTAAGCATATTAGAATATGTATATTATGACTACGGCCTTGCTGAATTTATCGAAGGTTTTGATTCTCCTCACCACTTTCATCAGTTCATTTCTATCTTAAAAGACCCCGTGAACGTGAAACGGTTGCGAATGAGACAGATGTTACCCTCGGAGCACTCTCCATTAACATTTGACAGGCAGGTATAAGCAGCAGATACGGCATCCGTGGGTGAAATAAAAATCAAATGGCTCACGGAATGACAGAACAGGGAGTCTAATAGTGTGCGACATTGTGTGTGTGTCTGCAAGGCTACCAGATGCAACACACCTGCAGGGGTTAAGAGTTTACCCAGAGCTCCGGGGTACAGTACACAAGCCTTTCTTGTTCACTTTCCTACATGCATCACATCTGCACCGGATGACCACCGCGAACCACTTTTTCTGCCTCTGCGAGAAAAAAAGAAAAAAAAGTAGCATTCATCTGTACGCCTTCCTTTCTTTTCCACAAGGTTTTTAAAGTGCTCTCTGAAAAGAAGAAAAAAAAACGCTGCCTGCGCTGCCTCCTGTTTCCCCTGTGCGGAATAAAGCTGCATTTTGGGGGGAGTGGGAGGGGGGAGTGCTGTCATGCATCACACACCGGGAGGAGCAGGGGAAACAAACAGGGCCAGATTCATCAAACAGAGGGAGTTGCTCGGCTGGATGGGGAACGCTGGGTGTTAATCAAAGTTGAACAGCTAAACTCATTTTAATCCGAGGGGAGAGAGGAGGATCGGAGGGGATGAATAGCGCAGACTGCATCTTCCGTCTCGCAGGATGAAAAAGGGGAAAATCTCAATCGGGGGACAAAATAACGCATGATGGCATAATGTAACATAAAAGTGTCGGAGAAAACGGATAATCATAGCGAAAAAATTCCGCCAATTTTCCTTCCCCGAAACTGCGGCTCAAGTTACAAGAATTCATTATGCAAGTGCAGCTGATTCTGTGTACCCAGTTTTGCATATTTTCGGCTCGCTTTGAATATGCCGTGCCACCCAGTCACTCTGGCTTATTTGTTTTTTAAGTCCTGCGGACTTTGATGTGGCCTGTAATCTTGTCCGGTCTATTAGGATATTCAGATTGAAAACAGGGTGTAAATTAGTAGAGAAGCTCTCGTCCAACTCAATTTTTTTTTTTTGGGGGGGGGGAATATTTTGCGGCTCCTAATTGGATGAATGGATTTATTTTGTTTTTGGAACAACCGTGGTGAGGCTTCTGTTTAATCTCTGCGGGCCCCTCATCCTGCTTCCCCACCCACTCACCAGATTGATTGTATCTAATACCAGACAATGGCATCAATGAATTCAAGTAGTTTTTTTTTTTTTTTTCTTCTTTCCCTCTCGGGTAGACAAGAAAGGGAATCATTTGCATGCAGGTGACATGTTCAAAACGGGGCAAGGTGAGATGAATCGAAATGCAACTCAACAGTTTCCTCATGCTTTGACCTAATTATGCAGCCATTTTTCTGCCTTTCTCTTTTCCCCCTCCTCACTCCGGCTAGTCATATCCCACTCAAACGTATTCAGGATGGGTTTTTGATGAAGGAGTCTGTGCTGATTCACTGGTTCTCTGTAGTTTTTTGCTGACTTCAATTGAATTTGCTGAAAGATTTAATGCGTATTAAAAAAGGAAAAAAAAAAAAAAACCTGCAGGAGAAAAAATGCTCAACCATAAATTGTGCAGGGACTACACGAACATATCTCTCATTGATCGGCTGTATTAGTGAGTACTTCCTCTTCAGGAAGCTCTTAAGGTTGGACGTGTCGTCTTACATCCTCCTCCTGACCACGGTAACCACAACATACAAACCCGGTGGGCAAGCAGACTACACAAAACGAGCATCAAAGAGCGCAAGATTCATGGCGGTGGAGTATTGATCCCTGAGGAAATTTAAATCATGTTTATAGGAAATTACTTAGATCACCACACGGACGCTCAGCTACCTAGATAAACATGTGCATGCACAGTGGAAAGGGAGAAAAACATTGATGTGTGTGAAATATTGAATCTGGTCTATAAATTACAGGTGACAGTTTGTTGTACAGGTCGCTGATTTATTCTCCGTACTTCTGCTGCTATTTTTCAAACCTTTGACACGGGAAGGGAGAATGCAGCAGAACAATCTGTTAACTGCCAGACTTTGTCATTTATTTACTTGATCTTTTTGTGATGGAGAGAAAAAGAATAATACTTATTTGAGACACTCAAGTGTAAACCCATCATGACATCCCCCATTGGTTTGTGAAGTCTCAGTTTTAGCATTACTGCCGTCGCCTTTTTGTTTTGTTTTTGTGGAGTCTAACAACCATACTTGGATAAGAAGGTGGACCTGGGAAGCATATCCTGATTGGATCTGACTGAGAACCCCCATGCCCTGCTTTATCGAATATCATGCTGTACTTAAAAGAGTCATATTATGCTATTTTTCAGGTTGTTCACTTTATTTTGGGATACTACTAGAATGGGTTTACATAATTTAATGCTCCAAAAAGTTTTCTCATACTGTCCAGTCCTGCAGCACTGTCACCCCCCCCAACCCCCCAGTCTCCTCTGATTCGTCAGCTCACGCATGCCTGAGCCAGGGCTGCTATCATCAACAGAGCAGCTGAGCTAACTCAATCCGTACGTGCCAAATTGCGCAAAGTCACGGAATTAAAGGTGAGACTACTGACGAGTCATTTCAGGAGCTGTTTTTTGAGGGAGAGGGGAGCTTCTGTCTAGTGCCAACTTTGAACCTTTTAACTTTCAAGATGTTTTACATGCACAAGAAGCTGTTTAAAACACTGAAGGGAAGGACAAACAAAAACAAGCAGAATAGATCTTCTTTAAGAAGACCATAAATCAATAGGAAACTGTTTACTGAGGTAGTGAATGAAGGGAGAAGTAGGGTCATTTTCTCATAAGCTTATATACATCCCAACTTCTTTTTGAAACCAGTGGAGTTGCCCCCTGACGGGCAGACCCGTAAGCCTCATCCATGTTTCATGCAGTCAACATTTGCACTCATGAAGCCCGTCCATGAAAGTGTCTATTTGTGGAGCATTTTCAGCGTATGACAGTCTTATCTCTCCGGCCCACGAGTGTTGAAACACACCACTGGAAAAGAAAGAATCACACCATGTCCCGTTAGCCTAAATGAGAAGAGTGGGAGCTCAGAAATAAAAAAGAAAATGTTCCAGTCATTGCCACCACCCTGGTCTCCACTGTCTGGGCCGACATTAACACTGAAATGAGAATGACCTCATCATACGTTCAGCCAAATCATCACAAATGACATGATATTAACTCCACCAGACAGCTTTCTTTTTTTTTTTTCTTGGGCAGTTCTCCATTTTGCTTGAGTTTGTGGTTCTGTGCCCTTGTTATCTGGCCCTCCAGACTCTACTCTCACTGTGAGGCAGAGGAGCAGAAAGATGGCAGTAATTCATTTTGTGCCACGCCACAGGCAAGGCTCTTTTTCCCTTCTGCCCATTACCTCCAGACCAGACTCGGCGTCTCAGCAGGACACGCTCCCTTCCCGCTCTGGCCCAGACCCACTGTACTCCAGGGGGCTGAGGTTAGTGGACGACCCACTTCGGATTCTGTCAGCGCCACCCGCAATCTTCCAAGGCACTCCACTCCACCTCCAGGAAAAACTGCAACAAAAGATGGCAGCCTTGGAGTCGGCCAGACTCGGGGAGGCAGTAGCTGGTTTTCTTTCTTTTCGTACCAAATGAACTTACACTACACAAAAAATATACAGCACTGCCTCTGGGAACTCTTGCATCTGTTTTGAAATATTCCTTGAATATTGATTTGAATGGACTTTTTGGCTTATTCCTCCTTATTCCTTTCTTTTTTCGCATGTACCCTTATAGCAAAGTTTAAGACAATTTTCCCAATGTTCCTGCAAACCATGGACATGTTGAATCTCTACATTTCAATTTTATGTTGTGATTAAGGCCTGCTTTGGGTTAAATACCACAAAAATAGGGTTCTACTAAAAACAACCCATTTTGTCCATTGAAACGGGAAGCAAATAGCAGTCCCGAGGTGGTTTTGAACGGTACTCTTCTGCTTGGAAGCTGTCTTGCCGACCATCTGACCACTGCCCTCCAATGGAGAAGGTCAGCTCACATGGCAGCCGTCTTGGCAAAGCCCCCAGGCAGTTATTTTGGTCTAACAAGACCGGACCCCTATCTTAGTGAATGGGGAGAGAGCCAATGTCATAATCATATAACCGCCATCTGAGGAGTTTTAATTGGTCTCTTGCTTATAGCGCCTCCGCCAACATCACAAAACTGAGGATGCGTATCGTAGAAATGTTGATTTGATACGTAGACAATCCGTAGAAACGTACAATGCCAACATTTTATACTGGCGACTGGGCAGAGATGAGAAATTAAGATATTTCAACTTTACCAAAATAAATAATAAGTTAGTAGTGATAGTGATAGTTTCAGGAAAGGGATGATCGCCACCATCTACAAGATCATCCAATTCTTTCGAGTCAGAGGAGATGGAGAAGATGTGGGAGGGCTTCGCTCGCCTGGGTGTCCATGAGGCATCCACTGTGTGGCTGGTTGAAATGCCACAACCCGCGTTATTATGGACCCCACTGCATTTCTTGCAAGAGCCGCCCTACTCTGCTCGGCTTACATCTATTGTTTTCGTACGACGAAAGCCTCGTGGTCCTGATACACCAACATTCTGTTTTTTTGACGGGAGAAGGCGTATATCTCTTATAAAAGAGAAGATGTCATTCTAACCAAAGGAGAAAATGACAGGTCCATAAGTTGGGACCCTTGCATCTTCAAGAAAATTGCTCGTAAATTGTTTTTGAAAGATGAAAATTAGACTTGTTTTGCAAGAAACTGCACCTATTTAGCTTATTGGCAATATCCAAAAATAGCTTTGCATTTCTATTACGGTTGCTGTTTTCATCTTAAACAGGAATGATCCAGTGCGGTTCCGAGGTAAAAAACATTTGAATTTCAATTACAGCCCAGTTGTTTTTAAATGAGAAGATGCACATCAAATCCAAGATGCTCGGATGTTTATGAGTTTAGAGTGGCATGATGGAAAAGCTTTTTCTTTTTTTTTCTCCTCGCAATATTGCCACAAGACCTAATTTGTTCCCCCGGCAAGCATTTGGGTTTGTTTTTTATCTTCATTTTGACATGTTGTTGTTCATGAGGAGAGCAAAAAGAAATATCCCATTAACAGGCTCTCTACTATCTCCCTACATAAATCACTGACATGGAAATGAAACTGTTCTGACAAAAAGGGAGATGGATAGAGGAATACAAATGCAAAAACATTGCGCACACATTCATCCCTTCCCCTCCCCTCTCCCCGTATCACATAAAGGCACTTCAGCAATTGGAACAACTTCTGAATGGACAATTAGGAATGCAACAAAAGTCTGAAGTCGTTTTAAAAGTGAAAAAATCTCTTGTATATAATTACGTCTGAGTTACACTCTTTTCACAGGATGGCAGATTTGGCTAATCAATGTGGACCAAGTTGTCAATTCTTTGTTAAAGTGTGACAAAGACATGGATTTCTGATAACTGTGACAACAATTACACACTGTCTTTCAGCTGAGTTGAAAAGGCCACAGATGATGTTTGTTTCTGATTGGCTTGCAGCTGTCAGTTTACAATCATTTAACAAGATACCTTCAACACAGTCCTGGTCAGAATGAAAATGTGCATTTCCGAAGAAGTCTCCTGGGTCACTTATCAGTACTACATGTTTGTGTTCTGGCCATCAGTTTGAATCATTTCAACTTAATCCTGTTTTCTTCAGTTTTATGTGGCTGTTGGCTCTAAATACTAAGAATCCCACAAGTCTCAGTCTGTGCTGCTATATAGAAGAAGCCAGTCGGAGGTGGGAATCGCTTATTTAATAGGGACAGGCTGTAGTTTCCCAGGTAAACACACCGACCTCTTCAACCACCAGTTGAACTTCACTGCGTTTCTTGCCTTCTCCCATCAAAAAAAAAAAATGTTGGTGTAGCAAGATCACAAGGCTTTTGTCGTACAAAAAATAGACCTAAGCCAATCAGAGGCAGAGTAGGGCGGGACTTGCAAGAAATGCAGTGGGGTCCATAATAACGTTGGGGCATTTGAACCAGCCGCACAGCGAATGCCTCATGGACACCCGGGCGAGCAAAGCCCTCTCACATCATCTCCATCTCCTCAGACTTGAGGGATAATCTTGCAAATGGTGACGATCATCCATTTCCTGAAACCCTGTATTTATTTTTTGATGTATTATTCATTATTTTTTGTTTACTATGTTTGTTCATGAATATTTCATCGAGACGTATTCAATATTATGTAATGTAAATATATCAATATTCCCTGTTCTTTTGTCAGACTCTCATTACACATCATTTGCCATTTAATCCATTATTCTTTGTATTGCCTCTACTATGAAAATGCCCAATGTTCCATCTGTATTCCATTTATTATGTTCTCGTTATTTGTATTTTATTTTAGCACAACAAGCTGACTTTTTGGACATCTCCATAACTTGACAACTAGATGCATAAATGGTAAGAGAAAAACATGTTTGTTTGATTTCAGGTTGGACAAAGTCGATGAATGAAACTGCCATGATCACCACCTCATACATTAGCCCCTTCATTGTTTTTCAGGACATTTTGCCGCTCGCTCATCTAATCCCTTTAAATTGATTTTTCCATTCCCGTTGAAACATCCAAAAAATGCTCAACAACAACAGTAGAACTCCTGTCACTCAGCCAGAAGCCTGCAATCACTGATCTTTGTCCCCTTTGTTCGAGATAAACTCACAGATTGACCCGATGCTTTGACACGAGAGTGTGCGGCTCAAATCACAGCCTATTATTCCACATACCTCCCCGAGGAGCAGCTGACATTCGCTCACTTAAATCTATCACATCCTCTCAGCGATGCTCCGTCACTGCTTCTCTCTTAGTTTTTTTTTTTTTGCAGAGAACTTTGGCCTCTAACATATACATTCGTCCACAATGTGACCCGATCTGAGAGGTGCTCTGTGTGGGATCGCAGCTGCGAAAACAGCCCGGTGATGATGCCTTCAGGGCCCATGAATATACTGTACGTGCTCTGATGCGCATGTACCCCTGCAAGAAGATATAAACAAAACACTTACTTAAGATAAGAAGCTGCATTTACCTAATCTCCCGCTTTTGGTCATGTCCCAGTAATTATAATATCACTCCACAATGTGCAGGTGTACTTGAAGCAAATGCTGGGTCTGGAGACAGCCTTGATGAAGTGGATGAAGTGCGATGCTGATAGCGGCAGTGATTGGCCCGCAACACAAGTCTCTTTGATCCCTCTTAAAGGTTAAGAACAGTGCGTGTAATTTATGTTTTATTCATTTTTTTTTCTGACTTTTGGAAAGAAATCTTGTTAGATCTGCTTTGAAAAAAACAAAATCTATGATTTATTTTGGCTTGCGAAAGGGGAAAAAGTGTAAGGGTGACCACCAACCGGCATGGAAAAGTACAATAAAGCAGCTCTGCTCAGTCTAGCAGAGGGAGAGAGCAGAGCTGCACAACGTGGCTCTCGCCGAGCAAACGCGGAGGATTAAGTAAGTTTCCCTTTGAGAAATTAACTACTTCACAAACTGGAGATAAAAAAAGAAGAGACAGAATAACGAGGCCTGTTTGCCTATTCAGAGGGTTTAGCCATGTATTAAAAATCATACCGTTAAGCTTCCTGACAGATGCTAATGAAGTGATGTTTACATTTTTGATTCGCTGCCTAAACAAAGATAAGACATGCTCTCGGAAAACAGCAAGCCCCGCAATCCAAACACATCCATTGAGCCTGTCACCAAAGACATGACAGCTTTCTTCCCCACTAACAACAATGAGCGACTCATTTCCATATTAATGAGAGAAAAGAAAGGCAAGTGGATGGCGGGGCTGTGGCGGGGGGGGAGGGAGGCGAGCGCAGAGGGGGCGATGTTGCTTCTTGTTGTCTTGGCACCTATTGACAAAGTCTTCAAATAGGTTGTTAATGACCAGCCTAAAACACAGGGAGCAGCCTGTGGAGTAATCATATCAACGTGTTGCGTATGCATATCATGCTGCGTTCCTGTCGCCATGACTCCTATCCGGCTTTGCTCTCTGTCGCGCAAATGCTCGGCACGCGCACGGGAACGCAATGCGTGTGCACGCGCGCGCTTACTCATCCATAACCACCACGTACACACACACACATACGCGGCACTTAACATGTCCGACGATTAAGAGACATCCTCGTCCCACAGGAAGCAGGCTTCAGCGCACCCCAAAGGGTAAACACAAAATTAGCAGCTCTGGAGTACTCCGGGGCCAAAAATCTAAGGGGGGTGGGAAGCTAAACATCTGTTGGATCCCACAGTATTTACTCCACACAACCTTTAAAACAAACTGATGTGACCCTTAACCTACAAGCTAAATGTTTTATGCTTATGGGGACTTCTTCGAAAAATGTGAGAACAGTCGTTCTGTGGCGTCTTCTCCGTCGCTGGAGGAGGAACAGAGAGAACTTTGTTATATCTTTCTTAGTATGGTTGTGTAGGAGGATACATGCCGTTTATCTGAAAAATAATGACTGTATACATTGTATGTAAAACAGTGATTTACATTGATTTAAAGGGGCCCTATGTGACAGTTGCAGAAATGTACATGTATTCATCACTCTTTTACCGGCCATATGTGAGCCGATTGATATATGAGACCTTCCTGGTCTCTCTCAGCCTGCGGACGATTTGTTTAAGTTGTTTAACGCTGCTGACAGATTGCAACAGTAGTTTGTTCAGAAGTGTTGGTTTATAAAATGGAGTCCGCTAACATAAATACTGACCGGCTCCCAGCACAACACAGAAGTGCCACAGAGCTCCTTTAAAAGAAATTGTAAGGAATATTTACAGAATTGACAGTTTGGTGCGTTGACTGTGATGCAGTAAGTTAAATAAACAGCTCAACTTTATTGAGTGATTTCTTTCTTTTTTTTATGTGGATTCACTTCATTTCATTCGTTGGAAATGTACAGGTTGGATTATGGGAGTTGTTATAATCCATCATTTTTGAAGCACAAACCTTTTTCAGCCACTTGGGGGCATCTGAAACCAATTCTGAGCACAACACTGACATATAATCCATTTTCTAAGTTGATGAACTCGGTTAGAAACAGTTGAATATTAACATATCGTGCGGTGTAAGAGCAACATAACATTCATTTTAGAGTTTTGTGTCTGTCCAAGTCCAGTACTGATTATTATTTTTTTGCCTCCATTTTTGTTTAATACTTAACAAATATTCTGATATGTTGGCCAGCTAGTTGCTTCTTGTAACAGCTGCCCTCTGCGGTCAAAAACAACACTGTAGAAGCAGCGAGCGCGAATCAAAGCGGTAAACTTGCAGTCTGGACGGCTAAATCAACAAATTGATTCGTTATTATTATTATTTTTAAAAAATCAATGAATCCACACTGAGGACTCTTGACTCAAGTTCCAACACCACTGTATCTCAGGGGTTTTGAACGCTTGTTCCCACCGTCTGCGCTGGTGTCTGATTCTCCGAGGCATTTATTCTAACACTTGACTCCGAGAGGCATCTCCTAGACGTAATCTTCCAGTTCATAGTGCATGTCATTAGCCTCCTAAATTACAAACATCATTAGGAGAATTGATTCAACTTAGCCTCCTGGGGGGCTTCAGTCTGCTGTTCCGACATGGCGGGAGCTCATTTTGAGTGCGGTGTCAATCCTATTTCACAAGTTCAAGCGGACCCATTGGGGGTCTGAGCCGTTCACCCCCTCTTTATCCCTTCATGGTGAGGCCCTGCCACCTCATTAGCAAAAGGAGATCATGTGTGTGTGTGTGTGTGTGTGTGTTCCTGTGTGTGTGTGTGTGCGGCTTTCACGCATGTTGTGCATGTTTCAGCCTCCGAGTAGGGGAGATGAAGCCATTGTGGCACACTGACCTCTGCGGCAACCTCGAATGCTGCGACATTGTAGGGGGGGGCATCGCCGGGGCACGCCGTGACAACTCGTGAGGAGGTCTTATGCTGATTTTTTTATTCAAAAGAAGAAAAGTGTTACACCATTCCTCGCCCCCAGAATGCTTTCATGTTGCCGTATTTTCCACAAACTCGACCGAAAAAGCTGAGAATTTCAAATCGCTGCGCCGTGTTTTCCACAGATGTAACCAAAACAAGAAAAACTTGAGAAATTAAATTGTTGTAACTTACCGGGGAAATTGAAAGTGAAGCTCTGAGCCGGAGCATCAAAATAGGCGCCTGAGCATAGTGTGCGCAGGGAAATCAGTTTGATAAGAGTCTACGGGGTGGGAGACAAGTGTCAGGGGAAAGCGTCAGAGGTGTAAGCGGGGGATTGACAAATAGAAAAATGGCCGAGCGACGCACGCGGCATGAGCAAAAACATCAAAATCTGAACAAATTCGCCCCTCGAATCTTAATGCGGCGCGGCACTTGTACCCCTGCAACAGCCACTAATTCCAGCCGGTGTAAGAAACATGGTGGGGGGTGGTGCGCCTTCTATAATTCATCTGGAGATTGATAGATGTGTGTCTCCGGAGACCGCAGTGTGGATAGTGTGTTTCTCAGCTCTCCGCAGAGACTCGCTGTGAACTCCGCCTGTGAATTTGTGAGTATAGAGAGCGGGGCCACAGCGAGAAGGTCTCATATGGGGGGCTGCACCGAACCTCGTCTTCTAGGATGGCAATAAAATAACCTTTCGATACTCAAGATCCACTGAGATGTTTTATGTTTCTGCAGCAGTGGATCGAATGTGGACTGCAAACCGCACACATTATGCTTTTGCATGGAAAAAATTAATAAGTACCGCACTTTTTTAGCATGCTGACTTTGTTGTTTAATTAAAAAAGTAATCTTTACGCGCCGTGATATTTCGCCTCAAAGCAAATCAACAACGGTTGCTTTGGGTTGCAAAACTCAACGGATGCAAAGTGTCAACAAGGGGACGGGCCTCGACAATCAACTATCTTTCTTCAATACGTCACGATTTGTTGCTTTAAAACCTCAAAGACTTAGAACATCTTTTGGGACATTTGTTGAATCCATACTAAGGCAACCGAGGGGATTGTTGGTGTTTAAACTGGTAGCACAGGAGCTTTGGACTTGGTTAGCTTTGGGGCTAACTGGTTAGCATGCTAACCTAAGTAGCCTAGAGATCCCTGCAGCACTATACATAGATGTCACAATGCGTAATGTCAAAACTGTTATTTCTTCACATTCTGCTGATAATTTAAGTGTTTTAGAATGCTTTCAACCTAAATTCTTACGTATTGCACCTTTACGGGTTCAAACGTTATCAAACATTATAGAACAATAGCTATTTTTAGCTGCCAGTGGCTGTCTTTGACTCTACATGTTGGAGTTAAAGAAGAGAAAAGGGTTGATTGGTTCGTTAAAAACGATAAGAGACTTAATAAAGTGTGATCGCTGGCTTTGATTTTACATCCAGATCTGATTTGAGAAAACACAGAATATTCCTCTACGTTTCTCCTTTCATCTTCACATAGAATGCATTAGCTGCTTTTGACAGTTTTCTCCCAACGCACACGAAGATAGCACCTTAAAGGTCACTTAAATGTTGCGGCCCTCTCGTAATGGGGGGCAGAACACGATAAAACGGCTTTTTTCTCTTTGATCTGAACGCGAAACGCAAAGTGTCTGGAATCACCAATCCTGATTTTTTTTTTGTGTGTGTGTCAACAATATGCAACCAATCCAAAACGTCAATAAAAATCACGGGCGTTGAGATTCAGGAACAGTCTCACCACGTTCATTCTCTGCATAATTATCCCACTGAGGGGCTGTTTCTTTGTGCTGCGCGCTGCACACCCCCACATGTAGCCGGCGCTCTGACGAGAGCCGGACAATCGCTGATGGACGGATCAATATCGGAGCATATGGAGGCCAGGGCGGCATAGAGGAACGAAAAGTGGAAAATGGGATATAGATAATTGATTCCGCCGAGCACCCTGGCTGGCACCTCGCGCAATCTGCCGCCGCCTACTTGACCTCACGGAGTGGCCCGCGCACAGTGCGACCAGAAATTAAACGCCTAGGTTGCGCTGCGGCCAGTTCCACTCTTGTTTCCAAACGTATACAAGAAGCAAAAAACCCCTCACGGAGTAATGTGATGATGTGGATCAATGCTTGTTCTTTGTGCAACAAGTTCCAAGGAAAAGACAGTAAAAAAATCAATCATGTGATGTCATCCGTGACCCCGGCGCACTCACAAAGGCGCTGGGGGTCACGTGCTTTTTGCCACGTAATCAATCGCGCATGGGCGAGTCCAGTATGTACACACACACACAGTCAAACAATATTTAGTACTGCTAAATCAAATTGTCTGCCCCTTACAGAAAAAAAAAAGCCACGGCGCTACTTGCGGAACGCTCCCGGGAGGGGAATCACAGAAACTTCCAACGTAATCGATACGAGGTAGCGGAGACTCGTAACAGACTCGTGTTCTGTGAAGAATGCTGCCCGTGCATGTAGATACCGAACACAGACAATCTAAGAAACATCTCCACTACCAGGCGTACACTCCCTTTACCCACTTGACTGTGTTATTTATGAGCGTTCATTCAGCAGCACCCCACTGTGATCAATTCAAAGGAGAAACATCAATTATACAAAGAGTGGAACATAAATATCACAGGCCTCTATAACATCTGATTAAAACACTGTGTGTAGACATTATCAGCCTGTTAGAGTGACGGTTTGGTCGAATCACAAAAGAAAAAAAGGCGTATTTTCTCACTCAGTCCTGCAGATAGTTTTGGTCGTGTTTATCTTGATTTGCAATATCCATCTTTAAAATCACCGTACAATACAGTGGAGGGGAGTTACATGTAGTTTTAACTGTGCACAAGGTGAATGACAAATGTGTTTGTGCTGCTTAAACCTGCATTATGTAGTATTATGTGCGTCTGCTGTTTGGTGGTGTCCATTTGGTTTATTACGCTGGTAAACAATCCCGATGAGAGCTAAATTAAGACAGTAAATTTGCGGCGTCATGCTGGCCCACTGGTTTCCGACGCACACTGTATTCTGTTATCACAATGTCTAGCTGGGGACTTTTGTTTTGTGCCACCGTTTCATGTTAAACCCATGACGCATGTGTTTTGACTCGCTGTGCATATAAAAAGAGTGATGAGTTCAGATTTGGCAGTTGCTATTAAAGAGAGGCACTATGTAGTTTTGGAGAATACATTTGAATATTTATGAATGAGGTAATAATACAAACTTATACATATTTATTTCTTCCATAACTGAATAAACAAGTTGTTCTTAGAGGAAAAAAAGGTACCCCAGAACACTGTTTGAAGCTAGAAAGGTGGCAGGGTCCGCCACACATAAACAAAGTAAAACAATATGAAGTTGTGTTGTCCTTTAAGGTCGGTTTGTTTATTCGGTTTATTTAGTCATGAAGTGTGTTTAGGCTAAAAAACAAATAAATCTAATAAATCAAACTTTTAATCCGCAAAAACTACACAATGCACCTTTAATTTTGTGAGTGATTTGGGTGAAGTGACCCTTTAAAGTAGCCTAATTCTTACAAGGATTGACCACGACATGTCATGTATGTTGACCATGTGAGCAGAAGATGTGTGGTGGTGGTTGTGGTCAAGGGGGAGGAGGAGGAGGTTCCTTCTTCTTCTTCTTCTGTCCTTCAAGGTCAGTTTTTCTTTCGGTTTAGTCGAGTCATGAGAGAGAGAAGAGAGCCTAAATAAACAAAAGAATCTTTGGTTTCGTGACTGACTAAACTAAAATAAACAAACCGACTTCAGTCAAAGGAGACATTTCTTGTCTGATTAAAAAACTACATACAGTAGTGCACCTTTAATTTTGTGTGTGATTTGGGTGAAGTAGCCTAATGTTTCCAGAACACAGACAAAAAAACAAGGATTTGACCACAACATGTCATGAATGTTGACCATGTGAGCAGAAGATGTGTGTTGGAGGAGGAGGAGGAGGCTCCGTCTTCTTCTTCTTCTTCTCTCCTTTAAGGTCAACAAACTAAATAAACAAAAAAATCTTCAGTTTCATGACTGACTAAACTGAATAAACAAACCGACTTTAGTCATAAGGTCTGTTTAGGCATAAAAAAAAAATCTGATCAAACAAAATCTCTTCTGATTAAAATTTAATCTGCAAAAAACTACATAGTGCACCTTTAATTTTTGTGTGTGGTTTGGGTGAAGTGACCCTTTAAGGTAGCCTATTTTTTTTTTCCCAGAACACAGACAAAAAAAAACAAGGATCTGACCACAACATGTCATGGATGTTGACCATGTGAGCAGAAGGTGTGTGTTGTTGGAGGAGGAGGAGGAGGAGGGGGCTCCTTCTTCTTCTCCTTCTTCTTCTTCTTGGTTTATGTCATTGGTTTAAACGACCCAAGACCCCGCCTTGATAAAACAGGAGAGTTAGACACAGCGTGTGTGACTACAGCCCGGAGAGAGAGAGAGATAGAGAGAGAGAGGGAGGGAGGCAGAGAGGGACGAGAGGGGGGAGACAGAGAGAGAGAGAGAGAGAGAGGGAAAAAAAATAAAGCAGTGAAACAGTTAGACAGACACCTACTCGGCGTTCACGCTCGGCCGTGTCTCAATAAACAAGGACGCGTATGAACACACTGCTCCCTCGCGCCGTTTGTCACTCCTCTCTTATCCGCTCGTGTGTCTCCACACATCTTCTGAAGGAGGGAGAAGCCGCGGTTTTTGTTTTGTTTTTTTGCCGAGGATTAAAAAAAAACACACAAAAAAATAAGGTGGAATCCCAATTTTTTTTAAAAACCAAGAAACCCCCCCTCCACATGAAACATTTCTCCCCGGAGCGGATGATGCTGCCGCCGCCGCCGCTGCCGCCGACGACGTGTGCCTGAGAGAAAGAAGAAGAAGAAGAAAAAAAGTCTCAACTTGCTATTTGACATCCTTCACACAGGTAAGACTGCGTTTTTGTTGGTGGTTTTATTGTTGCACCAGCGACGCCGCTTTCTGGCGTTTTGAATTCAGTTTGTAACGAAGAGTTGGCTGTTGTCGGTGCTCAGGTCCGCATACGGCTCCTCTCTGACCATGTGTGTCCACCTTACTGCGCCATGAAGATGGAAGAGAGGGGGAACGGTCGGTCGGGGTGGGTTGTACACACACACACACACCGGGGACAGTATTATGTTAATGTGGACACGGAATGGCTAACACGAGTGTCCCTTCACCCTCTACATTCAACCATTGCAAGGGTAAAGACGCGGGTTGTTGTTTTTTGGGTTGCACGCAACGAGACCCCGTACGGACTGCGAGTGTGTGTCGGTTAAAAGAAAATAGGAAGTGCATTACTAGTGTGTGTGTGTGTGTGTGTGTGGACTGGAGTTGTGTGTGTGTTCCAGTGAGGCTACTGGCGCCCACATCCTCTTAATACCCCACACTTGACTCAACTGACTTGACTTTATGTAGGCAAAATAGTGTTAGACGTCATCCTGTGTAATCTTCAGAGCTGATTGCTGCTGCTGCTGCTTTAGCCAGTGTGTGTGTGTGTGTGTGTGTGCATCTTAAGAACAAGTCATCACCATGGAGCACATCTGCTGTCCAAGACCATTTTGTTGCATGTTTCTTTTTTTTGTTTTCAATTTAAAAAAAAAACTTTCCATCACAGGGATCCACACATGTGCAATCCACAAATGTCCTTCATTTTGATGGCTTGCCTGTTGTGGTGTCCTGTGGAGGGGTAGCAGAACTGCAGGTGGAGGTAGAAAACTTGTAAGCAAAGGAGGAAAATGTTGAAAAATGTTTCTGGGGGGATTGCCCGCAATCGTGTCTCCTCGAGGAACGCCACTGGATTCGCTTTTTTCCGACATCGGCGATGAGGAACTCAGTCGGGAAAGAGCATCCCCATGTTTACAGCCTCTGCTAGGTGCCGGCAGTGTATGAATGAGCTGCTAATTGCCTCGTGTTAACTTGTTAATTACACACACCAAAGTATCCTTACACGTTATCGGGCTAATTAATCCGCTGATTACAGCAGAAAAAAAATATGACAACAGGACCCGTGTTGGATTAATGAAGAGCCAGAGCTATCTTAATTTCTTATCACTCATCATTAGAAAACACCGATCGCAGTCATTTGCTTCGTGTCAGCGAAGATGATTTCCATCTTTTTCCCAATCAGAATTAAAGGAGCACTGTGCAGTTCGTGGAAGAGATTTTAATCAGAGGAGAAGGATCTTCATTAACAGTTTTTTTTTAAAAATGACCTAATAAACAAACTCTGGTCGTTAGAAGAGGTTGACGTTTTGGGGATGGCGGCCGACCCGTCCTATAATACCAAAGCGCCAGGTTGTCACGAGTTGGGGAAACCCAGAGCGTCATTATTTGACGAGTTGGGAATAAGACCCAAAAATCTACTTTTCTTACAGATGGCACCTTTACAGTTCAACACAATTTCATACTGTTTGTGTATATGTGGCGGACCCTGCCACATTTCCTAGCCTCAAACAGTGTTCTGGTGACCTTATTTTCCTCTGAGAACAGCTTGTTTATCAAGATATGGAAAGAAATATCTCTAAGTTTGTATGATTACCTCATTAATATTGTAAATTCTGAGTTTATTCTACACCGTGCTCCTTCAGTCCTTAAGGATTTGCACATAAGAACTTGGAGAATGTGTTTGTGATGCCTGAGAGCTGACCGGCCCTTTGTCTGTCTCACGGGTGCCCGTGTTGTGCGACCAAAAGGAGGGGGGGTGGGTCTGTGCCTGAAGGAGGAAGGGAGTATAAGGCCCACTACAGATGTGCGCAGCCTGGACATCTGCTCCGTTGTCGGCCATTGTCAAGGAAGCCGTTAAGATGGTGGGCAGCTCGGCACAACAGAGCTCCCTTGTCAGAAAGCGCCATTAAAACCGCTCCAGTCACAAGTGCGGCAGGGGAAGTGGTCGTAACGCTGAGCAGCGTTCCCCTCGCTCACGTGTCAGGTACGTTCACAATCATTACGGCTCCACAGTGGATTTATTTATTCTTCCTCGGGACGATCCATTCGTCATCCGTAACAAACAAACTCGCCATACATAAGTTGAGAGGACGACATATTTTTTTTTTCTTGCAGAGCCCTCCTCCCCACACTGTGAGACAGTGTTAGCGTTTAGAGATGTCGTTTTTTTTCCAGGGAGGAAATTGAACAGACTCAGTTAGTCGACCCGGTGAAGAGCCTGCCCTCTGCCACCCTCTCCTGTGTTGCCGAGCAGCACCCTATCACTCAAGGCAATTGAACGTCTCTGAGGGGACCTCTGTTAGCCCCGTGCAATATTTATTACCATCCATCATCCCGAGACTCTCGCTCCACGGGTGAATAACAGTGGCTGCTAAGTTCTGTGTTAAAAAGTTCCCTCGCCAGCGACCATTAGAAGGGATTTATGGGGGAGCAGCTTCCCTGGAAGTGCTGTGGAAGCGAGACGGAGCGCGTTTCAGAGTCGCTGCACACCCCGCTGGGCTGTGGTACCAAATATGTCATGGATGAAAATTCTCTGACTGGTGGAAGAGCTGCCCCCTCCGCCGAAACTTCTTTTTTCCAATTCAAGTTTGTCTTCTTTATAGGTTTTGGTGCACAAATTAATCAACGAGCAGAAGAAGAATCTACAGTGTTGATTATTGATTAGCTTTTTAAGTCATTCAGCAAACTAAAATGACATATGTTGGCTCATTCCAACCTCTTAAATGTAAGGATGTGCCTCCCTTAAATGATTTTTGGTTGTGGACGGTTGGGTTGACAGAAAAAGGCCATTTAAAGATGGGATCTTGATGTTTTCTGCGCTAAACAATAGATAACAGGGCTCCTGGCTAACTTAGTTGCGATAACCTCAGTTTTTTAAAATGAATTAAATTCTTGGAAAACCGGTGTGAGAGATGAAAATGTTAAGTCGCACTTGACTTGACGAACCCTGGATAATAAAAGTAATCATTGGTTTAGCGCTGCCACTGACAAATTACTTGTTTTGTCAATAAATATGGATCTTTCTCAGCTGATACTGATAACTGATATTTATTTGTTTGCTCAGAAGTTCAGAACCTGTAGTTTGTGCACACCGGGGGGTAAGAAAGTCAAAGATGTAGTGAGCTAAGATGGATGATTTGATGTTTCAGAGCTCTAATAAGAGCAATAAGGCCTTTAAAAACCTTTTAATTTTCCCATTACCCAGTCAGTAATTTACCTATCTGATACGTATTGTGCATCCCTTTGTAACATGCAAAAATAATCAGTTATCATAATAATAATTATTACAATTCCGCAAGCCCAAAGTGTGACGTCTTCATATCGCTCCTTTTGTCCAACCAACAGTCAAAAACCCAACGACTCTTCATTTACTGTCATGAATGAGAAAGAAAAGCAGCAAATCCTCACATTCAAGAAGCGGAAACCGGCAAATGTTTGACGTGTTTGCTTAAAATAAATGACTGAAGCGATTTATTGATTCTCAAAATTAGTTGGCAGCTAATTTTCTTGTTAATCAACCCATCGCTTGCGGCGGCTCTGCATTAGATTGCAGCCTCACTCTTGGCTGCTTTCTAAGCACACCGGAGATGCAGCGCGCCAGCCCACAGTCATAGTACAGTAATGTAAACATGTACGTTTCAATTTGCAATCTAATTCCAATATTTACAGCGTTATAAAGGCAACAGAGAAAGCAAATATCGCTCTGTCTTCTGAGCAGTTATTTCCTTTGTAGCAAGTCTCACAGCAGAGATAGTAGCGATAATGATCTAATATTCACCACAGTCTTTAATAAGGATCATATAATGTATGCATACTGTGCTACTGAGCTGGTAAATCCTGCCTCCACGTCCTTTGAATGAGAGGGAGCGCACGTCGTGTGAAAATTAGTATATCTGTGTGCACTCGCTATCTCTCGATACGGTCTTTGATCCTGCGGAGATGAGATGGATTCTTTTCTCTCTCGGAGTCTTTCCGCTCTCTCTGTCGAGATTGTTTGTTTGTCAGACTTGAAAAACAATTGGGATGGAGCTGATAGCGAGAGCGAGAAGCTATAGGGACGGGGCAGCGCTGTAAATGAACGCCTCGGCGTGCTCCTTTTAGGTCAATTTGAATATGTGTTTTTAATTGGTCTCTAAAGGCTAAGACTTTCCCTTTTCTGCCTTCCTCAAAAGTGTCTGCATGATGTGACTGCGTTGAGCTGAGGAGCCCAGGAGCAACGGTGTTCATTTGAAGCCCGGCGAACATGCTCATTATCTCCGACCAAAGGCAAGATTGATTTAGCTGAAAGCCGGGGTAATTTTTTTGAAAAGGGGGGAAAAAAAAAAAACCATGCGAGTAGAACCGTAAACTGATCAAGACAGTGGTTCCTCGCCGCGGATCGCTCTCGGTCAAAGCGAATTAGTTTAAAAACAGAGAGCTGCAGTGGAAACTACTCTAGGATCTTCACTAGAGAGTAAAGGCGCCGTCACTCAGCTGCAGCTTCAGAACTCCTCTAACCTTTAGAAAGGCTGTATTGAAAAGATATCTCAAAGTAACATTTTGCTTGTCATTCCCGTGTCTTTGCCCTCCTGGGGCATTCTGCGTCTTCATTTTTTTTTCTCTGAGCGCATTGAAGAGTGTGTTTGTGGGGTGAGGGCTATCAGATTTCTCCCCTGTCATGGCTTACTTCCCCGTCGCTGTAATTTCATTGACAGTGGCGGCGATTGTGTTGTGTTTTCTAGAGCTACGCAGGGGTAAAGGATAATTGGAGCCGTGAATGTCTTTTTCATGGTAACGGGGGGGAAAGTGGAACCCCGTGCCAGCGCTATTCTCTGCACCGTACAAAGGGACAAGATCCAGCGATAGGGGCTTGCATAAGAGATCTACAGTATTCTCGAACACAAACAGATGTATTTTAGTCTGGCTGAAAAACTAGTAGAAGCCGAACCTCATGTGGTTTCAGAGTTGGCGAGCAGATAGGAATTTTTCTGCAGTTATTGGATTGGATGTAACAGTCAATCTGTGCTTTTATCTTGCACCACTCTACATTAGTACCAGGGGGAGAGCGAGGCGGCCGTGTAATAAAGTGGAAGTACATTGTCTTTCAGCCATGTAAAAGGTCAAATAACTCTTTTGCTTTGGCCCCTGTTGGCGATTTCGGAGACGGCCCCCGTTAGCGTTAAGGTGGGGTGTCGCCGGGCAGAGTGGCGGCACTGCAATTAGAGTTATTAATTATTTTCTTACAACTTAATACTCTTTCATTTAATGCATATTAATTGATGTGCTCCCGAATCCACACTCTCATAATCCACCAAGGATTTCTCAAAGGCAAGCACAAAAGGCTTTTATTATCTTAAGGAGGAAGTGGTCTTTTGGGACGTAAAAGTGCCCCTGCTCAATTGTGTATTACATTATGAAACAGACGTAAGTGAAATGAAATTACAACGTATCACCGGCGCGGTTGAAGGATCCAGTTGAATAATTACCTTCGGCAGAGCCATTGTTGTAATGTCAGACTCGCTCTTTTGGATGTGACAGAGGGGTGGGTTTTTACAAAGTCCTCGTGCGACGGGAGTAAAAAGCGGCTTCAAGGTTAAACTGTGCGAAGGCCAAATGTTTGGGGAGCGAGGATTAATTTCATGTCCCGTAATGTGATTTGCAATATCTCCTCCTCTCCTGCCCTTGGTTTCTTTGGAGATGTGTTACCCTGATGAGCGAGCCGAGGGCAGGGGGGCTGCCGTAACTACCGCGCGCATTTATAAGTGTTTACAGGGCTACTAAATGGAATTATGGGAGATGATGCATGCTTACAAATTCACCATCACTCCCAGACCCCCCCGTCTCATTACCGAATATAAATTCAGTGCATATCCTTCTGGTGCACAGGAGAGAAAATTAGCCTTTCTCTCATACATGCACAAGCACAGTCACTTACATAAATACATACAAACGTGCAAACACAAGGATTGGGGGGGGCGGCTGCGGGAAAATCACAGTGCATCATTAATTGCAGGGCAGACTCTGAAGGAGGGAGAAGGACCACCATGATAACAGCAGCAGGATCCCTCCCCGCTCAGACGGCCTCAGAAGCCCGCTGCACTCGACACTTTATCACACAGTATCTGCAGCTCATCCGGCCGTATCTGCATATCAGCCCAGTTAATGAATCTGTTGCGATGTCTCCGGCAAATTCTGTGTAATACAAATGTCTTCGTAGATACGAGTGCGTCTCATGCGACGCCATTTGCATAGATACATTTGAAAAGCGGCACAAAGGGAACCTTGCAGTATGTGTGCAATATGAAGAAGTGATACAATCAGAGATTGAGGTCGGCATAGGTAGTGAGTGGGTGGGCTGTAGGAGGCTTTTTCTCGTGGGGGGGGGGGGTGGTATCACTGGTGGCGTTTCCTCCCCACTGTGTCTACTGTCGTTTTTCTCACTTTCAGCAAATCTCGCTGCTGACATGCAACAACTTCAGTGATTGAAACACAGTGAAAAGCAACGGGAAACAGTGGCGGCGCTTCCAAATTGATAAGGAGGCAAAACACAAATAGTGACGATGTAATGTTGAGTTTCAGTTAGCTTTTATGAAATAACACAATGATGCAGTTGTGAGATTTGAGGATCGAATTTCTAGGAATGTCTCGGAACATCATGTGGCACGCAGACATTCACACAGTTCAGTCACACTGCTTACACTAAATTCCACAAGCATTTTCTCGGTTTGACCTGCTGCTGCAGAGGCTGCAAAGAAAATCTACTATTAAGTGCAGTCAAGGTGCATTTTTATTGATACAAAGCCTCAACAGGGCCTAAAGGACAGCCCAACTGAACAGTGACATACTGTACAACTCCACTGACAGCCTGGGGAGGGTGGAGACAGCCGTGTGCCCCCAGAGGCGCGTGACATCCATGTCTTTTTCACCTGACGAGTGTGGTAGAGTGTGTGGGGTTCATGAAATCATCCCCCCCGTCCAGATCACACCAAACTACCAGGAGAAAACACATTAGTTTCCTACCTGCATAAACAAATCTGATTGTTAGAATGAAAGGTCAACTGTTGTTGGGAGCTAACGCTACACGTATTGTTGTAATCCTCGACCACTATCAGCAGGATGGTGCTCTGTGACAGTAGGCTGGCATTCGTGGGCAGTCAGTCAGCAACTATTTTAATTTTATGCCTTTTATTTATTATTTTTTAAAGCAAAAATGTCAAACATTTGCTGATACCAGCTTGTTAAATGTATGGATTTCCCGCTCTTTTTTGTCGCTTATGTCAGTAAATGAAGGGCCTTTCCTTTCCGAGGGCCTTTCTAAAGTTGAAAGTGTTGAAAGACGAGGAGCAACAAAGTGTCTATGTGCTACAAGGACAGAGTTCAAACTTGAACTTTTTGCCAACATCTATAAAATACTGTATGGACTGTCTGAGGTGGAGAAAATGTCCTGAATCCAAGGAGACTGTGTTCTGTCAAACTGGCAAAGCTTTTCCTTGAAAGCGAGCAGATTTCCTCATCAGTCTACAACAGTAGGTTTGCCACTGTTGGCTCTAAGATCACTGCGGCACAGTTGTGAAGCTCGTGCACCGTGACGACTCCAGTGGGCGGCTCACGGTCGAGGTGAAAGTTGATTTTAAATGTGAGCAAACGTATACATGCTTGGAAATTGTTTTTCCCATGTTGGCTTTCTGTGTTGCTGCTGTGTCAGAGTAGTGAATATGTGTATGAGCTGAATTTACCTCCTCTTGCTTTTTTTTTTTTTTCAATTTGCATGCCCTGCCTGTGTCACGCTGGCTGCCTCAGTTTTCCAGTAAAATCTCATCTCGTTCCCCTGTGAAAGGAGCAAGGAGAGAACCGCATACAAATGCTGCTCCAGGTGTCCGTTGCAACATGTCTTGGCATTTAAAATCCTTTTTCCCAGGATATTCATTGTATACTCCGCCGGGGATGACCCTCCCACCCTTAACATGCACACACACACACACAGCACTTAAACAACACAGGTCTTTCCTTTTTGGATGTGGTGCACTCATTGCTCCGAGCATCAATTTGCAGTTCGTCTTCCTCCTGGTTTCCAGCAAAGGCTGTATTTCATTGAGCTCAGTATCACCTTTCCTTGCAGCGATCTCTTATTTTTGGTTTTCAGATTGCCTCGTCTCCGTGTGCAGCTGCAGTTGGCGCCGAAGTTAGATTTGATCCACCTCTCACTGACTTCCCACTTTGGCACATTTTGAAGACGTACAGCGCTATGGCAACAAATGCAGGCTTCCTCATTCATTTCAGTGATGATCGCTTGTCATTGCCATTATGAAATGGCAATGACAAGCGATGTAGTTGTTGCGTTACACCAGGTCTAAAGGTTAGAGGGTTGTCTGCCAATAATGTTGGCTACTTTTGTTGCAGTCCATTGCAACAACAAACTGCTTCATCGATCTCATTTACCAGGCACGGTGCAGCGTTGCTCTAATAAGAGAATTTAAATGTAACAGAAAAGTAATTGCAGCTGTGGAAACTTTTCAGCGGTCAATAAGTTGCCAACTGTTTTGATTGGTTTGAGTGAGAAAATTCTCTGATTCCAGCTTCTTAAATGTGAATATTTCTGGTTTCTTTACGCCTCTATGACAGTAAACTGAAGATCTCCGGGCTGTGGTTGAAACAGTGATTTTCTGGCATTTTATAGACCAAACAATGAATCAATTACCTGAGAAAAATGATCGACAGATTAATTGCCTCCGCCAAGAAGATTTAGTTTTTGCCCATGTCCGTTTGTTGGTTGGTTGGTTGGTTGCTTGGATGGCTGGTTTGTCGATATGGATCGAGTATCGTTCTCGGCCCAGAATAGACTCTTAACGTTTGTTGTGGATCTGGATAAAGGGATGGATCCATCATCCAATTATTTTCTTGAAAAAATAGTGATATTCCATACCTTGTTCCATGCTGTGGGGAAATACTGACACAAACTTTGAGGGAATAACATTTTATTAAAAGATAAATAGAGCGAGGCTTGTGTACTGTGTGATTAGCGTAACAGCATTTAAGGTAATTGGGTGTGAGGAGGCGGGCCTATATGGGCACTTAAGCGGTGTGAGTCGACTTGAGTGAAGAGAGAGCGAGAAAAGCACAGCAGGTATCAGTATTGATACTGTGACACTATTCAGTTTCAATATTTATCAATAGATATTTTTACAATTGACAGTTAAAATGATCTTTCGCTGCAGCCTCACTATCCTGCCTCAAAGGTGTGAAAACATGCCACGTGGCGGTCTTGGCATTCGAGAGTCGTTGAAACTGGACTTCTTGCTTCATATTTTATCCTCCACCTGCACCCTCTATCAACACAAACGCAGCCCTGTAGTGCTATTGTCTGCCTGAAAGTGCTGTTAGTCAGTCGAATGAAAGGACCAGGTCTGCTCTCTCGCACTTTCCAATCTCTTGTCCTCTCTCGCTTTTTTCCTCCTCCTCCTCCTCCTCCTCCCCTCCTGCACGTATCTGTCACCATTCCCCCTCCGCCCTAGTGAAGGTCTCATTGCTTATGTAATGTCTCCAAACATTTGTGCAGCATTAGGGGAAGTCAGGCATGCCAAAACTGTGCAAAACGTCCCTCTGTGCACCCCATAGAGGTGGGACAGATGGCAACCCTCGTTCCCAGTCTTGTAAACTGCCTGTGACAGGAGAGATGGCACATACGCAGCTGAACTAGGGCAACGCTAACTAAGGCTTTACAGACAGTGGTGGACACAGTTGCGTGCACACTCATCAGCGAGATGCTTATTATCAAAGCCATAATGCATCCCAGTTTGGTTCTCACCACATTGTTTTTGGCTGTTAATTACAGCGGAGCGTTAATTGATTGCAGTTTTGCGGAGAGTCGTCGCCGTAAGTGCTCCGGCGCGCTCGCTCCACCCGCGATTCCAGGTTGTAGCTCACCTATAACGAAAGGCTATCAGATCCTCGCCTTAGATCATCCATCACGATGTTAAAGGTGACCCGGAGTTGCTTTCTAATTCAGTCGTTAATCACCGCCACAGCAGAGTGTCGGGCACTTTCACTTTGTTCCCCTTTAACAACTCTCTGGGCAGAGTCCATTACTGAGTAAACAGACAGTGAAACACAGAAGGAATGAATGAAGATGCCCAGCGCAGAACCCCCAGAGGTGAGATCAAATGGCAAGCCCGGTGATGATGAGGGATGTTTATGGCTGGCACTCTATTAAGGAGAGGCCCTTCCCTGCTGGCGCATAATGAACATCTACCTTGCGAAATGGTTGTTCTGAAGCCTTTTCCTCGCACTAAATCACCGGTCATTTTCATCAAAATGTGCACTAATTGCTCTCAGCGGCGAGTCGGGGGAAGGGGCCACTGATGGGAGGAATGAGTTTTAGGGTAAGTTGGCAAGGTGACTGGATTATGGCAACATTAGCCGTGTTGATTTGAATAAATCTCCGACGCCATATTTCCCCCTTTGTGTGTTAATGAAAGCCAGTTATGTCCTCGGAGGATGATATTTCAGGCCTGAACTCTTCTTCTTTTTTCCTTTTTTCTTTCTGTGTACACGGTAACGCCTCCTCCAGATGTCCCCCACTGCGGGAGGCTGTGAGGCACATGCAAAAAGGCTTACCGCCAACCACACACACACACACACACACACACACACTCACAGATCATCTCCGGGCGGGGGGCACTTCAGCTGACCTGTTACGAAATAAGCCAAGAGCAATGATAGCAGAAATAAGTCGGCAGAGCAATTGTATGTTGTTTCTATCAAGAGTTAAATATTGTTGACAAAAAGGCCAGTGTGTGTGTGTGTGGGGGGGTGTGTGTTGTGTGTGTGTTAGGGGGAAGAGAGGAAAAACATCGCAGAAAGGAGAATGTTTTCGGAAACCACAGACAATGTACCATCTGCACACGGCGGGGTGTATGAGCGACACTGGACCACTGCTGTGAGGAACTATTGCATTGTTATTAAATGGCTGTTGCCTCACTGGCAGCCATATTAAAGCCTCAGATCCTGTGCCTGATGCAAGGCAACGAGGAAGAGAGAAGAAGAAGAAGAAGAGGAGGGGAGGGGGAAAAAAAAAAAACCCAAAATGCTCCAAAACCAGTCTGGCCTTCTGGACACGGTGACATGATGTGCAGCTGCGATGGCACAGACTGAACGATGGCAGTACAAACTTCTTCAACATGAAAAGGCAGAAATGAGGCTTATTTATTTATTTTTCTTCACTCCCTCTCTCTCTCTCTCTCTCCTCTAACCTCTCTGCCTCCCTCTCCCCGCCCACCACCTCTATTGGCTCGGCATCTTTACACAAGGTGCAGCGAGAGGACAGCTTTTCTTCTCGCGCTCTTAAAGCAAATGCAAATCCGGCGAGCTCGGTCCACGCCAGGTCACGTTGTCAACTTTCCTGGACGCTCACCGTGTTAACTCAAGACAAATCGGCTTCCAAGCAGTACATCTGCAAAATTAATTGAACCCTCCTCTCGCCGTGCAGTCATGTCTCCCTTTAAACGACCGAGGAGTCTGGATCTCGGTGTTGACTTATTGATGCTCGGTGCCCTTTGTGCAGAGTGAACTAGAGGCAGACAGTGCATGAAATGCCACTGAAGAGTGAGAGTTGATTAGCTCCTCTTGCTCTCCCTCATCTCATTCCCTCGCACTCGGGGCAGTGAAATGACTCTTGAGATTGCGCACTCGGCTAACAGTTTCTTGTTAACTTTCTTTGTGCCGGAGGTTATTAAAAATCATGTTCGATCTGAATGCATAGTGACTGGATGTTTGTCTCTGACTTATGGCGAGCTTACTGTGCAGCTTCCCCGCCTGTATTGCGGGAAGAAATGTCGAGAGATTTTTTTTTTTCTTCCCTCTAAATGTTTTTGACCCTCAACTATCAGGCTTTATGACGATTGTCAAGCATTTTCTATTCCGCCCAGCCAAGTCTCGTTACCTCTCGGGCATCCATTCAGTCTGCAAGGCCAGACAAGTTCCTCAGTGTCGAAAAACTGATATCATCTTTTATCTCATTTATTATTTTTTTGTGGTTCCTTGGCATCTGACTTTGACAGCTTTTGCCACTTCATTAAAAGAACAAGAGGGAAGACTTCCATTTATCTGTCCATTATGTTCTAGAGCCCAGCGTTCATACAGTTTTTGGGACCGATGCAGATATTGGGGGGTGAAATATTCAGATATCAATATGACGGCCGATATACACTTATTTTCTGCACTAGTGACAAAAGTATGCAATGGATGCAGGATATTTTACAGTTTAACAATAGACATTATTGTCTGAAATGACATCTGTGAGCCCAAACTAGAAATGTATTGATTATAAGTCACCACAATCATCGTGTTCTTTAACACCAAAAACGTTTCATGTCGGCTGATATCGACAGCACATACGCCGATACTGATGCATCTATGAAGGCCAATATCAATAAGGATTAGTTGTTTGGTCTAGAAAACGTCAGATGAAAATGTGGAAAATGTGAAAATATTCACATCTAAGAAGCTGGAATCTGAGAATTTTTGCTTTGATTCTTAAAAGGAAGTGACTCATACCAATCAATCATGAGAATAATAGTTTGCGGTTAACATTATGCTTGACAACATGTCGCTTAATCGTTGGCAGCTCCAGCTGGAATTGATTTTTCTTCAGGAAGTTGTCATAGCGAGTGGTATACAGCGCACGTGTATACGCAGCAGATCTCCAGACCAATTTCATGTTCAGCAGCCAAGTGCAGCGCCGGTGGAAGAACTGTGGTTAAGGACACAGCGTGTTCAGGCAGCATTTGTTCGAGGATCTTTGTTATCACAGGATCAAATTAGGGACTCGTCACTGCTTTTACCTGCTCTGTGGAAATTGGAGCCTGAGTAATCTTTTCCGACTAGAAGTAAATGATTGGATAGAAAAAGAAACGCACGGATGAATATTGAGCAGTTTTTGTCAGAAATTCGGAGTTGAGTCAGTAACTCAGTCCGTCCCCCTCCCTTCTCCAGCGACAGTGCGACGAGCGAGTTGTGAATAAATGTGCATCTGCGCTCGAACTTCTCTGTTTTCCTGACAAAAGTGTCCAAGGGCCTGATTTTTGGAGGCCGCCATCCCTCTTGACAGAACCTGACATTTGGAAAGGTCTGCGAGGAGGATTTGTTTGTGACAGCTTCAAATTACAGTGACACAGAGGGAACGGGGAGAAAGGGGAGGGTTGGAGGAAGAAAATGGCTCCTGCTTATTTAAATGTCACTTCTACGAGGTGAATGCGTAAGCTCTTCTCTCCCTTTTTTTTTTCTTCCTCCCTAAGCATTACATGGGCATTTCTCACAATGGAAAAACATTTCTTGCCATGTTTTATTCTGTGTGCGTCTCTCTCTGTCTTTCTGCTTGGCTCCGGCTGCGTTATTGGCAGCGGGCTTTAAGCCTTGTGAAGCTTTGCCAACATCTTGACAGTAACCACAAACCATTTAGTTGTTTGTTTTGTGTAGGTAGTGACTGAAGGACCAATCACTCGGGCCCTATTTGGATTTGAGGTTTATGCTGGACTATATATGCAGCGGTATAAAAAAATACATATTAATTTTCAGGCTCTCCCACTCTCCCTCCGAGTGCAGGAACAAGGCAAAAGTAAAGAAAGAAAGCGCTTTAAGTACAATCTGGGGGAGGAAAGCCGACAGGCAAAATAACTGATAAGTGTGCTGCAATTTCTGTATATGTGGAGTGATTTCTCTTATGTAACAACAGTTATTTTTTTTTTCCCAACAAAGACTGTTATTTCTCGTCAGCACTCAGCGCACTTACGAGTGCATAGGGCGCTCTGCCTGTCACTGACCTTTTTAACAAGGATGAGTAGACCAAAATACACCGAGTGTCCCTCGGTGGTGATAGTCAAATGTCACTCAAAGTAAAGAACTGCAGCCAGACTCTCATACTGAGCTTCCAACAATAGTAAGGAGGAGGAGGTGCGGAGCCCTCTATCTCTTCTCCTTGACAAATAGCTGATGACACTGTCGTATTAAGTCCTCACAAGTCATGCCAGCTGCTGGAATCAGATGACAAGTACCTCCACGTCGACGCGTCTTAATCTGTTTCAGACGCTTCCAGCTTCGCATATAGCCGGAATATTCATCACCAGGACGCTGCCTGCAAATGTCAATAAATTACGTGGCTTAAGTGACGGCTGAGCTTGACAACTGGTTTCCTAAAAGGCATTTGCCCTTTCGCCCACTTCTTCATTTTGCCCCACTGCCGTGACACATTTTATCGAGGAGCTGTCTGCGAGTGTACCACAAGGACTCGGGGCCATACATCGCTGAGCTGCTTTCTAAACCCCAGCGTGCACAAGTTCCCACAGTGCCAAATACAGACTTCGAAAAAAAAACTCCGCCACTGCAAACAGAGCATCTATTTTAACAGAGGCATTTCCCCATAATTAAACTAATGCATAGGAGAAACATGCTGGGGTGGGCTCCCCTTGATTAATGGAGCAATTACATAATCCATTACACTGAATTATGAATGTGCTAATGATGAGCTCATGTTGGGTAATGATTCCTGGAGTTTGCTTGTGTAAAATATGAAAAGCAAAGTGGAGGGGACGGTTCTGTGTTTGCAGATGTTCCTCTAATCACTATTAGGTAGAAAGGCTAAGGAGGAAAAAAAAAAAAAGAAATGCGCGACTTCCTACGGAGAGTGGCACTTCCACCATCACGGGTCATTGCTTCCCGTTGTAGAAAGAACGCCTCCTACTGTTCCGCTAAGACTGGATGTCGCGGATTTGAGGAGCTCCTGCTATCAAATACTAAAAGCCATACAAATCTGAATTAATGTTTTATGTGCGTGTTTTGATGGGAACATAAAGTAGGCAATTAAGAAGGCAACAAGGCAACATAAAGGGTGGCAGTTGGCGACTGAGCTCTGTGATAATCTTCTTGGCCAAAACTATCACTGGCTGTGGAGCAATAATTTCTTGTTTACATCCTTGTCTATATTTTCTGGGGATGTTCCTGGACTCGTTGTGCAGCAGCCGTCTGGAAATAGCTCTTATTTCCCAAACAGGCAAGAATATCTCAAGAATACCAATCATTTGTTTGTTGGAGTAAACATTATACTATAATTAGATTATCATTATTTCTTTTTAATTGTTCTGTTAACCTTTTAAGTTTTATACAATGCAGAAAAAGTAGGAAAAATCTGAACGCTCTCGCTAACGTCTTTGTATTGCTAGTTTTCTACGATTAAGAGTCTAAAACCAGAAGATAATCAGTTTACAGCTTTCCTTTTATATCAAAACAGCTGATGAATTACTTATCAACTGGCAATTTGTTTTCTTTTGATCAGTAGTCAATTAATGAGCAAACTGTTTTGGCACAAACTGATACAGTATTTGGCGTAGTGACAGCTGGGCAGAACATTATGATGTCACAGTGCATTTGAACTCTGACCTTTTGGATGTAAAATGGTCAGATGTTTGTGTAAAATGATATCGTAACTATCGTATGAATTCCTCAGTTATGGCCAAAAATGTGTTTTGTGAGGTCACGGTGACCTCTGACCCTCGGCCACCTAATTCTAATCAGTTCATCCATGAGTCTAAGTGAACATTTGTACTAAATTTGAAGAAGAAAGTATGTACTGAATTTGTTTAAATAGTGGACAAGTCTTTCTTTTGCTCTTATAAACAAAAGCAAATGTGTATGCTGCAGGACTTTAATGTTTATTTTCATGTTTTTGGCCACTGCTACCGTCTACTGCTTGTGTGAAAAGGAATGGTAGCTATATCACGATGTCGTCGATCTAAAATAATCTTGCAAGTTTGATGCACCCAAGTAGCATGTCTGCTGATGTAACCATCAAATGGCCTCTGTTGTGGTTATACTCAGGTTGCGTATTCACAGTTTAAGCAGCACAACACTGACAAAACGCTTCGTGTGCAGGTGGAATTCTGTTGCTATAAGAGCAGAACAAACACTTGGCTCTTTATGGATTTCTGTTTAAAAGGGTATCAAGACACCAAAACTGCAGGCTGTGCTTTTGTTCATCAAATATTAAATGAAATGCATCAGTCCCACATGTTTTTCTACCGCTCGTGATTTTTGGCACCGTCGGATGCTGCCAATTATCTCACAATTTGTGATCTGTTGTTGTAACAACCTCTTTCTAGTAAAATAAAAATCTTCCCCGCGTGTTTGACAAGTCCTCCATTCTGCTGTCATCTGCAGTGTTATTATATTTACCCACGACAATGCCACTCATGTCAGATTTTGCATGACAGTTTTTGCTTGTGGCAGGGAAATGTTAAAACCAAAATATTTTTTTATAGAGTTTAAACCCTTCTGTTTAGTTCTCCGAGGCTCCATTGCTGACGGTTCCCCCGATGCTGTCTCTTTACATACACTGCAGATTTCTTTTGGTAAAAATCTGAACTCTTGTTGTACATACTGCTGTCGACGCATTGTGTTCAGATAGGTCAACTAGCGATTCGATCCTGACACACCAAGCTAACCTCTGAGAAGCGGTGTCAAAAGAGTCCAGTGGATGTTTGGCCTCTTGCTTCCATCGGGTAAAGTTGTACTTAACACTTAGCATGTTGATGTCAGGGATATTGTTCGTTTTATTGACATTTTAGGTTTGTTTTCAGTGAGTGAATATTGAATTTATACTGATTTTGCTCTTGCTTCACTAGAAACAATAAAGCTATATTAAGAATATTCAATTCTTTTCCTAGTTTAGCCTCGTAGCAGGCTAAAATTGTAAAAGTAAGATTGCTAAGTACAACTGCTGCCAGCACGGCAAAAAAATTAGCAAGTTGCACCGTAGAGTTTTGCCTCGCTTTGTTTTGCACTGGCATACTCGGCTCGTGGTGGAAGTTAAGATTGCTAGAGATGCCACACGGAATGGGTAAAAAAAATCCCCGCCAACCCGACAGCTTCCATGACTGTCCCTGTATTGCTTTCTGCCAAGTATTTTCTCATTAGACTGCGGTGGTCATGATCCGTTGGATGCAACCTGCCTCTTATGGTTTCAGCAGAGTTGTGCACACATTTTTATAGTTCCCTCGGGTTTTATAGCCTTTCGGCCGTTTATATGTATGAACAAACAGCGATGTGGAGGATGAAAGAGGGCGCGCTGGTGTTGCACTACATAATCTCCTCTTGTTTCGCCGCGCAGCCTGAGTTATATACTGTCGTTTTTCGTCCTCCGTGGACTGCGACAAATAGCGGTTGCTAAGGTCACCTAATACCTCAGATTTTAGGGCCACCTGTCGGGAAGTGTACAGTCACAGCGCGGTTTATCTCACTGGATGAGGAAATGCTGCACAAAAAACTGCATGAATCTACTGTACTATTCTTGTGCGAATTCATGAATGCTTATGCGGCATCTCTGGAGAACAAGAGTTAATTGCAAAAACAAGTTTTAATTGGGCTCTTGTTTACAAAATGTTGCCTTCATGCCCTAGTTACACATACAAGAATAAATGGCTTACTCTGGAGATTTTTCTCCTCTAAGTGTATTGTATACATTGTGTTGTGTACACGAATTACAGAACAACTTTTTGTCTTGATGCGGCTCTGTGTTCAAATGTCTGTCAATCCCTAATATGCACCGGACATCTTTAGCTGAGATGATTGACACCCCTGATTTTTTTTCAGCCCACAGTTTCTGTTCTAAGCCCGCTGCAGATGTGTCTGCTTTAGATACGGTTCATTTGAAGTTTAGCGTGCGGGTCCATTTTCCAAGGTAAACAAACCAGCCAGGCTCCTGCCTGGCTTCCAGTCGAGGACACTTATCTGCTTATCTCTGATAGAAAATTGTCTTCTCTGCATAGTGTGAACTCTCTGTACTTTCTCAGGCTAACGTGAGTGTCCGTCTGCTTTGAGAGAGAGGCGTGCAGTGTGCCACCTTGTTGAAAAGGAAAATCAGCAGCGTTTCAAAGCTTGTAAATTAATTTTGTCAGTGCATTTTATGGGGAAATATTTGGTGGACGTTAAAAGCAAAGAACCCTATTTAGCTTCACGTAGAGCAGTAAAAGGTTGGAGCTGGTGGAAAAGTATGTCTGCCCTCCAGGTAGAGCCTTGGAGCATGGTTTATTACCTTTGTCAGAACTGCACAGGGAAAACATTACGAGCCTTTGGATGATGAGTTTTTGTACTTAACTTGTCGTCGAGTCCATCCAAATATGTGTCAGCAATTAAGTTGTATTTTTCTGCGTGTGCGGTGGTACTTTCTTGTAAAAGTCCCAGCCTGACTCGGTTAAGTCTAAACTGAATCCCATCACATTAAAGGTTCCATATTATTCCAATTATCAGTTTCCTACTTTTACTTTTGGTGTCGACTTGAAAATGTTTACATGCTAACTAACGTGAGCCTGCACAGTATGCTGGGCGTATACTGTTACTCAGCCATTTTTACGTTATTTTCCACAATCTGGCAACTACCAAGCCTCACAAGCTAGCGTTAGCAACGTAAGGTATGCCTCATTTAGTGGCTGAATGTTACCAATAACATCTTTATGGCCCCCCCCCCCTCCAGTAAAGCCCAGTCTGCTGTGATTGGTCAGCTCTTACAGGCCTGAGCAGGAACCACCCGGTGACTGTGTAGTTACGGAAATCCATGTGGCTCATTTTAAAGCACAGTTCCTGATTAAGGACTTTTATTCGTATCGATCTTTATATAGCACGTAGACCTGCTTTATAATAAAAAAAGACTTCCTCACAACATGGGACCTTTTAAAGAAAAGTACAGCACGCACAAGGTTAAATACGCAGTCAAAGAGATCTGAAATGAGCATCTTATTCCACCTTCTTAAGAGCGCTGTAATGCGTTTGCCTTTAATCGTTTCTCATGCAGTTTAATAAACGGCAAAGCATTGTGATTACGAGCCGTTTAAGTTGCTCAGTGGATTCCTGTGTGTCAGATCAGTGTGTAAAAATGTGTTTTCATTGATTTTATTTTTACCCTCGCAGTGCACGGCAAAAGAGGATTAAAAAACTTGGAAAACCACATTAATCATCAGACCTTCAGTCTCCCTCTCTATTTTCGTAGCTTTTAGTCATGCCAACTTCTTACAGTTAAAGCATGAACCAGTTTTACCACCGTGGTGAAAAGGAAAACGGGCTTTTCCCCTTTTTCTTGCGTCCCTGATGCCAAATGTCATATATCGGTCATGTTATGTTTTAAGTTGGAGTACTGGAGACTTACGTTTGAAAGCCTAAAAGCCAGCGCTTTAGCAGATACTTGAAGCTAGCTTCTGTGTCTGAAAGAGGTTTATGTGTAGTGAAGGTTCCTCCCTGCTCTCCAGGCTGCCAGCAACACAGCGTGCTTTGGTCTTCATAGTGGGCCTCTGGGCCCTGGGCCACCAGCTCTGCCCTGTTCTGCTCTACTGGCTGCATCGGCCCTGTTGTGAAATGTGATCAGTCAGCTCCATTAGGGCCTGGACTGGGTGCCGTCGGAGAGCAAACGGCCCAATCCCTGGCCGTTCCCACCCAGGAGTTGATCTCCGGGGATTGGTCAGAGCGAGGAGCGTCTGATGCCTCGTTGTGTGGTTACTGGGAATGCGGCCACGCTGCCTTGTTTTTGTGGCATCACAGTCTTGTTTACCAGGTTCTCTCGCTCAAGCTTACATTGTACACTGAACAAATTTGACATGTTAGATAGCGGCGGATTATGTAATTGCCAGCGCAGCACACTGTTATGCCTCTGCACATTTTATTTCATTTCACTCACTTTTTTAAATTAATAATGTGAACAAAATCACAGTCTCATTGTATTTGTTTCACATGTGTGTTCCTTCCTGCCTCTTGTTTTCAAAGTAATACGGCCCCCATGAGCCATTTTTACTCAAAGGAAATGCATAAAAAACCTAAGCATTAAGTGAGTGATGCAATGCAACTGATCAGTGTTGGAGTAAAATATTACATTGAGCACTCATTTGACCCCTCTTACATGCAAGGATCTGTTCATGTGAAATAGATAATAGATCCTGTCATGGTAAGAAAACAAACAAAGGGGTGCAGTTAGTAACACCTGGGTCGATATGTCATTGTCTTTATCAGAGTGAGAGGGGGAAGACAAGACGAGGTGACGCGTAAAGATTGCACCGTCAACACAGTCGACCAGAGGCAGAGCTATACAGAAGATATCTCCTGTCAAAGGTTATGAGCCCTAATTTAGACACTCAGGATACAGCTCCGTCCGTGGAAGGCTAACAACCAGCACAACACAAGTTTTCTAACCCGGCTGCTTTGCATAAAATCAACTTGGCTGCCTGTCAGTATGTTGCTCTGTAATTAACCTGCGGAGGCCCAAATCGGGCGCCCCCTGAAAGGCTTCATTAACCTGTGCCTAAGAGGCGGCCATTGTCCTCTGGCTCCCGTGACCTGCGCGAAACGACCACAATACCTCACCTATTTTCTACTCTCGCCAAGAGCTCTAATGGCTGTCAGAGAAACAAACCCACCTGCATTGTGCAGCCGTGGAAGTCTTCTGTCAGCAAACATGAGACGGGAATAAATTACACGTGGTATCTAAATGACAGCAGGGCCGCATACCTTTTCACTTACTGCTGCTGCTGGTCAAAGTTATTACAGTAGATGACAGAAAATTAATCATTAATAATTTTGTGAATGGTTTGATGTTTTCGTAGATATGATTCATCAAGCAAAAACATCTCCCGAAGTAGCATGCTAACCAGCTAGCCCTGCGCATGAAAACCTCAGACCAAAGCTCCTGTGCAAGCAGTGTAAACACCAGCGCTCCCCCGGTAGTCTGGCTAACTGCACTGCTAACTGAGGTAACTAGCTAAAAGTAACTAAAATCATGGTTTGAATACAGTTGGTGGCAGTTAGCAGTTACTCTGGCAGTATGAATTCCACAGGTAACCAATTCTTACATATTGCACCTTTTTTAAATGTAGAGATTTGCTGCTTTTTTTGTTAGTGATGACAGTAAATGAAGTGTCCTTTAATTCTGGGCTGTCGGTTGGACAAAAGAAGCAAATTTGAAGATGCCACAGCACAACAACTGATGAGATAACCGGTTAGTCGCAGCCCTAATCCCTGCATTTCTGCTCAGCTGTTGGAGGAACGCAGAGCAGCAGGTGCACACAATGCACTTTGTGTCACCACTTTGAAGTTGAGGCGGAACAAAAGTCAGGCTTTGTCAGGTAAGGACATGTCATCTCACTTTGTCACCCCCACGCCCCACCGAAATTAAGCCATCTCCATCTTGTTTAGTCAGCTTGATGTTGGAGCTGTATTTTTCACAACATCAGCATGTAGCGGGGGGAACCCAGGGGACTCGGGCTCCGTTTGTGTGCGTGTGTGTGTGTTTGTGTGAAAGAGAGACAGCGAGGCTTGTCTCCAGTCAGTTGGAGTTGCCGCTATGTGTGTCATCTCCTGAGTGCAACACCAGCTTGGCCCACTTCTGCCTGACCGACTAGACTCTGCCGCTCATCTGGGCTCTTCTCTCTTGTCTCTTTGTGTTTAATTTGTTCTCCCTCCACTCTCTTTCTCTCTTCCCCGTGTGGGGTCCACTTCTCACGTCTCCTCTCGACAGTCGGAGCAGAACAGCCGAGGCTCGCAAAAAGATGTAGAACGTCCCAGGTGACTCGGGGCAGAAGGGTTTTGGCTCGCAGCCAGAACCTACGATGAATCAGACAGGACCACCCAGCGCAGATTCACACTCGTACGGTTCATATCCACACGAGTGCACACACACACATCTAGGTCAAAGAGTGAAAGGGGAAGAAAGGGGGGACCTTTAGCCTACATCATGGCAGCTCTGTTTTCACAGGCTGCAGGGGCTCTGAGACATGTGCTAGACAATGCGGTCTCCCCTCTCATCTATAACTAAAACACCGCCACGGATGATACGTTACGCTTGACGTGTATAGGGATGGTTGTCAAACCTCTCAGACCTCGCGTGCTGTCAGTTGTTGATGCCTGAATCTCAGACAGAGTTTGTACTCCGTCTCATACCAAGAAACAAATACATGATTGCTCAATTTCTTTGTGTTTGTTGTTATTTAATTTTGTATTCATTTTGAATTTGGTGGAAACGCACAGCGCGACAGAAGAAGATAAAACACACAAAGAGATTAAACATACAATATGTTGTGTCAAAACAAAATGACATTTGCAGGAGAGCTGGGTGGAGGTGAGGAGAAGGTTGGGTGCAGAGTCGGACCCTCTGGAGGACTAAACATCCGGGAGTCGCAGATTCTGCTTCGTGGGGACAGCTCAGAGATTACTTTTGGACTTTTGGGATTAAATAGAGGATTTATCTTCACTCCCGTTTATTATATACTGATGGCAGCAGCAGAGATGATTGTCAGGGGTTTATGTTCTGTAATGTTGACCGTCGACTTGAGCCGGAAAGGAAAAAATGTACTTTGTTTCCTGAACAGCGAAAAGAAGAACAAAAGAAGAGAGAACTGTTTTCTGGTTAGTGCTTAGTTAAGTGATAGACCTGATTTCCGACACACACACACCATTGGTGCGTGCTGGTGCAAGTTGTGAACACACCATTGAGATAGAATCAACTGTAAAGTCTATTTTAGCAACTTGTCAGTTTCCTGTCTGTAAACACTTCCATATTTACGCATTCAGCAGCGAGGGAGCGGCATTATCATTCATTTGGAGTTGTGTTTGTGTCCACCAGGTGGGTGTTGGTTCAGTGTCCACGCCTCTCTAAGCTTAGTATTTGGATTCTACCTCCTCCTCCTGCTCCTCAGGGAACTATCTGGCTATTAAGCCGCTAAGGTCTCCACTATTTTCACAAGCTGGTCGCTAACTGTCTCTATCTGCTGTTTGGTGCTGAGCAGGCAGCGTAGGGTGGGTTTTGTAGAGCTCTTTTACTGAAATCAGCTGCCTGTTGCAGCTGGAGACGACACTGTGAGAGTGACACAAAACGGTAAAGTTGCATGCTGGATCGATAAAAGTGAAATTCGTAAAGCTGAAGGGAGCTGCAGGTTCGTCACTACAATTGACCTCTTTACATCACATTGACAATCTCGACATATTGGAAATATCGATCAGGACTTATTTAACAGTGTTGGAGACGGAAAATGTCACTGACAATTGATTCTAGGATTGCCTTACTTCCAATATGTCTTGCCTCACATTTAGTCAGAAAACTCTTTTTCGGCTTTCCCAAAGTTACAGCGATGACAGCTCAGTGAGAGGTGCGCTCGTCAAATCGGCTGTAAGAAGGGTTTGTTTAGATGTCTCGCTGAAGGGGAGCACTTGTCAATCATGTGTTGTACAGCAGAGCGGAGAGTGAAGCTGGTCCAGAGGAAATGCATGTGGATGTTTTGAATTTGTCGGTTTTGAAAGACGACATGTCAGGCTCTCACCGCCCAGATTTTGGGAATGATTGGTCAGGTTGGGTTCTCAACAAAAGTACGTCTGTAACACTGACTGATGAATTCTGTCAAGTAGTCAGTTGAATGCTTGATCTGAGACTTGATCTGACCATTTAGCTGACAGCTAATTCATTATTATGTCAATTTTAAACTCTTTCACTTCTTTTTTAAGTTGGTAAGTAAAGGACTAGTTCAACATTTTAGCAGATAGACTTTTTGCTTTCTTGGCAAAAATTGGATGAGAAGATTGATACGTCTCTCATCATATCTGTCACATTGAAGGCTACAGTCAGGTGTTAGCTTAGCTTAGCATACGGACTGGAAATTGAGGGACATTGAGGTAGACTGGCTTAGTCCAAAGGTAACAAAATCTTGCCTACGAGCACACTTTTTCCTGACTGGGAGCAGTGACTCTAGTCTTTATGCGAAGCTAACTTGTTAAGATAAACTTCACCTAACACTCTGCAAGAAAGCAAATAAAACTATGAACTGTTCCTTTAAGACAAATAAAATAAATAAAAATGGAAATGTTGCTTTTATAGCCAAATTTTGGGGTCTCATTCGAAAAAAATTCTACGGACTTGAGACTCGGAGGTGGTGTTAGCAGGCAGCTCACACTCCGCTCACACACATCACTGGGTAACTAGGAGACAGTGTCAGAATGATGGAGACGATGGACACATCATCATCATCCTTTGTGTGTGCACGCCTGTGTGTGTGTGTGTGTTCGTGCGTTGCCTCCGTCCAGGGCCTTTCTCCTGCACCCGTGGCCAAAAATGTCACTCCGGGCTGCCGTGGGCTCATTATGCCATTAGCTGCCTCAGGCCTCAGTCCATTTGCTGGGCAGGGAGTGTGACGGAGCCCTTTCACAGGGTCACCCCTCCTGCTGGAGGCCGGTCAGCTAAGAGGTGTGTGATGAGAGAGAGAGAGAGGGAGAGGGAGGGAGAGAGAGACAGAGCCTCCACCTCCAACTCAGAGAATGTATTTGACACTAACCATGATGTAGCACAGGATGTGAGCCGCGTTACGTAGCGTAATCACTCCATATATATATGATTTGCGCTGCTCCACGATGTCTGTTGTTACGCGTCTCTCAGACAATGTGCAGATCAAGAAAGATGGATTCATTGTTTGCTCTGCTGTGAAGCAGTTAAGTATAGCTTTTTAAGCGTCGCTCACCAAACCTCCTAAATCAAGTCTAATGAGGTATCCGTCTGTCATCCCAAGAACGTACACGCAGGCAGTCTCGGAGAGGTGATGTTCAGGCAGCGCTTCATATCGCGGCGCGCGAGGGGTTAATCCATCAGAAGCAAGTATAGCCCGAACTATATTCCCCAGGCCTTTCCCGCCCATCCATCGCCTGAAGAGGACGACCAGCTTATTTTCTCTGCATATTAAAAAACTGCCTTAAGAGGTGGCAGGCAGGGCCTCAGGAGGATGGGGATGGCAGGGGGAGAGAGAGAAGACAGAAACTGGAGGGAAGAGGAGGAGGAGGAGGAGGGGTTGGGGTCTTTTCTTTTTTCAAATAAATGATTAACTAAATACATCCCCCATTCCTGTCCATTTTGAAAGAAGGGCCGGCTTTGATCACCGGCGCCCCTTTGAAATGATCTGAGGAATGGGAGAGAGGCATGCGAGGGGAGGGGAGGGGAGGGGAGGGGCGGGTGGGGAAGTAAGAGAGACAGGGACAGGAAGCACCACACCTCCCTGCCTGTTGAGGGGGAGACATCACAGGTACGCGAGCAGAGAGAGGAGACAGAGTGGAGCAGAGGGAGAGGCGCGGGGCGGCGAAGGGGGAAGTTTTTTGCGCCGTTAAGCTTTTCGGGATGATAGCGAGGGCGGTGGGAGTTGTTGTGCGGCGGCGGGCTGTGCGGTAAAGTGAGCTGTTTGAAGGCCTCAGTGTGGATACGCCTGGGGATAGATTAGCTTCCCTTTAACCCCCAGAAATCAATGGGGCGGCAGATGTGTCTCTCCCACTCCAATGGCAAATTGGGCATCCCTTTCTTGTTGCGGGAGGGGTGAAGTACTGCTGGATGTAAATCCCATATCTTACAGGCGCCGCCATGCTTGGTGGCCCCTGTAAAGAGCATGTTGCCTCGGCTGAGGCAACATGCAACTCTGGAGCTCTCTCCTCTGCATATTCAAGTATTTATCCCGGTTTTCCTTTACATTCACAACAGTGACTAGTCGTGTTGAATCTTCAGATATATGCTGGAAGGTGGTGCAACAAATGCTTTATTTTTATTGTCATGGATTGAGCTGCTCGTTATTATCATGATTAATGGTTTAGTGTATAAAATGTCAAACTTGTGAACAATGCTCATCAGTTTCAAAGAGCCGGGAACTTTTTTCTTCAATTTACTATCATTAATGACAAAGAAAAGCAGCAAATACTCATATTTAAGAAGCTGTAAACTGTAATTGTTTGACAGTTCCGATTGAAAAATGACTGAATATCAAAATAAATGACAAAGTGATTCATCGACAAGAAAACACAACAGTACATTAGTGCCATTGTAGTTTAAAAAAGAAAATTACAGAGCAGTGGGAGGGCGGTAATGGTTAGACAAAAAAATGGTAAGATCCAAGATTAGAGTTGTAAATTTACAGTATTTTCTTTGACTTCTACCACTTTAATCTCAGAGAATATCCAAGTTTTCCAAGACTTATTAGTTTATCTTTTAAAAAATGTTGGACGCAAACAATAGTTCTCAGTTTTTGATCTGATTTTAAAAAATACTCATCTTGAACTTGAGTTCGTTTACATAAATCCATTCATTCCAATCTGATTTGGGGCGATTAGCTAAAGCTCAACCATACTCGACATTCGCTTCTCGGTTGTCGTACGCTAGCAGAGTGATTTCATAGTAAATCATGTAAGTTTGGGCTCCTAGCCGACAGAGATGTTTTTATATTTCCTAAAGATTATGGTTGCGGTTTGTTTGTTTCTTTCTCCTGAGCTCACCCGGGAGAGACACAGAGAGCTGCATCGGAGCTTGATGTGATAATATCATGTTATTATGCTGTTATTATGTCAGATTTATCTAATTATAGCTGTGTAAAATAGCCAGCAGCCACAGACAGAACAACACTGGCGTAACAAAACAAAAGTATCTACCGTTTTAAGGATTCAGGGATTGACTTTTATTACCTCATCTAGAGATATTTATTATTCCGTCAGCATCCGACCAAAACTCCTGCTCATCAGATGCACAGCAGGCGCCTCGCATCCGTGATACTTTGTGTTCTTGTTGTTTTTTTTTCCATGCCGGGGAAACTTGGGTACTTTACCAAAGTCACCTGATACTTTTAATTTTGCAGCATGTCGGTGATTCTGTCGGAGAATCGGCTTAGCACTTTGGTTCCCACGAGGCCGCTGGATCCTCACTTTCATTAAAGTTGTTTGGAGAGTCTCTCGGCTTCGGTGCCTCATAAAACAAACTGCTATGATGAAAATAACTTAAAAACCACACAACCTCGACGCGGCTCCCCCTGTTTTATTAGCGCGCGCACACAGCGGCAGACGCACACATACACAACAAAACGCTCTTGTGTTTGTTGAGGTTCTAATGAGTCCCAGTAGCAGCGGTTTGATTTTTTTCTCTTTTTTTTCTCTCCCCCTCCTAATTTGACATGCTTCACTTGGGCTGGGTCCCTCTCGCTTCGCAGACCTCAAATCCTCCATGCAGAGGCCTAATGAATCTTCTCCATGTACACAAACAAAGGACAAACAAAACAAGCCGGAAACGCTCGCTTCCTTGAGCTTCTAATTGTCCCAAACACGTCAATCAATCACTGCAGCCTGCTTGCATCCACTTTTCCCACTGACAAAAGAGTTATTAGTCGCCCATGAGAACGTATCGCTCCTCAGATTGCCGCGTATTGCTCTCATGTCTCGGGTTACGACTGGCAGAGCCTCCTTTCATTTCGCTCCGGCGGTGTGAGAACAGTCGTACTCTCTCGCTGCTTAGGAAGGTGACATGAAGAACAATGAGTCGGGGCCTCGGCGGTCTCGGAGGGCTCTCCATGTTGAGTCGCAGCAGTAATTGAATCGGGGGCTTTTGCTGCCCACAGAAGACGGTGTGAGTGAATTGTCTCAGATAGTTTATAGGGTAATAAAGTCCCTCCACACCAACACCTGCCAGCTGCGCTCAGCTTCCACCAAACCAGTCCATTTAATACCTCCCACCGTGCACCTGCAGCCCACCCGTAACGGTCAGCTCAATCACGGCATCAACACGGCCGAGAGGAGCCGTCTCTGTCTGTCTCCTGGACGCTTCGGAAAAGTTCTGATCGAGGTAATTAAAACGTTGACTCGATTAGCTCTGTGTTGTTGACCTTGTTTGCAGGTTATGCTGCCGTATCTCAGGCCAAGTGCCGTACCTGCAGCCGTTTTCTCTTATCTGATCTCCTCATCCGCCTGCCGTTGTAAATACTGAAAAGCTCCTTTCCCTGGGCTTCCTCTTCTCGTTTCAGCAGCTCCTTTTTTTAAAAAAAACAACTTCTGTCTCTGTTTGAAAGGAGTGGGTGAAGAGTAGGTGGACAAATGGATGCGGCGGCGGCGGCCCGATCGGAAGGTTTTGTCACAAAGAGTCTTTCATACATTACAGGCGGTGTTTTACTTAGGCCAGGTGTCGGCTGGGAGCCCTCAGCCCCGGTCTCTAATGTGCAAATATGAAAAATGCCTGCGATGAATAACGTTAATTACATCTCCGACAAAACCGCGCTCTTAAAACGCCATTATTGGGCGAGCATGCATCTTCCCCCCGCTTTTTAGCAGCCAGCTTTTTTCGGTTTATTATTAAGGAATTGTGCATTAACGGCAGTCAGCAGTTTTGGGGGCGCTGCAATCTCATTACATTTACAGGGGAAGGGATGGAGAGCAACAAAAAAAAAATTAATTGGAGGCATGCGACAGTTAGGACAGGAGCCTGGGCAAGGGCAGAATAAATCAGAGGTCAGTTTGACAGCTTTACGGCTCTGGAGAGAGAGAAGTGGTTAACTTTAATGGGAGGAGATAGAAATGTTGAGTTACTTTATTTTTCCCTCTTCCTCCCCGTGCCTCGCGCTCATCCCGATCCCCTTCCCCCTCGTCAGCTGAGGCGCACAGCCCCTCACCCCTGAACTATTTAGACTCGGCTTGATATATAGAGTTAATTCAGCCCCCTCCGCGCAATAATTCATGCGTTTCATGCATTTAATGTCGAGCAGACACAGCGCGGGGTGGAATTGTTAATTTTCTGCGCAGAGATTGCAGCCTTCCTCCCTCCCTCCCCTCCCTCCTGCACACACACACACACACACACCTCCGTCCTGCCTGTCACCTACTCTACACACTGCATCCTCCTCCACCTCCTCCTCCTCCTCCTCCTCGCCCTGCTCCACCTTCTTGTATTTTTTTTCCATTACTTTGCAAGTCAATTTGGCTAAAAGAGTGTCCACTCCCTGCAGTATATCCTGCGGCATCAGGTTTCGACTTGTCTTTAAAAAAAAAAGGAAAAGGGAAAAGCTTGGTTGTTACTACAGGAGCCAAATCTGCACACGAGGTCATCACCCCCCCCCCCCCAAACTGGACTCTCGCCCTTCTGGCCTTTCGATCAGGTCCTGCCCTCACCCCCCATCCCCAAGTTCACGAAGGTCACCCCCACAAGGGGCCAACCCCCCCCAACCTCCCCGGTGACTTGAGCCTTGTGCTATTATAATTGGGGGGAAACGCCAGCTAGTAAAGCAACCAGTGAAGTGGCTTCTGCGGGGGTAATGGGGCCCTGCTCTCCATGCACTTGATTTAATCCGGGCCGACCTCTGTGTGTGGTGAGTGGGGGTGGTGTGTGTGTGTGTGTGTGTGTGTGTGTGTGTGTGTGTGTGTGTTCTGGGATTGTTGGATGCTTGTGGGAGCAGATGGATGGGGTCACACCTCATAAGACATTATGAGTTCCTTTAGCATATCATACCACATAGTGTGCACAAAAATGACTTGTACGCAGGGGCCGCGCTGGTTATTTTCATTATTGATTGGTCTGTTCGTCATCGTCGGATGAATCGTTCCGTCTATAAGTGTTAAGTGTGTCCAACGCAAGTTTGCAGAGGTGAGAGTGATGCCTTCAACTTGCATGTTTTGTCCGTAGCAATTTAGATTAATCAGAACCAGAGATATCACCTTATTTATTCCACGTGTTCTTCTTCCTTTTCAAAACCTGGCACCTACATTACCCACAGTGCAACTCTGTGACATCCCTGGAGGCAATTGATCATATAACATGCAGCTTTACAGCCTTTTCCACATATTCAGCTGTAAATATTTCACTTTAATGTGTAAAAGTGAGTCTTACTTGGGTCAAAACTGTAGCAGCATCTGAGCTTGCCCATGTTGTGTTCAGTGTCCGTTGTCTTTTTCTGTGTTGGAAGCCCGTTGGTGTGTTTGTGTTGTGTGCGTTTGCAGTGCATTACCCCGAACTGCTGTCAAAACGATGATGCTTTCTTAATTGCTCGTGTTTTCTAAAGTCGCACTGTTTTTCTGCCCTTGTCACCGCACAATATTTATTCACTCCTGACGATACAGAACAAAAGAAAAGCAGCAGCTTCTCGCATCTGAGAAGCTGCAGCCGATGAATGTTTTGACATTTTTCCTACATATAAAAGACAGAAGCGATTAACCAAATAATGAAGCACTGTTTGACTCATTTGATTAAAGTGTCTGCCGAATGAAAACAAACTGTAGTTACAGATGTTTGGCTCTGACATTTTAATCAAGTTATCTCGAATTACAAGTGTAGCTCAAGCAGAAAGGTCTAATTAACCTCAGCGACTCTCTTCTTCTCTTTGTCTACATTTGTAACTTGGTGTTCAAAAGACATCCAGACTTTGCAAGCTCTGCATTTTTTTTGTTGTTTTTCTTCTTTTTTTTTTTTTTTTTCCGCATGCAGGTTCGAGCGGTGGCAGCGTTTTTGGTTTCTGCAGTGTTTCAGAGGCCTTGGCTCAGACCAGCCATCCAAAGATAAACAGTGAAAAGCATTTTCCCCCAGGCCTTATACACAACAAGTATGAAGCTGAAGCCGTCACCTCAACTCCAACATGGAAACTATCTCGAGCAGAACTTCTGTTAGGGTCTGGCAGAGTTGCAGAGCACATTGTTTTCATTTATTTATTTTATTTCAGCTGGCAAGGTAGAGGTGAGTTAAGTTTTTCTCTTTTTTTTTTCTCTTTCTTTTAGCAGTGGGAGAGAAGAGAGAAAAAAAAAAAAGGAGGTCACATTTGTTGGCAGTGCTGTGGGAGTGCGCTGATACGAGTGCGAGGGCTTTTGTGTCGGGAGACATTTTGTGGCAGGCAGGAGAGAAACCTAGTGCCGCGACAAGGGCCTTTTCTCTTCTTTTAAAAAGGCGTGGCGACCCCCGCGACCCCGCCGGGTTGAAATGGAGGCCACTGACGATTCTCGCGCCCTGATTGAGGGTCGAAAAAAGTTTGTGACGGCGATCACGAGTGGAGGATATCGGATTTTTTAGAAACCATACAAATCATATGGCGTACGTGAGAGGGGGGTGTCAGTCGCCGCCGCTCAGACAACACGACTGACCTAAACCTCCTGAGGCGGTCAGCGCGTCGTCAGCCTCTTTCGGCTACGTACCGTTCATTGAGCTGTTTCCGCACACATCTTTATGTACGCTGTTCACACACGACCGTGGACTTTTAATGCATTTAAATGGCCTATCTAGCGGAGCGCTGATATAATACAACACTTAGAGCGGCTCAAAGATAAAGCTGATGACATTATATTCATATTAATGGTTTTTATTGGCCTCCTTTGATGTTCAGATTGTTGATAAAATTGTGCTTTGATTGGTCTTTGAGAGCAGACACTAAAACTGTAACAGATGGCAGCCTGCGAAGATTACAGAGCTCCCGTTCAATACACCAGCGCTGAAACGATTAGCTTATTAACCGATTGATAACCAATTAATTTTCCGAAACTCATCAAGCTCAATGAGCGCTTTCTCAATGGTGAGGATTCACGGCTTCGTTTGATTTTTTTTTTTTTACGTTCTAATGTCTTTTTGACTGTTGTTCGGACGAAAACAAGTCCTTGGAAAACCTCACCTTGGGCTCCGGGAGCATGTGATTGCCATTTTTGGACACTGATGAAGTGATTAATTGGTCGGTCTGAGAAAATAATTGCCAAATTAACAAGTAATGAAAATCACCATTAGTCGCAGCCCCAGCGCATGTCAGTCGTGTAGGAGAAGTCAGGTGGAGAGCGTTTGACATACGGACGGGTGACAAATTAAAGGGAAAAACCTGAATAAATTAGCAGAGAACCTAAACAAATGCAGATGCTTGCGTACAGGACTACTGCATGATTCATTTAAGCAATTAACACCCTTTCATGCTCTGTGACGGTGGGTCCAGTTAACCCCCGATTTTGGATCGCGATGAAAAACATCCTGGTGTTTTTATCCTACGATTAAACGTTTCTTTCCAGACGGGGAGCGGCGTCTGAACGGTAAACGATCTAGCCTCCATCTGCATGGGGTCACCAACGGGTTTGATGTATGAAAATGATGTTAAATATACTCTGGCCAAATAGATTTTGGAGCTAGATGTTTAGACGGTCTCCTCTTTACCATCATCATCAATTGGAATATCTTTTGGAAGAATGGTGTTCAGAGACATGGACGGTTTACTGCAGGGAGCCCTGAAGCTCTTCTGGAGGCTCATGGTGGTGCAAAACTTTAAGATATGAATGACTATATGTACTATATATGGTTATATGGTGATATGGCTTAGAGTTGGGGCTGTCTTTGCCTGATTTTAAAGTTCTGATGATATCTGATATCCATATTACTGGTGATTATTTATAAAAAGTAGTCCAATAGTCATCCCAACAGTATTGCCACAATGTTGATATCGAGGTATTTGGGGATATTTCAGAATATCAAGATGCATATCCTACTGTATGGTTTCATAATATAGCCCCTCCAGCGCTACTAAAGGGATAATCAACTCTGATTTGTTTTTTTTTAAGGTGACGGAAACCTCAGGGAAAAATTTAGACAACATTGAGGGCCAAAAATCCACAGCTGGTATCAGTATTGATTCTGTGGAAAATCAGTATTAAAACGGTTTCGAAAAATGCTATATCTACATTTTAATATTATTTCAAACGCTACTTGGCGATAATCACAGATGAGCCGGATATTTTACACAATTTAATGACTGCGACCCACATTTCAATTGTAAATTGCTCTGGTTACATTTGAAAATACATTAAAACGGAGCTGGAACCTCTTCCATCATGCAACCGCTCAAATGTTGGAATGATTCATAAAACATAAACATAAACTGCTCCAGGGACGGATGAACAGCATATTTAAACACTTAAAGTGTGAAACACACATCTATGGGTTCAAAACGATCTTCATTTCTGCATAATTGTCGTTTCTCTTCAGCTGATAGTTGTCTTCCCCTGCATATGTCAACCGTCAACCTTCCCTCGGTTACATCATCCCATCATACAAAACCGCGTGTTTCTGAGCCCACAGACATTTAAAAAACACACAAAAAAACAACTGAAAAGATCCCAGTGTGAATTAGTTAATTTACACTGTGAATTAGAAAATGATCAGCGGGCAGCCCGTGACCGTATCATGGGTCATGTTTGGCCTGAGGGCCAATGGCGTCACCGCCACCCATGTGTATAAATATCATCTGAAAAGTTAGCTGCGTGCCTTGAGTAAAAAGTTGGACTGGCGGCATGTGGAGCTAATAATGTAAAAAAGTGATTTAAGTTTCGCACAGATGCCCCCAATTTGTTTCCCCCAGGTTCACAGAAGTGCAGCAACAGCAGAAACACAGCGACGGCGCAGAGATCGCATTTGTTTGAGAAAATTACCACGGCTGCATGCTTTATGATCTTCAGCGAGGAAAAAAAAAAAAAAGAAAAAAACGCTCACAAAGACTGAGAGAACAAAAATCTCGGCCCATTTGTTAAATACATATTAACGGCTTTCTTCCACTTCAGCGTTGAGGGGGGATGCAGGGACGCGCTCCATCTTTTGAGAGGATGCTCCCCCCCCCTCTGCTCTAATCAATTCAGGTAGGGCAGCATTATCAGTGGAGCTGCCACCAGAGCCGCGCCGCACAATAACTCAAGGAGGGCATTTGAGAAGTGTGTGAGTTTGATCCTGTGCCAGGGTGATGAATAGCTGTTTTTTCTCTTTTGTTGCCCATCAGCACTTTTATTCTGCAGTTAATCCGCCAGGCCCCACACTGTAATTTTTCACCTTGCCGTGTGTGATTGTGTGTGTTTCCCCCCTGCGTCTCGCTGTCGATGGCGGGGGGCTCTCGCGCATAAAAAAAACCACAAACACCTGCACCCGCCCCGCCTTTGCCCCGCGGGCTGATTTAAAGGTGCGTGTGTGCGCGCCGATAGGATTGACATCTCGTGAAAAGTTAGCGAGGGGTCTTTTACAACATGTCAGCAGGGACGCGCTTGGGTGGAGGCGCTTGTTACCGGGGTGTGTCAGGTGTTAAAAGGATTGTCGTGTTGTTGCAGATAATGCAGCGCAGCCGCTTGATTTACTACAGCGATGGAGGTGAGGCTTTCTGCTTGGACCTCCTCCTCCCGCACTGAGCTGAGCGATCTTTTTCTCTCCGTTTCTCCTTGTGTCCACGCAGAAATTGCAATTTTTCACACAGAAAATGATCTGCAAATAGTCTGCCGAACTCCGGCCTGATGTTTCAGGGAAGATGGGGGCGACATGATTATGCTCTAAAATGTGTTAACCACCGATTTTGCGCTGTTGAACCACGATGAAATGAAACTTTTACACTCGAAGAAGTCCTGTGCTGTGATTTCGTTGTGTGCCGACCGACAGAGAAGCAAAATTGTTCCAGTTTTTCAGGTGTTTTAGTGTGAAATTAATGAAACCTACCTATCGACCGACAGCGTTTTTCACACTTCACACACATTTTTCAGATTCGCTGGCTTTGTGCGAATGCAATCTCGGCGGCCACGTCCCCCCCCCCCCCCCGGGAAACATCTGGCAGCTTGTATCAGATCCTTTACAGCAGACGGGTTACAGCTCGACTGCACAAACAAATGCCTAACGAAGTGGAATGGCCTGAAATTCGGTCCCCACCTCTTCCTCTTCCTTCTCCTCCTCTTGTTCCTCAGACCAGCTCTCATTAGGGAGTTTGGGGGGTGGGGGGGGGGTTCCTCGTGGTCATATTTTAATACAAGCCTGAGCACTCTGAGCCCCTCCTCAGCCTCGCGCTCGCCACGTCTCCTCATGGCGGAGGGGCTAGCATTCCTCCAGAGAGCTGTTCTACATACGGCGGACAAGGAGCACAGCTTCGCGCAAAAGCCTGCTGAGACTCCACACCATTTATCTCTCAGCTGCAAGGTTGGGCCAGGACTAATTGACTGAGCTGAGTGTGCGAGTGTACATATGTGTGTCTGTGTGTGTGTATGTGTGTGTGTGTCAGTTCTAGTCCCTTGAAGCATGGCGCATTAGTAGAGCCTGAGATGATAGGATGTGGTAAAGAGAGAGTGAGAGAGAGGCCGGCCTGTGTTGCGAGCCCATCGGAGGGGGGCTCGGATAAAAAGCTCTCCTGTAAAGTCAGTTATTGCTCCGGCTCTCCCCGAATACGGCCAGTTAAACTGTGCTCGGGGAGCACAGACACATTTTGAAGGAAGGTTCTGGTTTCAATGTGGGTCTTTTTTTTTGTAGTCTCGGGCCATTATTTATCAGTTAGGTTACAGTTGTACTCATCAAACTGCTTATATCTGGAAACACGTGGACACAAGGGGTCAGAAGTGCAGGCCGGTTGTAAAAACAAAAACACTTTATTTTGTGGGGAGACCGAAAGTGCGTGCACCTGAAATGTTGGAGACAAAAATAGGAAAAAACTGTGACTAAGATGAGCACAGCGGACCCAGAGTTCAACCGAGATGATGATCTTGTGAACAGTAGGGACGGGAATCGAGGATGGTGACTGGTTCAAAGTTTTCATTGCAAAATATGCCGATATGTGACCATCGGGGCCTCCTTTTCCCACGTTATTTAAGGTGTCCCCGAACATCTGCCTGGTGTTCCTCTCCCGACGGCGCGCCTCTGATCGGATTTGTATGCCTCAGAGCTTATTAATTCCCTTTGTCAGCGATGGCACGTTTTTCTGACGGTCGCAGCATCAAAACAAGAAACTCACAACAAGCCAGGATTCATGGCCGAGGGGAAGAATTTGTCCGAGTTGGTAGGTGTGATTTCTGCACAGCGAGAAACCTACCTTCTCCTCTCTCCGTCCCCGAGTAGCAGAGCTGGTTCAGGGGCAGAGGCGTTCTTCAGCTGAATATTTCAGTCTAGTCTGCCTGAGTCATTGATCGTTTATTTGACTGAATTTTGTGATGGTTAGAATCTACTGCTCTGACCATGGCTCTGAAAACCTGAAGACTCCAAAGAGCCGGTTGAAACGAGTCAAATCCATCCCCACCGTTAAAAATTAACTAATCGTCTACTGTGTACAGTGATAACTGAAGCCAGCTGAGAAACGCTACACATCTTTTCTACCCGACATGGGCTTAGTTTCAAGGTAGTCCATGTATTTCACACTCTACGTGAGTAACAGTGCCTCACAGCTGAGCAGCATGTCCATCACAGAGGGTAAATATCCCACGTTATAGCATGTTCCGTCATTTCATCTCCTTTTAGACGAGTTTGACAAGAATAAATCGGGAATCGGTGAGGGAATTGTTAAAGAATTGGACCAATAAGCGGAATCAAAATGGCTTCGGTGTCAATAAAATCTTCCCTGACATTTACAGGAGACAGCCGACTTTATTTGAGCCGCGTAGTCATGTTCCCGGATCTCGGCACATCACTTGCTTGGACGTTACTGTCACCCCTCAGGACCGATCGCCAAAACTAGTAAAAATGAGTCAAGCTGAAATGATTATATTTAAGCGTTTGCTGCCCGTTTGAACCCCCGTTCCTCGTGTAGTGCAGCACGGACCTCGTGCTCTTTCTCTGTGTTCCTCTCACCACTCTGCTCTGGACTTTATCAACACATTGTTTAACTTGGCCTCCTCCCAATGTAAGCCCAAGTACAGCACGGAGTTGGCTGTCTCACCGTCCACAGGGAGTGGGCCGAGCAGTGTGTGTGTTGTGAGTGTGTGTGTGTGTGTGTGTTTGTGGGCACAGTTTTTTTTTTGGGAGGGGGGGAGTGAGTGGAAGCACCTCATTCTCCTGGACCAGGAAGCTTTGAATCATGCTGGCTCTTCCTGGAAGGACCCAGAGGGAGCCGGGCCGGGCCGGCTGGACCCCGGCAGGCTGTCTGAGCCGGAGCCTGGCCCCTCGCTGACACCAAGCTGGTGGCGAGCGCGGCTCTTACCTCACCCTCGCAGAAACAGGCCACGCCCTCCCTCTGCTCACCAGGTTGGCACGCTGCAGGCGTTTTCCTGTACTGGGAAGTGTTTTCAGCCTTGGCTGCGGCTGTGGCTCGCACTGATAACCTCAGCCTCTGGAACTTTGAAAACAAGAGTGTATTGATCGGCTGGAAATAGCACAAGGTGGGCTACAGTAGCTCCGATTTCAAGCGCTGCCCTGTTTGTGTATTCCGAGACTAAATTTTCATTACCGATGCCACTAGTTCAACAATTCTGCAGTTTTGAAGGCATTCACTTTGGCACGCTCGCCGCGCTAAATATAAGTGTGTCAAGCTGTCACCTGCCTACGCTGTCGCAGCCTTCGTTTAGTTCATGGAAATCACACTCTCTCCAGCCCGAGGTGCTGAGGATCCGGGCATGTAAGTTGATATTAATAGTAGAGCCGGGCTGGTGCTGCGGGGTGTCCACACCTTCCTGTTTTTTTCTTTTCTTCAGTTCGGCTTTTTGGTTTTGGCCCCGCGCTGACAGATTTACCTCTGGAGGAACTCCAGCAGCTGAAAGGGAAAAAAGGCCTCCATTGTTCACTTGGGGCTCTAGTGGAAAGAAAACAAGCTTTCTTTTTTTTTATATTGAAAATAACAAGGGAGTAATAATGGATTGCAATATCAATAGTATAAGCAACCTCGTCATCGAGACTTGTGTTTGTTATTTCTAAAGGGGATGGAGGTGTTTTTCCAGTAAAGTGTGCCTCTTTGGGTTAAAGTGGAAAGTCTCTGCGAGCCTTTGAGGAGGTTCTCGTTCCCGAGTCTCTGAAGAGGCTCCGGCGTTTGATAGGAATCAGCTGTAAGCGGGATGGATATTGCTGTGCGTTTTTTTTTTCCCCGCTGCACTCTGTCAGATAACTTTAACAGTTGTCTCTCCTCACAATTTCCCTGTCAGACTCCGCTGGGAAATTAAGTCAGGAGAAGTAACTGCTCAAGTTATCCAACTCTATCTTAAAGCGAGTGCTTCGTGTTTTCAGAGGGGCGGCGAGGATTTACCACAGGACTCACGGCGAGACGTCGCACGGAAACTCGGAAGAGGTTGTAGCTTCGGCTGGAAGATAAATACCGACTTCAGAGCTGCGGCGCATTCGACGACTCATTGAAAGATTTCATCTAAAGCTTTCCTGAATGAGATATAATTTGACGGCTTACTAAAAATAACCAGTCGGATAATCTTAATCTTTCTGTCCATCCAGCACAGATAAAAATATCCCGCCTCTGACTGAATGTGAACCAAAAAAAACCCCTCAACATTTCATCAGTCAGCACAACGAGGCAAAGCTCCGTGTCTCCCAAAAGATGATGCACTGTCCAAATATTTCACTCCATCTGACGACTGATAAAAATCCCCATGGTTTCAGTGCGCGCTCTGTATTTTCACCACACGCTGAGAACGTGGTTACATTGTCGTACAGTAGGATTTATGGTTACATAATACAATTCAAACAAATCAAAATCACCATTTCCGTCTAACCCTGCGTCGCTTTAATCCTCAGAGCTTTAAACTGTGAGTCATGTTATTTTACCGTTATGTTAAAAACAACAACGCAGCAGCTGTTGAAGATTTCTCATCATAATTACCAGACGAATGTTGAAATCAACTCAGACGCTACAAAGTGGCTCAGAGCGCGTACCTGTGCCAAGCCTGAACAATCCTCGACATTTGTTTTTTATCATACAGATTTACACGAGTCTAGTCTGGATCGACGTGTTGATAAAACAATCGTGGGATACGTTTTCCAGATTCATTCATTGTTTTACATAAAGAGGCGATGATATTTCAGCAAAACATTGGCCCTGTTGACTGCGATCAGCCTCTTGGCAACAGCAGAGTTTGGTGATGTCACGTAGGATCAAGGACGTTGTTGTGTTCGTTGAGAAACAACCACCATTGCTGATACAAATCTATCAGACGTGACTCGGGCAGAAATGTTCATGGACAAGGTGATGTTTTGCTGACTCTGACGAATCATGGAAGTTACAGCGACAGACGACCAAATAAAACCTTGAATAAGTACTGGATTCATTTAGGCTTTAACATTGTTGAAAACATTCGGGATAATTCAAGTACACAAGTTCTAGCTGTTTCCAGACATGCTGAATACGAAAAATGTCACATTTTGTATCTTTTAGAGGTTATTTCATAAATGTGTGGGATTGAATTTGTGCTCTTTCAAGGATGTGTAATCAGAAACAGAATCAGAATTCCTTTATTAGTCCTGCAAACAGGGAAATCTGTGCGTCGCAGCAGCCAAAGGACATTAATATTATAATAAACAATATGATAAAAAGGTAAGAAATAGAAATAGACTTGTAAATACATAATATGTGGGCTGTAATGGAGGGCTGAATTACTTAAAAACTGGTATTTCTTATAGTGGAAATGTATTTGTTTTCCATGCAAAAAGGGGTTAAATATAACAATAACAAAACAAACACAAACAAAAAAACATTGGCATCAGCTGTCAGCCAAACTGTTATTTTAAACATTGTTATTGGCCCAGAAATTCACAATCAGTGCGTCCATAGTTTCAATCAAGTAAGCGCTGTGGCTCATGAGAAATTGGAAATAAAATCATATGAATACGCACCAAAACATATCTGCAGTTGGTTCGTCTTTGGCCAAAACCTTACACCAGTGTTTTCTGTCCTGTCACCGGTGGTTCCCTGCTGCAACACACCTGATTCAAATGATCAGCTCGTCATCGAGCTCTGCTGCAGACTGGGAAACGGGTAGCAGGGTAAAAACAGGGTTGAAAAACACTTGCACCAATTTTAATCTAACTCTCTTACCTTTTTGACATGGTGCTGAAAACAGAACCTCCTTTCTTATCATAAGAAAAAAATATATAAGTGTATATAAAAGTGGCAAGTATGTGGCTAATACTGTGAGTCAGAGTGTTAACTTTGAATGACCCTGTCTGAAACTCAACAAAAGATAATGCTTGCTCGGCGTCCTCTTCTTCCTTCTCGTCTGTGTTGCCTTGCAGCGATCCGGCTTGCCAATCACAACTTACTCCTGAGCAAGTAGTAATCTGCGATGGTCGAACTCTTGACCTGCAGTTTGCGCTGCACTCCGGCTGCGGAGGGTCACTCCGGTTTAATAAGTCAAAAAAAAAAAGCCTTAAATGTCTCACCAGCAGCAGAAACAGTTGTGAAATCTCCTCCTAATATCTTTCAGCATTGATGTATCTCGTTCCCTGAGGATATGGTTTTTCTGATGTGGACTGAAAACATGTTGAGTATGGATTTTCCGGATTTTATCCGTCACTTAAATGTTTCATTGAGAAAATGTACGCCTCCATTAAACTATTCCCGGCAGTTTTTTGGGGGGAGTTAACTGACACATGTAGAAGTGTATTGCTGTTAGATGTCTCCCTCTAAATGTCAGAACCTGCACTGTGAAGCTTCAGAACAAGAGTCCTCCCCCCCTCCCCTCTTCCCCTCCTCCCCTTCAGCAGTGAGCCCGCGGCTTCGCTAGCACTTCATCACATCCTTAGAAAGTAGAGTCTTAGTGGAGCAGACCCGAAGGCTTAATGTCAGCAAATTAATTATGGATTCACCCAATTAGTTCACAAACTACACTGTGTTCGAGGGAAAATGATCATTCCCCCAAATGACTTGTCTCTTCAGTCTTTTCCCCAGTGTGCATTGTGCCTCTCTCAGAACTGTGTGTACAGTACGCGTGTGTGTGCGCGCCCGCCTCCGCGTGTGAAGCGACACACAGCAGGCAGGTAGCCTGACCTTTTTAATTATTCAATCCTTCTCACTCATCCACTGACGCTGCCTCAGCCAGCTCCGTCTCCAGTTTTTTTTTTTTAGCGATCTCCCTCCTGTCCAAACATATTTCCGTCTGTCTTTTAAACAAAAGGAAACAGATTCTCTGCTTTCTCTTAACGCTCCCTCCAAAATCACACTGATCCGCGTCAACACATGAAGTGATACTGTAACTGTAATGACTGTTTTGACTGTGCGAGAGAGAGAGAGAGAGATCGCCTCCGATCTGTCGCTCCCCCACAAGAGTCGAAATAAAGTAAGTAATCACTGCTTTTCTAATGAGAATCTGTCAGGGGCGGTGCTCGTATCTGTTTACCAAACCAAATTATTTTCTTACTTCGACAAAGTCAATTAATCACACCCGAGACAATTCTGTTAGTGTTTGCCTCTCAATAGGAAGATGGATTGCGGCGAAGGCGGTGTCATCATTAAATTTCATCGCATAACAAGGAGATGCTGTTGCAAATTAATTCAATTTGACTTTTGGTTTTTCACATTCACTCGAGACTAAAGTCATAATGTCGGGTGGAGACTGAGACTAGGACTGCTAATTAGAATTTCCATCGATGATTAATCCACGGGTTGCTTTTCTGATCGATAGAGGGATTGTTAAGTCAGTGAAACATAAAAAAATATGACATCAAATGCCATAACAATAAAAAGATATTAGAAAAGCAGCAAATCCTCATAATTGAGACAGCGTTACAAATGAATGGTTCATGTATCCTAGAAAGTGTTTTTAAAGGTGCAGTATGTAAGATTTGACCACCTTTCGCTAGCCTAGCCATTAGCGACTTAGCTCAGCTAGCCATGCGACTGGCAGTCTGGACGGGGAGTTCAGAGAACCAGGGAAGTGTTGGCGTTGAGGCCAGCAGCACTGGAGTTTGAGATCGAGACGGGTCTGGTTAGCTGGTTAGCATGCTAACTTCAGCTTCTTTGCAAGACAACACACCATATTGTCGGAAATGTTATTACAATTATAGTCAGCTTTTGAATGTTTTCAACAAATAATCTTACATATTGCACCTTTAATTAGACAACAGAAAGTGAATTAGTTGATGAGTTAACGTTTTGGGGAATGACCTCTTCCTAACTAGCAAATGGTGTTAAACTTCGGGAAGATGCTTGTTGGAGCTGGATAAGAAGATGCACAACTCTGTCATGTCCGTACAATCAATACTGAAGCTACAACCAGGAGACGGTTAGCCTGGCCTAGCATGAAAACTGGAAGCAGCAAGAATCATGCACAACACCAAAAAAAATGCGATAATGTCTTTTAGTCTTTATGCTAAGCTAAAGCTAAGCTGTCCATATCCTGCTGGCTTCATATCCAATGGACAGATATGAGAGTGGTTTCAATCATCTCATCTAGCTCTTGGCAAAAAAAAGCGAATAAGCGTTTTTCCCCTAAATTGTCAAACTGTTCCTTAAACGATTAATACATCAGCAATTTGGTGATGGTCAGCTTTCTGCCACTTATCGTTTCAGTGCCAACTCAAACCACCTCTTTGTGTGTATTCGTCTCCATCTTTTGTGCAGTATCACACTTCCCTTCCCCCCACCTCTGCAGACAGTGCTCGGGACAGTGATCTCTGTGTGTCGCTGACATTGAGCAGAGTTTGTGGACTGTGATTGTGCTCACAGCGGAGCCGTCCTTGGGAGACAGAGCCGGCCGTCACAGATATGGATTCCTACATTTAACGTCTCGGCCTCTCACGCGCAAATGTTTCTCTTTCAATGAGCTGTGGCCCCCGCAGGCAGGGAGTTTTATCGATCATCTGACTTTTAATGCCTCTTAAATATTAAGATTCATGTATATGACCTTTGTGTTAGGATTGAGAGCGCAAAATCCCTAGCTAAATACCCTCGCAGGCCCGGCTGGCTGCACTGCTGGCTTTGTTTCAGCTTTTTCTTTTGAACCATGGGCAAAGTGTGCCCAGTTTCTTTTTCTTCCATAAGAGCATTGGGGGTCATGCTTGGCTTTTATTTAAGGGAGAGATGGAGGGAGTTTTTTTTCTCCTCATTCTTGGGACCACTCTGCTTGTCGCCGGCTCAGGAAATGAGTGCAGCAGAAAATGAGAGGAAGAGAAAAGGGGTGTAAGAATTGAGGAAGGTTTGGCCTCTGTGTTGGTCTTGTTATCCGAGCTGTGAGCGTTTTTTTTTTTTTCCTCCACTTCCCTCCCTCTCTGTCACTCTCACTCTTTATGTCACACACACACACACACACACACACACACACACACACACACACACACACACAGAGTGTGGAGAGCGCTGGAAGAAAGCCCGGTGATTGATGACTCTGTGTGAGAGACCTCAGAGGCAGCAGCACTACAGAGAGATGGACAGATGAAAAGGAAGGAGGAGGGTAGGAGAAAACTACTGAGATGAATCAAGTAACCGGGGTGAGGCCTTCCAGCAGCCCCGTTAACATACTGGAGCCAGAGTGCCGCCTTGTTGGAAAGACACCCTGGAAGTGACCCGTTCTGTGCGACTTCCTCACATCAAAAGTCGCTCTCTCGGACTATAGAAAACTCTGTAGATAAAGAGATTACTTTTAAAAAGAAGATTTGCTTTTTTTTTTGAATCAACACACCAAAGTTTCATGTTTCTCTCCAAACACCAACAAGTATTTTACATCTTGTGAGGCTGAAACGTATTATTATCCTCATAATTGAGAACAGTTATTTCCTTGTTTAATCCATTGGTCCTTGGGTCCATAAAACATTCCGAAAATACTGAAAAAAGGCCTTGTGATGTCATCAAAGGTCTTGTTTTGTTCAACTAACTCTCCATTTGATGATCTGGAACCATCAAATTGGTGGCTTTTTTTTATCGATTGCCTAATTGATGAATGAACTTACTCTTGCAGGCCTAAAATTGTGAACCGTTTACAGTCACGTTTGTTAGCGTGCGGTTTTCTATTTCGCTTCTCGTTTAGCAGGCACGCTGTTGCGTCTCTTTGCGCTTGATCGCCCCCTACTGTGCCGCCAGGACTGTACATCAACACCGCTCCATTGCTAAAGTAGTGCCTTTAAGGTCGAAATGGTTAAAAACATTTGCAGTCTAATAAGATATTTTGTCTTGATTACACAGTCGCGCTGCCATTGTTGGACTGCACACAGAGCCGTTTCTCGCAGCGCGACTGTAAATGTCAGGATTTCCGTGCACATTAAGTGCTTCTTATCTAAACATGCTGTTATGATCTCCGACGAGAGAAACACAGCGCTGAAAAGACAAACGTGTTATCGGAGGACGATTTCAAACTGCATTTCTGACTTGCTCAAGATATACAAGCCTCGACGACGGCCCAATTTAAACATTTGTCTCAGAACATAAGTTCTTATCTAGATGTCTAAAGTGGGTCTTACACTAGTTGTATGCAGGTTGAGAGAATGTCTGTTGTCTCTTAGATATGAGCTAAGTCTCAGAGGTAGATGTTATATACTGCTCCGGGTACCTCGCAGTGTGATGGTCTAACATGTGTTGATGTGTCCTGATAGTGTCACATTTCACAACCACCCACACCAGCCCCTGAGCTTTAGACTTGGACCTCTGATGAGAGGGGGGGCACTCACATCCACCACCACCCTGATTCTTGGCAGAGGACGGCAGAGGCAGTCGTTTCTTTGTTGAACTCTTTACCTTCTTGTTTTCCTTCCTTTTTCTCTCCTCTACGTTCTGACTACAAAGGACTGATGAAGACTTCATGTCATGACTTCGCCCTGATGCTTTCTGGCAGAAAGAGATGTTTTCAGCACTTTTTTTTTTTTTGAAAGGAGAGGCGCTTCTGGCTCCCGTCCTGGATGATGTGGAATTTGAGTTTCGTGGTGCAACATTTAATCCTCGCTGTGTTGCAGTGAGTTTAACATGATGCTGATCCGTGCTTTGCTCTTAACGTTCTGCCTGTGAAAACGCGCAGACGTAGGGATGCATTTACAAGTGTTTGCAAGTGTGATTACAATCCAAATCCTGGTTGAAATGAGTCCACCTGGCTGAAATATACGTCTTTGCGTTAGAAGTTGTGTTCTTGAGAGTTGTGAGCTGCTCAGAGGAGGGAACGTAATGAATTTCCACTGTATTAGTACGGAGGTGTAAGTGGGTTAGTGTGCTCCCCTCTGAGTAGATTTTAACCACCCTCTATTGGCCTGAATGTGTCATTACACACCAGTCTGTCAACCTTCAGGTGCAGCACATCGTCTCAGGAGCTTTTCAGATGATGAATCACCTCCTCACAACTTCTCTCACCTCCTTTCAAATTTCTGAGAGATCAACTTTTGTCAAACAGGTATTTCTCTCCGCCCGCTTTGTTTCTGAATGGCCGTAAGGGCCCGAAAAAGAAAAAAAGGAGGTAAAAGTAGATTGCTATTTGTCTGAGTACCTCCAATGTCACGCGATCAATAAGGAATGTGACGAGTCAGACGGAGCCTCAGATGAGTGTTTGTCAGTGAAAGGAAAACACACTTCAAACGGGAGAAAAGTGGGGCTTTTAGAGCACGGAAGCTTTGTCACTTTTTTAGAGCAAATGGGGCACTTTGTCACCAACAGTATCTGAGTAAGTGTGTGTCTCAAGAATGTGTGTGTGATTCACTGATTTTCTGTGTATCTATCGCCCGCAGCTTCCCCGGGCTCTTTGTGAGCGAGAGGCTGAGTGACTTTGTAGTCAAGGATTCTTTAATGCCTTCCCGTGTCACAGGTTTTTTTTTTTTCTTTTTGTACATCAATAATGTGTGTATGCGTGGCTTGTGTGTGTGTGTGTTTAACCAGGTTTTTTTTTTTTTGTCTTTCTCGCAGGTGTATGTGCCGAGGCGGTATGCCCCGGGGAATAGTGCTGACAGTGCACTAGGAGTCTGAACCTTGTCAGTATTCGTGGCTGAGGAGGAGAGGGGTACCCTGCCGAGCCGAGCCGTGCCGTCCTGTGCCGTGCTGTGTTTGACGCAATGTCCCTGACTGACAAACACAAAGTGAAGAGGCAGCGGCTGGACCGGATCTGTGAAGGTAAAGGTACTAAAAGTAGCACTCGTCCGCACTTGTCCCCTCTGTTTTTTTGTTGTTTTTTTTACCGCCAAACACTGAAGTTCCAGTCGCTTTTTTCTGTACGAACACGAGTTGATAACATTAAATTGACAATCACGATTCTGGATTTCACACTCCATTGGACCTGCTCTGGGTGTGTGATATTGATGCTTTGTGTTTGGAGCTCCAGTGCGTCAAATCAAGCGCTCTCTCCACTGCTAAATTATCTGATAAACTGTAGGATTATTATTATTATGAATAGGAGCAGGGATTGTAGTTGTTGATGTTTCTATGCCTGTTTAAATGTCCAAATGGATTCAATCTATTTTGTTTTCCCAGAGATGGAGAAATAATTCAGTAAATATTAATGGTGTCAGAAATAAGCCGAACTGTTTTGTTTATCGTTTGAGCATTAATCCAATAAGCACCGTCTTTGTTTTGTTTGAACATTTTCAGATCTCTGTTGTACGTAACTATTGTATCAACAGCCTTTCAGTGACTGTTTTAATAAGTGTTTTATGTTAATGTGAAGCAGGTCGTTAACCACAACTAAGGAAAGTTCCTAGCAGCTAATTGCCCTGACGTTCTAACTCGGCGTAATCTCGACTAGTGAAAAAGTGAGAAACAAAACATGACAACAAACACACTAAATAAAACTTTACAAATAACATTTATCATAAACAATAATCAATGTAGACATAATCTTCAGGAAATGTGCCTGTGTATTGATATTGTTAACATTAGTAACAGATACTATATGTAATTTAAAGGTGCAGTATGTAAGAACTGACCACCTGTCCAATTCATACTCAAAACAAATAGCAGGCAACGTTTCATCAGAGTAACTGCTAACTGCTGCTGACTGTAGCCTCTAGTCAGCTTAGTCAGAAGTGCAGCTAGCGGTCCGGACCGGGAGGCTCATAGCACCGGCCTGTTCTGTTGGTGTTTGGACCAGGATGGAGTGGGGCTAGCTAGTTAGCATGCTAATGTGAAAACTGCTTTTTCTTTACATTCTGTTAATAATTTTAGTCAATTAAAAAAAAATAAAATATTAATAAAATTCTCACATACTGCATCTTTAAATGTGTATATTAATAAAATATTATTTATAAGTTTCACTTCCTGGTATTTCTGGTGCCGACTAATGAGGGTAGCAACGTTTAAAGGTTTAATAAATACATTATTATACCAGCAAGCGTCAAACCAAAGCATCAGCATTGTACAACCTGGAAAATGAGACTCAACAGTTAACTACTTTTCTCCAGTAACACTTAAATCGACCAATCTCGCTAGTTTTAACCGAGGGCACCTACGGTGTCTTATGACCTGCAAATCAACTCCTGCTTGTGTTATTTTGCAAAAAAAAAAAAATCCCTTTGCTTTATTTTCTTTCCCTCACTGACACTGTTTCCACAGCTATACAGTACATCTCCTAGCCAAGCATCCTCATTGTTGTTAGCATAACCCTGAGACCTATCGGTGATCAATGCCCATTGATTGCTATAATTTTCTCCTGGCACACAGCACATGTCAGCTACCGCAGTAACCAGTGTATAAAGCGTTGACCTCAGCAGCAAACAGGCGTCTGGCAGATGTAAATGAGATTAGCTCTTTACTCTGGCCGATCTGTGCTCCGCTGTTTGTTTGTGTAGGAGTGTCTGTTTATGTGACTTATGGTTCTAGAGAATCTCTAAACATATGAACTCAAGTTAGATTACCGCGGGGGATTGAATGGTTTTCTATCCTGTCACGGCTGTTTGGAAGCAGCCAATTTTACACCATGAACCGCGGTGATTATTAGGCTTTAGGTTGTGGATTAGAGAGCGGTGGTGTTGCATTGAGGGGCCTGAACACGGAATAGGAGCCCCCTGCCGTGCGCATAGCTACAAAGTCGACCCAGGCAACGAGCAATATGAGCCTTTGTGTGGGTGTATAAACTGTGTCTGAAGCCTGGTGGATGTGCATTTTTAAACCCACTTGTTTGACTTCGCCCAGCGCGCGTGTGTGTGTGCGTCCATGCACATGTGTTTGCGTTGTGTGTGTGTGTGTGTGTGTGTGTGTCTGTCAGACTGTGTCCTGAGGTAAAATCATCTCCTCTCTGCTGTCTGGGTCCCCGAGAGGCTTGTTAAGCTGCTGGGCCCTCCTGGAGCCAGCGCAGGGAGAAGCAGACATGACTGCAGTGCTGGAAAATGAAGCTAGACGCACCATTACCCCCAGTGCCAGCATATTTGTTTTGCAGCATGATGTAAGCACCTCGGCGTCGCGCACATGAAATGAAGGACATACGCCGCGTATCCTGTTAAAGACCGTCGTTCAGCCGGAGAATCCTGTTTTTTTTTTTTTTTTTGGTCGCTGCCACTGTCGTAGAAAAGCGATTAGGTTGAATTTTTCATGCAAAGTAGAAGCTTGGAAATGCATTAGGAGAATACATTACAGTACAATGTCAATGTCAGTCAAAAAAAAAAAAAAAAAAAACCCACGTAGCACTTCATTACTCTTAAAGGAGATCAAGCAGGAGCCAGATTTTTGAAGAGTCCTTCCTCAGCATCTTTTTTTTTTTTAACCTTCATTTTATTTATTCAGTTAACTTTTCAATGATGTCTTCTACAAATTTAATCTGCCTACATGGTTGTAAAAAATATGACTTCAGATCTTTGTCTGCACTAATTCAGACGTAGAATACTAAATCCATTATATTTAGATTTAGATAACTCATGTTTTCCAGAGAGACAGTCAAATAGAACGAATTTCCAACCTTTAAATCAGCCCAACGGGAAGAATGTGTGTAATGAAAAACAGGTTTTTAGACCCCTGAAATTCCCAGTAACTCCAAGGAAATGTGTGCAGGATCAGGGTTGGATAAGAAGACACCAATCTCATGTCTGTACGGTAAACACGCAGCTACCACGGGCAGCTGGTTAGCTTAGCTTAGCACAAAGACTGGAGTGCTAAGCCTGGCTCTGTCCAAGGCCCTTTAAAGCTCAGCCAGGATCGATTGTCATAAAGTTACTGGTCCCGCCAAGAAATACTTCATTACATAACCCCCTTGTAAAATGCTGAATTGTCGTTTTAACACTTTTATGCAGATTAAATAAACAAGATGCATCATGCTAATTAGGAAGCTTAGAAAGTGCTTCAGAGGCACATTTTGTTACCTTTAGACAAAGCCAAGCTAGTGTGACTCACTAATTGTTGACTGCGGTTATAAGCCTGCAATCGGCAGATCATTTCAGTCAGATTATGCTTCATTTCCACTATCTGTGTGTTGCTGCTTTTCCAAAAAATATTGTCCCACTCATTCCTATGAGCAGTGGCACATGATGCCAAAAATGTGAAACTTCCAAGGTATAGAAAATAACCGGATCTTCTGCGCTGTGCGGCCCAGAGAGCGTGGGCACTAGAGACTTCTGCTGACCAAGCTGGCTAACTTCCGGTCCAGCTCCCGGCTAACTTGAACAGAGATTGAATGAATGATTTCGTCTTGGGGCATGTGAATGGCTCAAATGATGACAGTCAAACGAGGCTGTGAGGCTTAAAAACATTTATCCACTCTTACAGCTGCCTCTTTTACAGTGTAAGTTTATGGGAAAACGTCTTTTTGTGCGTCAGTGCGTCATGTGACATGCTTTCAGAGCCTTGCGCTCTTCCTGGGGGCTTGAAAACTACAACAGCCTCTAAGCTAGCAGCCTACACATAGTTAACTGAATGCTAACTTGATCGCTAACGGTACAAACATTAACACGTTACCTTTTCTTTTGCAGAGATTTAGCCATTTTTATGCTAGGGCTCGTCTCCCCGAAAGCAAAACAAGTCCTCCTTACACTGTTTTGTCGGGGCACTGTCGTGCTAACTGTTTTCCCCTGTTACCAGTTGTTATGCTAAGCTAAGTAAGCTAGCTACTGGCACAAACTTTAGCATTTACACCACAGGAATGTGAGTGGTATCAATCTACTCAGCAAATTCTTGGCCAGAAAACAAACAAGCCTTTTTCCTTTTTAAATGATTCATTTAATCAGTTTATGATTACAAATTAGTTCATTACACAGCAGAATGTTGTATAACAATAACTTTTCTCAGATTATGTCACAGAATAGGAAAGCTGTTGAAAGTCGATAAATGACAGTATTGAATAAACCCTGAAGGCGTAGCCGTAAAAACATTCATATTTCACATCACAGGTGGGCCGTTCATTGGTGGAAATCCTTCGTGATTAGAGTTGCGGTCCACATCCAGCTGTTGCGTGCGTGTGAATCAGACAGCTGAGGTAGTTAGTCATTCCTGAGGGAACAACAGTTACTCTGCTCTGCCGGGCACGAGCTCAAAGCCCACAGGAGACGCACAGAGAGACGGTAACAGGTGTTGCTGTGATGCATGCGGAGCTAGCTCGCGGTGAGCGTACTACCTGCCGACGTTCCTCCTCACACACACACACACACACCAACACGTACACGCTCATCCAAACACACACACACAAACACATACTAGCTCTCCAGATGGCCATCATACAGGATCAGTGAATCAGTCCTCTGGCGGCCATTGTGAGGGCGTAAAGAAAAAAAAACAGCTTGTGATTTGTGATTTGTTCATGAGCCAATGACCAGGCAAAGTTGTCCCGCCGATTGCATGTCGCGGCGTGATAAGGCTGCCATGGCAATTGTCTCCACGCGAGGAGAAAAACACACATGAAGCGAGGGCTCTGCTTTTTTGTTTCGCACACAGGTAAAAAAAAAAAAAATATCCTCACAGGGCTTATTTGGCTGCCGTCGGTACCAAGTCATCTTAATCCAGGTTCACACTTCAACCGGGGCCACAGTTGGCAAACAGATACAGACCAGATGAAGCCGTGATTCGTGCTGTCTCTCCTCAATCTCTTTCAAGGGAAAGTCTGGAGCGTTTTCTTTCAAAAAAACGTCTGCTGAGACCATACTCTCTCTGCACTGTCCAACAGAGCCTTTGCCTTTGTTTCTATTGTTTACCCGACAACTAAAAAAAAAAAAAACAACCCTCATCATCCAACACAGTTTCCAATGCCGTGCGAGGTGTAAAATGTATTTTTTTTCTTAATGTTATATTGCCCTAGTCGTTCATTCTGGCTGTTATACATTGGCATTTATGGCAGTGGGATCAGAAAAGCAGTATCTAAGGAAACCCGGTGGGTAGATGACAAGGCTGATTAAACCATTAAAGTCCTTGATACGTATTTAGCATAATCTGGCCTGTCTGCAAATAAGGTGGCAGGGAGCTGGTTGCGACTGTTTTCATCAAAAGCTGCTAGTTAGCTCAATCAAAGCAGCTGCTGGTAAGCATCAGCTTTAATTCAGCGTTATGAGGAATAGAGACGAGCGTTCTCTCTCTCTCGCTCTCTTTCTCTTTCTCTCTCGCTCGTTCTCTCTCAGGGGTGAAGAGATTCATTCCTGTCATCTGAAGAGATGAGGAGTGATCTGCCGTGGCCCATGTTCCTCCCAGCCTCAGGTCCTTTCATGTTCTCAGCTTAATTTGAGCTGAACCAATGTTTATCGTTCTGCAGCAACTGGGCCGAGTGGCTGGGAGGGAGGACGCTCCTTTTTCCTGATCTCTCTCTCTCGCTCTCCCCTTTTTTTTTTTGCTTTCGCCGTTGCTAAGATTGTTGTTTTGCTTGTAGACTGCAATGCCGTTTCCCCTCTGGGTTAGATTAGAGCCACTCTAATCTAGTCAGATAATGTTTTAATCAACATCTGCATTTTATTCATGTTGTGTTACATGATGGCACTTTATGGTTGCATAATTAGGAATATAATTTATCCACATTAGCCGCCGAGCAAAACACAAAAACACTTCAGTTGCCAATTGTTCTTTCCAGTGATTATTCGCTGATAACCAGCGTTTATGTTAATTTATGTCGTGTAAACTTTCAACTGAGTTATAGCAGCGCAGGATAAACAGTCTAATCTCATACTAATTGATTAATTGACTGTAAATCTAAACATTTGACAAACTGTTAGGCTTTTCCTTTCAAGCTTAAGATTACTTGGTCAGAAATGAGAGAAAACGAGGACCTTTCAACATAGATCTGGAAAACATTTGTAGTACTTGAGTCCGATGACTTTATGCTTCGTGGTCTTTTATTTGCCAGGTTGTTCTTTGATGGAGCTCGTTTCATATACAGTCCTGCCTGTCTCTGCTCGTCGTAGGGTTTGTTTGTTTTTGTATCTTGCACAAGTGAGCGGTGGATTGATGCTCGTGTGAAAATAAGGGCTGTGTATCAATCATCAAATTCTTTTCGAGTACCGACTGCAATTAGGTCAAAGGTGACGAACCTTTTTTTTCCGATTTGGAAAAAAAATATTATCTGATGACATACATTAAAAAAATTAGAAACCTATGTACTCGTGTTTGATTTTCTTTATTTAGGTGTATTATGAGGATCTTTTTTCGGCTGCCGACCTCAATATTCCCGTTGTGTTCACACGCGTGCCAATTTACACGTGAACGTCACCGGTATTCAAACACGGTGCCAGAATAAACAGCAGGGCTTTCCCGAGAATAGTAAGGCTCTTTACGTATTGTTTTGCTTGTGGGGATTTATTTTATCTATGTTTTATTTATGTAGGAGATTGTAATCTTTGTTTGTCATTCCAGTTCCAATGTCTGAATCAGAGACCAAAAAATCTGGTTTCAATATATCAGCCGATGAGATCCCTCAGATAGTGTTTTCAAACGCTTGACAAAGATATGTAAGGAAGGAAGGATATTTTACAGGTTAACAATAAACTTTATAGTCTAAAATGAGACCAGTAAACTTTACTGGGAATTTGATTATGATGAATAATCCCTAGTATCTTTTTCTGCATTGTAATCTCAGAACAAAAAGGAGAAAGGGTTTTCATGTCGACGCATAATCTAGGCCAACCGATATATCGGCTCTAGACTGAATATCTAAAATTTAATGTTCATAGCTCTGAAGTAGGCCTGTAATTAGTTGGGCTTATTTTGTTAGTTGAAAAAGAGACAATACATGGTCATTAGGTTTTTGATAGAATAAAGGTGTTAGAGGTCACGCTGACTTTTGTAAACCATGCATTTACACCTCAGGAGATGTGCATAAATTAAACTGATGAAGTGTTCAGTCTCTACCTACATTTAATCCCCGCTTCGTCTCCTCTTATAACCACAGCCGAGTTAAACATATTGCGCGAGCGTCCTTTCATTTACCCAGACGCCCGTATCGTTTCTTCATCGGTGATGTGGAGGCGAATTACATTCTCCCTTCCTTCCTTTCTTCTCTCGCTCTCTCTCTCTCTCTCACTCTCTCCTTCTCTCTCTCTCTTCTCTCACTCAGCTGCACACTCCTCGTCTCTCCAAAAAGCAAGCGGGCTGTCGTCTCTCCCTTCTGTCTGCCCCATCTGTGATGCAGTATGGGCCACTGGCTTGATAATGATAGGCAGGCGGAGCGCGGGGCTTGCGCACGAGGCTAAAGAGGGAACAAACTAAACCGCTAAAATGGAAGACAAAACTCTAATCAGTTGCCTCATCGAGTCTACCAGAGAGGTCTCGCCTTGTTGATAAGAAGGTTTGCAGTAGCGGCTCTCGCTGTGCCCCGAGTTCCTCCCGCCCGTGACATGCTGTGTCATACGCTGCGGAGACGCGAGGTGGTAAAGAGGCGGAGGACGGCATCTTGATAACACAGCAGATGTGAACCCTCCGAAAGCCATCGGAGCAGAATTGGTACCATGTGTTTTTCTTTCCCCATCGCCCCTCCTTGTGTTAGAGCGAGCAAAGGCCCAGGGGCTCGTTAAAACTTTAATATACTGTACAATCACAGTAATTGAGTAGAATTTTCAAGTTCTTCCAGTCATGGTTTTAATTTATGAAGCCCCTATGAAAGTTTAATGGATCAGCAGTTGTAGAGTTGCAGCTATCTAAATCATTCTGCAGCTATCTCTGCCCGCACTGCCTGCCAAGTCTCGCCGTTAGCGTCCTGTGCCCTAGAAAGATGGCCAGATTGCTCCAAAGGCATGACTGTTGCTGGACGTCTGTTCAACACATTGTACCTAGAGGTCTTTCACAGAGCCGTATGATTGGCTGCGAACTAGCAAGCCGAGTGTTGGCACCAATTCTGATGCTGTTCACCAAATATCCACTGTGTAAGTTTGGGGGTTTCTTTTCTTCTGTTGTATTATTCATGCTAGCAACTACAGGGTCCCTGTTGCTTGATGAATGTAATATAGCGTGCTCACTTAATTATGGAGCAGCTCTCATGAGAGGCATATCAGAGAATGTAGACAACATGAATATGGTACCCCAGCTTCCACTGCTTATGAATTGTGGGAAATGCAGCAATTTGCATGGCAGGAGATATGATATGTCATATCCTTGTTTCGCTTTTAGCAACACGAGCCTGACCGTACTTGAGATGTTTATTATTGTTATTAATATTTTGTCAGGAAGCGGGGATCTGAGTGACACACAGCCCTGGAAGGGGCTTATTAAAAGAAGTTATTGTCGGCGATCGCCGCAGAGAGATACAGCAGTGATTAATGGTGTGTTTTACAGCTGACAAAAAAGCGCGGGGAGACTCAGACCTGGGAGGACAGAGCTGAGAAATCACTAAGAGGAAATTGCTAGGTATACTTTACCTCTAATGAAAGAAACCATGCCTCAGATGTGCATCATCCTGGACTGCTAAGGGCCTCAGGGAAAATTAAACTGTTCTGATTTATTTTTGTTTTGACCTACTTAATGTTCTGCAATTAGGATGTTCCATAATGAAACAATCAGATTTTTGTTTTTGATATTATATCATGATTGCATCACCTAAGCTCCGAAATGAAAACGAGCTAGTTATAGCATTCCTCTCTCTCTGTGACTTGACAGGTAGTGGGACAACATTAAAAGGCACAGCACTTTAGCGGTGTCTTGTCAGTCTTGGAACAGTAATAAATTTAGCCAATCTCAGTCACGCTGTCTCTGTGTCTCAGCTTCAGGAGCTTCCAGATGATGTCCCTGGCAACTTGCTGCAGAAATTCTTCCTTTAAACCCCTGTTGCCTTATTCAAACAGAATTAAAGCACAGAATAGAAACAGGCTTGTAGCCATCTAGTTGTCACAGTCCAGTGCAGTCCAATCATATCCCCTCACCCTCCTGCCTTGTCCTACCCTGCACTGTCTGTCTTAGAGGTGAAGCTGGCAGCCGCCCGCCTTATCAGCTTTTTTCCCATCACACACTTATCAAAGCGCCCTTTTCTTCTCCCTCTGCTGCTGTTTTTTGTTTACATTGCTCTTGTCACGGCAAGTAAACACCGGCAGTTATCTCTGTGATGCCAACATCTCAGATAAGGCACATCTGCTCCGTCGTACATCTGGTGTATGTCATAGCAAAGCGCGAGCTCTGTGAGGGGAAATACGACTCAAAGGGTAAAGGTGCAGATCACGCTGATTCTTGTTGTGATCAAGAGTTTGTGAAGCAAGCATAGCATGGCCTTATTATGACGGTAATACAGCAGATTATTTAAGGTATGGATATTTTTCTTTTATAACTCCTGAGTCATGCTCATTTGAAATAAATTGATTAGGTGACTACATTAGGTGATTTGAAGGAAAATTAGAAATTAATTATTTAACAAGCAAAAAATCTAATTTACTGAGATGTTACGATTTGGGGATTTTCTTAGCTTTATATCATTCCAAACTGAATATCTTTAGGTTTTTTATCGTTGGTCAAACCAGCAACCAATCTGAAGGTATCATCTTGGTCTCACGGGATAAATGTGACATGTGAATAACATTTTTTTTTTTACTAGCCCTAGTATACATCAAACAAAGAAAAATAATTATTTGAAACATTGTTATGGTATGACATGACTGATTATGAAGACGCTGTATGGTTGCATTGCTTTTCGTTGAGGGTTTTCGCAGCTTCCCTCAAGGAAATGCAAGATCAGATAAGAAATAAACAACACACAAAAAGCTTAATGATAAAACTTGCTAAAGAAGTCCACTGGAGACCAACTACACCCATTAAATCTGGGAATAGTTTTTTTTATTTATTTGGCTAAGGTGGTGCTCAACATGGCTTGGGTGATGCACCTAAGCCTTGTGATGGTATGGAAAACTCTGGGTATGTGCGTATTCATATATGTGAAACTGTGGTTGCCCAGTAGAGGCTGTGCATTCTCCATGCTTTGAGTGGAGCGCCTCCTATCCTCCTTCTTGTAGCCACCAGATTAAATCTGACCCTCAGCAGTATATGTGTGTCACGGCCTTCACAAACGCCCCCACCTCCCCCTCCTCTCCAGGGACACACTACAGCAAGCATGACAGTCCCCAACCTCCCCGATCCCTCTGGGAAGATCCATTCACGACCAGAGGGATGCCGGCTGCAGGCCATCGAAGGGTTTAGTAGTAACAACTAAGCACCATAAACACATCCAGGGGCCTCAGAAGTGTGCTGGCTGTGTACACTATCTAGTTCAAGTGATGTCACAGGGGCCAGTGGATTTAAGCAGGTTTTAGTTTGACGCTAATCCCCATGTGGCAAACGCTGTGGAGGAGAGGACTGTCCCTGCCAATGGCGTGCATCAACCCCATTGGATTAGTGTGTCTCGTCCCCTCCTCCATTCTGTTGGCATTGTCCACCATGTGTTTTTACCCCAATTTCTTTACCCTCGGACTGAGTTTGGAACGCAAGCGTCATGCCCAGCACAAGCATGAACGCTGCCGTAGAATGGAGTAGAACCTCGCCCTAAAGGTGTGTTTTTTCATGTCTGCATGTGTGTTTGTCTATGTGTTTGTCATGTTGTGCCTCTCTCCTTGTGGATTTCTAATGTTTCCAGGGCTGAATTATTTAGATAGGCTGCCAGCAGGGAGCTACATGATAGCACAGACTTGAGAGTGAGGAGAGGGTGGGTGCCTACAGCTGCAGATCAGGTAAAGGGTACCTCATGCTTTACCTTTTCTCCTCTCCACTCCTCCCTTTTGATTGGGGGCGAGTGTAACTGGAGAGTTGAAACACAATACCCGGCTCTATTTTCAGCTTTTATAGCTGTCCGCATTATTGTCTTCACTGATGCCTAACTCAAGTGAGCAGTCGCATTTTGGTGGCTCTCTGAGCCAGCGGGGTCCTGAATGGACGGAAGGCCAGAACGACAGGGCTGCGAGTCGCTGTCACTACTGTGGCACCGTTGCAGGGCGAAGGAATTCTTTGGCACCGTGTGGAGGAGATCTTGGTCTTTGTGAGAAACAGGATCCAGTTCTTCAGTCCACCCTGCACATCCACCCCATCCGGCATGTGCAGCAGCTAATGAGGAAGAACTCCGCACCCGATCTAAACGGCAGCCTCTACCTCAGACAAGTGATGGCTGGCAGGGCTTCTGCACCACCTCAGGATTACTACCTGGCTGACGCTACCTTATCAGGTCATCCTCTTGAAGAGTCTGGGTTTTATAGGGATAACCAGCACCTGCTCAACAGATCAGTCTTGCATTATGGGTCCAGCGCAGGGGGGGGTAAGGCCTACCTGGGATCAAGGACAGGCAAGGGCCACACCTTCCGTGCTGGCCTCTGCTTCTACACCTACTCCTGCGCCTCCACCTCCTCCACCTCCACCCCCGCCTCCTCCGCCCCCTCCTCCCCCTCCCCTTCATGAGCTGAGCCGTATGTACAGGGAAACACTTGGATCTAAGATGATCCAAGACGTCCAGCGTATTGGTGGCAGCTCTCCCTCTCCTGCATTCTACGGGGTCCAGCCCCCTCTTCCTTTTTACGCTTCTGAGCTATCGTCTCTCTCTGCGCGCCAAGCTTACGACAATTTCAACAGCTTGTCCCTGGACCCTCGCCAGCCAGCTGCCACCAGTTCAGTGGTGGACCCAGCTTCTCAGGGAATGGACGGAGTTCTACCCCGGGCTTACGGAGCTATAGCCTCCCAGCGACTGCCTTATGACCCACACTATGACCCGAGCTCAGCCATGGTGGCTGCCACAGCTGGAATGGCCTCTGGCATGCCTCCTCATCATCCCAGTGCTGTAGACCCCAAGAAGATGGTGGACCCAAACTTCTTGAATTTTCTGCGATCTGAAGGCTTGGCTGAGAGCACCATCACTCTCCTGCTGCAACATGGCTTTGATTCCACTGGCACACTGGGAATGATGGAGGACCACGATGTCCGTTCTGTAGCGCCTAACTTGGCCCAGGCTCGTGTTCTGTCCCGTGTGGCGCTCAGTTGCAAGGCAAGTGGGCCGGTTCCACGAACCCGATCCAATAGCTTCAGCCACCGCAACGACCTCTACATGCAGCCCCAAGGTTTGACCATGGACCCCAACCTGATGCAGCAGCCTCCAACCACCCTTCAGACCGTGTCCCCCAGGATGGGAGAGTTTCTTGGTAGAAGACCCAGTAGCGCACCATCCCAACATTTACTGGAGACGACCACCTACCCAGGAGCACGGCCCATGGCAACTGGAGCCTTCCCAATCAGCCCTGGAGGATATAGCAGTGCTGTGACACAGGGAAGACCCCTTTCCCTTTACAATGCCCACACTGGTCTTGCTATGTCTGCTCTTGGACAACAGCCTCCACCAGCTCCGGGCACGCCTGGAGCAGCGCCCAAAACCTTCTCTGGCTCTTATTCCCCCATGGAGCTGATGAAGAGGGCCCCCAACCTACCCCCAGCATCGCCAGTAGGAGCGGCAAGCCCCCTTCACAGCCCCCAACTTCTCCGGAAAGGGCTCAATACTGCTACTGAGAGTACCATTGTTCCAGTTACTAATTCCAACACTCTCCAAGCGCAAAACCTTAACAACAACAAGATGGTAGGACGGCGCACTGGTCCACCTGTCATAGTCTCAACCATGGCCACCACACCTGACACAAGTAATGTCAAACCCCACCTTTCAACCTCATCTCTTTTCTGTCCTTGTTGATCTGTACATCTTCTGTAGATGTTGGGGATAACTTAGTTTTTCTGATGTTGTTTTGTCATAGATTAGATGCATAGTGAGATTTAATTCTATATATGATACATAGGTTTTTGGCATACTACGAAAATCAGACTGACAGTCTTTTTGAATGGGGGAGTAGCATGTAAGATGCATCTGACAAGTTAAGCTGCTTTGCTCTGAGAGGTCTTTTTTTCCTTTAAATTATGCAACTATTTATACATGTATTGCAACAGAGTTGTGTCATTTGCCGGAGGGGATCCTGTCTCATCACCAAGATGAAATATTTCTTATGAGCAGCACTCCAGTTATTGAGGTCACATTTGGCTGTCTTTTTCTTTCACTTAGCTTGATGGTCAGAATCATTTTGAAGTAACAGTGTGCCTTTTGGAGTGGTTTTGTAGCACCACCTCGCTTTTTCAAGGATGCTTGTACATGGTTTGTTCACTAAACGTTGGTAAGCACTCACAAAACAATTTGGCAAAAAGAAACATTTTCAAAGATGGGATAGTGGTTGGAAGCTGTTCCCTTAATATACTCCTACAGCTTGTTTTCTTTTTTTTTTACAAGACAGATTTAGTAAATATCAAAAACACAAACACCCAGCTTGTCTCTAGTATTTAAAAGTTTATTTCCTTGATGCAGAGTTGCTGCCATTCTATTTTACACTGTACTCTCACCTAATCAGGGGCTTAACTGCCTCAAATCCAATTACACTAATTGGATGTATAGTTGTGTGGACTATAATAGGTAACTGTTTATATAGACATCCTGCTGTGTTGAGTTTGAAATTCCGGTATCGCCGTGGTAACGCTATAAGTCTACATTTTTTGTTTGCTATATTTTATAAACTCATTTTTGGCTCAAACATTAGGTACGTCAATAGAAAAATGTTCTCCCCGCTCAAACTGAATATTTATATGAAGTACGTGTCTTCTGCTCTGTGCTGCTTACGCTAACTTGCCAACATTTATGCTTTGATCAAGAGTGGATTTACATTTTTATGGAGTGACAATAATGAAAGAAATGTTATGCTTTTGAAGGTCTCATAAGCCGGCTGCTGCACACAATATGGCGAGACCAAACTTGCCTTTTTTGTTTGTTTTTCTTTTTAACCTCACATTCATGTGAATGTGTTTATGGTTCATCTTCAGTGGCCTCACACATTATTATGTTTAGTTTTTTGCCTCGCGTGAGGTTAATACAAGGGTGTCAGCTTTTTATGCTCCGTTTTCCGGGAGAGTGAAATCTCCAACACGGCATTATCTCAGCTTATTTTTACACATAAAGGCCTTGATTTGTCACCTTAACAACTTGATGTATTTCCGTGTTGATGAGAGCTGATGAGCTTCAGGAAGAATGAAATCTTTTAACCTTGCTTTTAGCCACGTAACCCTGCTTCCTTGCTGCCTCTCTAATGGGTCTGTGGGCTGCTGCACTTGTTAAAGAGTAATGACTTTTATGAAGTGGCTTCCTTTCGTGTGTTGTCAAGGAAATAAAAAGTGAGGTGCGAGATCCAGTGGAAGGGGGGAGGAGTGCTTGGGAAGGTGGTTGGAAGTCCTTTTTTCAAGCTTCATGCAAATATTTGCTGTTTTCCAAGGTCACAGTGGCAGCACCCCCCCTCCCCAACTCCACTTTTAGCACAACAAACTAATTTGCATGTAGCTGACATTTGTTGCTTCAGTAACTTCATCTGATAATGGGCAGCCCTTGCCGCCGATCGAAAAGCATACTTCTTAATTGTGTGTTGCTAGGCAACCTAGGTTTCGGTGGTAATCAGAGATAGATAATCTTAACATTTAAGCAAAGGGGAAAAAGTGGAGCCCTGCATGCAGTGTTGCAAATTTATTTAGTGCACTTGTTACTCGTTTTTTGAGCAGCCATTTTCAGTTTAAGGCAGGAGGAAATTGAGTGAAAAAGAGGTGTTGCAGGGCACTTGATGAAAACATTTCTCCTCGTCTCTTTGCTTCTCTCCCTCTCCCTCTGAAGAGTGTACGTCTCAAGAGATTGCTTCTCATTTTTGCGCAGAGGCTTCACCAGTGAAGAGCCTCTCTTTTTACATGCATGGTGTTTTATGTTCAAACATGCATATTGATGAAAAGTTGACACCTTATTCCTTTTGCACCTACTGAATAAATTGGTTGTTCTTTCAATACATGCTAGTCTCCTGTTTATCATCTTGCATCAAAGTGGAAATTTACACATAGCCGCTGAGGCATCCGTATTTCCATGTAGTTGAATTCTTATTTATTCTCAAAGCAGAGTTTTGAAAGCAAAGATGTGAGCAGCAGTGAAATCACTAGCTCCTTAAAATATTTATGTTAAAGGTGCAGGTGGGAGGGCCCTGCCTGTGTACTCATCTCCGCTGGGCGCTGTCTTGGTTGGCTAAAGCTGTAAGTAGTGTTAATAATGGCATTAAACGGTTGAGTCGAGCTTAGTTGCAACAGTTCCCTTCCACCCAAAGTAGGGAGAGCGCCGTGCAGCACCCGCATTGGCCATGGAGTTGTCTGTCAGTGGCATCCCACAGAGCACCACAGGTGGGTGAACTTAGTCACGTGAGGCCGAATAGCCAACCTGCTAGCTAGAGATGTGATTGGCTTGTTGCTTGCATTGTGTGCGTGCTCAGTAGATTAACCAAGGTGGACGCTTGCATGTTGTCCACAAATGCCGGCACGTGGTTTCCTTGCGGGGATAATCCGCAGAACATCTTCAGCTGTGCTTTTCTGGGCTGGAGAATTAGGAGGCGGCGTGTTTGAGGGCAGGGCTTGTAGCTGACAGGAAGGAGAGATAGACCAGAACTTGGCAGCAGCGCCTGGTAGCCATATGGGAAATGTCAGTTGACGTGTTCACCTGTATAAGTCTGTTCTCTCGGTGTGCCCAGGTTGCGTCCGCTCCTTCCTGGGGGGTTAGTCGAAACATGTTAGATCCCTTCCCGCCCCCCCTTTTTGACAGGAAGCCATCACTGTTGCGGCTGACAGTTATGTAACCTTCCAGTGCACGGCTCCCATGGGGGCCCGAATGAGATTTTAATTTCCCTGCCTGTGTTTGGAAGGACATCCACGAGGATGCATGCCTAATGTGCTCTCAGCTGTCCTTGGATAAACTGCTTTGTCCAGGTGTCTGACATTGATTTCAGTGTGCACTCCTGCCTGTTTTCCACTGGCTGGTCAGGAAGAAAAGATTCCCCGTGTGTCGGTGTGGCCTTAAACTTTATGCGTGTGTTTTTAGAGTGTCTGTCTTCCTGTGCTGCAAACTCTGTCTTTAAAGACTGCTTTGATTTATATGCTGCCTCAAATGCATGACTCCATTTAGTTGCGTCTTGTGGTATATGGTCATTCGTTTGCATTTGTGGACAATGCAGACAATGCACAATGCTGCTGCCCCCCCCCCCATCCTGCCTCAGATAAATACAGAACACAGATGTCCCTCTCTCAGCAGCAGGAAGTGTTTGTCTTCATCTGAGGCCTGCTGTATGTGACAGCAGGACATGGGGACAAGACCTTAAGTTTCCTCTATCTGTCTCTTTCTTCCTTTGACTAGCACCATGTGCTGTACATACATAGTCCATGTCAGTGACATGATTGCCATGGTTTTGTCTCTATTTTAGCACTTTGGATTTGAAATTTAAAAAGGAAAATGTGATCCCTTTTTGTACGGTACACATTCCTCCAATTTTAGATCAGTGCAGAAGGAAAATGACCCTGAGCATACAGACGAGATGAAGAGTTTTGAAACGGTCCAGTATCTGACCTCAGGAGTCCGTCACCTGACCTCAGTCCAGCTGATCGCGTGTTTCGCTTGTGGAAAACCAGAGTGAAGCCTGAAAAAAAAACCCTGAAAAAAGCAAGAGGTCATCGATTTCAGACTTAAGTCATTTTCTGCTTATCTGGTTTTTATTATAATGCCTCTAAACAACTTTTGCAGATGGAGGTTTCTCTAAGCAAAACCAAACAAAAGACGTTGGTAGGTTAGGATCAAGGAAGTTGCTGTCGTCATTGTTGAACAACCACTGTAGCGGATTCAAATCTATCTGACGTTACTTAGACAGAAATGGACGTACAAGGTTATGTTTTAATGTTTTATTCATGTTATGTTTCTTCATGTTCGCCAACTTCCTTCCTCGATTCTCTCCTGTGAGTTGTTGCCCAACATGTGATAAAATGAAACACCAGTGCCTTGAGTAAAAGTAGAGATTAATCTGGGTTTGAAACTACAGCACGGCTCGTTCTGAATTTTTCTGTCTGAACCCGACCGAGTCCGAGAGAGAAGAAACCGAGCCCGACACGAACTCGGCAGACGTCACTGAGGCACCGAGTTTGTGCTACCCTGTCACGTAATTATTACCATGGCTACAGCTTGCCTGTTCACCCTGATTTCAGACATATTCAGTGTATACCATGACAAAAACGTTGTTCTACGCACATGGATATGAAATTAATATTTTATAACTTTGGTGACACAAACTCGGAAATCTTTTCTAAATTTTTGTCCGAACCAGCCTGGCAGAACCCGGTTGATGGAAACATTTTGGATTTGTGTAAACAATTCAGCATTTTAATGCAGAAACATTACTTATAATATCTTTAAATGTGTGTTAACTTTGTTAACCCAATTACTTTTTGTCCTTTCAAATGGCTTGACTTCATACAAAAAGGCTGCATTCCCTATAGTGTTCATCTTATGTGCATGTAAACACCCTAATATAAAAGCTTAACATTTTTAATCTCATAATCTATGTAATATTTAAACTCTATTTTCCTGGAGTACAGACACAACACATACTATGAAACTATCACAGTCCCGTTGTTCACAGTGCTGCACTGGGTATTGACCCTTTACATACTTACTGTTGTCGATGCTATAATGGGTGAGGGGCTTTTACTGCGAAGCTTACGTTAACTGTCTAGGAATAGGCCGAGAATTAGAGTGGGGGAAATCCTACTGGCCATCTGTGTGTGTTTGTTGCTCGTATGAGCGCTGATACGTTTGTGTGTGTGTGTGTGTGTGTGGATACTACTATACAGGCATCACGTGTCAGTGGGAGTCTGTGTCATCCTCACTAATCCCTCTGATATGAATGAGTGGAGACAGACAAGAGGTTTCAGCTCACATGGCATCGGTCAGGGGTTATTACAGGGAATGCTGCTGTGTAATAATCAGTGTAACCAGTGCTCCTGTGATAAAACGGTACGCTCCACATGAGGAGCTGTATCTATGTTCAGTGCTATTTTAGAGTAACAGTGCTGCATCAGGAAAAAAGTATATGAGTTTCTTACCCTCAGGTGTGCTGCACAAGTTAGACACTTCTTTTTAAGATATGAATATTTAAAATTATCGATCCTCTTATCCATAAAGGCCTTGAAAACGCAGAATTATCCGTTATCAGTATCGGCTGAAAAAAGCCCACATCATTCATCCCTAGATTTTTGTATTGTTCAGCAAATGAAAAACCGAACTGAGACTACAACGGTAGCGTGTCTTGTCTTCTCTTGCAGATACTATAGCTACTACCTTTGACCGAATGCTCAGTGAGAGACCTATGTCCAATCCAAAAGGACACCTATGATGGGGGACGCATCTTATATTTTCCCTACATTGTGGACAACAGATCCCTGTTGAAATTGACTCGAGGAGAGGTAGTTAGTTGTAGTTGCTAAGCTAAGGGAGCTAATAGCTTACAGCTAGTAGAGCTAAACATACAGCAGGACTTAGTTTTTGTTCAGAGGAACATGAAGCGTTAAAAAATTAACTACAGTATATAAATGTACTGAAGTACTTCACCTGAGTCCCCTTTTGGCTGGTAAAAGACCTTTGAATGGCAATACTTTTTTATTTCTATGTATTTTTTTTGTCCTTTTTACTGACTTTATTGTTAACAAACAGCTTAAGAATTTTCTTTACAAAGTAAAGAAACAATATTTGGATTTTGGGACGGTCAGCTTACATTCAGGGACAGTTGCAGTGGTTTTTTTCAGGTCGGTTCCAGGATGGTGGTGAAAAAGTTAGTTTCCTTGCTCTGCTTTATTGACCTAAAGTTTAGGGACTGTATATCAAAAGAAGTATGAGTTGTTAATCACAAAGCGAGCCCTTTAGCCTCACAGTCATCGCTTAATTTCAAATCTGACGTGCTTGAGTGCATATCCCAAACAATGAAATACATTTCCTTACTGCGCTGTACAAGCCTGTAATGACTGTACTATTTAGAGGCCTCTGTTAACGTCTAGATTCTTGAACGCTTATCCGTGCGCAGTCCCTCTGTCATGTGTCTCCAGTTTCCTGAGAACCTGGTAAATGTTACATGAACTATCTGCTGCTCCATCTCCACTCGCCCTCTGTATTGTTTGTGTCCCCGGGGAAATATGGCAAGGAAAATCTATTTTTCCACTGCAGTAGTTTTTCCTCCGAAAGAAAAGAGAAAACAAGCGAAAAGAAAAAAGTGTTGCCGGGGCCCCATCCCCTCCCGCCCCTCCCTCGCTGTTGTCTCATGGTTGATCTTTCCAAACCATCGGTTGCGTTCACAGAGGGATTAATGGTTTCTGCGAAGCCAGCCAACCCATGGAGGGAACGGAGCCTTCGAGCGAATGAGGAACAGCTGGTCTCCCCCTGCTTGTGACAGCTTGAGTGTTTGAGTGTGTGTTTGTGTGCGTGCGCGATGGTTGCAGCTGACCTCTGAGAAGGGTCAGTAGTGCCGTCCCTGGCCTGAGAGTGGGCCCTAAGTCTTAGGTTTTCTCTCCCATCCACTGCCCTGTTTGCTGCTATTAAATCATAATACTGACGACGGGTCATTAAAAGTGCTTGAGTTTTTGTTTAATTAATTCTGTTCATCCGCTGAGTGCACTGTGTGTGTGTGAGAGAGAGAGAGAGAGAGAGAGTCATTTTCAATTTTTATGAGCCATGTCGGTGACAAATTTCCGATAATTTTGGGATCATCAATAAAGTTTTTCTGAATTTCCGTGGAACTGGTGCGTTGGTGGATCAAGGCTCTGACAAATGGTTAAACATTTTCCAGTTCTCAGTTTCAGTCTTTTTGTAAGTGCGCATTTCACGGAGCTTTTTTGTGTTCGTTATGCTTGTTTGAAGATTTTTTTTTGTGTGTGTGATCAGTTTTTTTATTTTAGAACAGACGAGACAGGACGAACATCCGAACGACAACAGTTTGGAGCACACGCGCGGTGTTGTCGACAGGAATTTAGACGCAGTGGCAGTGATGAATGATGATCTCAAGCAAAATGCCATTAACAGTAGACTGAAAAAGAAGAAGAAGAAATCCATCTACAGCAGGGATGCCCAAAGTGGGGCTCGTGGGCCAAAGTCGGCCCTTCATGAGGTTTGTCGTGGCCCTGTTTGTACTGTTAGAACTGTCCTGCTTTAGTTTTTCATTTGAAGAATAACTGTGTCCTAAATTGGATTGTAAATGGCAAAAAAAATGCACCAAAAAAGTCATGATTTAAAACGGAAGCACTCTGACTGGAGGTCAGCTGACTGGAATTTAGCTGCTGTCACACAGTGGCCCCTGCCTGCTCCTCCACAGGCCCAGGGGTCACCGCTAAGCGCTAATGGGAAGATGAGGAGTGTGTTTGAGGGGTGTTTATGTGTCTGTGTATGTGTGTGTGTGTACGTATTCCGTGTTGTTATGATTGCCGAGAAGAATCTTCCTGCTATTTCGGGAGATCTCATTGTCATGTTTATTCTACCAGTCTCCTTATCCCGTGGCTGTTTTGTTTACAGGATAGCGGCGATGTGTGCTCACCGCTCGCGCCGTAAGAATGGCAGCACTTTGATATAATCTCCCCAATTATCTGTCGTCAATTCCGCCTATATTATTCCCCTCGCCGCGGCAGCTGGGGAGGAGATTGGTTTTGTGCATGTCGAACGGCAACAGCTGCATCCACTAAAACAGACAACTACCTCTGCACACCTCCCCAGTCCTTCTTTTTTTGTGTGCGTCTCCCTCCCCCTTTTTTCTCTCTCACTCAGTGGTGGGCAGGTCACCCTGAATTATTCATCAGTGTGAAATGAAAAAGCTCATGGATATTGAATATCCCCTCTGAAGTGGTGGCCAACCTTGTGTTTTTTTTTTTTTTTCTTCTCCTCCTTTTTTTTTTTCGCCGCTGAAAAGAGTGGAGAGCGGCAGATCTCATTGCCAGGGTATTTCAAAGGTTAACCGATTGCTTTACCTCATGCACATATTTACTTTCTTCATGGTCTGTGGCCGTCGAGGAGGGGCCGCGGAGGGAGAAACGGGAGGGATGGAGAAAAATATTGAGGAAGAGAGGAGATGAAAAGAATAGGAATAAAAAGGTAGAACGGTAATCTGTGCTCCCGCGGATATTTTTCTCGTGGAAGAGCTCGCCACAGTGGGCAGCCTCGTTGTGTCGCCGTACCCGACTCGCTCACCTTTCTCGTCGCACGTTGCGAGGCCCCGTTCCTTCCTGGAACGAGCGCGGCTGTGGTCGGGTTGTGGTCGTCCCGATCGACCGGTTGTCATTCGTTTCCCGCGCGGCCCACTGTGTTTCCTCCATTGTCCTCCTGCCCAGTCTTTTGTCCTGTGGTTTGATCTGCTGCCCGCACTGCAAATCGATGCTACTGGTTGCCATTCATTCAGCTCAACAGCCAGCAAACACAGCAGGGACTCTCAGAACATCTCCCATGTGAGAACATACAAAATGGGCAGCGAGGATAAGGGGGGGAAAAAAAAAAAATCCTTCAAGCTTCAGAGCTGTGTTGTTTTTACATCTTAAGGACATTTTAGTCACATTTCTGTGTCCACCATTTGCTGGCATTAGTGTCTTTAGTTGTCTAACAAGAAGGCTGAATGCTGTTTGCCTGAAGGACAAAGACTTAAAAGACTCTTTAATGCCGGGGAGCAGAAGCAAAGATAATGAATAAATAGAATTTGTAAAACTGGTCAACGGGCGAGCTCCTCCTCCCGTGTTTTGTATGCTTTACGTGCTGTCTTTGGCCGGTACGTTGCTACTGCCCTGCACCCTTTCAATCATTACAGTCCATTTTCCTCCATTCCCAATTTCTACTGCAGCATAGACAATTACTCAGGAATCCTTTCGAGAGCGTTCCCAAGCCGTACAAAGAACCAAAAAGTGCCTGCAGGAAGCAGGCTAACTGGCTAACCTTTTCCAAAAGTATTCTAAACAGAGTCATAATGACTGACAATTGGAGAGAGGAAAGCGATTTTATTTTCCGATGAATAAAACAAGTCAAACTATTTGTCTTCCAGGAAAGGCTTTTCGAGGCTGGCGCATTTTTCGCTCGTTCGAGAACATCTCGGCTCTTGCAGGTTATTGCGCTTCAGCTCCAGTGAAAACGCATCAGCTGATGGGCGCGCAGGAAGTGGGGCTGGGTCGGTATCAGGTGCTCCAGGTGTCATATCGTGTGACCAAAAACTCCAGTTACAGTGGGTTTCTGGGGCGGGGGGGAAACGGTGGGTCCTCTCTGCCAGAGGAAGTGTGAAATATCATCTGCCATGGTGGAGAGTGCGGTGAGTAGGTGGGTGGGAGTTTCTTTTCAGAAGAGAGGGGTTACGATGATGAAAATGGCTGTAACTCTTTAGCAAAGTGCGCTTTAAAAGGCTGTAAGTGGACACCTCATAGTATCTGATGGCTGAGTCCTGGCTGACAAGACCCCGCGACCCTGGTGTATTTATCGTAATGGAGCACAGCTGGGCAGCGGCTTCTATGGGTTAATAGCCGTGTGACAGCTTTTTGGGGGGGGGCTGTGGAGAGGGGAACGGGAGGTATTGTGCATGTATGCATTTTATTTACTCGTGCACTCTGCTGAGTGGCACGCAGGGGCCACACTCGGGAGGGTGGGACTCTCTGCTGCGTCTCCACTCTCTCTGCCAGGCCAGATGGCTCCTGTCACTGAGCGAGGAGGTGGAGCGATGGAAGGGAAAAAAGGGGAAGGAGGGGAGCTCCGAGTCGCCCTTAACAGCGCCAGAGTGGCCCGTCCCCAGAGCCACCACATCTGGAGACCACCTGCAGCTGGCTCGCCCCGCTTCCTCCGTCCCCTTCCCCTCTCGCATACGCTCACTTTCTCACTTTGCTTTTTTTCCAGATGGGGGGAGGTGGCGGCGGCGGCGTGTTTGGTCAGGCTGTGATTTGTGCCCATATTTCAGTAACTTTAGTGTGCCTCTGCTGCGGGCAGAGCGGGAGGAGGAGGAGGAGGAGGAGCGGGAGGGAGTGAGCGAGGGAGGGGATGGGAGGGAGAGGAGGCGGCGGCGGCGGTGTGAAAGCGTAGCAAAATATCATTTTATTTTATGACTGCACCAGCCTCTGAGAGTTGTGGGTTTTGTATTCGTAATATTTCTTCCTTTATTCCTCCCCAAGTAAAAAAGGCAGAGTGAGAATGTTCGCTTTTCTTCCCTTCACTGTTGCTGCAACTGATCCAGAGGCCACAGGGGGGCTGTTCCTGCCTGGAAAATAAAGCCTGCTTGCCCTCGTTGGCTCCCCCCAAATAAAATACACTCATTTGCATTCCCATGCTGTAATTTAGCCCTCCTCTCTCTCTCTCTCTCTCTCTCTTCTCTTTCTCTTTCACTATCTCTCTGTCCCTCATCCCTACATCTTTTCAGCCCCGGTCCTTGCGGTTCCGCAGGGATTGGAACGTGGGAGGGGAAGAGAGGAGGGGAGGCAGAGAAAACAAAAGCAGAGAGGCAGTGTTGACTCAGGGTTGTTATCTGGACCGCTGTTGAGGGGGTGGGGGCTCTTATGTGTGTGTGTGTGTGTGTGTGTGTGTGTGTGTGTCTGCGTACAAGCCTGGGGGGGTTATTTACCCTGGCTGCTGCTGCGGCGGCAGGTGCCTCTTGGTGGATAAACCTGGGCCTCCTAAATAAATATTCACCGTGGGGAAATGAGACTGGCGTCACCAAAAACCGCATTTCTACGCCTCTCTTTTCCTTCCTCTCTCTCAGCCTCTCGTCACACCGAGAAAGTCCAGCCCGTTGAAGATCAGCCATCTTACTCCCAAATCCCGAAAAGAAGTGTCACTGAGCATAAAGGACAGGAAAAAAAATCTCAGAGGACTTGTGGATGTTTTCTTGGAGCAGGAGGATAACGCTGTTATCAGTGCGTATCTGTGCTGCGCAGCGCCTCCGTCTTCATGTCAGGAGCGACGACTCTCCTGATATTTTGGTTGGATGCGCTCACAGCTTGTATCCTTAGAGATTTGAGCTCTTAAACTAAGTTGTTGAGCGAACAAACATGACCTTTGGCTAAAACGATATTGCATTATTCATTCCCTGCGCATGAGACGCTGAGAGGGTAAAGAAATTGTTGTCTGTTGCCCAGTTATTATCTTGGCATCAAGTTAATTTGCTCTGGTCCGAATCAGTGGGTGAGATGGAAACCTCGCTGTGTTTGAGAACATTCACTCCGATCGTTGGTTGTATGTGTTTGGGGGCGGGGGCGAGGACATACCGCAAGCGTTCCTGTTCACCCAAATATCAAGAATTCAGTACTTTGTTGCTAGTCCAGGTCAGACCTTTGATTAATTCTCTGGTTCGCTGCAAGCAACTGACGATTTCACCCATCCACATCGCAGTATGCAAAGAGTAACTGACTATGGGATACATTTAGCGCTAACTTGTGGTCTCATGCCTTTGTGTTGGCTCAGATCGAGGTCAGATCTGTTCCAGAATCTGTTCCTTTGAACGGTCCTGGTGCGGTTGCAATTGCTGTCGTATCGTACCAAGGAGGAAAACAACATCTAGTTGTAGGGAGTAATTCCCAATAGTTATGGTTTTATTTTTCTTTCGTGGTGCTCATTGCACTCCGGAAGATACAAGATCCTTTTACGCAGAGATACTGCTACACTGCCTTTAAGAATACCCGTCGTTATGTTACACGGAACAAAAAAACAGTCGGCACAATGCTTCCCCAGAGAGTAATTTTGGATAGCATGCCATGGGCAGCACGGTGGCACAGTGGTTATCACAATTGCCTCCCAGCAAGAAAGTCCTGGTTTTGAATCCCAGCTGGGGCCAGAACTTTCTGTGAGTTCTCGCTCTGTTCGCCCATCAAAACATGTATACCCTTCACAATTCTGTGTTGCCAGAATCATCATTCCCATTAATTATGAATCATATCGCAATCTTAATACGTCAAAATAATCACTATGTATTTTTTGGGGGGTACAGTTGATAGTTTCCGTAGGGACGGTTTCTTTAGTTTCAATTAAAACTTGATGGTCAAGTCTTTGAATTTTTTTTTTCTGGCACAAGTATCAAACCAAAACCATGAATATTTTATAACCTTCTGGTGGTAACCGGAGAAAGATGTTGTTTTACAATTTGGGTGAAGTGACCCTTTAATTACAAAGTGTCACAACATTAGCATAGAAGACCGCACATAATCTTGATACCGAGTTGAAAGTCCAAAAAGTCAAAACCGTAGTAGCACACCACAAGATGGAGTTGCGAAGGAAAAAAAAGGAATAAGCGTTTCTAAAAGCTGGCAGGGGTATTCTTCAGGGCACGGCTGCTCCTGAGCTGAACCCCCCGCTGACCCGAGTCCAGCATCTGAAATGGACCCCTGAACCTCTGGTCATAATGTGGTCAGGCGAAGCCTCGTCTCCAAGCGGCAGGTTGGCTCGCTCTACCATTCGCTTTCTTAAAATCCCTTTAAGTGCTTTAGGGGGATTTAACAGGCCTCTACATCCAGCGTCCTCTCAGCAGCCAAGTTCCAGCGCTTACAGGAAAAGGGCGCTTACAGTATAATTAGGCTGGTTAAAGAAGAGGGCTCCCTCTCAACGGTAAATCCACAAGGACTGTAAGAAGGTTCGGACCATTTGTCGGGTCTTCCAGAGCGTGACCGCTGCTCTTGATGCCTCACTGTGCGAAAGGTCAGGGCTATAAGAAGTCACGCAACAGGAGGAAATCAAAAATGTATTATTATGCTTCAGAAAGAGAAATGCCTCTGAGGAATATCGCACTGTGGTTCGTTTGCATCTAAATCTGGATGTGGTAGCGCTTTTTGCAATCGTTTTCATTTTTTACAGACTTTTATGAGGAAAATTATTACTATTTTTTTTTTTTAGGTAGATGGGTTTAATCAGATTTATACCCTAATTTTTAGTCCTTGTGCACCAAAGCACCAAAGAAAAGGTTGATTTTCTTGTCAGAAAATCTTCAAACGGTAGAAAATGAAGAGAGAAATTACAGAAGAGAGAAAATGTTCTAAATTTTTAAATAAACACTGATTTTTTGGGAGGACAGAAAAGAGCTTAGAACAATAAATAGTCATAGATTTCTTTTATCTCGGGTCCTGGTTGTGTGTCAGGTTGTGTGGCAACAACTGGGTGTGTGCAGGCGCCAAATGCGTGAGCACTAAGGTGTGGTTGTGGCTTTTGGCTTTTACGGCGGCAGAGGCGGAGGGGAGAGCAGAACAGATGTAGCCTTCAGTACTGGTTTAGGCCCAAGTCTGGCTGCTCTACATCTGAAAGAGGAAGTGTGTATTTGTGTGCGTGCGTTTGTGTGTAGGGGGGGGCCTGCTGTGCCAATCTGTTCTCATTAGTGTTTACTCGCCCCCTCCAAACATGTAACGACATGCACGTCAACTGCTGGAGTCGGGAGCGTATAGCTGTTTGTTCGCACCAGGTCTCTGGCTGCACCGAACCTGCACCAGCTCTGTCCAGATACCTCTTCCATTCAAAGCTGCACGCTGCCTCTGATTGGCTGATTACTTTCATTGTTGATCTGTTTATTGCTTTCTTGATTAATCAGTTAGTTGTTTTGTCTTTAAAATGTCAGAAAATGGTGATAAACGCCTCAAATGTCTTGTTTTTTTTCACACAACCCAAAGATATTTTCAGTTTTCTGTTTATAGATGAATAAAGGAACCAGAAAATATTCACATTTAAGAAACTGGGATCAGAGAATTTGGACATTTTTTTTTTACCGAAGAAATTACTCAGTTGGTGAATAATTTCATAGCTGACAGCTATTTGATTAATCAATTAGTCAGTGGCAGCTGCTGGAGATATTAAAGGCAGATCCTTGTGATGTGTCGAAGACTTTGCATTTTGGTTTTCAGATCCGACTAAATTCCCCAAAAAGGTTCAACTCAAAGAATGCTGCAGCTTCATTAACACAAACTGAGACACGCCAAAGATAATAGTATAAAGAAAAAGTCAAGCCTCAACAAACGATCTTCCCTGACAAGGGACCCTGATAAGGTTGTCAAAACTATTGACATTTAAATCCTTTTTGGAAACTAAGGGGTTTTAAATGATACAGTCTGCCTTATTTATATGTTTGATAGTATCGAAACTACCAAAGCTACAACAAAAAACAGACAGACAATCAGATTTTCAACCCGAGGCTCCACAGATATCAACCTTTTTACACGTGTGTTGGCAGGTACTCAGACTTTTTCCTGTAGTTGAACCACAGTTCATCATGATTAACACGCTCTGCCAATTGACCAATTTAAAAGTTATTAACGAACCCTATCTAGTACCCAAAACTAATCATTTGGTTTTAGCAGCACGCTGAGAGCTCTACATGGCGTTCTCTGAGGCACTGAAGGACTAGATTTGGGTAAAAAGACAGAAGCGTGAGCAGCTTCTTCAAGAATCCTGAGCTCATTTTTCTTAGTCAGTGAAGTTGAGATTTATCGCCACACCAAAATGGTTACGCACTGTATCCGCTTTATTAAAAAAACTGTTAAAATTCCACTATTCTGAGCCAAATAATCGCATAAAAAGATCATGTCGGGACTGAAGCTCAACAGCACTCGTGAACAGAGCCGCAGCGGTCAGATATGATCTTTAACTGCTTACACTGGAGCTCAATAGCGTCTGACCTCTTGACCTGTGGAGCTGGCAGTCATCAGTGGCCAATTCACAAAATCTCCGGCGTTCTTTGATTCGCCCTTCCCTTCTTCTTTTTCCTAAAATATCCCCGACCTCTCCGAACGGCTCTGTCTTCATGAGAAGCTGTGATCTGCCACGTTCCATATTAACATATTGCTGTCAGTCAGGGCCCCCCTCCTCCTGCTCATCGTCTAATGTTATTGAAGAGAGAAAGATCAGAGGGGCAGGCGTATCCCCACACTCCATCAAGAGTGTGTATATGTGTGTGTGTGCGAATATGTGTGTGTGTGTGTGTCTGACCGGCTGGCAGGAAGTGGGGGCTCTGCCGCCTTTGATGGTCACACTCCCTCAGATGTGTCATTGCTACAGACGGCGGCTCGCCTGACACACCGTGTCTCTGCTCGTTGGGCTCGCGCGCGCGGAGAAACAACAGCCCTGATATAGTCACGTTAACACACACACACACACACACACACTCTTGCAGTGGATACACACAATTATTCTGCATAAAAAGAAGAAGTGGCGTCCCACCGGGACGGACAGATCCACCCACCCCTCTGAGCCAGAGCTGCTCGGTCCGTTCCACCTTTCCACTTTACTGTCAGTGATAATCGGGTTTGGCGTGTGACCGTGCCGGGCTCTTTGTCTATTGGTCGCGCCTGTCATGCAGCCGGTGAGGTGTGAGTGTGTGTGTGTGTGTGCGCGTGTGTGTATTTCTGTGCATGTGCGTCGCCGTGCTCTGGCCGCGCTGCAGAATTGCAGGGAGGCTCCGGTTACATTGTTATTCTAAACAGGGTGTTTTCAGCCGCTCGTCCTCCTCGCAGTCATTCAGCGGAGCGATCTGTCAGTTCGCTCCCCTCCCTCCTTCCTCTTCCCTCCAGGGACCAAACTGTGAACTTAACACACTCGGCTCTGATGACTTCCCTGATGGTGCGAAAAACAGCCAACTCTACAGCTGTAATGTTATTGCTGGAGTGGCTTGAATGTTGCATTGTTCTTCTGGTTTAAAGTGTGTGTTTGTGTGTGTGTGTGTGTGTGTGTGTGTGTGTGTGTGTGTGTGTGTGTGTGCGTGTCCACGTGTGTGTGTGTCAGTGTGTATTACATATTCAGAGCGAGGGAGGGGGAGTGTGAGTGTCACTATTCCAATCTCTTCCCGGTAACCCGCAAAAATGCCAGGGTGGGGTGAGGTTGTGTTTTTGCGTGCGTGTGTGTGTGTGTGCGTGTGTGTGTGTGTGGTGTTTGGGGGGAGGTTGTTGAGGTCTAGATGAAAGTGGAAAAGCAAAGGAGGAAACCAAATAATCGTGAGGGTGAGGGAGGTGAGGCTGGGTGCAAACGAAAGCAAAAGAGTGTGTGTGTGTGTGAGTGTGAGGGAGAGAGAGAGAGTGGAAGAGGGGGGAAAAAAGGAGGGGGCAGGCGTTCTTAAAACACTGTGGAGTCCAGATCAGAAATAAAACATAAAAAAGGGGAGAAGAAGAAGAAGGAGGAGGAGGAGGGAAAAAAAAAAAAAGGGAGGAGGGATTGTGCTCGAGTGTGTTATGCGTGCGGATCCTGTGAAGTGAACGCGAGCCGTGGAGTAAAATTGTGCGAGCCCAGAGAAGCTCAGCGCTGCGTGTTCGAGCTGGCACTTTTTTTTTTGATTTAGACAGAATTTGTTTTTCCGCAAGATCCTGTTTTTTTTTTTGTTTTTTTTTTTTCTTTCTGCCCCTCCTGGTTTATTACCAGCTAAGACAAAGACAAGGAGAGAGGAGCTAAAGAGAGAGAGACATGGTGAGAGGGTGATAGAGAGAGACGCACAGTGAATAGATGTTGCGCAGCTGACAGCAGAGGAAGCGGCAGAGAGAGAGAGAGAGAGAGAGAGAGAGAGAGTTTCCAGCCATCGCGCTCCCCGACCGCAGCCTTTTTCTTCCTGGGAGATTAAAAAAAAAAAAAAAAAAAAGGACAAAAGCCTCCACCGTCCCCCCACCCCTCTCCACCTCCCCAACCTTCTGCAACCCGCTACCATCCGAACACCAGCCTTGCACGTCGCTGTGTGTGTGCGCGCAGAAGGGACGCCGCGGGTGTATGGTGCTTTTTCTCGCAGCCCCTCAAAGGCATGGACTGAAGATGATGCAGCCGGGGGCTTAGTGAGAGCTCGCTCCGCGCAGAAAAAAAAAGAAAAAGAAAAAACCCTTCCCCTCGCCAACAGGGCCAGACCAAGAGGAGCAACTCCGGGGGAGGGGGGAGGGGGGGTTGAAGGAGTGAAGGAGGAGGAGGAGGAGGAGAGCGCGAGGGGGGGTGCCCTCCTTGGATTATTGCGGAGGGTCTTCCACTTCCCTTTTTTCGTATTCTTTTTTTTTTTTTGGTGCCTTTTTCCCACTCGCCTCGATCATCTCGTGTTTTTTTTTCCGCTGCGATGCGTAGTTTTTAAAGCCGAAGAATGTGGAGACAACATTTTCCAGGCAAGCAGCATGTTTCCTGTTTTCTTTTCTGGATGTCTAATAAAGTCTGGCATGTGGGTGGTGGGAGGGGAGGTAGGTGGATGGGGAGAGAGGGTGGTGGCGGTGGTGGTAGCGGGGGGAAGTATGGATAAGAGGAGGGCAGAAGGAGAATGTGTGTGTGTGTGTCTGTGTGGGTGTGGGTGTGCTGCGTTAGCCGTCAAGGTAGGCGAGTAGTCCAACTGTGTTGTCATTTCGAGGTCCGCCCGTCCTGCGCCGCTGCACTTGGCTCCCTGTTTTCTGCCTCCACTGCGGTCTGGGGGCTCTGAGCGCGCTCCGTAGCTCGGGGCAACACCGGAGAATAAAAGAGCGGGAAAAAAGAGAGAGCGAGAGGGGAGGGGGAAGGGAGGGGAAGGGTGAGGGAGGTCCGGCGTGGTTGTGCCATGGATGCTGTTGACACCCGCTTTTGTCCCGCGGTGGAGTGCAAGCCCGGCCCGCCCATGCACACAGAGGGTACCATTTAAAACAGGCGTGCGCTCATTTTCTTGGCAGGGGATGGATTGGTGTGGCGGGCAGCCGGGTGGTGACAGGGGTGGGGCAGTTGCAGGACAAGTGGCCTTTGTGTGCTACTTTTTGGGAAGTGAAGGGAGGGAAGGGCAGGGGAGGAGGCTGCCAACAAAGGGTGCTTATACCCACCCACCCCCTTCACCCACATCACCCCCTCTCTACAACTCATGCAGTGACCTCGTGCTGTCAAAGGCAGATGAAGGGTTTGTGTGTGTTTATGGCAGGTTTTGTGTGTGTGTGTAAGAGGGAGGAAAGTAGTAAATGAGTAATTCAGCCTCAGTAAAGCAGAAGTACAGACTCTGGCAGAGTGCCATATGAGAAGGGAGGAAACTCGAGCAAGGAAAACAAAGTGTTGTTTGACCCAACGGCACATCTGTGCATTATGCCAAGCTTCTCCGTTACTCCTCAGTCAAGCTGCTGGCAGGCGGCCAAGGTTGTGTGTGGGTTCCTATTCATTTGTTGCCACATCCATGCAAGTGCATTCCTGCTGTGTCCGTGTTTTCATGCAGATCTCACTTTGCCTTCGCAACTTGTGTCTCCACGAGAACACTTGAAATGATTGCACACATTTCACGCGAGTGAGGATTGAAAGTATTCTGCTGAATATAAATGTAGTGTAAAATCTTCTTATCGAATCCATTTGCAAGTCACTAAAGTTGGTGCGGTTAACTTACTTCAACACACCTTATTTTACTTGAGCTACTTGTTTCAAATGCTTAAAAAACTAGCGTTACTGACAGGATGCTGGATGCCTGAGAAAATCCTCCACTTGCTGCACAGCGTAGTCCCACGTTTTACTCACTAATGTCGATTGATGTTTTTTTTTTTTTCCTTTTCTTTATGGAATTATCTTTGGCCGGGCACAGATGCCAAATTGCGGAGAGCACATTAGCCAGAAAACAGCCAAGTTTTATTTTGGCCTTTGGGTTAGTTACTTGAAGAATTATCATGAATTAGCTACAGCGCAGAGAATCCGCTGCCAGCGACATTTGCCATTTTAAATGGACAAAATCTGCTTTCAGTCATGATTTTTCATGCAAAACCTGTCACCAGAATGTTTTATAGGCTCCTCTTTGCTAATGAAAAGGGATGAACAGTTTGATTTGTTGGCAAATTATTATTTTTCCAACCCTGAACTTCATCCAAAGTGGAACCAGCGATTGAAAAACAGACCCTACACACCCTACGTACCCCTTTTTCAACCCCTGTGGCACCAGTTATATTCTGGTTTTGTGCACCCAGCTGTGAACCATTAGGAGCATTACAACCAAAGATAAATTGGTTCGGAACCTAAGAAGTTGGTTGCAATCTGGAACCAAAAAAAAAAAAAGAGTGAAGTCCAAACCAAAGTGTGTTGCCCCCCGCTGAGGACACATCCCTTATTACAGCTCCAAACTGGTGCAGAATAACATTCGTTTTCAAGATTCTTGAAACGGCGCCGCTTCAAGGACCGGAGCTAATTTGGTGGAAAGCGGCCCTACGACACACGCAGGCCACATCAATATTCCAACCCCACTCTCCCCTCCGTGGGCATGTTCCTCCGCCCGCACGCTGCCTCCTCCTGTTTGACTGGCTGCCTATGTTAACCAGGGGATGTGGGTCATGTTTCAGCACAGCGCTGCTCACAGTAAATGGCCGTAACTGCTGGCGGTCAGCAGCAGCAGCAGCAGCAGCAGCAGCAGCCCCCACCCGCCCTTGTTGTCAAGAAGGAGCCACCTGCAAACAGCAGCTTGGGGTTGCTAGGTAACCGATGGCAGCAGATGATGATAGCATGGTGGAGGGGACTGGTCTACTCTCCCATTACCGCTAAAGTGACTTCTTTTCTCCGGCTTTTCTCGTCTGTATTTCCCCCGACCGCAACACGACTGCCGATTCCCTTCTCCCTTCTGGTCCCTCTTCCCCCCTCACGGAGGCAACATAACACCAGCGGCAGAGGCCAGCAGTAGGAAGAAAACTCCCAGCTCCCTTTCCCCACATAATGGAAACTCTGGCCTCATCTCCCGGTGCGCCGCTCTGCTGCGTCCTGCTGCCAGACTCTGACTAAGTGTTGCTGGCTCAGGAACCGCAGCCTCCAGCCGGGGCCCAGTTCTGGTCCACAAGTATTTGTCTACAGGAATGATTAGAATTAAAATACCGATGAGCGCGAGAGAGAAAAAAAAAAAAAGTGTGATCTCACGAATGCTAGTAATCTACGACGAGTGGTTTTAAAGCCTCTGCCTTTTCCACCGGAGACCTAGATTTCCAAAATAATTTTCATTGTGACCCAGTTCTCGTTTTTTGACGAGTGTTGTGCGTTCTAATTGAGGAGAATGCTCCGTCTTTCCGCGGCTGAGATCACCGCCTTTTTATAATTTCGGAGACGCGAGACGATCGCGCGAACAAAACGAGTCGCAGTAGTAGACGCTTTAATAATTTCAAGGCCTTTTTCATCATCTTGAAACTGCATCTTTTTGAGTAGAGAGGCGACATTAGTTTACCACGTGCTACTTCCAGAGTATGATTCAAGGTCGTACCTTTAATATGGTAACGGCGGAAGAGGCAGAGGTGTTTTTCCTCTAATTGGGAGATGAATAATGAGAAAAGGGTCGAGAAACGGACTGATTTGAAGTGCTGAAACAATTATTCAATTAATCAATCAGTAGATAAAATGTCTCTCATCATTTTAAAATCGAATGCTTCTGGATTATCGGTCAGATTAAATATGCGTTTTGAGCTCTGGTTGCTCAGGACGGGATTTTTGTTAAAGCGTTGATGCGTCACTTTATTTTGACATTTATAATTAATCACTAACAAAGAAAAATCATTAGTCCGACGGACTTTATCATCGCACGTGCATGTTTTTGCTTTGGCAGGTAAACTCACGACAGCAGCCGCCTCCCTCAGAGAAAAATGTGCTCGTCCCAAATCATTTCATACACACACACACACACTCTCACAGCCTGGCAACAGTTTAGCAACAAGCAGAGGAAGCGAGAACACAGAGGAAAGGAAATGAGGAGGATTAATTAATGGAGGAGTGAAATTAAGAGCCCTCCGCCTCCTGCGGTTCTGACTCCACAGCCCCCTGCCCTCGATGTGCATGCTCGCTGACATTTTACGGACTATACGTCCTCCTCTCGCCTCTGCTCGATTCAGCCGCTGCTGTAGAGCCGGCGACAGCACAGGAACACCTCGGCGTATTTTTTGCATTTTGCTGCCGAACAGGCTGTTAGAGCATTTTCTGAAACAAGAGCGCTGAGAGTGTGTTTGTCACAGCGGAGGTGAAAGTTGGTTTCCATGCAGCAGAAGGCAGAGTCTGTTTTTGATATTTGTGTGGGAAGACCTCAGAGAGGTTGTGACCATGCAAAGGTTTAAAATCCCGACTGAGATCAGAGATCAGAACATTTGAGGGTGAGAATTCAAGAGGACAGTAAACCGAATATTAAGAGAAACGCTGATTGCTTATGGCGCAAAAGTGTTTAATCGGCAACAGCAAAGGTAGATCACACAAAAGCATTGATTTGGTGATTTGCAGGACAAAAAAAATTCTGTTTGCAGAACGGCCTTTGTATGACGATGACCTTGGTCGGGGAGAGTTTGTTTAGGCTTTTCACTCATTTCACACACAAGAAACACCTTCACATCCAGGTCAGAACTGGGCTGCGTTTGTAGAAACATGTCTTTTATACTTGTAGGTGATATCTAGACCAGCGGCTTTCACACTTTTATTGCCAAGGCACAGCGAAGGGCAAGCCAGAATCTCAGAGCACACCCCTATTCATGTTTGTGCAGAATAGCCTCTGTACATGTTAATCTTTATACCAACAATAGCACTCATGAAATATGTATTAACAAGATAATTCAAGAATTTATTTGACATTTTGTTGAATTACACAAAAGCAGATTTAAATCCAAACCTCAAATCTTTTAGAACTTCTCTAGAATTTGCCTCTGTGTTGGGAAATGAATGTGCACAAAGTACTGATATAATCAATGGAAACACTCATTCATTACTTCTTGTATAGTTGTATATCGCAATAATAATAATGTACGGCGCACCAGTGTGACTCAGCACACCGTTTGAGAACAGCTGATCTAAACCTGCAGCAACTAATCAATTAATCTATTAAATTAACCGCCAACTATTTTGATAATCGAGCAACTGAGAAACTTTTTCTAAAGAGAAAAGGTCAAAATGCTCTGATTCCAGCTTCTTTATTTTGAATATTTTCTTGTCATTAGTGTCATTAGGACCAACATCACATTTACTTTCCGTGTATCGTCCTTGCTATTATTGCTGTTGATACAATAAAATCACCAAACCTAAATGTAAAAAAAGGACTTTTTGACCTGTAACTTACAGAATATTACTCGCAACCATCTCTCGTTATAAATTACCATATGTAACGCATTTAAACACATGAGATGACATTGCCCTACATTAGTAAAGACACGTCTGGATGCACAAGCCACAGACATGCCATCAAGTATCACCATAGAGACAAAGGTGGTGAGGGGGGGGTGTCATGAACGCATCAGAACCGGCTGTTGGCGGCGTCGTGCAGCTGACAGACCCAGTAGCTCAGGTTAGGACCGGTTTGATGTACATGCTGTCAGTTTACCACAGTGAGAGTGTCGCCTGTCACCTCCCCGCTTCCCGCTGCCCGAATACATCATCTCCATCTCCATCGAAATCAGCAGAGTGCGAATCAATCTGTCACATAGGAGGACACACGCTCGCAAAACACACACTCCGGCTCCTTGAAAGACGGAGCGAGCGGGAAAGGAAGGGAAATGATGGGAAAAGGAGGAGGAGGAGGAGGAGGAGTGATGTTTGAGGTGAAAGGAGGAGCAGTGATTACAGAAAGACAGCTGAGGAACGATAGCAGAGGTTGGGGAAGAAATGCGATAAAGAAAAGGAGAAGCAGATACATGGTGAGCAAGCAGAGATACAGAGCTCGACATGGGCAGAGAGGAGGAGCTGTCAGGAGATGCTATCGCACGGGGGAGAGATCTGGGGAAAAGGCAGCGCTGCAGACGCCGCGCTGAAATGTAGCGGCGAGAGGGAGATTGAAAGAGTAAGAGACTGAAAGGTCAGAGAGACGGAGAAGAAACCCAGCGGATGATTCATTGGAGTTCATCCTGTCGAACTTCTGCCTGAGGGGTTCAGCGCCGACTGCCAGCCGTGCCTCACCCACGGCTTCTCTCACCTGCACGGCCACTGCCGTCTGTAATCTGTGTAAGCCAGTTACTGTGGCTTAAATGAGGCAGGGGAAAGGTTGCATGTGTTGCACGCTGCTCGTCGGTGAGTCAAGGGCAGCCGTGCAGTGCATGCCGCAGACGTGCAGCGCCATAATCGATATCACCAATGAATAGGTTGTGAAAGAGGTTGCTCGTAGTGCTGCAGTCATTCACCCTACTGCCTGAGTTTTAAAGCCTCTTTTAGCTTGTTATTTGTGCTGCTGCAATGATTGGTCGATTAATCGATTCTTCGATCTTAAGGAAATTAATCCCAGACTTTTTTTCAAGCAAACATTTGCAAGAAAGACAAGAAATTAACAGTTTTGTGGTTTTGGACGTCACTTAGGCCTCTGGGACAGCGTGATGAGCATTTTTCACATTTCTTTTGACATTTTATCGAGTAATTTAATCATGAATATATGATAATAATCACCTACCCGGCACTATATGGCTGCCATAGTTAGCAACTAGCCCGTGAAATAAGAAGGTTTAGCACCTGAAGAGCGTTAGGGCTAGTGGAGGTGGTGGAGACCAAAATTGAGATCGAAGAAGTTGAATATTGGACTTGTATTGATCATATTGACAAAAGCACCACTCCTAATTAATGCTAATGTTACTCTGTGGGACTATCTGCTCACACAGCAGTCACAACATCTTCTTCCTGACTGTGTGTGTCGGCTTGTTTCCACTCCCCACTAGTTGCAAAAAAGAAATGCAGCTTTAAACTTAAAAAATTCTATCTTATGCACATAAAATGTCAAGCTGATAAATACTGTAATACCGGAGCTAAATATTATTTTCAGTATTGATTAATCAGTGTGTGTGCATAATTTTACAATAAATTCTTTAGTTGGTGTAAATTCTTTAGCTTATTAAATGTCAGAATGGTGGAAAAAGCCCATGGCCATAAATTAGAGCCGAAGAGTTATCGTTTGGTTTTCTTTCGATTAATCAGCTAATAATTTCGGTCCTTGAATGCGTGTGCACGAGCACACTCTCTCACACCGTCACCAGTTCGCTCTAATGGACTCCATCGTCCAGCTGCCTCCATTAATATTCAAGGTGCTGTCAGTCGCAGATGTGGCACAGACAGCCGAGTCGCCACGGATCACCTTTCCCAACCGTCGCGTCACCCGTCTTGAACGGGGAGTGCGATAAGTAGGCGTGGAAGCGGCGATGGTGGCTGGTGGTGGTGGTGGGCTGTGGGCGAGGACGAGGGGGGAGGCGGCTGTCTGTCTGTCTGTCTGTCTGTCAGGAGAGAAAATCCGCCCTTTGCACCGAGAGTGTGAGGAGGACACGGGCGTCCGCGACTTCAACTCTCGGCGCAGATGCCAGCGGCGCCGAAAATAAAGTGCATTAAAGCTGGCAGCAGACGCCTGTTAAGTGATCACCATGACAATAGGCGGATGGCATGGGGAGATGACACCTCCATGCCGATCCTCCCCCGACCGCGAGAGGCTGCGCTGCAGGACTGCTCAGCCGGGCTTTTTTTTTTACGACGTCTCTCTCTCTCTCTCCCTGTCGTTTATGTGCTCTCGCCTTTCATCCTCCTCTTCTTCTCTGATATGTCTCCTGGGAGCTCTTTAAGCTAACAGCCAGTGTTTAGTCTGTTTTTATGCACGCTCATTTTACATTTTAATTTCACTCTTCTTCCCGCTCTCTCGCTGTTCTGCCTCCCTCCCCCTCCCACCTGTTTGTTTTCCCACCGCGCCTCTCAGCCCCGTTTTTGCGCAGCGGCCACACACAACTTTCTCGATCTCAAATCTCCTAATCTCACCTTTATCTGCCCTAATCAGCCTCCTCTGCCGCGGTAATCCGCCAGCGCACGTCTCTAATGAGCCCTCCTCCACCTCTGCTCGCCTCTTCCCTTCCTCCACCCTGCCCGCTTATCTCGACCCTGGAGTCTGACGTCACCGTAATCTTCGAGGATAACTTTTAAGTGCGCGCAGATGCACGGAGTGAGGCCGCGCTCGAGCATGCAAACGAGAGGAGATCGGCAAAACATGAGATAAGAAAGTGATGTCAGGGACGGTCCGCGGGGGATCTCGCCGTTTGTCTCCTGGAGGGGTTTTCGCCTGTTTTGTCAGCTTGGTCACGTCCATAGCTGCTAAGTGAGTCTAAAGATCACGACCTGTGCGGTGTTAGGGCGCTGGTACTCAGCTGGGACCAGTCGCTCTCTCCTTCACAGGGTCCACCCATCCACTGGCTGGCTTCTCAGCCCCGCGCCGTATGAATATTGATGCCTCCTCGCTTGTTAACATTGTATGAAGCAGGACTCGTAATTGTCTGTCGTCTCGGCGCGACACGTCTTCTTCAGTGGGATGTGTGAGAAGGTCGGCCCGCTGGGGAGCTCGGCTCCTCTCGCCTCTCTTCACTTCAAGTGAGAAAAGTGGCGAAGGGTGGGGGGGTGGGGAGGGGGAAGGAGAGCAAGAGTTGAGCGCAGACAAAACCAGAAATTGCGACACGCACTTTGTCAAGAGCGCTGAAGTGCGGTGGCGAGTCGGCTGTGGGTTTGTTTCGGGGCTTGTAGCGTTTTCTCTAATGCTCTCCATTTCAGTGATACATGGCTCTTTTGAGGCAGGGCAGCAGCGAAACTCATTTTTGAAGGTGTAGCTCGCAGTTTTTTTTCCCCTTTTTGTTTTTTTCCTTCCCCTTCCTCTGTTCCGCAGCTGCTGGTTCCACTCGCGCCGAGGCAAACGCAGGATCCTCTCCCTTGAACTGAGAAATGAGAACAACCAAAGTGGTGCGCCTGTTAGTGTGCAGCTGTCATACGTACACGTGAGGGAACATGAAGATGGAGCGTGCGTGTTTGTGCGTGCGTGTGTGTGTGTGTGTGTGTGTGTGTGTGTGTGCACCTGCAGGCTCCCGCTTCCATTCACACATCTGTGTATGCGAGGGGGTTTTTGTTGCATGTCATGGAAGTGTTTGGGAAGCGTGAGATCGAGAGGATTCCCGTAAGTGAGGCTGCGGTCTAATCCAGTCTTGAGTAGGCGCATTGATTTATTGAGCAACGCTTGGTAGTTCAGAGAAGCCCCCGTTTCCTGCTGTATCCTAATCAGCGATTATCATGTGCACACACACACACACACACACACAGAGGTTATTATCATCTTTTATTTTTCAAGTCAACACTGAGGAATTGACTCCAGCTGGCAGGAGAGTGTCACTTGCAGATTATTCGTCTAATAATTTGCAGTTAGGGTTTCTTCCAGTAACACTTGTTATTCTAGATGTTTTTTTTTTGCATGTGTGTGTTATAATTTTTAATGCTCATTGTGATTAACTTTGACAACTTTTCCATATCATGATGCAACAAGAAAAAAAAAGCTTGGGTTCAGCCAAATTATAATTAACACTGTTTTATCAGGTGAAACCTGCGGTGTGCAGTCATGCGGACTGTTTTGGGATTACCATCCCTGAAACGCACATCAGCGCCCGAAAAACTGTCAAAAATTCTGTTTGATCAAACCCAGCGGTGTGTTTTTTAGATCAAACAACAGTTATCATAGAGAGTGTATTCATTCTCCTTCGGCGCCACAGATTAAAAATCAGAGGCAGAAAAATCTCTGAATCTCAGGAAAATTAAATCGAAACTATCTGCATGGTTTAACACAAGTAGGGGTAAGAAAATATAGAAACCCTTCTGTAATTAGGTTGATGTGACCCACTGAGCGGAGCCACTGTAAGTGGTGAGGGCCTCGGTGCTGAAGCAATCACGAAAAATGTTTTCTTGAACCTAAAATAATCCTCCATCCCTTCCTCCGTCTGTCTCCAGGTATTCGGCCCCAAATCATGAACGGGCCAATGCATCCGCGCCCCCTGGTGGCGCTGCTGGACGGGCGCGACTGCACCGTGGAGATGCCCATCCTGAAAGACTTGGCCACCGTCGCCTTCTGTGACGCTCAATCCACACAGGAGATACATGAGAAGGTAACACACACACACACACACACACACACGCTTCACTTCACTTCCCCACTGCAGCAAAAAAAAGTTGATGGAGAGATGGAGCCTGTCACTCACTCACGCCTGCCTCTTTTTTTTTCCCATCACAGCGCCGACACGTGAAGCGCGTTATATTGGCTCCATACGCGCTCGCCAGTTAAAATATAGTGGCTTCATTATGATTTAATGTCGCTTTGTAGCGCAGAGTGCGATGCCTATATCAGTGCCATTGTTGTAATAGAGAGTCTTGTATGGCGGGGATGCAGTGTAATTACATTGGCTTGTAGAGGCTCTTTATTGCTTTTTATACAGCACCGGGGCTGCAAAACAATATATGGCCACGGAGATGGGTATCACCGAAGTGCTATCTCTCCATCTGCAGACGCGGTGAGAGGCGCTACATCGCTCCTCTGTTTTTATGAAAATGGGACATATTAAAAATGAAGCATTTGCATAGAGATCAATTCAATCAAAGACCTTGGGCGGCGAGGAGAAAAGGGGGTGGCGGGTGGCTTTTCGTTTGTTTTAAGGCTGCCTTATCAGGAAAAACATGATTGTAATGTTCACCTCGCCAGCATATTCAGCAGTTCCCAGTAATAACTCGCAGTCTAGATACCCGGAGGGGCGGTGTAGATTGAAAATGTCCAATCTCTTCTTTCGGCGGCGTTTGGATGCAGAGATGCAGCGCTGATAACTCAGTTTCACTATGATGTTGTCAGGCTAGACACCAGCTGCTACACTCGCCTCCGTCCGCACCAGAAAACACAGAAACTCAAGGGAAAGGCCCGTCGAGGGTGGAGTATGAAAGCGCCCCGGGGTTATGTCAGGTCTCCCACTGAGTAATCCTTTATTTCTCGGGTGATGGGGGCACGATGAAACACACGGGTAAAGACTGATCAAGATCGAGTTACAACGCCACTTCAGCGAGACCGAATCGTGCACGCAGCACCTGCGCTCCGACATCATCGTCCAAGGTCGATGATCCCCCCGTCTTTCTCATAGTCACATGTGGCTTTTAAAAGTTGGATGATAGCCCATATGGCAAGGAGTCAACGCTGGCCTCCATCGCATTGTACACTGCCTGACTGTGCATCCAATTGTGGCATTAAGATCAGGGACTGCAAGTGATGTTTACATAAGCAGACAATCTGTTGATAGTTTGTTTTCCGCAATAACATGTCAAAGAATTCTATAAATGAATAAACAGAAACAGAAAAGGCAAAATTCACGAGTGTATGAAACGGATAATAGCAGCAGATTCTCACGTTTCATCAGAATTGTTGATGATAAAACAGCTATTTGTTTGGCATTTGGAAAATATGTTTATTCTTTCTCGCGGATCTGATGTCAGGAGAGAGAATTACAACCACTTTCACGCCTGTACGGTAAATTAAGGTTGAGCGAGCAGCCGAAACATGAATCTGGTACGGATGATGTACTTTTTTAAGAGTAGGGGAGACCGAGGGCGATAGTTAAAACCACAATGTATGTTTTTTCACTTGAGTGGTTATGCGCATTAATTAAACAAGACGTAATGTGTTTAATTAGCGGTTGACGTTTTGTTACTTTTCGGAAAGTGCGAGCCGTTTTTTTCCAAATCTGTATTCTCAGCTCGCTAAATCGCCGCTAGCACCAGCCTCATGTTCACTGTGCGGACGTGAGAGCAGATCTTTCTCGTAAGTCTTGTCAAGAAAGTGAACAAGTATATTTCACAAAATGGCAAACGATTCTTTCAAGTCCATATTTTCTAGAGGATACAGCGTTCTTTTTTTTATTATTTAAGCTTCACTCTGCTATGTTCGCCTCATTCACGCGATGAAAAAAGCTTCTCCTCTTCACTCACATCTCTGCTTCGCTGCTGAAGTGGATTTAAAAGGTGCAATCAATAAAGGATTGTAGCTTTCTCTTTACAACATACTCCACATTACCGTGTGGTGTTGCTCTGTGGTGTTTTAATGCTTTTTCTTTTTTTTCCTGTGTTGTTTTAAAGCTGTTATCGGGAGCTTTTTCAGAAGTGCTAAACGCTAGAAAAATAAATGTTTTGAACCACATCTTCTCTGCCAGGTGGAGAGAGTCTGTTCTCGGCGTTACAACTACCTCTCATCGCGGCTCGCCGTGACCTCATGGTCATACAATCCCCCTCCCCAGTAAGCCGCCGAGTCAAACTGTGTGAAAGCGTATCACCGAATCGAAACCCCCTTTTCAGCGGTGCGCTCTTTCTCTCACGCTCACGCACGCCAAAAAAGTGACGTGTCAGAAACGATGGACGTTAAAAAGCAAAAAGGCTTCGGTTACAGTGGGGGAGGAGGATATAGATTAGTTCAGAGTTTCCATTTGTCTACAATCAGGGTAGATTTCCACTGAAAGAGGACGCATCCGACTCCACAACACAGCACCAGACCTTTAAGCTCAGAGAACAGCAGTGTGCGCCTTTTTTAACCTTGAACGAGTATCTGGAAGGCCTCGTCCGGGACGCCGCTCTAATAAAAAGCAGTATGGAAATTCAGAGCTAATCTGCTAATCACAGGAGCGCTAATGCAGTTTGGCCGGAGAGCTATTATTTAGGTGCTGACAGGGGCCGTGGCTCGTTCTGAGGGGGGAATAGTTTAGATCCACATCAGGCGGAGTCACAGGCCGGGTCACCTTGTCCATGTCAAGCAGCTGAGGATGAGTGTTTCACACCCCGAGGTGACTGAGTCCAGACTTTTACACCGAGGTGTTTTGTGATGCCATTTCTCCTCCGGATTACGTGATTCAGGGATGAATGAGGCAGAGTGCTCCAGGTTCATTTCTGCCTAAACAGATCGGCTTATACGAGTCCGCCGAAAACAGATTTTCGAGCCGCGTCTCGTTTCTGGTTTGCTGGCGTTATTGGGGGAGTATTGAGATCACACATTTGGCCCGGAGAAACACTTTCTGTTCTCGCTTTGCCAACGTGCAACCACAGTCCATCTCGAGCTGACTCAAGTCGACTCGAATTTATTTATACAGCCCATAATTGCAAGTTTGTCTCAGCGGGTTTTTGCAATCTGCAAAATGTATCACATTCTTACTCTCTGAGACGCTCTCATTGATTAAGGAAAACTTAAGTAATATTAATGTAGAAGAGTGGAAATACAGTACACAGTTAAAATCCGCAAAGGACCAATGCTAGGAAGCTTGAATGTGAATCTTGTTGTTCGATAGGTGCCTTGATAGCTGTGTGTCACTCTAGAAGTATTCTTTATTTCCTTGACCTACCACATGCCATCATTTCTCGAGGTTTATCCTCCGATCAGTAGCTGCCCTGACCTCTCTGTTCAGTCAATTGCCCAGATCCTTTGTCCACAAACAATCCTCGTGGGTCTGAGTGCCGTTGTGATGACCCTGCAGAAGCGCAGCTCCTCCGACACAATATAATGACTTGTTCCACTTCAGCACAGGTCTGTAAAAGGAGGTCTGTGTCCGCGGTCCTGGTGACCATGTGATGTCTGTAGTTCCCCTCGCCGTGAAATCGTAAATGTTTCCTTAAGTGTCCAAAGTCATGGCAGACATATTTTTCACGGCTCCCCAGGAAGGAATGTGATCTTGTGATTGTCATGAGTTCTCATGAACTCTAATGGACTAATGGCCATGTTGCATGAATGACCGGACCGAAAGATCGACAAAAGAAAAGCAGATGATAAAAAACCACCATGTGTTTCATTCAGTCTTCACACTTAATGTTGTTACCGTGTGTGTCTGCAGGTGCTGAATGAGGCAGTGGGGGCCATGATGTACCACACCATCACCCTGACCAGAGAGGACCTGGAAAAGTTCAAAGCTCTACGCATCATCATCCGCATCGGCAGCGGCTACGACAACATCGACATCAAGGCTGCCGGAGAGCTGGGTACGAACCGTCAAAACAATCATGTCCAGTGATGCGTAGAGCAGAAGATGGTTCACAGATGTGACACACTTTATGGATATTTAATATTACATGTATTGATATCGATTTATTCAGCCGACATGCAGATGTTTTGGCAAGTGATCCCTCAAATGTGGTTATCACACACTTGAGACAAAGATTTGTAATGGTGTCGGGATATTTTCCACTAAAAATGACATCATTGCACTAAAACGGCAAACTTTACTGGGAATTTAGAGTTTTCCTGAAGTTTTTTAGGAACTTTTTATACATTCCTCTGTCTGTATTATGTATTTATTTAGTTTAGCAGATGTTGAAGGCTCTGTGGGTAAAGTGTGTGTTCAGGTCTTCGCTGTGCCCCATCCTGAGAGATTTATTTTTTAAAGGGCAACTCCATCAATTTTTAGGTCTTGGGGGAGTATTACTGCAAACAAGTGTTAAAAAAGTAGTATTAAGCCTTTTGTGGCTCCAGAGGAAGCTGCATGTAATCTGAAAAATTGCCTGCAACGATGTTACTCAGTGGCTGAGTTGCATTGTGGGTAATGTAGTTGGACTCACTATGGACAGATGACCAGAACGATACAGTAGAACCAGAGATATCGCCTTTAGGTATTGCGTTTAGTGCTGCATTTGCATTTTTCTCATCTGTTCGGCTGCGTGTGTGCATCTGTTGTTTGGTTTGAACATTTCAGACATTTTTTTTTGTTTTTTCGTGTCTGAGGAAGATCATAGACTTGCGTTGCTTTGAAGTTTAACTTATCCAGTGCTGTATTGATTTTATCACGGGGTGCAGTGTGGATCTGTGCCTGTTTATTACGTGTTTGATCGTTTGTTTGTTCATTAAAATCATACGATACCTCTTGTGCACGTCGTCAGATTTAGGTGAGTGTTGAGGGGCTTGATTCGTGACGCCACTGCATAGTTGCATGCGGGAAAACTGCGGTGATCATCCGAAAGCAAGCAAGCGCTGTATTTAGAGGTCACAAACACGATCACACAGCTGATAGTGAATTTTGCCTAAAGCGGACAGTTCCCTTGTTTTCTTACTGTATGGATTCCCAGAACCATATCAAAGAGTGAATTAAAGAGTCGGATGAATGCTGGACATCCCACTGTGAGCCCGAATGTTCAAAGAGACAGAAAGGGAAGGAGAGAGGAGAGTTCGGTCTTCTCTCTGAACCACCACCCAGGCTTATATCAGCAGGCTGGTGGCTCAAACAGCCCTTACAGTTGACAAAGCTGCCATTTCCCTGCCAATGTGAGATACTGTGTCTAACTGCCACCCACTCACCGAGGGCGCTCTGCCTCTCTGCGACGCAGGAGTCAAAAGCTATCGTGCCTGGAGAAGGCGGCGCTGATATGACGGCTGCTCTCGGGGAGAAGAAAAGGGGCCATTGATTGAGCGGGCTCTGGCTATTTTTTGCTGTCCAGAGACGACTGTGCTGTTACTCGGAGATACAGAGTGGGATGAGGACATTAGAGGAGAACGGGGGCAGGCAGGAGTGCTTAAGTGTTGATAATGGAAATCTTTGTGTTGTCAGGAGGCTAGGCAAGGTAATACCACAAGGTCAGAGGTTTAAATTCCCTAAAGGCAACAAAATTATTCAGCTGGAGGGCATATTGAGAGAAGGTGTCTAAAACTTGCTTTGTTGTGCGCATTACTTTATATAGAAAAGGGCTCTGCAGCCATTCAGATCACCTTCTTCTGACTTTTAGTGCGAACGTATTACGAGGATGTGATCGGATTTTATGTTAGTGATTCCAGGCAAAATGATTAAAAATGACCAAAATGAGCTATTCGAGTTATCCTTTTATATGTGTTACAGCTTTTGCTTCTTTAGAGGTCATTCAGTTGAACATCAGTTTGATCACTTTACAGTGACAATAAAACCAGATTTATCATTTTACCACCTTTTTAAATCTCAAAACAGATATCTGCATATTAAAGCCAAATCTGTAGGAAAGAGACAAGATTTCAGTGTCATTCTGGTTTCCTTTTTAAAGCCATTTTTAGATTTGTAACTGTAACTGTATTGAGTTGCGCACAGTACAGAAAGTTTAGGTCTGGATGTCCGTTATCCATTATCTGGATATCTGCTGGCTACAACTGAAGCCCTGAAACACGAGCCGTTGCCCCTAAATTGTTGTTGTGGAGATTTTTAACTGGCTAGAATTTACTTCTATCTTAATTATATCTGTACAATCAATCTGTCGGCCCTTATATTAAAAGTGGAAACTGACAAAATAAATTCAGAAACCTCTAAACTTCTCAACTTTTTCCTCTCCTTGATGTTCCAGGTTGGTGATATTGTGCCGCCGCTTTCACAAACATAACTAGATTGCTAACGCTAGCTGTAAATATGTTTGTGTCTCTTGTTCCTGACTTTCTTGCTGCTCCGTGTTTGTTTTCTGGCTGCAAGCATTAGCAACGTGACTCCAGACTGAATAGTATAGTGAAAGTAAGATTTAAAGGGGACCAGTCTGTACGTGGATGTTGTCATTTCTCTGCAGTCATTACACCGTGCAATCAGTGTTTATTTCAGAATGTGCAAAAAAGTTGTCCATTTTCACTTTTAGCTGGTCTTGCTTTGATTAAACAGGACTAAACACGACAACTTATGATGGAACACTGCTGTATTTATAATTGTGATATTGATTTCAGGCTTATTTTTTTTTAGCCCTGAGCTACATTAATTAACTGTTCCACCTTGTGTGTGTGTGTGTTTGTGTGTTCTTCCGTCAGGCATCGCTGTGTGTAACATTCCCTCGGCAGCTGTGGAGGAGACGGCGGACTCCACCCTGTGCCACATCCTCAACCTTTACCGGAGAAACACCTGGCTCTACCAGGCTCTCCGGGAGGGCACGCGGGTCCAGAGCGTGGAGCAGATCCGCGAGGTGGCGTCCGGCGCCGCCCGCATCCGCGGCGAGACCCTGGGCCTCATCGGCTTCGGTTAGAATCACTTATTTTCTTATCTCTTACCTTCCCTCCTGTTTCTGCTGAGTTCTTTTTTTTTTCCACTCCCTCCCTGTGCCCTCCCTTCTGTGTTTTCATATCCTCTCGCCGCTCAGTGTGCCTTCTGTTTTCCTGCCCTGATAAGGTTATTTTTCCTCCCTCCGCCCGTCCCACAGATTATCTCAAGGTTGTCTGTTTCGCCTCCCTCCGGGCTGCCTTTCCTTTTCTCTGCCACACTGTTCTCTCATCCCGGCGCTCTAATGCTCGCCATTATATCTCCATTATTCTCTCCTCTCTTCTGTTGTCCCGACTCTTCCTCCCTGTCCCCGTCGTCCCTCGACGCCTTGTCCTGCCACACAATCAGGGCCCCCTCGCGGTGGACCGGATTGTGCCCGTGTGTGTTTGCTCGGCGTGTTTCTCCTCCCCGCACCTGTTTAATGTGCGATTGTGCGTCATCCTGCCCTGTCGCTGCATCAGTGGGCTGACAGAAGCTCTGTCTTCTCACAAGCCTTTCCAGAGTGCCACCTTATCTCTGCGTCCACACACACACACACACACACAAACACACAACCTCCGCCCCCCTACAGGTCCCAGACAGCCTCCTAGACTCAACGTGCCCAAACAGCAGGTCCTGGCAGGGAAAATGCCAACCCTCCCTTCTCTCCCAATCCTCCCACCTTCAGCATCCTCTCTTGGTCTTTCTGGCTCAAGCCATCTCCAAAAACAATGTCCATTGTCAGCGGGAGGTTGGGGGGGAGGGCGAAAGGCCCCTCTGGTGGTTGTTTGCAGGACTCTGCACACACAGATACAGCCAGCTGCACAACTCGGCAGGCTGCGAGCACACAGGATGGAGAAAACCTCCGGCTCCGCGGCGGCAACAGACTCCGGAGCACTTTAAGCAGCGGCCGTGCCAACCTTTTAGGCCATTACGCTCGCACTGAAAACCAGCACTGGCCTTCTTAAGAACTCATTTGTAATCGTATCGATTTTGCTTCACTCCCTGAATTAGTTTTACACCCACCAGATATGGCTAAGATTATCTGCCGGCTTCCGAAATAAGGATGAGTTGAGTCCGTTTTCCGGGACATTTCTGTGTAAATGATCACAGCGGGACTTTTATCTGGGGAAAGGCCCCTTTTATGCTCTCTTAAGTTATCAGCTCAAAGGAGGACACTCAGATTGAACCTGATGGTAACAAATGTGACTTACTGTATGGTCTATATTTGTCGTTGTTCATTAATATAATCCTTAACCCTAACTGATAATTTCACACTTCTTTATCTTTAAAAGGAGGTCATAACCTGGAGTTTATGCACACTAACTTCACAGGTTCATACTGGCCGATACTAGCGTTTTTTGTTATTGTTTTATTAATTTTTTAATAGAAAACTAAAACTAAACTGTCGTAAAGTCTTTCAGCCCTTCATTACACTTAGAGGACATACAGATTCATGAAACAACCTGTTATTATAACCTTCTTTCACATGAAAAGAAGATATCTTAATTAATATCATGACACTGATTTCAACCACATCGAAAAAGCTTCTGTAAATGTACCAGTTCAATCTGTTCAGGAGAAATCCACAGCAGCAGCACAAGATCTCAACCAGTTATTTATTTATTTTATTTTTTGACTGCCAGCTGCACACAATAACATTGAATTTTTCTATTTTTTCTTTTACAAAAGCAGCATTCTTCTCTCCATGTTGGCCTTGACTAAACACTGCCACCGGGTTGGTTGAGTTGATTTCACGAATCTTTGTGCTGTGGCCTCCCATTTTTAAGAGTCGTCCTTGTCCTTCGACTGTGGACAAGTGAGCAACACAAAGCAAAAAGTCTGCCGTCGAGAGTTAATAATAAAAAATGTTCAGGTCAGTCTGAGTATATTCTCTCTTTTTGTAGTGGCATTGATCGGTGTGGGGAGGAAGGCTTAGAAATACTCTGACTTTTAAATATATCGGCAACTTTTTTGAAAGCTGTTTAATCAATTTTAATTGTTTTTTTAAGGAAATAAAGTTCAAATACTCAGATTTCAGCCTCTTTAATGTAAATATTTTCTGGTTTCTTTACTCCTCGGTGACAATCAACTGAATATCTTTGAATTGTGGACAAAACACGAAACACTGAGCGACAATTTTAACCATTTTCTTAAAAAAAATTTAGAATAAAGTAATTTATCACTAGTCAACAATGACAATAAAAGTTAGTTGCAGCCCCAGATAGAAGACTAACTGTTCCTGATTCTTGGGTGTCTTCACATTAAAGGAGAAATCCGCACAAAAACACAAATCATTTTGTAATATTTTCACATGCAGAGCAGAATTAGACTTAAAATCAAAGAGGCACCATTTTGCACCAATTTTCCAACAGTCACACAGGCACAAAATCCTCATTGAGGAAGCCGAGATGCCAATTTCGACACCCCCGCAGCGTCCTCGGTAAAGCTGCTCGACCGGACTGGAATAAACTAATTTCCCCGGCTGAATGCAACAGGTTCACGCTCGTGAAAAGGGATTCTGGTACGCAGGTCAAGTTGAGGAAAAGCTGATACACTAAACAAGATAATCAAAGCAGCGTGGAGATAAATGGTCTGAGTGATTGCTTAAGCATTACGGGCTGTTGCTACCAAGTCTTTATGCTGCCGTCTTATTGGCTGGGAGTGCGAGAGATTAAAAAAAAAGAGAGAGAGAGAGAGATTCTCCATGATGACGCAGCCCAGGAGCCGGGACATTATGCTCCATCACAAAGAGAGGATCTTGAGAGTGTAAAGGACCTTATCGATCCTTTTTTTTTTTCCACGAGCAACAACATCCAGCTCTCCATCACTCTCGCTCAGCCGAGCCGGGAGCGGGCGTCCACTCTCTTACAGCCCACACAACAAATGGCTGTGAGAGACGGAGAGGGAGAGGTCGGCGTACTACAGACCCGCTGTGATTCACCGTCTCACAGCCTCGACCAGAAAAACCCAGTTACCTCGCCGAAATTATGCCCCCGCCGCTCGTTAATCAGTTTATCTCCGACATCGACACATCTCTCCTTTATCTCCCCCGGATTACTTCCTTAATACGACATAATTTGTTAAAACAGGACGTCGGAGCAATATTAGAGAAAAAGGCTGCTTTGATCCGATGGAGATCGCTTTAAAAACTTGATAGCTTTATTAGTTGGGTTTTTATGTCCGCACCCTCCAGACGAGTTCACCAGTAAAGACTCGCTTAAACTGCCTCAATTATGGTTATTATTTATACCTCGCTCCGTCACCATCATTGTGTATTCAACAGGAAGGATGTTAACTGCATTAAGTAGCGCTCATTACAGCGCGGACTGCCCTCTACTTCCTGTCGTTATCGTAAAAAAATATATATATACTGAAGATCATTCTGCTTTTTCTCTCATTTTTCAGCCCCTCTAATAGATCAGTGATCAGAATCAGTGATCAAATGTGAAATGAACGCACTTGTCTGTTATATTCTGTCTATATTCACTTGTTACTTAATTTTGTTTATATGTAAACATCACTCACTACTGAGGCAGGAAATCATTTGTCTTGTCTAAATTTTAATTCTTAAAGGGTAACTCCACAGATTTACTACTTCATCAGTGAGGTCTTGACGAGCACCACCTCATACGTAGTATCAAGCGTTTGTGGCTCCAGAAGAAGCTGCGTGTAATCTCTAAATGACCTCCAGTGATGTCACTTATTGGCTTAGTTGCATCGTGGGTGATGTCGGCACCAGGTTTTAAAATAGGCAGAAGAATTTGTGGAATAAAAAAGGGAGTGAAGAGCTGCTTGTCAAAACCCGGCGCCTGCATTACCCACAATGCAACGTAGCCCCTGAGTGACACCACTGACGACAATTTATCAGATCACTTTTTTTTTCATAGTGCTCTTCAAGACCTGTAAGCACACTTTAATGTGTAAAAATGGTGGAGCTACCCTTTAAGTCTGACATATTTAAATCTCTGTGGTCATAAATAATCCCCTCTAAGCACATTTTGAATTGAATTAACGATGAGGCGATTCTGGAAAAAGATAGCTGACGGTTGATTAACGAGATGATCACCTGTCAGTGGTTTTAATGTTGTGGCTGACGGTGTTAATTCCCCTTCCTCGTTCAATCAACTTAATTCTCTCTTCGCTGTCCGTGCGTCCTCAGGTCGTTCGGGCCAGGCGGTGGCGGTGCGGGCCAAGGTCTTCGGCTTCAACGTCATCTTCTACGACCCCTACCTGCAGGACGGCCTGGAGCGCTCGCTGGGCGTGCAGCGCGTCTACACCCTGCAGGACCTGCTCTACCAGAGCGACTGCGTCTCCCTGCACTGCAACCTGAACGAACACAACCACCACCTCATCAACGACTTCACCATCAAACAGGTACGCACGCACACACGTCAAGACCGAGCTTGAAACATCCCGTTGAGCAGCTGTGACCTGACCTGGGTTTAATGCGGTGATATCTAGCAGGTAGACAAGCAGAGCTGCCGGTGTATTATTACTCTGTCAGCCTGGAGGCTGTCCTAAAGAGCATTACGGTCGGTAGAAAGAGAGCGAGAGAGGGGAGGGAGGAAAAAAAACAGAAGCGAGGAAACGGCAGCAGCCTTCTGCCTGCACATTCCCTGCTCTTTATCTTAAGCTCCACCAAAGCTGGACACAAATTCATTCCTTTGCTCTGTCAAATGCAATTAGCGGCAGCCCACGGCTACAGCAAATATATCGACTAGGCTGCGCAGCGGGGGGCTGAGAGCACGGCGAGGGGAAAGTGCTGCTCTCTGAGTCAATAACTGCACTCCGAGGCGCCTCCTGGGGTGACACCTGCAGGGGAGCCGGAGAACTGCAGAGGCCGAAGGAGCATCTCCTCCTCGGTCGATATCGCCCCACGCCGCCACTCACCGTCTTTGTCTTTGCCTCTCGTGCGCCCCTTCTTCCAGCCACAGTGCGCGAGGAGAAGTGGGTGTAGGGTAATAGCCTAACCTAGTTAACTCTGTGTCTTTTCCAAAGCTTAAGTGCTGCAATGAAAGAGCACTTTCCTCTCTTTTTCCTCACCCAAAAATCTTGGCAGTCGCTCGCAGCGCTTAAAGTGGAAACGTGTGTGTGTTTGTGTGTTTTCTGTGTGTGTCAAAACCACCAAGGCCTAATAAAAGACTGCCTGCCAGCGTAAAGGCTTTTCATGCCCCTGGATTTCAGCTTTTGTCAAGATTAAGGGATTACTTTCTTCTGAGCATATTCATTTGATTTTTTTTTTTTCTTCCTCCCTCTTACACTTTTTGTTGTGCCTTCCCCTCCCTCCACCGCAAGCAGCAGCACGGGGTGATGGCGCTGCCTCATCTTTCAGCTCATCCTTCATCCTTCACTTCATCTCTTGGTTTAAGGATAAAGACTGTTCTCTATCCCACATCTGACAGTATTTTTTTCCCAGGTGCTGTCTGTTTTCTAAATCTTTCAGGTGTCAGACGGAACAAAAGGTGTCACCCGATTTCCTTTTTTTTTTTCTTCTCTATCTGTCTTGTGTAATGTCTTTTAAGACCCTCAAATGCAGACATCCAAATCCAGATTGATGTTCCACTTAAGATCAAACAGATTAATTTGACTGCCAGGCTGACAGACGCACAAAAACACACTTCACATCTGCTCATTTGTCTGTAAACAACTGGCTGCATCTCTCGTTGTTCCGCGTTGATTTGTTTCGGATTTCTGTATCTTGTCTTGTGCGTGGCAGATGCGTCAGGGTGCGTTTCTGGTCAACACCGCGCGGGGAGGCCTGGTGGACGAGAAGGCCCTGGCCCAGGCGCTGAAGGAGGGGAGGATACGTGGAGCCGCCTTGGACGTTCACGAGACGGAGCCCTTCACGTAAGAGCAAATAAAAGAAAACCTGACAGATGAACGTTTCACAGGCGGGGAAATAGATGGGTGTGTGTGTGAAGCAACAAATTACACACAGACTGAGAGACAGAGGACCTTAAACAGCTGAAGGGGGGAGACGGGCGGAAACGATGGCAGACATGACGAGTTAAAGACACCTTATACTCTCCTGAAAGGCTCCATCAGGGCCCTGCAGGTAATGGAATTCAGGAGATGGAGAGCTCACTTTATTCCCATCAGAGGAAACTGAATACAGTTGAAGGTGCAGGTGGATGGCTGAGTGTGAAGAGGTGTAACAAAGAGTGTGTCCTCGCCTTCGAAGGCTTCTGACTTCTGACAACCAAGACGGTTCTTAAAAAATGTCACACTATAAACGATTCCCCATACTTATTATTCCGACATCTTCCGTATGATTTTTTTCGGCAGGCTACTAGTCCTACAGCAATAAGCCACACATGCACAAATAATACATCAAAACGTGCGAAAATGAAAGACAAAGTGTGCCGCGTCTTTAGGTGGCAATTCACCAAAGCACTTTTGCAGATGTCTCGAAAATGTGAATAATTTTCCCATTAGAAATAATAGGAAATCATCATGAAAGGAGTTAAAACCCAGCCCTCTTTCGGGGCGCTGTTGCCTCGCCAGACCTTAACATAGAAAGGTGATTCAAGGTTCAAATAGTGCACAGGAGTTGGGACTTTAATGGTCTGAATGGTAATTTTGATAGCTTGAACGATTTACATGCAATCGCAGTTAATGTTTAAGGGGTGTGTATCGCAGAATGCTCAGCGCTCCACAGTGACATCGTTGCTAGAGTGGAAAGGGGCGGAAAGATCTTCCAAACAAAAAATCTTGATTAAGATCCCACAGTTTTCACTCCACACACATAGTTTATATATAAATCTAGTAGGAAATGACGCCACCAATTCCCCTCATGAGCTTCCGTTTTATTTTTGAGACAACATTTCTGGAGGAAGACTCGCTGTCATTCCCTCGTTATCAACAATTCCTGAATTTGTATTGAAATTAAATCTATTCAAGGCCACAATAAGCTCTCCTTCTGTACCGTCGCTGTATTACAGCTGTGAGCTACAATCTCCGTTTCCATTTCACTCCTTTTTCTTGCCCGAGGGCAAACAACTTGACACGCCTCCCAGTTTTCCACCTCTCTAAGAACCATGTTCCCCATCTCAGGGGGTAACTGGTGTTGATGTGTTGTTCACGCATCAGGGGCAGTGAGGGAGGTTTGGAGGCTGCTTGTTTCTGGCCGGCTGGCTCAGCTGCTCGAAAGAAGGCTGAAACTCGGCCCGATGGAGCCGGAGCTCATGCTCCACCGACCCAATGTGTCAACAGGGGCGCGTTTCATAACGCTGGCCCTCCATCCCACGCGACACGACACTGATTCAGGGCGCTGCCGAGGCGTTACGTACCGTACACTCACGCACACACACACGAACACACAGCCAGGCGAGGTTTTACAAGGATAGAGGTTGTTGGAGCTGATCTGTTTTCCAGTGCCACATGAGAGGGCAGAGATGAGAGGAGGGAAGTTCTGGGAAAAGGAGGAAGTAGATTGCGGCATGTGTGAATTACAGGATCTGGCACTTTGTTCCCATCGGCCATCTTTTTCTGGACGCTTGTCACGCAAATTGTGCACCAACATTTGACGTTTTCAGAAAGAAACTAAATGGGAATTAGTTAGAATAACAAACTCGTCGATGCACATGAATGGGCTTTCTGATTGTCCCGATAATGAATAACATCTGTCATATTTGATGCTCTCACACGAAGCTCAACACAAAGGGTTGCCCATGGCGATGTATTAATGCAGCCAGCTTGCACTGTCAGAGAAGTGATGGCGCTCCACGGACAGATAATCCGGCGTCACAGTTCCGCTATCGGCTGTGAAATTTAGCAACTGTTTGTCCACCCATGCTAAAAGTGAATGTCTCATGTCTCATTTGTCTTTTGTCTTATTTGATTTTTGCCCTGTGTGTGTTGCAGTTTTGCTCAGGGCCCGCTGAAGGACGCTCCCAACCTGATCTGCACGCCGCACACAGCCTGGTACAGCGAGCAGGCCTCTCTGGAGATGAGGGAGGCAGCCGCCACCGAGATCCGAAGAGCCATCACCGGTACGGGCACGGACACATTTTAAAATCATCCTGACATCTAACAAACACGACACTACATCTTTTCCCCGACTTCCACTGCGCCACAGTCGGGCTCACTCACCTCGCCACGCACACCCGCTCGGCTTCAGTCTACTATGTGACCTGTTGCACGTCTCTCTTTCCTACATGCCACATTTCCACTTCAGCAGCTCCTGGGCAGCCTCCATTAAATCTGGACCTCTTAATAGATGTCATCATTAGCTCCCTGATGTAGAACAGAGCCGAGCGGCGCCCAGAGGCTGGCCCACCACAAAACATCCACATTGTTAAATGATCTTAATTTGCATTTGTGTATCCGAGCCCGATACGTTTGTCGGTCTGAACTCATTAACACTTTGGCGTCGGCTGGTCACTCGCTCCCCGTAACAAGTTGTGGCCTTTTTAGAGCGTGTGATTCATGCGGGTGTGCTTCACTGCTTTTAACTCATGCGTGTGTGTGTGTGTGTGTGTGTGTGTGTGTGGCTGATATGACAGGCCGCATCCCAGACAGCCTAAGAAACTGCGTCAACAAGGAGTTCTTCGTCACCACGGCGCCATGGGCCGTTATGGATCAACCGGGCGTTCACCCTGAGCTCAACGGCGCTGCCTACAGGTACGGCTAGTTAGCATCCGTCTTTCCATCTCAGCTACTGTTAAAATCTGATCGCATTTTCAAAAATAATCAAATGTTTTTAAATGTTTTCTATATGGTGCTTTGGCAATGCTTTATATTAAGGTCCTTGTAATAAGTGTTAGTTAAACGGTGATAGGCTCTTTAAAGTCCGTATAAGATGATTGTTAATATTCTGTGTTTATAATAGTATAGTTTACATGTTTATTGTTAGATTATAAGACATTTATAAGAAAGTTCCTGTTCATAAAACATTAATAAAGACCTTATCGGTTTCTTAAAATGTTTAAAATAGCATTACATGTGAATTCATTAAATGTAAAGCAACATTATGTCACTTTTTCACCCTAAAATAACAGCTTCAAAGTAATTTTGATGGTACAGTGTCTTGTAAAAGAGTGAATGGTGCCAATTTGTACATAATGTTGCTTGAGCCAGCTTACCTATTGTGTCATTAACTTAAATAAGTTAAGTTTTTAACATTTCACCAAGTTTGTTTAACCTTAACTCATCTACAAATGTGTATTTGTTGTTGAGTTTTCTGCGTCAACATACTTGTCCACATTAAATAAATAAAATAAATGATTTAATGAAGGCAAAGCCCTCCAAAATGATCGTTCAGAAATCAAACTGTTAAGATTTATTAACTTTAAGAAGGCACTGTGCTCACCTCAGATGTGGTGCTGCAAAAAAAGCTTTGTGAAAGTCGACATGACATAATGAGTAAGTTGGTGAAACTCAATTGTCTATAAAGTGCTTATAAATGTCTTATAATCTCACAATGAAGATGTCTATGATGCTATTATCAACCTGTTTATAGGCTTATTAACACATAAAAATTTAAATAAGTATATTTTAAATGACTTATAACCTTATTACAAGGACCTTAATAAAGAGGGTAACCTGTGCTCTTGTTTCTACATATTTCATTAATTCCAGAGTTATTACTGTTAATAATGTCCCTGTTGTCTTTCTCGCTATGTTAATGAGGAAAATTCTAAAAAAAATGCCATGTTTATTCACTTTTGCCCCTACGTTAATTGTTTTTAATGAACCCACCGCCCTGACATAGACCCTAGTCCCCCTCTCTAACTGTCCTCTGTAGTAGTAGAAAGGTAACTCTCTGCCCACACTGTCCCCCCTGTGGGCTCTTCTTGATCTCAGCATGTCCACCTCCATGTGCTTCTTCCACGCAGCCAGGTGAACCAAACTCTCCCGGCTGTAACAACCTGTGTCCCCCAAGACAAAATTAATGCCTAGATCAGGAGCAGGTAAATACGACCAATCCGGGCCCGCGGCCTCTCTCTCTGTCTGGAGGTCCCGGATCAGACCCCCCTCTCACCTGAGCTCACCTGATGTGTGTCCTCCCCCCTCCTCTATACAATCCCCTCCCCCTCCAGTACTCACCTGTCTGACTGAACACCAAGTAGAGGTGGATGGTAGCGAATGTGGCTTTTCTGAGTGTCCCAGCAGCATGACATGAAGCTATTCAGATGCGGTTTCATGGATGGGAGTCATGCTCTGTGGTTTTCCTTCTTACGGGTTTTTTTTTTTTTTATGGGGGAGTTCTGTTGGAGTAAATGTCTCTGAACCGCACCGTCCTTTCTCCCCTCTCTGGTTGAATGGTTTTATTGTACGGCGCCCCTCGAGGGGGCCACGCTGGGGGATTTCATTCTAAACTACTTTTTTTGCGTTTCCTTGTAATATTTTTAGCTTTGACTCTGATCCATAGGAGCAGCTGTCAGTCGGAGGCAGTTTCCAGGGCAACACTCTCATGCAGATACGACAGAAAGGGAGAGCTGTACGCTGCATAATGCTTCATTATAATACAGCTCCGCCTTTCTCTGTGGATCAGAGGGAACTTATTCTGAGGGAACGCAAAGTAGTTTTTTTCCCCACCGTGACCCTTCGGGGGCACCGTAATATTTGTTATATTTTCTCCCAGAATATTGTAATGAAATGGCTCTTTTCCACCAATTAGGAACTAAATCGCTACCTTTTTGGAACCATAAAAATGAGGCAAATTATACCCATAAAGGATTAAATCTTTGCATTTGATGAGTTCAGCTTCTTAAATGTGACCATTTGCTGCTTTTTGTGGACTGAACGTCTTTGAATCATAAATCGTTGGTCTGACAGCAGTTTGAAGTCGTCCCCTTGAGCTTGCTCGCTTCATAACCTGTTTAGTGACATTTCTGCTTCAACAATAAAAAGAAATGTAGGTCGAAGCCTTCTATTTTTTTTACTCCACATGGTGAGTCTACAAAGTGTAGTACGGTAAAAATTATGCAATTGTGTGACATTTTAACCGATTTTGAAGTATCTCAGTAGGATCTGCTGAGTGTATATTCTGGTTATTATACAGTTGAAGTACAAACTATATCGGACCAGTTAGCTTAGTGTCGATTGATCCAGGGATTTTTTTTTCAAAATTTCTTTAACATTGCAAGATTTTTTATGCCAGTTTCAGTAATTTCGCAGAGAATAAAGCATGGCTGTCGATGAAAAAGAATCAGTGGCTTGTATCTGAGCGAGTACAAACGAGCTATTCTCGGTTTCTTAATTCATTTTTTTACTGTGTAAAATTTCAGAAAATGTGCCAATCAAAGGTTTCATCTTCAGATATCTTGTTTTGTCCGACCAACATTTCAGCACCCAAAGATATTTTTACTTTCAAGTGTCACATTTGAGAAGCTGTCATCGTTATTTTAATATTTATTTTCGTGCTTGAAAAATGGTACGAAAACAATCGACCTCAGTCATTCTGAAGCCGTCAGAAAGATTTACTTTAATAGCAGGTTGAAAGAGTTCCCTGAAAAAGTTCCTGTGGCAGAAAAGAGCCAGTAGTGTCCCTAGATGTCAGAGAATCCTGTGTTTCACGGTGTTGGGGAATGCGAAACGCTAACCTCTGACCTCTCCACCTCCCCAGATACCCGCCGGGTGTAGTTGGAGTGGCTCCGGGCGGCATGCCGGGGGCGTTAGAGGGCATGGTGCCAGGTGGGGTGCCCATCGCCCACACCTTGCCCTCTGGTACACACCCCTCCCAGGCCCCGTCGCCCAACCAGCCCTCCAAACACGGCGAGACCAGAGAGCACCTCACCGAGCAATAGCAGCAGAAGGGAAAAAATGTCAACCCGGCCCGTCGACACTCAGAACCAACCAATCACAAAGCAAACCGACCAACTGGGACCAAGAGACAGTGAAGCAACACAAGCGGGCCGCCTGTTAAATCAGTCGGCAAACTGGGAACAAACGAAGTGTTCCGGGGGGAATTTGTACTTTTAACGTTTTAGTTTTTACTCTCTGTCTCTTTGGGCTCAGTACCGACTTTACTCTTTGATGATGTTTTTTTTTTTTTTTTTTCTTCGTTCTTCTTCGGGACATGCCTATGATTGTGGACACAGAGTCCAGTGTTTTTAGTGCTCCGGGATTCACCCGATGAGACTCTGTCCCGCCTCCCTCTACACCTCAGAGCTCATGGGTACGTTAGGCCCACATCTCAACACACCGCCGGGCCAACAAGAGACAAACTTTGGCATCATGTGCTACTGGACCTTACTTTCCACCCTTCCCGCTCCACCCCGACTCCCTCCTGCTCCCTCCCCCCGACTCTCCTCCACCCCCCTGCTCCGACCCTCCTTATGTAACTAATGTGTGTTGTTTAGGCCCCTCATTATGCCTCAGAAGAGAATTATTAATTTTTTGTTTTTTCTTTCGATCTTTAGTGTGAATGACTAAAAATGGATTATTGACTTATATATATTTATCATTCGTCAAATAAAAAGGAAAAGATTGCTCATCAGTTATAGTAATCTAGAGTGGGTTTTAACCCTTTCCTGGCAGGAATAACACACAGTGCGACGGCCGACACGGCCGCAGTTACAGGATTTCACCACTCGAGGGCACTTCTACACAGCGCGAGGGGTCTGAACGCTCAAGTCGCTCCAGTACATTTTGACACAAACAACAAAAACACTCACTTTATATATTTGATTGTAGCTGAATTTTGAGGTTATATGTATTGAACTTTTTTTTTTTCCTTTTTAGTTGTGAAGAGTTGTTGTGATGACGTGTCGGCGTGACTGTGAGCTGTGATGAAGGAAAACATTTTTATAATCATAAAAAAAAAAAAAAGATTTAAGGAAGTCGGCGTGACTTCGGCTGATTCTTCGGACGTTTCTGCCGACGGACAACAGATCGCTTCATCGCACAGATCCGATAACCCCGCCCTCCCCCCGTCCCCCTCCTCGCTTCTTTGAGCACATTTCCCTCTGAAGACAGGAAAGGGTTAAAGCAAACTTCATTTCTTAATGACTCAGGAAAACACTTTTTTGCAGATATTGTTTATTCCCAGAATTTTGTCTTTGAGGATAAAAAAAAAAAAGATAAAGACTAATCCGGTTAGTCTGGATATTTTCTCTCCTCCCTCATCCCCTCTCCATTGTGGTATTTTTATATACAAGGCGCATCCCACGTTTTTTGGTGTTAAAGAGTTTTGAAGAGTCCTGTTAGATTTGTATTGCCTAGTTAAATGTTCCTATAACCATAGTCCTATGTGATCCGCCCTCTCTCTCAATCTCTCTCTCTCTCTCTTCTCTCCTTCTTATATTTTCTTTGTTCTATTGAAGGCCAGGTTCTTTGGGGCATCCTGTTCTCTGTACGAGCAATAGCAGAAACTCCTACTTAGTGTCCCGACAATAGCAGAAGAGGCAGCCAGCAGTATGTTTTTGTTTTTAGTGTGAGTATTTGTATTTGTTTCTTGTACAAGGTGAACATTTAGCATTCAGTGCAGTTCAAATAAAAAGATACGATTCTGAGAAACCAGCTGTCTGTGCTGACGCTTTCTGTCCTGTATGCTGTTTTTCTGCACGACTGTAATCCGACGTGATCCGCGTGTGTCATCCTTTAACTTGGGTATTTTTGTCACAGGGGGGCGCCAAAGTATAAACCAGTCCTGAGAGCGGAACATGAAGTGTGACTGCAATAATTCATAAAAATGAGCCACATTGAAACGCCAAGAAAATGAAGGTTCAGAAGGTCAGTTAAGTACAAATACTTTGTTGGTGTACTAAAGGGGCACTATGTCTTTTAAAGAAATTCAAATTCAGAATTTTAATATTTACAATATTAACGAGGTTATAATACAAACTCAGAAATGTTAATTTCTTTCATAACTGAATAAACAAGCTGTTCTCAGAGGAAAATAAGGTCCCCAGAACACTGTTTGAAGCTAGAAAGGTGGCAGGGTCCGCCACATATAAACAAACAGTATGAAACTGTGTTGTCCTTTAAGGTCAGTTTGTTTATTCAGTCATGAAAACAAAGAGTTAAAATAAAATGCCTTCACTAAAACTACGTAGTGCACCTTAAAGTACATTTTTCAGGTATCTGTACTTCACTTGAGTATTTTACTTTTACTTCCTACATTTTAACACATACATATCTGTATTTTCTACAGGCTCGTTACTTTTAGCTTTAATGAATTTGAGGGGAATTAGATTATTTTTATTTTGCGTCATTGCGTGCCGCCTTCATCGTCACGAGACTGATCTCAATCCGAGGCTGACGCAGAGAGACGAAACGACGTTAGACGTGAGAGACAGAAACAGACAGAGGGGGAGACTCGAATGGGGTGAAAATACCTCCAGCCCTCTGCCTGGATTTTCCTATTTTCTCAATGCGTTGCTGTGCTCGGGACGCTTTACTAACGCAAAATGTCGCTATTTGACGTCCCGGGAACGGGATTCAACAATCGACTACTTCTGGTGCGTTTATGAACAGCTCGGACAAATCCTACTGAGTCTCAAGGTTAATAGTCTTTGCATTATATCAAGAAGACGTGAGGTTTGGTTAGCTTTACACAGAAGTGGCTTGCAGAAATGTCCTTCAGAGGGATACTTTTTACTTCTATACTTTGTACTCTTACACGTTTTGCAGTTTAAGTTCTAATAACTCAATCCTTGTTCGATTAGGAAAGTGTTTCTCTCCCAGAACTTTAAATCTAAGAAGAAGAAAAACATATCTACTCTTGCAAGTTTGTCTGGATATTTTTTTACTCATGCTTGTGTTGTTCATCGCATATCCCCCCTTTAGCTACTGAACAGAACACCTCGTTTTAAAAAAGAGCAGTTCTGTGTTGTTTTGAATCACAGGGTGTTCCCGAGAGGGCGACAGCAGGAACACAAAGGCCTTATTCTTCCAAAAACACCACACACATAAAGAAAAAAACAGGCTTTGACTCACGGTGCGTTCATGTGGTGTGGGAACAACCAGAAAAAGTATTTCCGACCGGGACAGTTCACCTGAACGCCAACGCGAGTTGGAGCAACAACTCGGAAAATCGGAGGATATTTTGTTACACGAGTGGCTGAGTTGACGTCATGCGATGCTGAAAGACGGCAGACGAAAGTAAACACCGGGTTCGGCGGTAATTCGGGAAGTTGTTCCATCCGAGGAGCACATGGACGCGGCATTAGCTTTCCGTCCTGGAGTGATCCGGACTATATTTAGAAGGTGTGAGCGTTATCGATCGCCTTTACGCGTGTGATCAACTATCCACATGCTTATCAAATTTTAAAAACACTCCCATCCACCATCACGCACTGTGTTTCCAAGCTGCGTCCTACTTCACTCCGGTCAGAACACGAATGTCAGCAACCCAAACATCACATGAGGAAGAAAACAACGGCAACAAAGAGGATGCAAGTGAGTCAAATTTAATATTAATGCACTCTATAGAAAGAGGCAGAGTGTTTGGTTTTTTTTCTCTTTTCCCCACCAGCGTCACCACCACCCACTCTAAACATGACAATGAGCGACTACATCACACGTAAAAATGTCAGTAAACTTGTACGTCCTTTTTCTCCCCCTCCCCCTCACAGAATGTAGGTATAATCTGTGCAAAATAAAAATACTTCAAGACTGAATGGATCAAACGGAACACAGATAAAACAGGGAGGGGAGGGGAGGGGGGGCAGAACAAAAAAAAAAGGTATCGCCTCCGCGCGTTAACTCTCTAAACGAATAAATAAATCCAACATCGGATGGGGGGGGGGTTTGCAGAGGGGATCGGCGATCAGGAAAGAAAAAAAAAAAAACAGGTGCTCTTTAAGCCTTAAACATACACACAGACGGATTAGCATCCTCTCAGTTTTTAAGCAAAACAAAAAAATATTCTGTCAGGCGATAAATGAAATTTCTCATCTAGTGCAGCGTCGGGATTTCCTTAAATAGAGTATATTTTCCTACATGTTCTAGTTTTTCTCTCTCGGGTCGAGATGATTTACCTTGATGACGAAGGGAGATCCGGCAAACGGGAAGGCGAACTAAGTGGACTTGATGTGCTTTCATAGGAGCAGTAATCAGGATTCTGGATGCTGGGGTTCTTGTTTCTATCACAGAGCTCACAGAACACATGCATTATTACAAGTTAAAGATTTACACTTCGGAGAAAGGAAAAAAAAAAAAGAAAAAAAGAAATGTAGATAGTAAGGAACTCTCCCAGAGCCTGCAGTGTCCAGTCTTTTTAAAGAGCTTCATCTCTCTCCCTCTCTCTTTCTGTCTCTGCCTGACCTCGCTCGCTCACTCGTCTTCGTCCTCCTCCTCCTCGCCGTCGGACAGAGAGGCACAGGGGCGGATCTGGCGGTATCTGTCCAGCCACTTCTCCACCATCTGGGTGACCAGGGGGTGGTTGCGGCGGCGGGAGCTCTTCTGCATGGCCGCCAGCATGCCGCCCTCCGTCACGCAGCAGTCCAGCCACTCCCTCAGCAGCTTCTCCTGCTGCTCCTCGTTGCCCATCTGAGGCGCAAAACATGCGGTCGTGTTTCAAAACGCGAAAGCTACGGGTGACCTCAGTTATGCATCACACACATCTACTTCACAGCTGCATGCTGGGACAAGTTTGTGGTTACCTGACGCTAGACCGACTAACAAATTATTTATGATGCTCGCCAAGTCGGGGAATTAATAATCACACAGCCGTTCCTACCTCTTGCGCAGACAGGAAGTGAATGTGCAGCAGCTTCCTCTCGCTGTCCACCAGCGGCAAGAAAGTGACCGTGACGTCGTCGTCCGTGTTGAGGTTGGCGCCCGCACCGCGATTGTCGTAGCCGTCGTTCTCCATGGCCACCAGGGCCGAGAAGTGGCCCCGCGTGTAGCCCAGGGCGATGGGGCTCTTCCAGCAGAAACTCTGCTCCCATAACAGAGGCAGGTACACACCTAAACCACCCACACACACACACAAAAAACACACACACAAAGAGCAAGTCAGACCAGCTGGGAGCTTCCGCGGAGCATGTCACTGGAGTCACCTGGGTAGAAACTGGCCCTGCAGCTGTGCGCTCCAATTACAGCGTCTGTGGATGCTGGTCGGGGCCAAGCGCCGTCTCAGATCCGACCTGACATCAGAAATGGCTGCGAATCAGCCGTCTGAAAACAAGCGGCCCATTGTGAGCGGAGGGCAGCTCTGTTGTGCGGCCCGGAGCTGTGCTTCTTCGGGGAGTGCGCCCTCCCTCGGCCCTCTAACCTCCGCCGGGCCCACTTCCTGCTCCCAAACACACACACACACCAACACTCACGGGAAACCTAGTGTGCGATGTGGACTAAAGCCTTTAACCTTTAAGGCGCCCAGTCCAATTACTGTCTGGTTATGATGAGCTGCCAGGCTGCACCTTGATTTGAATAGATGTGTGCTGAGTCATCAGGTTATCAGTAGAACAGACTGTGCTCGCTCGCTCTAGCGTTTATTTGCAACCGTCAGGCCGTGAGCACGACTCCAGAACGTTAACTCGTGTCCTGTTGTACGTGTACGGAGTGAGAAGCCAAATTATTGGCTTTTAGAAGTACAGATAGTTCCCTGAGTGAGCTCAGGTAACTAAATGACCAACTCGTAAAACATTTTTGATATCGGTCCATTATTGAGTGAGACCGGCACAGCTGGCAGCCACACATTGGACTGCTATATAAACCTTGGGGGGCTTTTTGTACACTGTCAAAGTACGTCCACTCAAAGAGTTTGTTTTTGTCCCCGACGGGCTCCGATTGTTCCTCTAAGTGTCTGACAGCATTATGGAACAGATCCCTACAGAGAGGGACCATTTTGTTCAAGATTAACAGATTTATTGCTGCTGCTCACCGAAGCCACCAGACTCCATTTGCAAAAACAATAATCTTATCGTCTTTCCACTGCTCCATCACCGGCTTTAGTTTGGTTGAAATAAACCCTCGACCATCGCACTAGATGTGAAAATATTCTGGCCGTACGCACCGTTTACCCCCCTCCTCGCTCCTCTTACAATATTTTCACCAAAGTCGTGTATTGTATAGTCATTGCATCATTTCCTCTGCACTTCCTTGTCGCTCTAAATATTGGAAACCGCTGCTGATGTGTAGTTTAGACACATAAAGTGTAAAACGACTTCTTTTTGGGGTCCATGTTGCTCCCACATTCTGGCATGACACACAGGAGCACCGCAAAGTCAGAAGAACAACAACAGAAAGGTAATTTCTCTGACAGGATTCTTTCCATAATGTAATGTTGTCTCTTCAGATTATTTTCTACTTATGTACACATTACTTCAGAACGTTTTTTTATGGGGACTACTTCTTCAGCTCGATTCCCAGCCAGGTTTGTGAACAATAAATCAAACCAACCTAAAGGCCACAGGAGTTAAAAGAGACAGCGATGTGTAATTTGTTTCAACAAATGCTTTGAAGGAGAATCACACACACTAATGAGTGTTAAACTCTCTGCTGGCTCACCTTGAAAACGAGTGTATCCTAACGTTTCCCCACGGAAACTTTTGTAGTATTTCACTCCGTAGACTATGATCGGTCTGCGAAGAATGTGTGCGAGAACAAAAATGTGGGTCTGCTCCAGGCTGGCCCCGGGCTGAGGGGAGGAAGAAGAGAAACAGAGAAAAACACACATCATTCAGTAGTTGTAAATGTATAGACTTCCCCCTGATTGTACAGTGAAGAAAACGGAACTAAAAATAGTGACGAGGGCTGAGGGTGCCGAGTACTGTGATCGTATTGCGAAACGGAGCATCCTGCACACTGTGATCCTGCAACGCAGCAGCTCTGAGGACGTCTGCGTGCCAATCATCACTTGTACCATCTGAACAAGCAGAAAGCGGGCTGCCTGCTGCTTTTAAATACATGACAGCTACAATGACATTTCATGGTGAAAAAAAAGGGGGCTTCAAAGTCACCCGCACTTATGTGACGGGATATAAAAAGGCCGGTCTTATCCTTTGGATTTCATCTCTCCATCACTGTCAAAGCCTCAGACGAGGTTATCACATGGTAGCTTTTGCTGTGTTTGTTTACGCTGCCGGTGGAGTGGCTCTCTGCTTAAATGCCTGTAATCCCGCGGTCACATGTTGGGAAGGAGTGCTGCTTCAGCAGGCGTGCCAGACGAGCAGATGAGCTGTCTGTCAATCTACAGCTCCATCTTAGGGGGCGGGGGGGGGTCCATCGTAATGTCCTCCCTGTCATTCACACACACAGTCCACAAGGCAGGTGCAGCTTTTTAAAAGTAAAATTAAATTTTCAAATATTTTTATCATTTATCGTCACATCAAAATGGCAATTTCTACATAATGTTGCTTTAAATGTATACCCCCATCAATCGTATATCAATGTATACTGTCATTTTGTTTAATCTACTATTTATATTGACATGGCTTGGATGTTTTGATCACGCCAACTTAATTCATGCCCCCATTAACTCATAGAGACTTTAAACAAATATGGTGACGTCGTCGTTTCAACTCAAATATTAAAAATATTTTTGGTTTGCATGAGTGGTTCTGTAGCTTTAGTTCTAGATTATGATGAAAGGAAGGATTACATTCAAATTAAAGCGTATTCCAAACCTTTAAAAAGACAAAACGGTTAAAACATACGTCCATATTCAGACCTTCTACATTACAGTGTGGGTTGATCGTTTTACCTGATGATTTGTAAAGATCATACAGTGAAAACGTGCCTCTCTGATGTTTGAATGCTCTGAAGCAAACTGAACTTGCAGCTCTCTAACCTCATTCAAAAACAATAAAATCTGAACCAGAATCAGCTTTGGGTCTGATGGTGGCTCTTGCAAAACTGCAGTGACAGGACGAGACAGAACTATAAATTGATATCCAAAGCAGGACCACAGCTGGTGTGAACTTACAGCAGGTTAAATGGACCCTGCTTGACCGTTAGTGAGGCTATGAAGTCGTATCTGAAAGGATGTCCCTGTTTGGTTTATAGCTCATCCTCCACTAGCACACATATAAGGAAGCGCATGTGTGCAGACGGCAATACACATTCCTGTCACCTGCAGAGGACAGTAATGTGACTGACTGATTAAGAAACATTTATAAATGATTTTAAAGAAAGAAATGCTTTCAACCTGTGTGATTTCACACGCAATGTGTGACAAATACTGAAAGTAAAAATAACTGCGCTTGTTTATAAGAAAGATCCGCAGGGGGGCTTATGCAGGAGACGCAAGATTTCTTGTTTACTTCCCCCCCAAACAACAACAACAAGAAGAGGAAGAACAGAAACAGGTGTGTCCGTCGCCAAAAACCAAAAAGGGCGACGGTTTGTTCTTTTTGTGCAACCGATCGGGAGGATAAAGAAAAACTCCCAGCATTTCTAAATGTGTGCCAGGCAGTTTAATGATCTTCTAAACCACAGTAGCAGTCACTAAATAATTAACTTGGTGCCATGTCTATTATTGGTTAACGTCTGAACTTCAAACATCCAAGAAACACCCATCTTCTTGGTAGTAAACCTGCCAGTTGTCCTTTGATAATGCATCAATTTATATGTATCAGTTTCAGAGTATTACTCTCTAATCATCAAAACACATTTACGAGAAGCTCACCCTCCCTTTATAGACTTACCGCACTATACTCTGCCGTTTTCCTTCTTTCGATTGATAGTGAACCAAAGGAAGGACGTGAGTCAACCAGAAGGAACTTCATAATTACCTGGCTGGCCAAAGACAGGATGAACGCCCAGTCCTCCTGCCACTGCTCCTCTCTCAGGGAGAAATGCAAACCGAAACTCTGCGAGTACCAAGACTCCCACTCCTTCCAGCGAGTGTAAAACCTAAAAAAAAAAAAGTTACAGTTCAGCATCACATCAACAGCCAACAGCTGAATTTAGATTACTAAAAAACTATCAAACAGAGTCTAAAGAAATCTAGTTTTACAAATAAACACAATCATCCTCACACCTACTGCAAAAAGGTGAACATCTCTTTCATGTCTTTCCTTCACCAAGTAATCAAACCTCCTGTATTTGACTGTGTGAGGGAAGCATGAAAACATCCAGAGGAAATGCTACTGAACATTGAGTCTAATTATCAAAACCACTAAACTCCCAGCAGGTCATGACTATCCACTGGTTGCAGACAACCAGGGAAACCCTGTCTTACACCATCACTCAGGGCATGCATATCTATGGTAATTCTGTATGACATTAAAAAAAAATTAAAGGTGCAATATGTAAGAGTTATAATCTAAAAATAATTAAAATTAACAAAAACAGTCTTGACCATACATCAAGGATGTCTATGTATTGTGTAGCAGAAATACCTGCTGAAGTTGGCAAAAGCTACGGGGCTAGCTGGTGCTACCTTGCTCGCGAATGGCAGCTACAGTTGGCAGCAGTTAGCGGTTACTCTGGTGATATGTTGCCACCTATTTGTTTGGGGTATGAACTTGACGTGTGGACAATTTTAACATATTGCACCTTTAACGTGTCAAAGCCAGGGTCGGACGAGCTAGTTTTCACCCTCGCATTCAGTATTTAGGGTTTCATTTCCTTCAAACCGAATGTAGATGTGCTCACACTTTTTTTATGCTGATGACACATTGCTCTATTTGAAGATGAGAACTGAGAAAGTTGTGCAGAGACAATGTGTCAAAGTGAAATTTAATGTTCATAATGATAGAGGTCAGTTCCTACAGATTACTAAGAGAATATATTACAGTATTTCAAGTTTGGGTGGGCGTTTTAGCCCTAAAATAATACTTTTTTTACATTATCGTGAACAATACAATATGGCTCACTCACTTGATGCAACACTATTACAAGTAATTAAAATGTTTCCTGGATTTAAGTGACCATAGGGACTCTGTGTAGGTCTGAGAGCCTCACCAGTGGGAACAGTCATGTAAGCTGTCATGGAGGGTCTTGCGGAGAACAGAGTCCTTGTCGTAGATGCCCCAGGTGGCCTGCAGAACTGAGTCCAACAGACAGTCTCCGGCTGTGCGGTTCCATAAGGCGTACAGACGACTGTCCAGCCGCGTGCCCAGCTCCAGAGACCAGTTGATGACAGGAGATTCCTCTTCCAACTCTGTGCGCAGACAGGCAAAATGCACGAGTGTGGGGGTAAGACCACCGATAAGAGGACAGGTTCAGTAAATACTAGCTCAAACCCTTCTGTATTTGTCAAACTTTGCAGTAAAAACACCAATGGGGAACTTCTCCGTGAGAGACGGGAAGAGGATTTTGAGGATGAAACTTTTTTGGCGAGGAAACATGACATATTTCTTCATTTTTCACCTCAGCTGACCAATGAAGAAATATTACCGGGTATATGAGAAGAATTAAATGGGGGGGTGTGTGAAGGAAAGCACTCGAAAAAGCTGAAAGTCCTTAATCTGTCCACAAAAACTCAGCATGGGACGGAGAAATGCTGCGCCGAGCGCTTCAGACACGCAACTGCTGCAGCTTGCTCGAAAAACAAAATGTGCACCGCCTAACCTGCTTTTCCGCATTTTTCTGTCCTCCTGTAATATTATTACACACACTTTTGTGCGACCTCAGCTAATTTCTACGCAAAAAAAAAAACCAAAAAGCCAACACCTCTCCCGAGCAACCCAGTTTATGGAGGCTTAAATGGGTCACAAGACTCCTCTGATACAGTCGGCGTGTAGTCCTCGGAGTGTGTAGCTGGTTTACGTGCGAGGGAGTGAAAACAGTCAGCTCAATTAACCTAATTAGAGAGGGTGTGGAGGACGGAGCAGGAGGTGGTGAGCTGGCTGGGAGAACACGAGATGAGCAGTTGTTGCTTTTTTCGACCAAAGTCACAGCCAGAAGATGAATCACAGGTAATCCTCGAGTGTGTACCGAGCTCGGAAGATCTGCTTGTAGTTTCTATGCCCTGACAACCTGGAACTCCTTACAAAGCACCCTTAAAATAAAAACCGTGATACCACTCGGTGAATCAACGACTGGGGATGCGTGCAGATGTGAACATGAATAACTCTTGGGTACCTTTCTGCACATCTCGATCCAACACCTCATCGAACAGCTTCTCTTGGACAGCAGGCGGCAAGTCCTCTATATCTGCAAAGACACGTGGGAGAGATATTATGTTTTCGTGCTCATTATAAGCTAATGGTACACAGCACCGAGGGCAACAGCAACGCTACAATGATGACACACAGAGGGGATGTTCTCTGCAGTTCCATTCACTGGCTGACATTTTGTCAATGGCACGCTGTAAACACAAGCTCTGTACAGCATGTTGTGTTTCTGTGCGTATTGAACTGTGCACACACAAAGCCAGAACACTGGTGGCTATTCTCTGGCTCAATAGTGAATGGCACTGGCTTTGTCTGAGAGAGAGGGAGAGAAACAGAGAGAGAGAGCGTCCTGCAGCTGGCCTCGGGCCAGACTCTGTCCGCAAAGAAATACTTGGCATAGCAGAGAAAAAAATAAATTCAAATCTATCAGTGAAGCCTGCATAATCTTTCATCCCAGCAGCACTGGAAGCTCTGAATCAGAAATACTACTGGTAGCTCTGACAAAGCAGAGTGCATGTCATTTCAGTGAAGACATGACGCCACGGGGACGAGACACTGAGCTGCTGATTCTCTGCGCAGTGCCACACAACAAGGCGAGCAGTCATTCCTCCGATTCTCCAGTGACGGGGAAAACGTTCAAGATCGCATTCTGAAGCGCTGCACAGTTACACGGAGGGAAATCCTACAGATGTGCATGAGATTTAGGCATGAATACAATCCCAAATATAACCAAATTCATTATTTTTCTGTTCTACCCCTGCAGAGTAAATGTACCCTGCAGTATTCAATGTCAGCCTTCATGTGAATAACTTGAAAAAAGAAAGATGTTAGAGACTGTTTTGGTGCTAAATTCATTTAGGGGTAAAACTAAGGAGGTGTTAGATTACACACATGCAAACAAGTCCAATAAGGAAAGGGATTTGATCATCACGATACCACGGGTACCTGCAGGCAGGGTGAAGGTGACCAGGTCAGTGAGGAAGTAACAGGCGAAGTCTCCTTTGCGTTGGTGTAGCGAGGCTGCGATCTCCCTGCGGATCTGCTCCGTCAGCTCGGGACACACCATGGAGGGGATGCACTTAGCTGCCTGCTGGTTCACCTGGAAGACATATGGATGCATTTATGTAAATATATGTAATACTGATGTGTATATCATGTTTATTTTATATGGAAGTTCTGCACATGATGAGTTTATACATGCATGCATCCTTTATATAATCCCTCTATCTTTTTCATACCATTTTGCTCACTTATACTTGGTGTTTGTTGTCAAGGTTGTTATGATGATTTGTATCAGCTGGCGGTCAAACACTACGAGGTTCCTGGCCTCTGTTTAACACCCACAAATGTCACACTAACGCTGAGGAAGGCCTTAGGTTGAAACGAATCTGTTTCCTTCTTCTGCAGTGCAATATTAAAAAGTATTATACACTTATTTGCGAGTGCTGTCAACTACATTTTCTTATTTAGGATGGGCAATATGGATAAATGTTGTAATAATTGTATTAAACAATTGCTGTATTTGATTTATTTCATCAATATTTTTAGAATATGCATTGATCTTTTAGTGGGTTTCACTAGACAAGTAAATATTTCAAAAATATATGCTGTCAGGGAGATTTTTAAGATCTCACAATGCAGTACTCACATGAGAACTGTTTCACAATACAATTACGTTGCGTGTTATGTAGCCTACAGGTGTATCCTGCAGCCCACCTGCTAGTCAAGTTCATTTCTAGTGCACATTTAAAAACAACAAACGCTGACCAAAGGGCTTTACAGGAAATTCCAAATAAAAATCACAAGGCTTACCGCAGCTGTCCAAAAATAGTGCACACTAATAAAACAGATCTGCAATAAATAAAACCTTATAGTAACTATGAAGGTTAGTGTTCAGTTTTAGAGAGGTGTTGCTTCTGCAAACCTTGTTGTAATGGCAATTAATTATTAATAATCACATTACATTTTCTGGTTGTATTTTGCAGTGCTGTCTGGTGTTTTGTGTTATACAGTTGCCCTTTTCTAATATTTAGTCTGGCCTCGGTGATATGAATGGCCTCGCTAAGAATGGCTTATAAAAACTAAAATACAATGACGTAAATGTTACATGTATTTTTTTTTATACTGAGGATCAAATTCTGCCGTACACAGCGAAGAGGCCAAACTCAGTGACTTGTTTCGGAGCGCAGCCCTCTGTGCCTCTCCTAATCGTTGCTTGCCCTCCTTGCAAACCACATCAGCTCTGTGGCATCAGGTCCATTAGGAACCAGTGACAGGAGGACTGCAGCCAGGCTAATCCTCCACCTAATCCTCAAAGTGCACTTCTGCTGTAATTATAGGCATTACGGGCATCTGCATTTATCGTCCACCGTGGCGCAGAACAATTATAGACTGACGTGGTTGACTAGAAGAAGCACGGAACGGCATCAAAATGAGATTAAAACTTTTGATGTTTTCTTGTCTAACTTTTAATTTCTACATTTTAAAGTCTAAATTTTGCATGTAAACGAAGTCCCAAGATTACCCTTTTCTTTTAAAAAAAGTCTTGCTAGAGGAAAATGTACAATCTGACAATCTAACTAGGGGGAATCAGTGTGCATAAACATGTGTGTAGAGAGACAACTTGTTCAATATACTAATGGTGCATTTTCCCACTTTAAGAACATTGTGCAGCTTTAATTCCAGTGGGGTGGCGTGGACAGACTGCATCTATCAGGACGCCTACCTCTGTAAGCAGGATGGCCAGCATGTCCTGTCTCTGGAAGCGGATGGCCAGATGCACCAGGGTAAAGCCTACGTCAAACGCGGAGGACCGGTTGAGGAGCTGCACCTCGTCGGCGGTGAGCTGCCGGGCGATGTCCCCGCCGGACGACTTGTAGGCTTCTACTGCCGCCAGGTCTCCCTCCACCACTCCTGCAGCCCGGAAAAGAGAGGACAGCAATGTTGGTGTTCAAACGGATCAGCCACTATATCTGCACACAGTCACTTTCCTAGGAATTCATGTCCTATTGAAATTAGATGTGTAAAACTATTTCATAATGACCTTAACGCAGGTAAAATCTGTTCCACAGCTGCTGTATTAGACTGCATTAGTTCAACTAAGTGTATTGTATGTGTATCCACGATGCCAAACACTCATGTTTCCTGTTCAAACACATCTGCAAAGAAAATAAATGAAAGTAGAAAGACATGGGAATCCTTTTAAAACAGGCCTATGTCTTTGTAAATGGATTAGACTGCCTCTTGGAGCAGCTCCAACTCCATGCCCTTGCGTGTAATAGGAGCGAGATGCAACAGACGGCTCGCTATGTTCGATGAAAGAACACCAGAAATATCCATCAAAACTGTGCTTACACACCACACTGTTCTCAGTCACAACCAATTGATGTGAAAATTGCATAACGAATCCAACTCGAGGAAAAGAGAGTTACAAAAACACAAAAAGTGCTCGGAGTGAGCGGAGCTCTCTGGCTCGTGACGTCAATCCACAATTCAGATGACCTCAAAGATGAAGCCACTAGCTTACCCGGTGTGAGAACAGTTATCACACTGTCAGGCTACTACATCGCCGAACAGACAAGAGCAGTGTAGCTTATAATGCAGAGCTATCAGAACTGTTTCAAACAGAGGACAGTCTGTGCAGATTAGCGTCCTCCCCCCCTCCTCCTTTTGGAGCTAGCAGTCTCAACATCTGTTGGGAGTGAAAATGAAAAGCAGATAGGTGGAACACAACGCTGGAGCGCCGGCTAATTTTAATCAACTGTCTTATGTGTGGAGGATCGCCCAAGGACAGTCACCTTGAGAGAACCTGCACTGGAGGATGCCAAGAATGCCCGGGTCTACTTTTACACATGCTGAGTGAACACAGATACGTAAATTGATGCCAAATGATTTTGGCTGCAAGGTAGCTGCTGCCCTGCTGGAGACCTCAAGAATATGTTGCAAGGACATAATTATAAATCATACAATTATCCTCTTGGTTTGAGTGAAAATCATCCTAATAAAAACAACTGTGTCCCACATCCACTCTGGAGCGTTCCCACAATGAGAGTGTCAGCATTAAGTATGCTTGAGTGTGCTGTTGATGTCGGCGTCTCACATTGCATAAACCACCCTGATGGAGGACTTACACCGAAACAGACTGGTGAAATGGAAAAGATTCTCTCGGCTAGTGCTGCTGATTTGATTTTCTCGTGTCTGGCACTTTGTTACGACAGAACCAGGCTGGCTCGAAGCAGCGTCAGCACAGTGTGTTCTTCTCGGAGGGTGACGATGGCAGCGCACAAAAGAAATGGCGAGCGTGTTCTGATAGCATAATGGTTAGTGCGCTTACCACCAAACCACAATGTCCACAGCTCAATTCCAGCCAAAGACCTGTGCTGCGTGTCACAGCACTCCCTCCCAGCCCTTTCCACAGCAACAACAAAAGAATGCTGGCGTCTCGCCTTGCCAAGTTTAACCGAAGTTCACCCAAAACTGAAGATTTAGGTGATTCAGGTGAAGTTACGCAGTCCACATGACATTTCTGGAATTTCACAGCAAAACAGCGTTGTAGCAGCATTCTCCAAAACCCAAGGAAGCAGATTGGGAAAAACAAAAAATAAAAATGGCTTCGCACAGCTTGTACCACAAGTTTGATGTAACATGATTTATACGTGTCAACCTTTGCACACACTTCAGACAGGATGCAAGTGCACCATCACCTTAAGCTCAGCAGCTACATTGAAGATTTAAAAAAAAAAAAAAAAAGGTGTTAATGGTATCTCAGGTCTTTCAGGGCTGTATCTCTCCAAGTGAAAGATAAACATCGATCCGGGTGTGAAGTCTGAGGACCACAGTAACCCTTTCGTATTCCGACAAAGTGACTGTCTGAGCAGATCTTAATGTTGTGCTGTTGTTTAAACGAATCAAATAACTGACACTGTAAAACATTGTTATCAAAAAATATTGATTCTGAATACTCGAAAAGGTTTCAAATATACATTTTCTGCAGTATTGATACACCGGGAGCAGCTGCGTTTTTTCTTGCCGTCCTCTCCAGCAGCAAGTCGACACACGCACCAGTTCCTCCAGAAGCAAATTAACTTAATTGCCATTGTGCTGAACACACACACTACACAAACCTTCTTAGATGTATCTTTTCATAAAAGTCTAAAAATCTTTATGCCCTCTATGCTGAGTCCATTTTTCCTCATAGCAGCAATTGTAGTATCGAATATTGAGATTTCTTTAAGGTATTTAGTAATTCCAGTATCGTGACAATACTTCCGCCTACAAACTGTTGATAATGGTTGTAACCACAAACACTACAAACAGAATTTTGCAACCATGGGTGACATCTGTTTTAAGCCCATCAGATAAAAATTCAGCTGATCAGCAACATCATTTCCAGAAGGCGAACACAGAGCTACTACACAATGTTTTTTTTGTGATCGCGCTAATCACATAACCTCAACACAACATCACCATGAGCAACGCGATACTGTAGCATAATATTCTCATGCAGACAAACATCTGCCATTGCAAGACTCAGCGGTTTTAGTCTTTCAATGAAACAACAGAACAATATTACACAAACAGAGCCTGCTTCCTTTTGGGGGGACGTCGAATCAATGGGCTCGTCTGACTTTGGCCCAGATAGAGTGCTGAAATAACACCGAAGCAGAAAATGTGTGGAAACAGTAGAGCAGAGTGAGGCCGAGCTGTGAGACCTGAGGAAGTGCTTGGCTTGGCCGTAATGTGCAGGCACTTCCTCCATTGACAAACCCCCCCTTTGAAGAGCATAACTGAACAAAGTCAGCTGACATGGTGTGAAATGAAAAAGGCAGACGTTCAATCAAAAGCCTCGAAACGTACATAACATGTAGATGTAGGATGAAGGTAAAAAAAATAAAAGAAACTGTCATGTGTAATGTTTTGTACTCAACAACAAGCTACAGAGGACAGTCAGTGCAAAGGTCAGGAGGACAGTCATCATGTGCTGCCTTCATGCTTTTTGTTTTTTGCTTTTTTGTTGACTGGTGTTCATGTCTTGTCAAGGCTATTTTTGCCTCCTAGAGGCCCCTGGTCAGCACATAAGCACCAGTGTTTACAGGGTCTGTTGACCGCGAGCCAGGAGAGTCTCTGCTCTGCGGGCTCCGCTCTCACTGCGCTGCCCAGACGGCTCATTCATCCCCACCGGCTGGGAAACACTCACACCCTCTCAGTTTCTCAAAAGACACTCTCAGTGGCGCAGCAAGGCCAGCTACAGGTTCACTGATGACTTGGATCGAGTTCCTACTAGCCGTTTAGTTACACATCTTTATTATGCTTCCATTCAGCATCAGCTCTGTTGATGATTAGTGTCGTCTCGCTGCGGTCGATATTTTCCACCTGAAAGCGCTACGTTGTGAAATCAAACCCCTCTCACAGACCTTGCCAAGCTCATATTTTGGTAAATTCCTGCTGCGCTGTAATATGCGTGGAGTCTAAACAACACAACATTTTGTCATCATCAATAAAACATCACACTACTACGCAGCTTTGGCCTTCGCAGGGTGAGACCCATCTGCGCTGGAGTAAAAACAGAACTAGGAGGAAACTAGACGTTTTGCCGTTGGGACAAAAACAATCAAACAGTTGCCTCTGACTGGATTGTTTGCTTTGTCACCACAGAGCATGACATCATGGAAGGGAACAAAAAGCTGGTGTGACAATGGAAGTGTTGCTACAAAGAAAACACATGGGACAAGAGTATAGATTCTTTGCACCATTAAGATTACTTAGAGAGCCATAGAGGGAAATGAGAGTGAAAGTGTTCTCACACATAATAATAACAGTTCAATAAATACTTATATCTGTCATCATTACTGTGGAACGCAGAGGAATCTGAAAACTGCATCCATATCTTTTTGTTATTCTTATTTTGAGCAAGCCAGTGGTTCTTTTTTCATTTTATTGATGGACATATAGTAATTGTCAAAATGTGTGAAAGATGACATCATAAGCTTTCAGAGCCCAAAATGGTGCCTTAAGATTGCTTGATTTGTCTAACCATTAATCAAAACTCAACAATATATACAATTTTTATTGATATAATAGAGAAAAATGTAGCAAATCTGAATGTTTTAGAAGCTGGGAAGGATCTCTGGTATTTCCCTTACAAATGGCATAATCATCAAAATTGCTGTGGATTGAGTATAGACATAATCCCCTTATAGCTCCCGTAGGAATGACAAGTAATAAAAACTCACCAGCACATGCGTTGAGGAACAGCCAGTCCGTTTTCCTCATCCGGTTTCTAATCTGCTTTAGCTTCTTGAAGTCGACCTCTTGCTCCTCTTTGCTGCTCATGGCTCCCGCTGCGAGTTCTATCCTCTGGAAGTCCATTTTCATATTGTCGTCCCTCTTGGCCATAGGAGGGGACCTTCTCTGGCCGCCACTGCAACTGCCCTTCCACCGGGCCCTGTCCTGCTCGTTGATCATCGGTGTCGGCTCCGCGGACTCGGCCAGCTCTATGGATTCCAGGTTGTTGGGCTTGGGGTGGTCGCACACCACACACTTTGTAGTTTTGGGCCAGTTCTGGTAAGTGCAAGCTGCGCATGTCCAGTGTTGCTGATGAGTGTTGAGTCTGTTTCTGTCATTGTACTCCTCACAGGTATCCACGGGGGAGTGGAGAGCAGGACGGCAGCCTGCGTTGGAGCCTGATGTCTGGGGGGACTCTGTGGGGCTGCTGGTCCTCGGGCGCTGACACAGGCACTGCGTGCAGCGGATGGCCCGGGGCCAGTTTAGGTAGGTGCATATCTGGCAAGACCACTTGTTAGCAATCTCAGCCATGCTGGCTGACCTGACTCTTGGCCGAGCACTGGAGTCAGGGCAGATGAGGAGGCTGCTGCCACTCTCAGTTCTAGGGGGATCCCACTCCGGACTGGGGTCCAGATCTGGGCTGTTCTTGTAAGGTTCCTCTGTGATGATGGGACCCCTTGACCTGTGTGCACGGCACATTGTGCACTTGATTGCAGAGGGCCAGTTTTCATAGGTGCAGTAGTCACAGACCCACTTTATCTTCTGTTCCGTCATTGTGGATCACTTTGGATGATAATAAATCTAGTCAGATGTGAGGCATGAACACAGTTTGTGATTTATCTTACAGAACAGATCAATAAATATTATACACTACTATTGTGTTTTAAACACGTAAATGAAAAGAAGAGCTTTAACAGTACGTGTTGCAGCAGTTTGTGAACTAACTTACATCTGGTCGGGCATCTTCAATGACTACGGCAGCCTGAGATTGTGTTAATATTGAAACACCATGACTGTCTGCCAGGCCAGCTGTTCATTACCATAACAATGTGTGATTAACAGCCTGGGTTTGATTCACATGACGGGCTTTATTGCGTTACCATGCAATAATGTCCAGTGTTTGGTGTTAGCTTGCTAGCTGGCGAGCTAACTGCCTAGCATACATGGCTACCCTCAATTTCTACAGTTAACGAACCTTTAATAAGATGTAAAATAATTGAACATGTCATTGTTTAAGGAATATATTAGGAAAAATATGATAAACTCTTACCGCTTCGAAGCTCCGCTCGTTTCTCAAGTGCTTCTGTGAACCACAACAAACCCTTCTTGTACAGCCCACCCCCCCCTCCTCCTCCTGCTCTGTCAAACCTTTCCCAATCCGAGTTATTTCGACCCCTTCGCTCTCTCACATGTTTACCTTCGTGGACACATTAACCTGTCTCGGGATAAACCACACCTTGGCAAAGCCTCCGTAGTCCCTGAATCATGTTTTAAATCCGCGACACTCCATGGTTTACATCGTCTCCGTGTTGTTTAATGGCGGCGACAGTGAGACAAACGAGTAGCAGAGCCAAAATAAACGCTTGCTTGCCTTCGTCACCAATCATCTGGCTCAGCGCTCAACGCGATTGGATAAAAAGGGAAGTACCGTGTTGCCTTCAAGGATATCGGAAATACCACAACCCGCAATGACGGAAAGTATTTGAGAGGTTCAAAATAGCTTTGAAATTTGATATTAGAGGGAATAGCGAGTCTTTATTATATTGCCCAAACGCGTACTGTAGTTGCTGCAGCCCATCATGTTTTGCATTATAATGTCACATCCTGCTTGTGTGTTTAACCAAACGATTCTAGAAATATCCGAGCTTAGCAGGAACATTAAAGGCCTCGCTACTCACGGCAGTTAATGTGATGAAACATGTCGTTTGATTGTGTAAATAAAACATTTTCCACATGTTGTGGACAATAAATGAAATCTATTAAACTATTCGCCGCATTTATATTTTGCAGAAAGTGTGCCATAAATTGGAAAGCCCTCGTTATGAATTCAACTTTTGTAGGAGACAAAATTGATAATGTAAAAAGAAGAAGAAAGAAATAAAGAGGAAGGAACAGATGGGGTTTCGTGTGTAGAGAAGCATGCATTCTGTGGTAAAAATGCAAAATAATTTTATTTTTTTGTCACCTTTAATTGACCTCGTTACATCACTGATTATTTAAAAACGTCGGGACAGTGTATATTCGATTTAATATTAACACGCACACATACAATAAACATATACACATATCTTTAAATATGATCACATGGGTGTCACAGTGATTATGAAAAAAAATAAGGTCAGGGGTCACGTTGGACACGCCCCCTTCCGAAGCGTCACAACCAAACATGGCAGCTTACTTGAGCCGGTTACACCACATTTCGCTCCACGTTTCTAACGCGGAGAAATTGGCAAACGACCTCGTCTCGAAGTTCAAGTTTAACTTATTTGCTGCCAGACTGACCGACAAGTCCAGGCAGCTGGCTCTGAGGAAAGGAGCCGCGGTCTTCGTCGTGAACGAGAGACCGAACCGGAGCAGAGGGAGACTGAATGAAGAGCTGCTGGCCCCCACAGACAGACACTCACCTGGTCCACACCGGGCCACCGTGGGGAAGTACGGCCAGGATAACTCCACGAGGTGTCTGTACGACGTCAGCCCACATTTCTCGGTGGACACTGCGTGCAACGTGTGTTTCGAGGTGCAGGACGTGGAAAGGTCATTCAACGCTCTTCGCCACCAGGGCTGCAGTTTCCTGGTGCCTCCCACGACTGTGCGGGACGAGAGTGGTCATGTCACCTACTCCGTGGTCAAATCTATAGTGGGGAATGTGTGCCACACGCTGATTGACAGGACTAAATATGAGGGGAGCTTCCTGCCCGGGTTTGATGCGGTTGGAAAGGACAGCAGCTTGGAAGAAGAGGACGCCTCTTGTCCAATCACACACTTTGATCACATCACTTATGCATGTCCCAGGAAGACAACCCAGCAGGTCATGAGGTGGTATGAGCAGGTCTTCGGTTTCAAGAGGTTTTTCATTGACAGGTGAGAGGCTTTTGGTTTCAAGCTGTATCCTCTATTCATTTCACTTGATCTCATTGTTAAAGAAGACTGTTTGTTTGTTCTTCTGAGCAGTAACGAAGATGTGGACGAAGGCTTTGTCATAAACCAGGAGGGCATTGGTCTACGGCTCACCGCCATGGAGTACTGGAAGTGCAGCAAAGCGGGCATCGCCCTCCCGTTTGTGGACAAAAAAGAGCCCGACTGCAAGTTTGTCATCGCAGAATCTCTGCCTGAACAAGGTGACTAATAGCAGCCACTCCCATCTTTGAATGGGTACTTAATTTCTGCCACATTTGATGATAACACAACTCCTGTCTCACTGTGTGCTTGTGCTCATTTCAGGCAGGAATCAGGTTGACACCTTCTTGGAGAAGCACAGGTCTCCAGGGATCCAGCACATCGGGCTGTACACGAAGGATATTGTTTCTACTGCACATACAATGGCTGAAGCTGGTGTCCAGTTTTTCTCCCCTCCTTTTGCCTACTACACCGAGGTTTGTCTGACGCTTACGGAACTGCACAACAGCTTATTTACCATAACAAATACATGAATACTGACATGATAAATGCAAGAAACTGCCCACGTGTTACTCAGCAACTTGGAAAAGATGCTGTAGTATGTACACAAGACGGATCAGGGTTGTTTTACAAGGTATAATATGTAAGAATTTTGGTAAAATCAAACAAAAATCCTCAAAATATCTATGTAATGTGTTATTTAAAGCATGTTTAGCATGCTAACCACTTAGCCCTGGCCCGTCTTGGTCCAGATATCCTCTGCTAGCAGTGTAAACACGAACACCTCTCTGGTGTTTCGTGCTTCCAGTTTGGACTGCTAGCTGCACGGCTATCTGAGCTAACTAGCTAACGGCATTTACAGTTGGCAGCAGTTAGCGGTTACTTTACTATGCTCCACCTATTTGTTTTGAGGTTTGACTGACTCTTACAGAACTGCAAAACTACTTATTTACCATAACAAATAAACTAATACTGGCTTAATGAATGGCAGAAACTTCCCACATGTTACTCAGCAACTTGTAAAAGATGCTGTAGTATGTACACAAGACAGATCAGGGTTGTCTTTAAAGGTGCAATATGTAAGAATTTTGGTTGGAATTATAGAAAACGTATCGTCAAAATCGTCAACAGAATGTGAAGGAATACCTTCAAGTATTCTAGTCTAGTATTGTGCTGCAAAGCATGTTAAGCATGCTAACCAGCTAGCCCCAGCCCATCTTGGTCCAAATATCCTGTTCCAACAGTGTTAACTCCAGCACATTGAGTTCCCAGTCTGGACTGCTAGCTGCACAAACTACTTGTTTTGAGTATAAATTCAACAGGTGACCAATTCTTACACACTGTGCCTTTTTAAAAACGGTGCCGTGTCAACGGTCACTGCTAACCAGGTTTCACAAAGACATTGGAATTAGGGTCTTGAACACCTCTCAGATTAATTTCCTCCAACGGTTTACAATCATTTTTCGTTGACTTTCTGTATGATTTCAGTTTGATTTCCTCACTCATCGAAATGTACGCTTGTAAGGTAGCGCTTTCTGTGGCTGGTTATAATATTTAACAATGGATTAAACATGTCCTCTCCTACTGAGGTTGTCAACTCTTTTACCTATCCACTGTGTGCTGTGACAGGTTGGGAAACAGCAGGAGATCGAGGAGGCAGGACACGACCCTCAGATGCTGGCGCAGCATGGCATTCTCCTGGACACAGACCTGCACCAGGATCCCTCAGCACAGACAGAATCCAGAGAAAACAAAAAGTGAGAGGCAATAGAGAGCTGTGATCTCACACGCCTCTATGAACTAGCCTAGGTTTTAATTTCCTTTCTGTCCATTTACCACTGTTCTAGCGAGGAATTCTTTTGCACTTACCCATTTTACCAGAAGATCAATCAACAGTATTTTATATTAGCTCCAGCAGCAACTTATTAGCCAAACAATTCGCCTTAAATCAGTGTTACCCACGATAAGATATCAGGGTTTTCTGTCCAGGTTGGTGGTAGACACCAATCAATATTTAAGACTAACCAAAGTGTCCTCACCGTGTTATCTTCCGTTTCCAGATACCTTCTCCAGGTGTTCACCAAGCCCATCTTCGCCGAGGACACCTTCTTCCTGGAGCTGATAGAGCGAAGGGGAGCGACGGGTTTTGGGGAGGGGAACATCAGGGCGCTGTGGAGGTCGGTGCAGGCGCACATGGAGAACGAGAGGGTGGACTCTCAAGGAGAGGGATCAGCGAAGACTGCGCAAACTGCTCAGTATTAGTCACTCCAAACATTTTTTAACTGAGGTTATTTCATTTTATTCCATGTGTTTTATTATGAATGCACTTGTTTAGGGGAAAATACTGTATGTGAACTGTAAAGAAGATGTAATATATTTATGGAAGAGATTTCCCAAAAGCTCAAAATCTTGAGTTACTGTACATGTTGCACTGTGATCAAAGTACGATCACATATTGTATTCATATCTAGCTTTCAACAGGACTGAAAAGATTATGAACAAAGTGGTACAAAAACAGATGGTGCATACTTAACTTGAAACGTTACTACAACAAACACACCCGCTGTCTCGGTAAAAGAATGTCTTCATATTCACTGTGTCAAAGCGAAGCAACTGACTGACTCCAGAGCAACTGTTCCTTAATAAATCTATTACGCACAGTAGAGCCGTGAAGACCAATTACTGTCCTCAGAATAATGTGCTCAGTGTGTCTTAAGAGTGTGTGTGGGCTGAAATGTCAAAATAAGAGATCTTCAAATCTCTTAGGTCATTTTGGGTAAAACATCACCACCTGGCCAGAAATGGAAGGTATGAACATTAACTTATGTCATTATACTCCATTATATTTCCAATTTCCATCATTTAATTTCCTTAAAATTAATAAAAATGCAGAAGACTTGACGAAAACAATAAAAACTTCACTTTCACAAGAATGCATGAGTAATAATAATAATCCATAAATATAACAGCACTGGGGCAGTTTTTCTGCATGATGAGTACTTTTAATATGTTAAATCTCTTTGATAATGATTGTTAAGTAACTAAGATTTTGAATGCGGGACTTTTACGCATTAGAGTATTTTTTACATCATTGTATTGATACTTTTGGTCAAGTAAACTATCAGAATACTTCTATTTATGCCCATATTCTTGATAAGATTACACAGAAAAATGAAAATTCTGTTATTAATCTGCTCGGACCCCATTTATTTAGGAGGGTACTGTGACGCTATTTTGCAGTGAAGCTCCGGAAATGTTTTGTGGACTATGAAACTTCACCTGACTTTCCCTCAGCATGGTGATGAGTAGATTATGACCGAATTTTAATTTTTGGGTGAACATATCCTTCAAACTATTTAACAGTGTTTAAAGTAGATAGAATTAACTACAGTTGACCTGCTATGTTATTAGGCTGGCTATATTGTGTATTAGTACACTGATAGTAATAATATGAAGTGTACAATAATATAATAATGATAATGATACTTATGTGAAGTCTGCAATGCAGGATTTTTATGTAATACAGTGTTTTCTCTGTGGTTTTGCTACTTTTACTTGACCTAAAGGATGTACTTGGAGAAATACTGACCTCTTTATTATTAACTCAGACATGAACTTAAGGCCACTTTAACTCACTAAATATCCCAGGTTTGTACCCGTGAAGTATTTAATTTCTATGCATGATTATTCAGTAATGCATCATATCAAATGAACATCATCATGGCCGGAAATAAAACAGCTCTGAGCTCAACGGCCGTTTCTCTAAATACCTTCCTTGCACAGTCACTCATGAGCCGTTACTGGAGGAACAGCTGCACCTCTTTCAGATGCTGCGGAGGTTTAAGCAATACGCATGCTTTGGCAAAAACCCTGCTCCGGAGCCTCTTAGAAGGGATCTCCAAGCCCACGGAGATGTGCCAGTTCAATTAACTTGGCTATAAACATTATAGACGAGGATTAGTGGGATAGATGAGAAGCAGTGAAACTCAGATGGACGTTCCACGAGAGCCATATGCTCTTTTTGTGCTCCGACTGTAGTTACAGTCGGCCCGTTGAGCAACATCAGAGAATGATTTAAACAACACGCTGCCACAAAGTCAATTTAAATGCGTGTACTTCTGCGTTTTGACAAATGGTGTCAGTGTTTTTCTTTCACATGAGCGTCACTCTCTTGGCCAAACTTCAACCTCCAGAGAGTTGACTATATTTGTATTCGTGCTCACTGATAGAAAGCGTCTGAATTCCTGAAATGACTAACAAATACTGTGCAAAGAATTCATGCACTTCTAATTTAACTTTAAAAAATCATTTGTGCTGCAGTATGAACAGGGTTAAGGGAACTGCATTTAAAACTGGGAATGAAAAAAACAGTCCTAAATCATAAAATGGGGAATTCTGTCAGGGATGAAGAGGATTAACTGTTCATTAAAGTTTAGAAGACATGGCTCCTGTAACAGGAGTCCTTTAGCCATCTGTCTGTGGCCGGTGTGAACCACAGATGGCATACAGCATTCTGCATGGGGTCCCAGTACTGGGAGTTGGACGCTCACTTCCTATTTACTGTTAACCATATGCTAGCTACAGTGAACCAAGACCCAAAACAAAAGAAAGACCAAAAACAACTAAATCAAGGCTTATTATTTCTTAAACATACACGAAAAACCACACTGCAGTTCAGTCTTGCTGCACTATGATTGGTAGATACTGCCCCCTATGGTTTTGACAGTCGTAACACACAAACTTTGATGAATTGCAAGACTCCTACTTTTTCTGCACTACGAGCTGCTCTGATAACTTGTTTTTGTAATGAGTCAGCTGTGCCCTTCTGGACCGCAAAACACATCATGCAAAGTTTGATACGTCACATTTGCTATAAATGTTTGTGAAATCGCTCGGTTTCCACACTGCTGAAGGGGTGTTAGTTAAAAAACAAAAAAAAAAACAACCTGTCACCCCCACACTGTAGTGGAAGAGACAAATCCTCAGTGCCCTTTAACACAAAAGGCAGACAGTTTAAAACCGAGGAGGACAGTCTGACAGTCTGGGGGAGATTAGTGGCACACAACAGATGTTACTCCTTGATTAACAATAGTGTCTGCCAGGGGTGAGCTTGAGCTCCCCACCCTTCTGAGGCCCTGTGTGTTAACTTCGGCCCCCACAAAATAAATGAACTTGCTGCAGATGATGTTATGGGGAAGGAATGGTCAAATATATTCAGTGATCTTTTTACTGGTGCAGCTTTTGGTTACGTGGCAATACTATCCAGTTGCTTTACTTTTTGTCTTGATTAAAATTGCCTCTATCAATTTTTCGGATGTGGGAGGATTTTGACATGTTGAAAAGAAAACAAAAACACAGCTATCTTGAGTGAACAAGTCGTACTAGAATGCTTTCCAACCTAAGAAAGTAGAGGAGTTGCAAAAATGACGATTATGGGGCTGGAAAATAAGACAAATCCTGGATCCTTGAATGTTTGCTTACCTCTTCAGGATTGCGAAAATTATTAAAATGAAATAAAAATGATTACCAGGACAAATCTCTGATTTGTGGCTAGATTTTTAAAGGAAAAGTTCACCCAAAAATGAAAAAAAAAAAAAAAATCATTGTTTACTAACATCAAGTGAGGTTTCATAGTCCACAAAACATTTTTGGAGCTTTTATAGTAAAAAAACATTGCAGCATTGTCCCATACAACTGAAGCAGATAGGGACTTGTTTTAAAATGTAAAAAAACAACCAAAAGAAAACATAAAATGGCTCCATACAGCTTGTCAAGCGTAATCCAAGTCTATGGAAGGTCCCAAATTGAGTTGAAAACACATTAGTTACACCCTTGATGGGCTCATGTACCCAATTCAGAATTGGGTACACAAGCTTGAGCTAACACTTTTGGCTTTGCAGCTACAGTGAAGATTTCAGCTTAAAAAACAGATCATGCCATCATGGGGCCATTTTATGTTTCCATTCCATTGTTTTTTAAGTTTTAAAACAAGTCCCCATCTACTTAGATTGTTTGGACAAATGCTTGCAGCACCGTCTTTGCTGTGAAGCTCCAGAAATGTATTGTGGCCTACAAAACTTCATCCGAGTTTCAGCTGCCACAGGGTAGTAAATGCCTGAATTTTCATTTTTGGGTGAACATTTTCTTTAAGTGATAAAAGGGACCATATGTAAACTTATTGCACAGTATGCGAGTATATATAGAAAACCTAAAGGCAGTTAAATAATAGCATATTGCGTGCCGATGAACTCCTGATAAAGCCTGAACCCACTTCATAGAAAGAGAACATCTGTGTGTAATAAGTGTAGGCTATTCATATGGGACTAACCCATCTTATACTGGAATTAAATGTGTGAGGGGGGGGACTATGAATGTATAAACACACATATCTCTCTCTTTCTCGTCCAGTGTGGCTCTTTAAATCACACAGAGCTGGTAAGTTCTTGTGTTACACCACTGTATATTGTGAAAGTGCCTTGTCTATATGCACAGCTCAAAACTGTGATTACTTTTCATTACTGCACGGACGGGGCAGACCTCTAGTTGCACGAGCGGGGGTGGTGAAGTTAAACAAAAAAGTCTCAAAAAGATCCATGTTCACCTTCCATCGCCGTTCTCTTCATCTGAATTTAAGAATCGAACTTGAATAAGTCAAACATCGCAATAACTAAACGGCAAAGCGGAAGTTTTAGCGGCACGAATAAGTTACCGGACACCCCTCTCCCCTGTCAAAAGTGGTACGGCTCGCGTATGTTGTCACAGGCTCGTTTAGCGTGCAATCTTGGCCAGTAGTGCACTCACTGGGGTGATGTTGTAGTTTGCAGGAGCTGCCCGGAGCAGGACGTGAGGTGACCTGCCCGCTCTGCTTCATTGCCTGACGCCTTGTTCCCGTCTTTAAACACAAAAACTCAACATGGTCCAGCGAAACTAACCAGCCGCCCCGCTGCTCGTTGGAGAAACCCAGGCGCTCACCGTGATGCTTGTGAGTGTTAGTGTTTTCTGCTCAAAGTATGAACTTTATGTGCTAGCTAACTCAGCTAAGCTAGTTGACAGAAGTGTGAAGTGTGATGCTAGCTTGTGTTTATGGAAGTGTGTTATGGTGACAGGTTTAATTATTAGTGACAGGTTACAAAATAGGGATTTCCCTTGTGGGAACTAAACTTGAAAAGTTAGCTTAACAACTTTTCCCTCATGTATACTGCCTTAGCATATCTGTCTTGTCTGATGTATTACTTGCATAAATGCAGCCATGACTTATTTTTGTCAGCACTGTCTTTTTATTAAGTCAGTATTGCCACATTCAAAAGATTACACAATGTGGGGAAATGTTAAAGGGAAGGCCAGTCAAACAAAATGTCAGTCACAGTAGACATGTCCATACATATGCAGAGTCTTTAAATGATCCCCAGTTTTCATGTCAGTGTCATCCACTCATCTTCTCACTGTAAGCCCAGAAAGTATGCTCGACTTGTTTGACATCTAATACGTGTAAAAACTCAATTACATGAGCTGACAGAGTGATCAAGTTGTCCATGAAGTTTGCAAAGAGATGCTACATTCCTTGGACCAAAAGGATTTGATGTGATTTGGCTAGCTTTGAAGTGATCTCAGACAGTCTTTTTTCACTCCTGCCTGGATAGCACACATGGCGAGATAGGTCAGTGTTGTTTGGTGGCAAACGTACAAGACCTTTAATACGTTTTTTTGGGTACGTGTCTTTACCTGATGACACCACATTACTTGGCATCCGTGTCATTTGGGGTCCTCCTTCTTGTTTGTTTCAGTTAGTGCCTACAGTGGAATGTAGTCGTCTTATCTTTGTCTAGCCAACCCTCCCCTCAGGTATGAAGACAGGGTACGCTGACATACAATCTAACAGATTCTGCAATTTAAGTGCCCACTGGGATAATAAACACAAGAGCTTGTTAAACCTGAACTCCCCAGTGTCCCACGGCCGTGGTTATGACTGTTAAATGGGCTCGAAAATGCATTAATTAGGAGTTAAAAACAGAAAATGGAAGACTTACTGTCAAAGTATGGATGTATCATTTATTTCCTGAGCATTTCATATTTTATCATCAGTTGCTCGTGGCCTTTCTGTTGAGTTCAAAATCCTGTTTGCTCTGTAGCCTGCGTGTAACATTCTGTGAGCTCCCGTCACACCAGTTTCTTTGCCAAACTCATTTCCCTTTCATGAGGGATTTTGGAAAAGGGGTTTAAGGGACTGTTTGTGCTGGTTACTTGGACAAGCTCAGTTTTCAGGGCCTTTTCCTCTGAAACTGAGAGGCATCCACCTGGAGGGCTGGCAGGCTCATCTGAAAAACTGTTGAACAGTTTTTAGCTCGAGTACAAAAGAAGCTGCCAATCGGATCTCGCAGATGATTCCTCTTCCCTTTCCATATCACTGGAAAAATTTAGACAAAAATCCGAAGGCTCTCTCAGATCCTGTGTAATCATAGTGCCACTGTGATGACAGTGTTCTAACACTCATCAGGGAAAAAAGTCAGCTCCCCAGCTTTCTCATGCTGTTTCATGTATATATTCAGTGTGGGGGATGGATAAATTCCTGCTTGAAAAACTCAAGAGTGCTTGTTCCCCTCTTCTCTTAATTTCAATTGAGAGTTAATAGGGCTATATCCACTGGATGTGACTTATTCTCATTTGGGTCTATTAACATGCAATGTTGTACTGCTGTGGATGTAGATGGATGTTGGGTCTCCAAGCTTTTGTAATTAAGAGACATTGTTAGATTTAGCATTCAAGTGGACGGCATTTCTCTCCAACTTGGACAGGTGTGTTGAAAGCCTCGATTACAGAGCTCAACAAAGCTCTTGTCCTGGACAAATGTATACAGTGCGAGTGATTATGTATGAGATAATTAAACAGCAGGCCTGCTTTAAAACGTAGGCCTCCTTGGCTGCCATGCATAGCCATGCTGAGCCTTTGTGTTTATGGTAAGTGGGCAGCTGCATGCTTGTGAGACCTTGGCTGTACCCCAGGCCTTCAACTGAGCCTGATAACTACTATTGAAGCCTCCCAGCCATGCTTATTTCTGACTATTCATTCACTGCTTTACATGTAGAGTGTGCCTCCTGTTTGACATAGCCTAATTTCTATGAACATGCGGACAGCTGTGCGCTAGCCCGCACCCTCACAATGAGTTTCATAAATGTCTTTTCAGTCAGTCAGCCGTGGCAAAACTTGGTGGCACCTGCCCTTTGTGGCCCCTAATTAATGAGGACACCAACAAAGAAAGATTCGGGTTTCAAAAAAACCTTGAATTTTCACAGTGCGGCAGAAAAAGCAGAACTGGTTTGCCAATTTGTCATTCAATTACCCGGTTTTCTTGAGCACTGCTTGTTTGTCTGCTTTTTTATGACATGCTCTGTCAACACACCCACCATTACGATGAGAAACGGAGTCCAAATATGGATCCTGTACGATCCATGCAACTTAAAGAAGTAGGCCACACAGAGCCAATAGCTCAGGGGAATCAAGCTTTTTAGCATCATGCATATTTTCTCCAGCAAAACTTTTACCCAGCATTCCTTTCACAAGTTGTATGGTGTTGGAGAGCAGCACAAATCCCCTCAGTTAGGTTTCAAGTCGGGCCATCTCAGGTGCTCAGCAGATGCTCGGATTACAGAGACGGCCACAGTCCTGGGATTGTTGCGAGCAGGATGCAGATCGGACTGCCATGCATGCATTAAGTCCAACGGAGGATGTCTGAAAATTCAACCTCATGTCTGAGCTTTTCATCAGTTTACTTTACACAGATGCTCAAGAGCTTTGATAAAACATTTGTGTGATGTGTGATAAGCCTAAAAATAGATCGAAAACAGATACAGTTCACAAATGCGTTGCTCGGTAACCCGCACAAAATGCAACGATGATATCAAACAGTGTTGTTTTCCACCAGCTGTCCAAGTGCTATAAAATGGATTAGTATTAGTTCTAATTGTCAGTCAGACACAAAGCTGCCAAATCCTTATGTAATGTTGGCCTAACCAGCGGGATTACTGTCTGAGCAATGTATGCAAAAGCTGCTCTAATTGGGGAAACACAGCTTTCATGGGTGACTGCAGTTTGGATGTCTATTGTAACTGCAAAGCTGACAGTCTGTAGTCTTTCTGGACTTGACCGCAGTATACTAGATCTCATATTTAGTATGGCTCTAAAGCAGGCCTCCGCTTTTATAGCTGACCCCATCGTCTCTGTGGTTTCCTCTCGCCCTATATATCGCTCTTTCAGGCTGAGCGATAGCTTTCTGACACCCCAAAGCAGTGATGGTTGAAAGGCTTTTCGGCGACCACAAAGGAAGTGTGGAGTGCCATCACCTCGTCCAAGGCGCCCTCATTGTTGTATCTCAGGACGGCTGCTGTCACTGCAGACTTTGTTGCAGTCAGTCAGATGCCTGTGTGCGTGTGATGAGCGTCTGAACGAAACGTCCTGCAACGTTCTTCCCCTTCTCGGAGATTAGACTTCTCAGTTGTCACGGTGGTTGCTGCCCCAGCGCAGATAAAGAGCTATCGGGCTGCAGAAGCATAGAGGCTCCCACTGATTCCAGATAATGGCAGCATCATTCTGGAGGTTATGGGGTTATGACGTCAGATGGGGAGTGGCGCTCTAGGTGCCTCATTTGACAGATTATATCTCTATCTGCATCTTTCAACATGGCAGAGCATTTTCTGTCCAAGATGAACTCATGCAATGGCTCCTGCGTTTTGCATTACGGCTTTCTCTGTAAGGACTGCCCTCTGCCAGCGCTTCTCCAAAATGTTTTCTGTTCACAAACTGTCACAAGTTTGAATGCATTTCAAAGGCTGTGGGGCTAGGTTAGGCTTTTATAATTGTGTGTTCAACTTATGTCATGGAGCCGAGGAATGTTTATAATTATGTTATAAACCTCGCCCATTTAAAGCACTCGGCTAAGATTTATGGGATGAAAGCGTAATGCCCGAGCATGAGAAAGGTGATAAATTCTCTGCAACTGGAGGTAATGGATGTCAGTTACAGTTTAGCGTCCGGAGTGTCAGTCCACAGTTAGACTTTTTCCATTTTTCCAGGGAAGGAAAACATCATTTAGTATCCTTTTTGTTGGGGTAAGCATCATGTAAGCGAGCTTTTCTTGACTTTGCCAATTTCTTTGGGCGAGGTTTTTTTTCTTTTCTGTGTCAATGCCAGCTCCATCCATCACCGAGCCATTAAGGGAAACATATAAACAACTGTTTCCTCCACCCCAGCATTTCTCTAGTTATCTCTGCTGCAAAGCACATATCTGTGTGGTTAATGGTCACGCAATGTATAAGCTGGCCTGACCTAGTGTAGCACCACAGCTTTCATCAGTCTCTATCCGCAGAGGCCGCGAGTTAAATCTCCTTGAACCACGTTGATCTCCTTGTTGGACTCTGCTGCTAAAAACATCCTTGTGTTTAAGTTGTTGTCCTGATGTGATAAATGTCAGTAATGGAAATCATATGCTGAATGCAAACACCACCTCTAGTATGTCATCTCCGTCAGGGTCTTGTGATGCTGCCTCCCCCCTCCCTGCAAACACACACACACACACACCACCCCACCACCGTTGCAACCTCTGATGTCGCCTCTTTTGTTTCCCACGGTGTCTCATCTTCTGCACAGAGCGCTCTTTTGTTTCACACACGCTGTCGCTCTCTCCGTTTCCCCCCTTTTTTTGTTGCTGCAGTTGCTCTGTCATTCAAACAGTCTGACCTTGAAGGCATCCCACGACTGTCTCGTGTCCACTGCACTTTGTCTCAGTCCCCTACCTGGCGTAGCCTCGGTTGGAACCGAGCTGGTGGTAGTAAGAATCCTCTGCGATGATTATATAGATTTACATCTGTGGCCAATCAGCTGTTTTACTGTAACTGTGGTGCAGCACTAATGCGAAGAGGGTTGTTTTGATAACCGCAAGGTCAGCTATTCCCAGCCAGCCCCTGAGTATTCAATTACACAACTTTGACTTTGCTCTGTTCCTCTCTGTGTGCTCCAGAGTGGAACACTTTGAGGAAACTCACTTACTCTCTCAGATGACTGATAATCCTCCAGATGAACAGAAGAAAACGAGGTATAGAAGTCTAATTTTGGAGGGGCTCGCATGGAAGTAAAAATGCAATTTCAACTTGTTACAGACCACACTATGGCAACATAGGCGACGCCTCGCGAATCAAAAGCGAGCGCTGGTTATGTTTGCTCGCTCACTTGAGAATTAAATGGGCTTGTCAAACCACCAACCTCTCATGAATTTCCACTCTCCGTATTTCACTTTTGTGTATGTTGAACAGGTTTGCAAGTGTACAGGAGTGGAAAATTATAGTAACTTCGGATTCCAAACAGTCCTGGGCTCTTTTGAATGTTTTAGTGTGAGAGATGAGCTTGAGGGTTCAATGGAATCCTCCACCAAAAATGTTTTTCTCTTTTGAGTGTCAAATTCTTAATGCCTGTAGGCTTGAAGGGTGTCTATATAAAGGGTGTTTATAGCTTGCTCCTCAATGGAGGACGGTAGCTGCAGACAGCTTGGATTCACTGCAGTTACAATAGACATTTCACAAACTCTACTCTCTCTAGGACATGGCTAACAAGACTAGGTAACCAGATGAGAATGGGTGAAATTCAGGACAGGGGAAACAGGTGTGGGCGTAGTCATGGCCTCTAATACAGTATGAACTGAAATTCAAAACTCAACTCTAAGATTGTTGATGTCCATAAAGACAGAAACACAATGACTGTGTTGTATGCAAGACTGTAAATCATAATTAGTTACATTGAATTAATTTTATTTCATTTATTTCATCCGTGTGGTGCTAATCACATCTGTCTTGCGGAAGCATGTGTCGGATCACTCCTTCTCTGCGACTGCCTGCCTGCCTGCAACTGCTAAAAAAATTAAACTACAACTGCCATGATTCATGTAGGCAATGGGCTTTTAAACTTTTAAAAGCTAAGCTGCAGTACCTACTATAGCTAGTGGAGCGCCAGAACAGTACCCATCTTTGGTCAACACCAAAGAAATCTTTCATACAGATCAAAGCCAGAGAAATGGGTTATACTGCAGAAGTGGTTTGAAAAGTTTCTATGGAAAAATTTGATACTTAATGACAATTTTTTGCCATGACTGTGTTGCAAATTGAATCCAATGCAACTGCTGTTAAACTCCTCACTCAAGATACACTTTCAGTTGCGTATTACCTTAAGAGAGCATTGGGTTTGCTCTCCACTGACTGTGCCGTCGGAGCCTCCACCCACAGGGGATCTGTTCTCTTCAATCCAGCCGGATTGTTCTCTGCTTATATGGTCGACAGAATTTCGGAAATGTGCAGAATTCTAATCCTGTGCTCATCTTTGTGTGTCCGCTCAGGATTGGGCCGAGGAGTGAAGCACATTCCTGAAGGAGTCGAGGGCCGCTGTCTTAAGCTTATGAGGAACCAGCCCGCTCACACCATGCCCGTCAAGATGGCCGCCAGCTTTTCTTGCCCTCACTGGAACGCCTTGGGACAAGGATGTGCATTGCCATGGTGATCATATTCAAGAAAACACTGGAAAAGAAGGGCGCCGACGATGTAACATCCAAAAGGACAGATTTGGGCCCGGTGAGAGGTTATTTTCTACTTTTGCCAGCAGGCCTCCACAGCTCTTGTCAAGGTGGAAGATGACAGGTTAATCAGAAAACTGTTGCCGGCCACTCATCACTCCACATCAGTTTTATGGCTGTACTTTGTATATTTCCTATTTTGTCAACATTAACCAGAGCTGAAGTTTGACTTTTGGCTTCCCTGAGTCAAATTTGTTGGAAGTGTTGGCTTACTGAATTTCAGAAAGTGATGTCAAAAGAACTATTTGCATGTTGATGATGGGAATAACAGATGTTTATGTTACAGTCACTGATAATTGCCTCAAAATAGCTGCCAAGACTTATCAGCACAGTGTTTGTCATCTGGTGTTGAATCCCCCTTGTTCTATTTACTTCTCTCAAAATGACAATGGAGTATTTTAGTTCAGCTAGGCAGAGCAAGTCTGACTCATTTTCTAATCAGCATCCATGCAGTAGAAACCTTCTCTGTGCCAGCACAGACTGAGGAAAATCCCCCATCAATGTGGACTGAGTTTGCCCTCTCAGCCACGTGAAATGAAGTCATCTTGCACAGAGACGGAGCGTCAATCAGAGGCATTTATAGTGGAATCTCTCTCTATGTTTACAGGGTTACGCTTTAGCAGCAGAAGATGTGCTTTGACAATATGCCCTATGGGCCCGTTATAATCACACAAAACCTGGCTTTTTCCACTTGGTTTTTACTTGTATTTGTAAAATGATTGACTTGTGATTCCATTCAATCCTATTTATGTGACTTTCTGGTTTCTGGTGAGCTGACAGTGAATCTCTCTTGCGTTTCTGCAGTTCCAGGCACAGACCATGAGCCAGGGGACGACACTTTTCTCTTGTGGACTCATGGGTAAGTCTCATAAATATATGCACCCAGCACTGTAATGATGATATGGATAATTTCAGTAGCAAATAACACAAGTAGTAATTAAGTGATGGTATATTTTGCGGAAATTTAGCCAAAACTTTAAATAAAACATGAACAAACAAGGTAATTGGAAATTATAGAATCGTCTACAGTGGTCTAACAGCATCAGAGATATTAAAGAAGTTGCTGACTTGGTATAAATGTGCCTGCAATTGGAACTCGTGAGCTTGTGGTTACGACAAGGGAAGTTGTGTCCAGGATATGTTTGGCATTCACGTGGTTAAGTTGTAGAACACTGCTGCTTGAGCCTCCGAGGCTAACAATCTAGCAAGCCATTTAGCGGTAAAGGTGAAGCAAGTATGGAGAAAAAGTAATATGGCAATTTTTCTTTGGACAGATATTGCAATTGCAGTATGATCCAAAAGAAGAGGGAATGATCAGTTTTGCCTCATACTGCAATTTTGAAAATATTTCGAGGCTAGAAAATGGTTCCGAGAGGCTTGTCGTATTGTAACACTTCTGAGGAATTATCAGCAGCAGGCCATCCTCTGCTGCATCTGGTCGCCGGTCACGCCGCATTATGTGAAACATATCTGACAGGTGTTTTCTGCCCAGCTGAATGTGCGTTATTTACTACGTGTTAGCGGCTTATCATTTGCATAGATCGTATTGCACCCTTGCATGCTTTCGAGCTGAGGACATGTTGTTCCCTAGCTGAAGATTTGGTTATGACTACAAAGGCCCATATTCTAAGTTTACCCAGCTGTATGAGTAATAGTCTCTACAGTCTTTGTATAGTAAGATTAAATAGCGCTCTGTCCCTGCAGTAACTTGGCTGTGAGTTGGTAAGACTGCCAAAGTCCTGGCAGAGGACTCGACAGCACCAGTAGGTGTTTTTAACACTGCCCTTTGTTCTTCGTCCTGCCCATGTACTGTAGATGGTAATTTGGGGATTTTATATCCAGTGGAGAAGAATAGATCTTTTGCATACCAGGAGTGGGCAGTGGCTTCGATGTTTGGTGTCTGACTCAGAGTTGACTGACCAGTTTAGTTGGCTGACCCATTCAGCTATTCAAGAGAGTTTGTGTTGTGGCGATAACAGGTGCTTTCCAGGGATTGGTAGCCATGGTGCTGGGCCAGTCAGTCAGCAGTGTTAGATAGGGAGCTGGTCTGATACAGAACTCTACAACAAAAGAGCAAGATCAGACCGTTTTATGATGGGTTATTGACATTTTATCAACCCTTGCTCGAGCAGAGAGGTTTGATATCGAGTCAGCTGGACAGTGAGCTCGGTTCTCTTTCACAATCAGCTGTGCTTACAGACTGTGACACTAAAGCAGTGCCTGGAGGACAGGATTTATTTTTAGTGCCAATTACACAAAGCAGTGAGTACTGTCAATACAAAGTACACATGCTGGGACCAGTGTGCTGACCGAGACTGAGGCAGTGTCATGGATGTTGTCCAACATAACCTCTTCTGATTATATACCTCGGCACAAAAAATGTTGCTTGCACAACTTTCCTCATATTGTGTTGGGTTTTGCTAAAAGAGTTTGCACACCAGGTCTGAATTTCTGGAAGAAAGGACCCGGACCAATCAATGCTCAAGCTGACTCACACAAACTTAGCACAACTACACTGCGCGTTGCCTCGGAGAAATGTCTTTAAATAATCCCACTTGTTTCTCATAAAGTTTTTTATTCAATAATAGAATTCACCTTTTTTAACCTTTTGCCATTGGCAAAAAAGTGTTTCTAGGTAAACATACTCGCACTAAATAAGTTGTACTTTTTTTATTTTAACATTTTTACAGCATTATCAGACTTTGTGTGCAAATGAGCCCATAAATCATTTTCTACATTTTATGTGACAATCTCATCACACTTTCTGGAGTTATTTAATTCGAATGAATGTGGTGTTTTGTTGCAGAGACAAACCGGTGGTGTGAGGTGGGTCACAGCTGCGCCATACAGCAGAGGCCAGTTGGGACCAGCCTGGAGAGCCTGTGGGATGTCCTGCCGGAGGTGCATAAAAGTTCTGCCAACTGGGACTGGGATGTTGGCTCCACTTCGAGCACAATCACAAGCTTGTTGCAAGACCTCAGTCTGACTGAGGCTGCGTCCTCGCACTCCACCGCACCCCCCAGCAAACGGCAGTGCCGGTCCCTGTCTTGCTCTGATGAGCTCGGCGGTTGCCGCTCTGACCTGGCGCCCTCAGGGCTCTCGTGTGTGGACGACCGTGGAGAAGAGGAGGTGCCACAGCGGGGGCAGCGTCCAGCGCGGTGGCGTTGGGAACGCGCTCCTCGGCTTCCCGGCCATGCAGCGCAGCTCCAGCTTCAGCCTGCCCGCCCGCTCCAACACCCTGGAGCTGCCCTGCTTCGCTCAGCGCCTCCCCTACCCCTCTGCGTTCACCGGCCTGACGCCCTCCTCCTCCATGCCCCTGTCCTCCGAGCCCTCGGCGCAGCCCCTCTACCTCTCTCACGAACAGATCTGCCTCCCTGAGCCTCGTGGACCCTCGCCACCCAGCTCCCCCGACTCCACTCCAGAGCTGGAGCGCCGCGGTGGACAGGGGGGTCTCCCCCGCAGTCGCTCGCAGCCGTGCGTCCTCAACGACAAGAAGATCGGCGTGAAGCGCAGAAGACCAGCCGACTCTCACAAACAGAGGCCTTCTTTGGACCTGGCCAAGATGACCCAGGTTGGTAATTACACATCAAACAGAAACAAACTGCTCTGTGTCATATTTAATCAAAGGGCGTACCTGTCCTGTCTATCATCACTTGAGGCCCAATATAGAGTCTGTTAAACAGTCTCTTTAATGTTGCACCTGAACATGCCATGATTTATTAGACGCAATTTCCACTGGCATTTTATGTGGCATTTATTTATTGGTTTGAACTCGCCACAGCCCTCTTATGTGCTCCAAGAGATCACAGTCCAGTCTCCGGAGAGACGAGGCCCACAGGAAATGGTCATGCCAGCTGGCTGGAAGCTCTGCTAGGTCCATCAGTCTCACTAACATTGGCTATTCATACTCTGCTGTTGTGGCAATTTTCTGCTTCCATGTTGGATAAACAAACACTTCCAACTTAGGTCACGCCACTGTGTCTGTTCTCCCTCAGCACACCTCAAAGTGTTTCTGCAGGCGTTGTCATTAAATGAGGGCGATCACTCATGCGGGCCTGTTGTGAGCCGCGGCCCGTGGGGGGTATCTGCGCTTGAAGAAATGCAGAGTTTGAAGGAAAGAATGCTGATTTGATCAGAGCAGGAATTAGGAATCTTAGGAAGTCAGATGAGTTTGTATTTATAATATAAATGATCTTATGAAACCAATGGCTCGAGCTGATCCACTTCGGATGTCAACAGACCGTCTGTTTCATCTGCACATCCTGGCAGGCGTCTCCTCTCTCTTTGCCCCTCGAGCACACAGACACGCACAGTAAAATTTCACACGTACGCCGAGTGGATCATAAACACAGAGCTGGACTTGGCCCCTCTGAGAAAGTCACCCAGAGTTCAGCATTGTCTTAACAGCGGCGCTGCTGTGACACGACAAGCAGACGCCGCACACGCTCCAAACAGTGACGAGGTCAACGTGGAGAAGAGAGCCCCGGGCGACTCGACCGACAATATTTTCACAGAGGAGCGTCGGGGTGCCGAGATTGTTAGCGTTGGATCCGTCCTGCTGTTTGTGCATTGTGTTCTCTGTTCCTCTCCATTAAAACGGAGCGCTGCGATGTCGGGTTTTCAGCTCAGGTGGAAGGCACGGAGCCATTTAAACCACGAGAAACTGTTTTATTGCAGCACTTTTTTATTTTATTTTTGAACGATCTTAAATTTCTCTCAAGTGACTCTGGTTTAGAGGCAAGCCCTTGAGTAAATGATTCCAGATATTTTGGCATAGTTACCAGCACTGCCTCTGGGTTTGGTTGCACAAGGGTCATTCCTTGCCAGATCACGACAAATTCATAACTTTTCACAGTTCATGTCATGGATTCCCCCCCAAGAAATCCTTGTCAAAGCCTCTATTAAATTCATGGGACCTTGCAAGATCCGATTATTCCTGTTGTAAAGTTTTGAAGTTTGGCCCTTAGAGCTAAATTTAATAATATTTGTGAATCTTTCCATGTGTGTTTGTAGACTCACCAATTGCTTACTTTTCACTGGAGGGGAATTAAATTTGTCCTGAACATCCAGAGCACGCTAAGGATAATTTAATAATGTGCTTTTTTAAAAAGCGGTTTTAAAATGTTTACCAAAGCAACAGCAATAAAACATTTTTCACCTGAATGAATTTCAAAGTTTTTACATGATTTTTGTTTGAAAAAGTCCTTGACATGAACTGGGAGGACCTACGCGAGATGGTATGGAATGACCAAAGAGTCACTCGAAAACAAAATTAACTGAAACTTAAAGGTGCACTATGAAGTTTTGAGGAAGAAACAGAAAGATATTCAACAGAAGGATCTTTTCTATGCCAAAACAAAATCAGTAAACAAACTCTCTTTGTTTTCATGATTGAATAAACAGAATAAACAAACTGTCCTTAAAGGACAACACAGTTTCATACTGTTTTACTTTGTTTATATGTGGCGGACCCTGCCACCTCTAGCTTCAAACAGTGTTCTGGGGACCTTATTTTCTTCTGAGAACAGCTTGTTCTTTTACAGTTCGTAAAAGATACATATTTCTGAGTTTGTATTTTTACCTCATTAATATTGTAAACAATAAAATTCTGAGTTTGAATTTGGTCTCCAAAACTTCATAGTGCCCCTTTAATCGTCTGAAGTTATTCACGAGGCAATAATACCAAACCTTTCAGCTGCTCAAATGTGAGGATTTTATGCTTTTCTTAACTTTACATGATTTTGAATTGAATATCTACCGGTTTTGGACTTTTGTATCAACAAAACATGCTGACTCAAGAGGTCATCTTGGGCTCTGGGAACTTGTAACAGGAAATTTCTACTTTTCTCTGATTCCTTATCGACTTGAGTAAACAATAATTTAATGAGCTGGAAAAGAGACTAACTGTTTCAACCAATCCCCGTGGAAAAGTTCTTCTCGTGATCGTACGCTAAACCTCCTTGGCACTCGACTCGGGGGTTTTACCGTGCTTTACGTGTGTCACCCCACCGGCATTCAAAGTCACCTTACTATTCAAAGATTGGTCACAGTGCTGAGTGTGTCTCTAAAGTGTCCTCTCATCCACACGCCGCCACAGCGGTGTAGTTTACTCAGGGAGAAACTGCTACCCTCGGCGTGGCTCACTGCGGCTCCGCGAATGTCAGGAAGTGGAGCAGCTGTGGCAGAGGTTATAGATCGCCGCACAGGGGAGATGCGTGTTGGGTAAAGAGATATTGATTTCTGTAAATTCAGCTCAGTGGGTGGATCTCTGCCACAACCGGGCCTCATGAGCTATTGATCAGCTTTTATTGACGGGGGAGTCAAGGTCAGTATGGATGAGGAGACTCTCAGCTCTCTTCTCCATTTCATTCAGATGGAGGGGGCGATAGGAGCAGACAAACATAGACACCGGCAGCACTTATTCATGACCCTCATTGGGATGTGGAGCAGTAACTTTTCTTTGCCAGAAGCCGTCGCTTTTGAAGAACATTCTGCACAAGAGCTATACTTGGTATCGTAGATGTGGATGGCACTGTTTTGCTATAGTCCAGACTACGTCGCCTTATCATATCGGTCCCATGGTCTGGGAAAGGTTGAGACTGACGTGCTAATGCAGAAGGCAGCAATGTGACACCGGCCTGGTGCTGACAAATGTTACCCGCTTGACCAGCGCCAAGAAAAACAGCAGGGCCCCGTTTGATCTATTGCTGCCCGGCGCTGAGACCTTTCTCACTGCTGTCAGGCCGGAGAGGTGGATCATAACTCTACTTTGCACCCTTTCTTCTCTGCTTTATTCAGAGCTCTAACCACTTTGGGCTCTATAATTGCAGCTCTAATCATGGATATTATATCTTGAATGTCAATGTTATTGTGGTCATGATAGAGCTGAAATGATCAGTGGGCAAATGCATGATTCATTTAGCATTCTAAGCAGTAGAAGCTTGGGTCCAGACTGAAATATTTCAACAACTATTGGATGGATTGTCACGATATTTGGTACAGACGTTCATTCAAAACAAGCAGGTAGAAGGTGACCTCGAATCATTTAAGGAAACACAGATGAATGCGCAGCTGATGCACTTGGCTGCGAGCTGCATCCCACAACAGCCCCACGCTTGTTAAGTATTACATAAGCACACAAGTGACAGGAGGTTTCACACAGGCCCCTATTCTCCTGCGTCCTTCTGGCCGAGCACCGTCGTGGTCAGGCATGAGGCAGCTGTCCTGCCTTCTCCACATTAGCCGTACAGATTGGATAAGCCTCTGTCATAAAGCCTCCCGCTCCGGCGTGCACAGCTGTCGCAGGACTCGCCTGCAGCAACTCTGGCACATGTGGACTCGCCTGAGGAAGTTTTCTGGCCTTCCCAGATGTATGTGTTCATTGTGCAGTGCCAGTGAAAGGCCAGCAGAGTCAATAGGCTGACATGAGTGATGTTTGCCCGGCGGGTATCTGGCCACTTGCTGCATGTGCTCAGATCGCATAGCCCCACTGATCCAACTGCCAGTTGCTCCAGTATGTAATACAGGCTAAATTTATACCCTTCAAATCTTGTTATTTTTTATATTATAGTGGTTGTTGCCCAGTGTCCAGCTCTGACCTCACCGACTCACTCGCAGTACAGTACAGGGATTGTTTTCACAAGATGGCTGTATGCTTTTAGTTTTGTTTGTGCCCTAGTTAGGACATGGGTCAGAGTCCAAGATGAAGAAATGTTTTATGTTTCCCTACTAAATATGTCATCACCATGGGATCTACGGACTCCTACCAGACCAAAAATCTGACTTGTTTGCTTTGGTAAATACTTGTTTCCTCAAAAACATCAAGTTTTATGCTCCTAAAATACGACCTTTTCTGTCCTCCCACAGAAACTTCGGAATTTCCACAGCCTTAGCTGCCCTGGAATCACAGGCGAAGACAGCTGCGAGTCCAGCCAGGCCCTCCTCACTCTCAGGAGCACCGCTCAGTGCGACACCGACGACTCATCCGCAAACGAACACAGCTTTGAGGACGCTCAGCCTCGGACCAAAGAGGGCGAGATCACCAGGAACGTGTCGTCAGACCCCACCATCGAGGAGGTGGACTGGAACTCCACGGACTGTGGAGACGTGACGACCAATGGGAAGGACAATGAGCCTCTGTGGGCGGGGCTGTGTAGCATGAGGAAGGACGTGTATCAGCTCGGAGGCGAGCTCGACATTGAGCAAATTGAGAGGAACTGAGCGGGACTGTCTTGCTCTCAGGGCGAGCTAATTTAGGGGACTGAAAGTTTATCACCAGGTGGTACAGAAAACAGTACTGATAGTCTTAAGGACAAAGCAAGTGGAAAAGCTAATGAAATGAGCGTTCCAGCACTTGTTTTTCTTTTGTTTTTGTTTTTTTTTTCCTCAAGGAGAGATTGAGCAGGAGCTTTGTGGGCTAAAAGCCCATTTTTGGAGACTTTGTGTAGTCAGAAGCTACTTCTGCACTGTGCGGTATCTCAACTGTGTCTCAGGAGAACAAGGAAGTCGGGGAGGATGGATTCGGGTGGAGATAATAAAACTGATAAATAGAAAAATGATATATTAATGTTGGCTCAGAGGCTGGGGTCTTTAACATTTCTCTGTAACCCTGATTACCTTCCTTGTACTACATTTGGAGAGAATTCACAGCAGGTTTGTATAAATTCTCTGCACTAGAACGAGCGTCCGTTCACCTGTCTTGTCTTTAATCGTACATGGGTACATGACGGACAGAAAACGGAGACCACTTCAAGAGCTACTGTTAGCAAAGCCCCTTTCACTCTTACTGAGCAACAAGCTGCACGCACACACGGCCTGTAAAGTATATTGAAGAGCTTAACATTTCACACAGTAACATCAGGCTTCTCTCTGAGATCTATGCTCCCGTTTGTTTGAGAGAAAACTTTGTGATGCTAATAGCGTTAATATTCTTTCTTTTTACGATTTGTAACTACAAAGTTATGTAAAACATGAGCATATTTCTATACAAATAAACACAGTTTTAAATGTGTCATCACTCATCGCATTCTTTCAGCGTCTTTGCTCGTGAAAATTTGGGATGCTGTCTCTGGACAGAGTGTGAAGCCGCGTTGGATGCCGCCCAATCACATCCAGATGTGACGGGTACATCTGTATTGCCTAGTGGTTCAGTATGATGTGATGGCGTTAACTTTGAGGTATTTCTACTTTACTTCAATGTTATGCTACTTTAACTGCATTTCAGAGGCAAACATTGTTTTACTCAAATGTTTTATGATAAACATTACATGTTAATGCATCTGTAATAATGATCTAGTAATCTATTACTGAAAAATACATCCACAGGGAAAATCTTGCATAAATGCTTGAGTTTTGATACTTTAAAGTGCAGCTTGCTGATGAAGCTTGCACAGTTTTGATTAAGCAGTGTTGTAAAAAGTAGCCAAAAGTCATACTCGAGTAAAAGTAAAGATATCGTGTTTAAAATACGACTTTGGTAAAAGTGAAAGTCACCCATACGGATAGTACTTGAGCAAAGTCTTCTGTATCTGATATTAAATGTACTTGAGTATCAAAAGTAACTCCCTGGCAATAAATGTAATACCTAACTATCGAAAGTACAAGTAAATAATACATGTATTTACATATATGTAGATAAATCAGATAAATGAAGCGAGTAAGAAGTACAACATCTGCCTCCTAATTGCAGTGGAGTGGAAGTAAAGAGTAGCAAAAATTGGAAATATTTAAGTAAAGTACTAAAAACTTGTTAAGCGCAGTGCTTGAGTTAATTGACTTACTTACATTTCATCACTGTAATTAAGTACATTTTTAATGCAGGACTTAACTGCAGCATCGCTACTTTTTATTTAAGTAAAGCAGTGGAGTCCTTGAGGGGGTCCCAGGGGCTCACCAGCACCTCATTTCCACTTATAATAAATACGTTATTAAATGATTAACTCAATGATGACAGTAATGTGCGACTGTTCTGCTCAAACGTCTACGTAAATGCAAGCTTGGTATCAAATGGGGGTCTGTGACGTGAAAAAGTTTGAGTGGAAGAATTCTCCTGCTGCTGTTAGCCGAGCACATGCGTTAACAGCGAGGTCATTGTTGGAGACGTCTTTAATGCAACAATGCAGACTGACCCAATTAAGTAGCAGGAAAGGACAATCACAACCGTAGTAGTGCTACTACTGATGAGCCTGTGTTTGTGTGCTGAAGCGGGGAGTGAGCAGGGAGGACGCCGGGCAGGGGTGGGAAGTCCGGTCCCCGTTGCTTTTTTCTTTTTTCTTTTTTTTTTTGACGGCGGGTGGAGCGGTGGAGCGGAGCGGCGGTTCACCCCAGAGACCTCCCTCCCTCCCTGCGCTAGGAAACAAAAGGGGCTTTTTCTCTGAGGAGCACAGTGACGTGGGAGGCGGCTGTGAATGTGGGCCATGTGTCAGGGCTGCTGCTGCTGCTGCTGCTGCCGCCGCTGCTCCGTTTGTCTGCCTTCCCCTCCCTAACTCTGGGGCCCGTGCAATCCTCCAGAATTATCATTGCTGTTCACTTTTTGGTTCACTGCTCCGGTACGACGACAAACCGCGTCTGGCTCGGGAACGACGCTTGTCATTCTTTGAAAGCGTAAGGTGCCGCCGAGGGAGGAAAGTCGCCTCATTAAAGAGCGGGCTGAGTAATTCGTAGATTGCTTGACATGCTATACTCCAGGCTCGGATACCACACAAAGCATAACTGTGGGATTAAAACACGCCTACATACTCTTGCAACGGACTTGATCATTATGCTGTTGCATGAGAATCTGTGCGCTTGCACGGTGAGGTCATATTTACCCTGTCACAGAGCCGCCCTCGGTGCATGCAAGCCACTGCTTTTCACCAGTTGAGCCCTTTTCGGGTAATGAGTCGAGAAGGAAATGGGTAAACAGAACGCTTGTAAACGTGCTGTGTGGCAGACTGACACGCCGAGGGCCCCCCGGCCTTTAATCAGCCGAGTGACAGAAGTGAAAGGAGGCTGTGTTCTGAGAGAAGATAGGAGTACAACGGGGGGGTTGGAGGGAGGGGGGGAGACGTGCCGTGCCCATGTCCTGCCCCGCGCTCGTCCACAACCCCCGTCGGCACTGACGCAGCAGGGGTGGTGGACACTCTCGAGGCTGCTGCTGGAGGTCATGCACGGTCTCATCCGCTCGAATGATGAGTCACCGTCACACTTGGTTCAGCTCTGAGGCAACAGACGTCCCACAGCATTGCGTCAGATGTTTCAGGTGTATTATTGGTGTTTAACACATTCGCCTACAGGTGTTAACGCTTAAAATAGTTATATTAAGCAATCTCGAAACTCATTCATTCTCTACTCACCCTCATGCTGATCGAAAGTCGGGTAAAGTTTGAGTCCACGAAACATGTCTTGAGCTTCACAGCAAAACAGTGCTGCAGCATTCTCCTAAAAAACTGAAGTGGTGGACTTGTTTTAAAAAAGGTGCAACATGTAAGGATTGGCCACCTTTTTAAGTCATACTCTAAACAAATGGGGGGCAGCATATCCCCCAGAGTAACCGCTAACTGCTGCTAACAGCAGCACTGCCTTAGCCAGTTAGCCCAGTTATCCCTCCAGCTAGCACCTCAGACTGGGAGTTGCCGGTTAGTATTTACAATGTTAGCACAGGAGCTTTGGACCAGGACCGGACAGGGCTAGCTTGTTAGCATGCTAACTTCAGTAGATATCTCTCCGACACATTCCAAAGACATCATAAAAATAAAGTGCTATTTATTCACATTCTGTTTAGTTCATTTTTGAACGTCCTCAACTAAAATTTGCAGATGTTGCCTCTTTAAAATGTAAAAAACAAAACCAAAGAATGGCTCCATACAGCGTAGTCCAAGTATCTGGAAGCCCCAAGATCCAAAACTGATTTGGAAAGATGTTATTTACACCCACAACATGTAGTCAAGCTTCAGACGAGCGTGCTAATTCTTTTAGCTTAGTAGCTAAAGTGAAGATTTTGGATTAAAAAAGATGTAAATATTGTCTTTTCATATCAATTTGGGATCTTAGGGCTTCCAGCAACTTATATTACACTGTGTGGAGCCATTTTAATTGTTTTTTTTTGTTGTTGATTTACATTTTAAACAAGTCCCCATCTCTTTGACAATGCTGCAAGGATGTTTTTTGCTGTGAAGCTCCAGACATGTTTCGTGGACGACGAAACTTCACCCGGCTCTCAATAGGCATGGTGGTTAGTATATGATGACTACCTTTTCATTTTTTGACGAAGTGTTCCTTTAATGTCAACACCAATAGACACCTTATTGGGGTTGTACTTTTATCATTGTTTTTTAGGAAGCACCATCATTTCATTTAAAAATGGAGACATCAAAAGGGCTTGTGTGTGATTTTCCATTTCACAAAAGAGGAAGAAGAAGAGGATCACCCTCAAAAACATCCCAAATTGAATTTTCTCTTTCAGTAGTGAAACTCTTGTAATAAACAAATTCAAACATGAAACTGAGTCTTGGCGCTGGCTCTCGGGTCTGGTGCCTTCCCCCGCTTGGCAGCACAAATGTGGTCGGGGTGAAAAAACAATTTAGCAGTAGCACCCGGCCACAAAACATTTCCAGTCGAGCGAGTGTTGTGTGAGGCTTTTCTAATAAAAAACCCGGCGGCGCAAACTTCACCTAGAGCTCTAAATGACATGCCGCGCCGAATCATTGCACTGTTGCGCTCGGAGGTGGTTGCTGCGTCGAATCTCACCCACACGCTTTGTTGCAAGACCAAACCACAGGCCCGTGTGTGAGGTACAAGTGACTGTTTTAAAGCTCAGCCGGTGTTATGTCTGAGCAGCAAAAGTCTGCGCCCACATAAAGAGACGTATGAAGGTCGCGCAAGCCTTCTCACGTTAAAATAGTTTAAACCAGGAGGTGCACCTTCAGCGAGAGGACTGTTAAGGATACGAGGAGCGAGCACTCGAACGGAAAGCTTTGGCTTTTACAAAAGGTAACTGGACTCCTTCACAGGAGAGAGCCCCAGCAGAGACAGACAGCTTTAAAATTGAGGTCAGCTGTAAGCCTTCAGACCTTTTGCAGACCCGGACAGTTCGTTTACACTGCGCGGTGACATACGAGCACCCTTTTCGCCTGGATTATACATACGCACACGCTCTGGTATGACATCACGGGGTCATGCTCAGTGTCTGGGGAGCCGGGCCTCAGTGGGCAGCCGAGCAGGGGTCGCGTCCCCGAGGGGGGGGCCTGTGACGGCTGTGACCATGTCAGCGGAGCACAGACCGCCCTGTGTGTTAACCGGGACACTTCTCAGATTGCTCGCAAAGATTCTGAGGGGCGAGCTGGGGTGGGGTCGCGGGGGGGGGGGGCAGCCAGGAGAGAGAGGGAGGAAATTCAGGCTCCAGACCCGACAACTTCTGAAGTTCCAGAGCCCTCCCACGCCACCGAGCGCTGTTGGCACGGCCGGCCACAAGGGAAGGGGGGAGTGATGAAATGTGGGGAAACCATGTGGCTTGGCGAGTAAGAGCAGGAGGCCTCCGCTCGGGCCGGCGCTGCACGCACAGAAGGGCGGGGGACAAATAACTGACTGCTGTCAAAACAAGTGCATGTTTCCACGGATAACGGTGCATTCGGGGCTGCAGGTGTGCGCCGCTGTCTGGTCAGCCGACCCGCCGTTTTTCCTGCCGAACAGGAAGAGCCGAAAACGAGCGGAGATGAAAGCTCAAGGTAGCGCACAGCTGGCAGTTGTTAAGGTGGGTAAACGCAGGTGCGGTACAAGAGCGGCAGTGTGCGTGGCGCGTAAGGGGAGCCTAACCCAAACAGATGACATACAAAAACGTACGCGAATGTGGGCTCGGAGACACACTGCTGCAGTGTGCGCACGCCGTGCAGAGATGTGGAACGATCTCGGGGGACCTCATTTCTAAAAACGTCTGACTTTATTTTAGTTTTGGGTTCAAAAATCCTTCCAACGAGCAGGATTAAGAAAAATATAATTAGTTTCAGGTTCCACAGGAAACGTCGAAGTCACTAATCTTGTCGATGACACGTTATATAAATGAACACAAACACAAACTTGCAAATGAGGCCACGCAGGCACATTTAACAGAGGGCCACATTCTCCCCCTCGTGGGCCGTATGCATGCGTCCGTCTCCTCACACACGACACATTCTGCAGGACTTTGCGTCCCCCCGAGGTGAAAATGAGATCACGAGCTTAATGACCTCAGGTTGTATAAGGAGAGGATGGAGGTACAGGTGGGGAAACCGCCGCAGACAGCCAGATCCACGTTCCGGTATGACTGCAGAAGCCGGCATTTGGAAGATAAGCATCTGGCTGAAGCGTGTCGTGAATCAAGACGGCTTAATGCGAATGACAAGAATGGAAAAACGATGACAGGTTCGTGAGTGAGAACATTTTTCCTGGATTAGTTGGCTGTAATTAAATGTTTAGTCTTTAAAACGTCAGAAAGATACAGATGGATGTCAGTTCAAGGTTCCAAAACATAAAAGTATGAGCCGAAATAAAGCTTGAATAAAGGTTTGATGGAGACCTCAGAAGCCTAAGAGAAACAAATCTACGAGTCTGCAGCCATGCTCAGAGGCAACAGGCTCATGTTTAGCAGGCATAATGTTTGCTCTCATGTCAATATCCTTAAATTAAAATATTAGCATGCTAATACTTGTAGAGCAGAGGCTGATGGAAATGTCATCAGTCTTAGCAGCTATTTGGCCGTTCACCAAAGAATTTGATAAATTGACCAGTAAGCAGACCAAAAGTCTACGGGTCCTCAGAGGTATTACAATCCTGAGGGGAACATGAACGTGTCAACAAAAGATTCCATGGCCAATGTTCGGTGAGGCATTTCAATCATTTTCGCAAGAGGAAAAATCAAAGGATTAACGGCGTCATTAGGATTCATCGTCAGGGGACCATGAATGTCTGCAAAGCATTTCATTGAAATCGCCCCAACAAACATTGAGATACTGATAATCTACATTAAAGGCTCGCTCATGGAGAACCCTCACTCCAAAATCACGCGAGAGTTGTGCTGTTGATGGAAAACGAAGATGGAAACGTGAGTCGGAGTTGGAGATTTTGGAGTTCACCTGGGAGGAACTGCCAGCGAGAGTTTATCCCCAAAGTCAGGGCCGAATATTTAGATGGTTTTAACAATCTAGGTGAGGTAACAGCTGGTTACGAAAAGGATCTTATTATTATTACAAAAAGGGTCTACATCCACGGGAATTGTTTCCGTGAAGGTGTCAGAAAATAAGTCTGCGCAGACGTAACTTTGACGGTCGTGGTTGCCCCAAAGCATTACATTGCAGCCATTGCAGTGCAGCTGTGTCGTGTACTTGACCAATTCCAAAATTTTAGTCAAGTCTGAATCATTTACACATTAAAAGATGTAAATATAGACAGATATATATCGAGGCTGGAATATTGAGACTTTTTTGTCCTTTCAGTCAAAAAAACCTACAAACCTATTTCACATTTTTACTCAATAAAATACCTCAAATTGTTGGTTTAATTCTTTAATATGATACATTAGAACACTTACTCTTGATTGACTGAGGCAAGTAAGCCGTTAATCGCCTCAGGACTAGCCTTGTTTACTTGATTCTAAGTACACTTAATGCGTGTCAACAGTGAGGTCGACCGCGGTCATGTAACGCGGCGAGAAAACAACAATGAACACAGTTCAGAAAGTCCAAAGATGACAAATAACCTCCACCTGGAAAATCACCAGCAGTCAACAGCAGCTTCAGTCAGTCAGTCAGTCAGTCAGTCAAGGATCTGACAGTGTGTTGAGTCTGTCGATACCGTCACCGTGTCAGCGAGGTCATACATGCCCAGACATGTCTCCTGAAATGAGGTCATCTTCATTATTTGAAAGGCAATCTTGCCTCGCAGACTGCGGGTCACAGCGAGGGGAAATCAATGTGCCGCACTTCCAGCAGGAACATCACTGTTTACCTCTCACGGCAGCCCACAGAGGTGGACTTCTGCTAATTTGTAAACCCGTGTGAAAGGGGTGGATGACCTCGAGCCAAGCCTGAGAGGTGTGGTTGTCAACCGGCACACTCGAGGGGGGGAGGCATGTGTGTGTGTCTAGCAATGATGAACCTGCTGAGGGGAGGGGAGGGGGGTGCTGCTGAAAAACTGCGGCCTACATCTCACAGAATTGCTGCACTTTCACAAACTGGAGGAAAAAAAAAAAAAAACTATTTAAAGCCAAGGGAATTCATCTGAGAGTAGTCAAATACATGTTTAATGGCTCCATACAAGGCCAACAGGCAGTAACATAATGGACAAAACACTGAGTCAAACAATGTGCAAGCTGTTGGGGAAAAAACTGGGTACCAGCTGCTAGTACTTTGCCGTGTACATTAATATTTATTTCCCAATCAGAAAATAGGAGTGGTACAACCCGGCTCAGACACAGTTTCATAATACTTTTCGTAGCATTTCATTACCTTTAATTGCCCAATAACATTCAAGCTTGTGTCAGCTAATGGTGAAGTGAACCAGAAAGACCTCAATGAATCACTTGGCAATGGCCTTTTGTTCTTGCTGAATCTATTTGGTACACTGAAACCTCGGGGGCAGCGATGGAGAATCGTTTTGTTTTTACGCCCCACTTCCAGAGGCCTCAACGATCCAGCTGGCACACGAAAGCCCAATAACCAATTTTTTTTTTTCGAACCCCCCCTCACTCCCCTCATCATTTTATTTAACCTCACTGTAGACTCTGACATGAATGCACCGCGTCTAATGAGTGTCAATTAACAGTGAAACAATGACGGGGCATCGGCCCAGCAGAGGCGGCTCACAGTCAAGTAAATAAAGATAAGCTCTTGTAGATTTGTGATTCTTCAATCTGATGATGGAAGGGGCCCCGTTTCATTTTTTGTTTACAGAGGGGGAAACACGAGCTAGAGCGTAATTCATCACACTCGGGCCGGGTTCTGCATTTATCATCTCCGAGACCAGCTCACTTCCCATTTCCAGCCGTTTGTTTTTGTAAAACAAAAGCTGCTCCGATATGAACTCCAGTTTCAACAAGAGCCAAGGCTGTTCTTTCCCCAGCGCTCTGAGACCTTGAGCCCTTTAAAAAACAAGTTCTGTGACAATGGCTCAGACAAATTGCCATATTCGGGGAGAGCTCACTGACTTCTCCCCGCTGCTTTACTGAGGTTGTGCATGTTTTGGGTTAAAGGAGTGAGCAACGGCAACATTACAAACACAGGCTACTTACATTAATTAAAGCTCCCGTATGACGCTCATTTTCAGGTTTACATGTTCACTTTAGGTGCCCACTAGAAAATGTTAACATGCTTTAATGTTAAAAAAACACATTTCTCACACTGCAGCACCACTATTCACACTCTTCCCGAAGGCTTTGTTTTAGCACCCGTCTCTTTAAGGCCAGTCGGACTGTGATTGGTCAGCTCTCGCAGGCCTGAGCGGGCTCCGCCCACCACGTTTCTGCATCACCTGTGCCATTGTTTTAGCAACCACAGCCGCGCTGGTGGCGTGGCTGAGGGCTGTGACTGTATAGTTGTGACATCACACAGCACTCCTGACAACTCGTTTAAAGCCCTGCCCCAGTGTATTTCAGCACTTCTATGATATTTCATACTTTTCTGAGTCCTTTTCTGTTCACAAAATATTTTTTGACGAATAATTTTGTGGTCAAACTTAAGAAATTTAAGCTTTTGCTAAAATCGAACAACGACGTACGACTATACTGGAATCTGCGAGCCATACCTCGTCCTCTGAGCTTGCGCAGGCACACTGAGAAGACAGTTTGAGAAGCGAATTCATACTAGAACAACCGCTCACTGCTGCTATCTGTAGCTACCTTTAGCTGGTTAGCTCAGTTAGCTATGCAAGCTAGAGGTCCGGACCAGGAGCTGGGAGCATCGGGGTAGTGTCTGTATTCACACTGCTAGCACAGGACTGAGGGCTAGCTGGGGCTAGCTGGTTAGCATCTTAACTTCAGTAGATATCTCTGCAACACAATACAAAGACGTCATAATGTCAACACTGTTACTTCTTCGCCTTCTGTTGATGATTTCAGTTATCTTTTTTAATGTTTTCAAATAAAATTCTTACATACTACACCTTTAAACACAGCGTCTGAATATTCTCTAAATTTCTCCAATGATTGAGAAATGTTTTCACAGTATTTACGCGGCATGTAACCTTGCTTTGTAATAAAAAAAAAGACAGGAAATCTCTCTTACTACAATGTGGTACATTTAATGTATTAAAAACACACTACAGCTACATTTCAACAGTGCATTTCCAGTTTGACTACAAACTGTCTCCTTGTTCGGTGTCTCTGCAAACATTTGACAGTGTAACCCAAGCAGGGACTCTGAACACACAGCATTACTTCTCTATCTCCTAACCGCCAGTCAGCAGCTGGTTACAGGCACGTTCATGTCAAGTTGAGGTATCTTATCTATGGCGATCATGTACTGACAGATGCGGAGTGCAGCTCTACAGCGTTCTCTTGTCGACCTGGGTCATGATAAGTCGTTCCAGTCTAGATGGGTGGTTGTTTCCCATGCACGTCAGTTTCAGATGTTATTTCAGTTTTGTGACTTGAATTAGCTCAATACTGTGCACCCTTCACCAGAAACAACGCTTAGCTATGTAAAAATACTACTGGCCACCGGCCCGTATCACCCAGGGTCACATAAAGTGGAGCGTTGCCAGCGTCCGCCGCCGTGTGCTCAGCGCCTCTGACTGAGGATCATGTCCACAGCCTGGGCCAGGTCGTCCACAGTGCCGTCGGCCGTCACCGTCGGGTGCATCTCGTCGCTGGGCCTGAGGGAGGAGATGCAGATAGCACACACTTAAAGACACGCAGCATGGGAGGAAAACAGGAACAAACAAGAAGGACTAGCAGTTTGATGCTATCAGTCTGCATTAACAATACTGCAACCATGAACTGGAACAGAGCAGGACACGATGGAAGATTCAGGAAGGGCAAGGCTTGTACAAGCTGAATCTTTTCAAAATGAGTGTCTACAGCTTCGGGGGAAGGTTTTGGTGATTAAAAAAAACGATCTGTGTCCTCTCAGAATGATCACTTATGATCCGCAGCGATGGTAATTAAAATTAAGAGTTTTCAGTGAATCTGTTGCTGTGTTGGTTTCTTCACACTTAAAGGTGTCTTTGCAGCTGCTTGCCAAAAGCCCCAGCAGGGTGGTGCATGTTTTCTATCTCTATCACCAGCAGTCACACAATGTTCCAGACCTTTCTATATATCTGAAGGCAACTAAAAACAGACCAACTGGGCTCTTTAATGAGAACTGCACCCTAAAAGAAACACCCAGTTTCTTAAAATAAAACCCAAGAAGACAATTTGGTAACTTTGGCCAGTGGTTTTCAAACCGGTTGTGGGAACCAGACAGGATGCATTTGCAAGATAATGTTAATCTAAAGGTTGTAAGAGAAAGGAAGAGAAGGAAAAGCATTTTCCTGTGACACAAAGTTTTTCGGGGGGTTTTCTTTAATAATGGCTGTCAGTCAGTCAGTTGGTCCAACACGTTGGTCCGGCTGAAATATCTCCATTGGTTTAGATGTTTAGAACTGATATTCATGGTGCTCAGAGGGTGAACCCTAGTAACTTTGGCTGACTTTTCATCTATATCACCAGCAGGACAAAGTTCTCCCTCATTCTCTCGACATCTACTGGATGGACTGGCCCACAGTTTTGTACTCATGGTTCCCAGATGATACATCATAGTGATTTTGTTGATCCTCTGACTTTTTCCCCTAGTGCCACCATGAAGTTGGCATTTTAAGTTTTGAGTTAAATGTCTCTAAAAAACTTGGAGGGATTATGAGGAAGTTGGAACTGATATTCATGGTGCCCAGAGGATGAACCCTTATGACTTAAGTGATCCCTGACTTTTCATCTGACACCACAAGCAGGTCAATGTTTCCTATGTGCCACTCATGAGGTTGTACATTGTCAAATTGTTTGCAGCTGTAACACTTCAGGCCTCTAAATTATTTAAATTATCTGAGAAGGGGAGAAAAACATCACACTTTGCTTTAAATGCTCAGAGCATAGACATACAACTGACATGGCGTAACCAGCAGACATGGCTTCCTTATAAAAAAGGGGCCCAAGGCATCCTGTGTGCTATAATTACATCTATTTATTAGGGATAGGTTTATTGGAGATTGATGTTTTACAAGTTTAACAAGTATACAGTATCATGTGAACTCCTATTCATGGAAAAATGAATAAAGACCAATGTCACAGGCCAAAAACGTCTCCGTCTGGCTTCCTAAATAGCTGAAAATCTGTAGGAGGCATGGGGCAGCCTTTCCTATCCCCCTCCTGGCTGCTGCCATTGTTTGGCTCAGGGCCCAGTGAAGGATGCAGATATGGCTGTTTAATCAGCTGGTAGGGGGAAATGTGATCCATTTGGCGTGGCACCAGACCCACGCCGGCATGCATGCAGGACCCTTTTCCTCCCCATCACATCAAAAGAGAGAGACGCCCCCTTCATTCATCTGCAGGACTGCCCAGGACTCCTGCTCATTTATGAAGTGGTGCCTATAGTCCCCCCCTCCCCGGGCTGCCTTGACCAGGCTCTGTGTGCTGCCTCTGTTCCCCAGTCACGGGTTGGAGCTCCAGATGGGGAGGCTTTGTCTGGCCCGGGGTGTGCGGCACACACCGCCATTAATCCTGCCCTCTGAGAGCTTGCGGAGGACCATGGCAAATATTTGTGGGCCGCCCAAGTGTAGCATCAGAAAGAAGAGGCCGGTGGGGATGGGTGGGTGGGTGGGTGAGGAGAGGTGTTGAATACTGAAGCTGCGGTGAATGCGGAGAAGCGGTGCCATGTGTTTACGCATGTCTGTCAGCCACTAGTGCTTGGGTTATGTGAGCTGGTTCGCTAATGGTCTGGGTGTTATGTCTCCTGCGCTGGATTACTACCCACACCCTTTTTCTGCCCGAGGACTGATTGAGTTCACACACGCACACACAGGCACGAACACACAAGCGACTTGGTCACATGGCTCTAATGTTTCAAGCGGCGAAGCCAACAGCATCGACCACACCGTCCCTCCAACCTGACGCTCGTTTAAAATCTCTCATGGCCTCCGCCTTTCCAGATACGCATGCATGCATGCGTCCGTGTATTCATTTTGCTGCGTTCCCTCCGTCGCCATGAATAATGAAGGAGTAACCAGGTCAATGTGACCATGCAAAATTCAGCACAATGCAGCTAGTGTTACCAATGAGGTAATCTGCCGCTCGCTGCGTGTCCTTCAGGTCAATGCAATATCGATACACGTGAAAAGATAGGTCCGGTCCCTGAGTTCGGACAGTGCACAGCCTTCACGTCGGGATGAGGTCAGCCATGAGGTAGGAGATGGGTAGCAGCCAAGTATTAAGTTCAACACGGCCGCCACAATGCTGGGTTTGGGCCATGTGGGCAAAGAAATAGAGAAGATGAATTTTCGGATGGATGTTAAAACAATTAGTTGTCATTAGCTGTCAACCAAAATACCCCAAAACACTGTGGTTGAAGCTTCTAAAACATGAAGATTTGATGCTTTTTTCTTTATTAAGAACTCATTTAAAATATTTGGGTATAAGCTGATCAGACAAAACAATCCCTTGCAAGACATCGACCACAGATCTGGGAACTCGCAAAGGCCTTTAATTAAAGAATATTAAAAAATGCGGTCAGCATCTCCTCATCCCACGTGATGATTGAAAGTCAAGTGAAGTTTCGCAAAACACTTCTGGAACTTCACAGCAAACACAGGTATGTGCTGTGCACCTCTAATCCCCTACATCAGCTATGACATGATAGTGGATTAAACAGTTGCGCAGGCTGGACACGAGAACGTGGGTGTCGTGTGTGTGTGTGTTACTCAGGCGGTATAAGATTAAAGCGTCTTACGAGTGTCATATGGATAGAAATATAACACGATACGCTGCTCTATAAAACTCAGAGATACACTTTTATAAGGACAGGCCGTGCCTCCATGAAACGAAAGTGGATACGAATGACTCATACGGCGAGTGTGCTTGTGTGTGAAAGTCAGCTGTGCATCGAACGTGGAGAAAGATGAGGTATGATACAGAAATAAAGACAAGGGGGGGGTTTTGTCAGGGTAGCTGACCGTGGGTGAAAGGCTTGGCAGGCGTCCCATCGGTTAATGCTTAACACTGTACACAAAGAGACTCACGTGTGCACAGAAGGAAGCAAAACTGTCACACACGCCCGACTTCGATTTACACTTCTCTGCTTACCTCTTCACCTTTGCTGAGTGTGCATTTGGCTTGACACAGTGCAGATAAAGCAGATAAGGCGTACATGGGGGTAGAGATGAAAAGTTCAACCTGAGCCAACAGAACATGACTATCAGAGTGATGTTTTGGTGTGGGGGCACACGGAGTCATTTGTGGGAAACCTGTCTGAAAACAGCTGCTGGGTTTCAACAGAAATGTTTTTTTATGAAACTTTAAAAAAGGAGCAATTTGTAACTGGCCACATTACACTCAAAACAAACAGGGGGAAGAAGCTACCCATAGCTAGTTAGCACAGAGTTAGCTGTGCAGCTAGTGGTTCAGACTGGGAGCTTGGGGGCCAGGGGGGGTGTTAGCACAGTAGCTTTGGACCAGGGTAGACCACTGCTAGCTGGTTAGCATGCTAACTCAAGTTGATATATCTGAAACACAATGCATACACAACATCGTGTCAAAACTGCTCTTTACTCACATTCTGTTGACAATTTTAGATAATTGTTATATGTTTTCAACTAGTATTCTTACATATAGCCCCTTTAAAGCTTTTTAAAATAACTTGCCTCCTCATGTAAACTTGTAACTAACAACATAAAGGTCCCATATTAAGCTTGTTGTCAGGGTTATACTTGTGTTTTTTGAACATTATAATATGCAGCACCTCTGTTCACCCTCTGCCTGAACGTTCCTGTTTCTTTAAGGCCCCACCCCTGAAAAGCATAGCCTGCTCTGATTGGTTAGCTCTCACAGGCCTGAGCAGTCACCGCCCACTGTGTTTTCTGTATCAGCTCAGCCAGAGTTTTTGGAACCACAGCTGTGCTGAGTGCAATGACTGTCTCGCTGTGACATCACAACCTCACGGAAGTCCTGAAGGCTGGTTTCAATGCACAGTTTCTCATTACGAACTGCGACTATATTTATAGTCACAAAAGACATGGGAACTCACTTTCTACAATATTGGACCTTTAAAATGTCAAAAACTGCTACAAAGATGATTCCCATGAGACTGAAGTTAGCATTTATAGCAATGGAAGAGGTCTGGTAATTAAGGCTTAGAGGTTTAAAAACAAGGAGACTTCAACAGAGGCCAACCCTAACAAAAATTGCAGCTGCACTGGTTTAAATAAAAGCAAAAGCACACAGGACTGCTAACAAAGTGCAACACAAGAGAGGAACAAAATGGAAGCTAACCAACATAGATATGACACGGAGAAGTTTAAAGATTTCACTATGTTATTTCCTCTGTATTAAAATCTATGCAAGTGTTTTGGAATCCGTGCCGTCACCTGGCTTTGCACAGAGGAATCACATACACGAGAGCTATGACAACGCTGCGAGGGGAAAATAAAAAGTCAACCTGCAAGCGAGAGATGGAAAATCCCTCGAGTCAGTTCATTGAGTAGAGTAAGTGCGTTCTTCATTCCAGAATAGTGAGTGCACCCTCGGCCAAAACACAGCCTTTTTTTTCTTCTTTCTCACACTGACGCTGACTACATAACCATAACCCGGAGGAGTACACGGCCTGACGATAAGTATAGCCTTTATGTTCAGCCAAGCCCTTGTGGGTGACATAAGATACGAACACAAGACAAAGCTTTCTCACCCTCACCCCTGCGGGGGTAGGACGAGGTTTGTAACTGTGTGTGTTTTCTGCTGCTCGGCGACTTGCAAGGAGTTTTTCTGGCCTTGAGGGTGAGAATGTGATCGCTGTTCGACTGGCTCTGTTATAAATAAAAAGGTCACGGGAGAGATTGATGGCGTATCGGGATCCCTCAAAGAGGTGACGACTCCGGCCAGTGGAGATGTTCCAACCTGGTTTTGTCATCATCATCATCATCATCATCATCCACTTCAGCTGCACCGTTCCCCCTTCTTCTTTCCTCTTTTACCTGCTGTTTACAGAACCGCAACAAGACACTGATAACTCCGCTTGAAATAATACAGCTGCAACCTCTTGTGAAACATCAGATCAACTGAACTTGGGAAACCACCATGTTACGTGCATGTTATGGCAACAGAAATGACAGATGCTAAGCTCGGAGCCTTTCGCATCCTCTGCCGAGTTTTGCGGCCACGCAGCAGCCGTTATCACTTCACTGTACAAAAAAGGGCTGTATAATGTTGAGTCATGATCAGCAAACAGCTGCGGTATGGTTTTCACACTTTAACGGTTCTTTCCAGTCGAGCAGGAGACAAAAGGGGATTCCCTGGTTTGAAAGCATTTTTTTTTTTCATCCTGTAGCTTCTCCGGAGAAAGAACATGCGAGTACGTGTGAGAGAGCGAGAGAGAATATCCTGAACTGTCAAAACCGCGCACTGGAAACTTTTTTCTGTCCTTCCCGACCACAAACACATCTGAGGCGAAACGAACAGGACGTAAACCATAAACCTTCACTTTCTGTCTCAAAGACACTAAACAGACCTGGGCTGGCGTTTTTGCAGGTTTTTCTCACTTAACCACAAACGCATACATTTCACAGTAGATCAGATTTTTTGTGTTCAGTCTTGAGGCGACCATTGATTTCCATGCATTTCCATGTATGACATCAAGTACCAGCCTCTTGTAACACCCTCAGGATCAGTCGTTCCGCTCGCTGCTGGCCCGATCAGATAAGCGGAGAACGCCCGTCATTGACAACACCCATCATTTCCCAACTATGTTCTCATGAATAGATACAGAGACTAGATGTTGGATAACATTATCAATTAGCTGTCATACAGTTTATTGGTTGTTATGGTCAATTGTATATGTGCTACAACTACCTGGAGTGGCAATAGCTGGACGTTTCAACCACAAGGTTATTGATTACCGTAAATTGAATAAAAAGCAGCACTGCAACATTTTTAACTTGTCCGACTGTTTATTTTCATCGTTAAAGAAATAGGACGTATCTTTTAATCAAGTCTCAATTTCTGTTGACTTCAGTTGAGTTAATTAGTCGAGCTTTTCACGCACCGACAGGGAAATGCACATTACCCCCCTGAGGGCCACGTAATCCTAGCCGCTGATCGCGGCTCTAGATGTCAGGGCGAACATCAAGTCCACGAAACCAATTTGTTTTCATTATCGGTGGTGTTAATGCAGCGCGGGCGAAGTCTGATTTGAAAAGTCTGCACTTCATTATCTTGTTACCACGAGGCGACTCGGGAAGAAAACAAAAAAAAGCAGATTTAACGCCGACTGAGATGGATCATAGTGCAACCCGAGCAAGTTTCAAGAGGTTTGCTGATAGATGAAGGAAAACAACATTAAGGAACAGAAACCACTGGCTCTTATAGTGATGCGAAACCACTGGTGTGGTCCTTTAAAGAGTAACTTCACACTAGATCTCATACTGAGGAAAAGTGCTGCTGCGGTGACCCGTCCGTGCATTGAAATTTATAAGTCTGATCACATCTGGGTGTGGTCAGGTGTGGGCGCTCACACAGATCGCGGAGGGAACATGTAGTTACCAAACGCTGACAGCGCGAGCGGGATTATTTTTCCTGGGTGCAGTTATTCTTTGATGTTCACTGTAATGGATAACTGAACAGGTTTCAAGAGTCTGCTGATCTTTGGCACTCGCTACGGCTCCTCTGCGGCAGGGCGTTATTAGCGAACTACCCGCAGATTACGATGGGCAATCATTAAAGGGGAACTCCCCCAACTTGACACATCAAAGTCTGTTTACAGGTCTTCGGGGAAATACTTCTGCATATGTGGGAAAAAAAAAAGATTGTTTTATAACTCCAGAGGCAGCTGCGTGAAATTTGAAAGTCAATGTGACAAAAAAATGTGGGAATGCGGAGCTGAAAAGAAGCGAGCACGCCAGGATTATCGAGCTCGCTTGACATCTCTGGTTGCGGTTCGCCACTCGAGGCGACATTAGCCGCCACTAGCATAACACAAAGGAATCCTCTGTCTGATCGAGGTGCATTGTGGGTAATGCAGGCACCAGATTGTGACAGGGAAGAAGAATGCGTGGAAAGAAAGACATCTCCGCTTCTGCCGCATCGTTTTTGGGCCATTTTTACAACCATTCGTTGTGGAATCTTGCGGCGAGCTTCAAAACGTTTTCGGAACGTCCTCAAGGTGCCGCGTGCATCGACGGTGAACAATTAAAAGTGAATGAACTGTTGAAAAGTCATCACAGAGTTTAAACGTTTCATCTTATAAGTATACTTTTTTGTCTATGCAACAAAAATTCTGACAAAAGTAAACTCCCTTCGTCATTTCCCAGCTGTCCTGTCGGCGTCGTGCTCAATATGCAGCGCTTCGTGTGACCCAGATCTAACCACCGCACTCTTTTCATCAGCGTGTTATTATTAGCGCCGCTGCTGATGACTTGCTGAGCGTTCGTTTGTGTGTGTGTGTGTGTGTCTATATCTCACTGCGCAGGAGTGTTTTGTAAGCGGCGAGGGACTGCTGAGTCACCTGCTTCTGGTTCAAAAATTGCTCACACACATGTGCAGCCACACAAACACGTACACACAAACCCATCAGGAGAAAGAAAAAAAAAAAAAAAAAAAATGGCTCCAGCAGAAAACCAGGCAAGGGCCCAAGTCCCCCCCCAGCCAAGCAGCCTGTCCATTGGTAATTGCAAGAGGGATTGGATCCCCATTCAAACGACTAAGGGCCTGTGTTCATGTATTTAAGAGGCAGTGCTATGTTTCAGCCTGCCATCTGTGGGCTTTAGCTCTCCGATTCTCTCCCACTCTCACTCCTTTTCTTTTCGTTCTCTTTCTGTCTCTCAGGGGTGGAAAAGTACCGTCGAGGGGACTCGGTGGCCAAGGCCTGGCCGGCTCCTTTGTCTCGCCGTGGGAGTCTAGTCTCACTGTGAAAAAAGCTCAGGTTAATTATTAATATCTCATTGACTTATAACGCACGGCAGGCTTTAGAGGAGCCCGCAGGCAGAGGAAGCCGTCGCTCCGGGGCGGTGAGGGATGGCGGGGCCGGGGCCCGGGCGCCCAGCGGAGCGCCGCGGAGCTCTTTGACGTCTTTGTGCGGCTACTGTCGCATCCATCTAGGGAGTCTGTAATTAATGTGCGGCGCCCTGTTATGTTCTGACCCGATCCAGACAGAGAGTTCAAAACGTAGATCAACATGTTGTAGAATTAGGTGGGGATGAGTCCGTCCTGAACCTTTCTATTCCACTTTGAGCCTTGTTGGGATTTATCACGAGGTAACACTGACCTAAAATCACCAACATCCCTTTGTATTGACCGATCTCGCAGCTTGCTCTACTGTGAATGACAGAAATCTTGATCGATCGCGGCTCATTTCTCCATTTTGGTGCTAGCTTCATCCCCAATACTCATAGTTTTGCCCACTTATCTTAAAATAAAGTTTCTGTTGCTATCAAAATGAGTTGTTTATCTCTGCACGCAATTATGTTGGCTAATGTTCACCTCAGACAATAAATCCTGATTGCTGTCCATGCGAGCAACAAACCAAATGGAGAAATATGTCTGTTTTCAACCATATTTGGCTAAATGTGGGTCAATATGGCTTTGTTTAGCCATATTCTGGCAGAAAGAGTGTTTGGAAATACTGACCACACAGATGGACTTTGGAAAAGTGGATTATGCTGCAGAAGTTTCTATTGATATTTTGGACTCTGTGCCACGAGTCTTGGTCACCATCGGATTCCACCGCAACTGTTGCAGGGCTCCAGGGTGTTACTGTTTTGGTCGCACACGCACCCAAAAATCTGTCAAGCGCGACTTTGCATTTTCATTAGCTGCACCGCTGCGCCTAAAATGTAGACGTTTAGCTCGTAAACAAAGGACGTTATCGCAATTTCCTGTTGCGTACGAGTTAAGTGTGTTAAGAAGTAAATATAATGTTTCATTAAATGATGTACCAGTGTAACCAGATTGAAAAGTTAGTCCGGAGCCTTGCGCTGTGAATCCAAATTGAATATAGCTTACGTCCTGTCAGCAAGAGAAAGAAAGCAAGCGAGCACGGAAAGCTGAGATACTCAAAAAAAAACTCTGACCTGTTTACTGTGGAATACCCTATAGAAAGCATAGAAATATAAGTTAAGAACAGAGAGACGGAGAAATAAGACAGAGAGGTGTTGGGTCTCGAGCCAAGAACTGAGTGCTGGCTGGCTGGGGAAATCACTCCCAGAATTGATTATGTTTACATTCCCTACAAAGCTGCCGATTCCAATCCACAGGAAGGGGATGAAAACATAGCTTAGCGCTAAGTTAATTAGAGGCGCGACTGTATGGAATCGTGGTAAATGCTGCTCTTACACACAGAACCGATAATCCAGCCTATACGATTAGAATAATAGGGAGAATGAAAGGAGGCGTTTCTTAATTTTTGTTTATTTATTTGTGAAAAATGTCAACTTCTGCAATCCCGAGGCGCTGCGAAGGTTGTTTCTTTTTTTTCAAAAGGAACGTAACCCACCCACCTCTGGAAAAAGAAAGGATCAGGTGGGTGCGTGCAGCCAGGAAAGAGATCCAAGAAACAAAAGCCAGCTTTCATGTGTTATCTGTTAAAAAGGAGGGAAATCCAGCAGTGGAAATAGAAACCTTATGCAACATTGTATTTTCCTATTTTGCCATGCAAATACCCTGCCAAAGGGCCCTGCCGCTGACTGACGAAGCAGATGCAGGGAGAGAAGCGAGAGGCTGGTCAGAGGTTCGTGGACGGGACTGAAACGAGGGTTGACTCGAGAGTGGTCGAGTGCACGCTGCAAGATACTGTACGCTGCTATGACAACTTTAGATTTATATACGTAGATGATGTTGTATATACCGTCTCTGTTGCTCCGGGCCAACAGTGTTTTTTTCATGGGAGCTACAACAAACCAAGCGCACTGTTGACTCAATCTGCCTGTTTGCCACAGAACAAACAAAAACCCAACGGGTCACAACGCTCTTGATTTCAGTTCCTCTGATGGTCCGGGGGGACTTGGACACAAAAGAGGGCCCCCTGCGGCTTCCACCCCAGTTCAAAGGCCATATTGTGCACATATTATGATTCACTGGACTCGGCGTCAGGGGTCTCCGCTGTGGCGCGGAGGCAAACAGACCGCAGTGACACATTCGGAATTACTGTAGCTGTCGGGCCGACGGGCTTTTTAATCTCGCGGCCCACAGCCTCAGTGGAGAAACGTGAAATGAGATAACTTCACTTCCTCCCCACGCAGACAAAACTCGTGCGCTAACAGAGGTTAACAGGACAGGGCGTGGGACTGTGCTGGTGTGCCAGACGCTATAAAACGGCAGCACTCTCGTCTGTAAAGAAGAACAGCTCACGAAGATCGAGACGGAGCGAGAGAACAGAGGAAGTGCGACTCAAGCATAACCTGCGCTTGAATCCGGTTCTACAAAAATCCAAGTCAATCAAAAGGCATTATGACCGGTGAAAGGAGATTTCATAATCGTCTCGGTGACACATGCGAGGCCTTGAAGCATAGCGGGGACCGTCTGACGGGCACACACTTGAAACCACTGCCGCCACCCCATGCATTATCATAGCAACTGAGGCTATAGGACACCAGGGGAGGACTGAAAGATAAGCTAGGCTGAAATACAGTATGTACCTGAGAGCCGTCCCAGGGGCAGCGCTCCGTTTATAAAAAGGAGATTAAGCCGCAACCACAGCCATGCCTGCACGGTCGAGCTGTCAAGGTTCAGTGTCACAGATCTGCCAAAAGGACGAGGCCCCGTCCACAAACCCAACACTGCCGCGCTGCGCTCACTGTAGTGTCTGTTTGACTCACGGGAAAGAAGATCTGATAGGCTGTTTATGTCAGAGGGGGGGGGGCATCGCCTTTCTGTAGACACATAACACATAATGGAGTGGAATGTTCACACTTTTCCATGAACCCTTTCACTCGTCAGTCATTCAACCTGTGTGTTTATTCAGGGTGGAGGATCGTTAACCCTCTTTTGCATAAGCGCCCTGTGTACGCAACAAAAAAAACCCCGGACGTTTTACATGTTGTAAACAGTGTTAGTACAGGACACTTGGTAGAGTGCATACCTTTGCCAAGGCCCAACAGTATCCTTTTGTACCCACTCACAGATACCAGCCACTTAAACAAGCAACTGATCTTTTAACAGAACTGTAAAAAACAAAAAAACAAACAAAACAAAGATTCTCTGTCATCCAGGTCATTTTAATTCTAAGTGCTGTGTCGTAGTTCAGAACTGAAGAGGCCTCTTGGATGAAAGGTCAAACGTCATTCAAGAAACTTAAAACACGTCCAGCCGCCTACGATACAGCACTTTCACAATTCCTGGATCTTATCTTTATCAAGATCGACACCAAAAGTTAATGGGGTCTTATTCTTGGCCGTGCCCAATCCTCCTCCAAAGTTTTAGTGGAACTCTGTTCGGTAGTTTTTGTGTCATCATGTTGACCGACCAACCAAGGATTGTTTTTAAATAAAAAAAAAAAAATGCCAGAACAAACTTAAGTTCATATCTGTGTTGCAGTCTGAGTCCCTGTACAGTAGAAGTTTTGTTAAAGCAACAATGTGCACTAAATCTTACTAGAAAAACATTCCGATCCCAGCAGATGAATAATCTGTAATTTTCAGGATCATCCATTTGCGCTTTTGACAACTTGACAGGTCAGAGTAAACTTGTGAAAATATACTATTTTACAATATTGTGCTAGCAATTACAGATTTATGACACAAATCCTGAACACTGTGTTATATTAAGCTGAGAGCAAAGAACGTTATGCTGTGGGAGCCGTACCTCGCTCTTGCAATCTGTTTGCTCAGGCTGATTTGCCATTTGCTTTCCTAATGAGCGGTCCTTCCTTGTATTCGCTGCACTGATAATGGCTTTATTTGCATGACTTTATTACGAGGACCAGTGGAAATCTGCTCTGGATATCCCCCACTAATCACAGGTTGTGTGCCACTCACCCAGTCAGCTCAGTCTGGAGACTTAATTCTCTGGACTTGACCCAAACTGGATGGACGGGGATGGACGGGGAAGTTCATCGCTGCCGTGAGACTTTAAGACAGAAGTTTGTCTCGAGTTGTTAAAAGCTTTGGGAGAACAGATAACATAACACATAAGAAGACTTTACTATGGCCTCCAACCAAATCCCTTTGACTCTCATTCCACATCCAGCTCAGACCTGCTGGTTATAATGACGCTGATTGCAGGAGTAGCAGTTACAGTGATAGCTATGAATATTTGCATACCGACCATCTGGTGAGAACCGTGCGTTCCAACTGATGTTATTTTAGTGCACGATACTGCATGTGTGCATTTACGTGTTTTTGCAAGAGTATAAAAGCTTTATAGATAAGGTGTGTGCTAACGTTATAATTTACACTGCATGCCACACAGTTCACAGCACACGAAAATGAATCAACTGGCACTGAAAATCTTTAAACATGGCAGTCGCACCGTGTTGACCAGAGAAAATCTTTCCTTTTAGAGCCTTACACCTACTGAGGTGTAATCTTAAAAAGATAAGTTTGTGACATTTAGGCCATTTTGTTATCATGTTGTTGTTGTTTGTTCTCTGAACAGTAATCATTTAAAGACATTATTAGACGTTTTCAGTCAAGCTAGGCTGTTTGTTATCCGACCTAGCTGGCCTTTGAGCTAAATGCTAACATTCACGCTAACAATTGAAGGCTGACACCCGAAAAACCACTTTCCCATTGTATTGTTCTAGACCATGATTTCAATAACCTAGACCTAGCTTGGCTTTCAACTGAATGCTTACATGATCCATGCTAGCATTTGAAGGTTAACGTCCTAAAAGCTGCGTTCTCTTTGCATCGTTCATCCATGATTTCAACAACGTTAGTGGGAAAACTGTTGACAAGTGAGCCTTTTATTTGTAACTTCAAGTCAGAGATATTAACATTTGTGCTAAATTAGCCCACTTCAAATTAGCTAAATTAGGTGTCAGTAAACTACTAGCAAAATGGCTGCAAACAACATTGCAGGCGGACACAGATGAAGAAAATACAATGCTAATACTATTAATTTGGCAAGTTATACAGAAGTTATTGTTTATTCGTTTCACTTGTAAATGCACAACGAAAATAACAATAACATTGCTAATTTAAAGTTCTGCTACATTTACCTGGTGCTAATGCTACATGTCTAGTAGTTGAGGTATTTTGCAAAAAAAAACTTGAGATTTTCTTTTTCTTTCTATTCTAAAAACATAGAATGAATGCAGAATTAACAACATTCGGCATGTGGGCATGTTCTCCAACAAACATGCTAACTTTAGCACGTTTGGTATTAACCAACATGCTAACGTAGGTTTGTTTGGTATCAATAAACATGCTGACGTAGGCATGTTTGGTCTTCTAAATTGTCTGAGCTTGGAGTAGCAGTGAAACCTACTCACAGCACATAAAAAAATAAAAAAACACTGAAGGAAAAGTAATCTGCATGGTAATCACATGGCTACTAACCCCCCTGCAATGCTTGCTTCCTGTTAGTGTCCCTCAGTGACGGCCACAGACAGAAAGGGCACGAACTAGGGTGCGGTTTCGGCAAACTGGCTCATAGTTTCTATCATCAGGGACAGAGTCTCTCTGGAGACGTTTAATCTGGCTCAGGCCTGCTTGGAAAACAGTTTCCCAACACTCACATTAGCAGTCAAGCGTTGGCCACAGGGAGAGGTTTACAATGTAAACCATTTTGAAGTTGGTTGCTGCTGTGTGAAAATGTTTGCTGTGCACTCTCTGCCAGATTCCAACGGGAATCCAGCGAGGGCTTCCTCTAACTCGCTGGCCCTCGCTCAGAACACCTATCAATACTGTGCTGGTATCCGACACATACACTACTACACTGCTTTCTCCTCGGCAGAATTACAAACGTCAATACCGAGGGCGCATGTTCAAATCAAAAGCCTGAGACCCAACTTCTTTGATTGTCACGGATACACAGAGACGGACAGCGCTGCCAACACCAAGCGGTCCAGAAAGTAATTGTGTCGGCTTGCGGGAGCAATTAAACCGGTTTACAAATGGTGCATGAAAGAACGGCACGATGTGAACCTGCTTTCATGAAAACCTCAAAGCAGCCCAGTTCTGTGCCGACGCAGTTCCTTGAAGATAAGAGAACAGAAACAAGACCGGTCGAGGCCACAGACCGTGAGAGATGACTATTTAAAAAAAAGACGACTTACAAGACTGAGCCACAGGACTGAGAAAAACAAGGACAGGATAAGTTTGACCATTAAAACAGTGTTGTGTAGGGCTGGGTGTTATTCTATATCGTCTGATACTGGTTTTTATGTACTGTTACCAAAACAACAACAATGAAACACTTTTTTTCCAAGATCCACTAATCAATATTTTACACTGACGGCAGATCAGATGGCTATGTGTAATGCGAAAGGGGTCAGTGCTGAGTTCCAAATGGCAGGCAAAATTAGCGACTAGCTGCTGAGCGTAGTGGAACATTTAACAGCTAAAGAGCCTGATACTCCTTCAGGGAGCTGACGAAGACCAAGCCACGGCTAAAAGGAAGGTGAATATTGAATTTACATTCGCCAGGCAGCCAGAAGCACGACTCAAATGAATGCTAATGCTATTCCACGAGTGCCAAGCAACTGTTTGCAAACACTTTTGACACGTCGCTAAGTGCGAGCGGCTAGGATGAGATTATCTCGAACTCTGCGACTACCAGGCTTGCAGTGGAGGTGCTGTACATTGTCAGCATGATGTGAAGTTTTCTCATTCTTTCTAGTCTGCCAACGTGGCATGAATGCAGCAATTTAAGCAACATTAGCAATGTTCTCTGACGAACAAATGCTAACGGCAGCATTTGCCATGTGGGGAGGAACACAACTCAAAATGAATACCGCCTGTACTCTGTGGTTGCGTAAAAAGGAACTGGTAACTAACACGTTTGACATGTCAGCTTTGCGAGATATCACTGCCGCATTTACAGACCGGTCCGGTGCATTTTTATACAAAAACAAACAACTTAATTATCCAAAATTATCAGCAGGTAGAACAGCAACACTGTTTGCGAAAGACAGTAGAGCTTTAAACGCACAGTGCATTTCCTGCCACTAGGGGTCTCCAAAGTCTAGGATATTCTGAAGTAGTGCGGCATCATGGGAGTTGTTATCCTCATTGCTTAAAAAATCGCCATTGCTGATGACAATATATCTGACTTCGACTCACAGTAATGTTTTATGTCATTTTTAGTCACGTTGGCATTTCCCTATAAAAGTTCAAGCGGCAGGCAGCCAAATAAAACGCACTGTTGCCTTGAATAAAATTATGGATTTCTATGGGTTTAAACACGCATCTCAAAAAAATTAAACAGCAATGGTCTACTTGTTGGCATTTTAATGTGGGAATATTACATATCAAATCCTGAACAATCAATCAGATAAATCAGGAAATGTAGCAGAGGAGACTTAGAACCTGACCAAGCATTACTCTGTTGTGTGGACAGAATTCAGCATCAGGATTTGATTTGCGGCGTTAATGCTGTGACTACATGACAAAACGACCGAGCTGAAAAGGCTGAGAAGGGGGTCCGAGCACCGCACGGTATTGGTAGATTGTTCCCGTCCAGCTGATTAACATCGGCAGTCGGATCTCCTTACTCCCAGTCGAATTTCCAGCCACTTTTTGGAGGAGGCCCCTCTTTTTAAACCTGTTCTACATTAAAGGGTTCTCCGGCTCCCCCGAGGGAACTGCGCTAACTTTCGCTCATTATTTAAGAATGAGGGAGAGTTCAGTGCGAGCGTAGCACACCCCAATTACAATTACCCCTATATTACGCCTATAGTCTCTGCAGCCATTGCTGGTAGGCACTGGAATACCACTTAGCTTGGCCCCTGCTCTTGAATTTAATCTGCAGGAGCCATCAGAATAACATAACAAGCACATTCATGTGCTGTGCGTCATATATGCATTATGAGCTTTTTCTAACAGAATCGAGGCACATTATGTCAAGGTGAACACCAGGCAAGTAAGAAGGCAGACAGTGAATATACAGACGGATCTAAATTAGGCTTAACGAATTTCAGATCTCATGCTGTCGCTGCTGAGTAACAGTATGTCAAAAGCTTTTTAAAATAAGCTGATGTGATTAGATTTGCCTGTGATTTGTATCTTTTCCCCTTCCTGTCTTGTCACCAGGGCCTGGGGTATTTGAAGCAGTCTTTTCCCCGAGCCTGAGGCCTGCGCAGCATCTGGTTGACTTGGAAACAGCTGTGTTTTCACAGATCTGACTGAGGGTTTATAGCTGCTCCCAGCAAGCCCGGGTTCACTGCGCCTGTTTGGCTGAAAAATGTTAAATCTCACGTCCTCTCTCTCTCTCCCAGTCCCACGGAAACACGGTTCGCTGTCGCTGTTTCTCCTCTCGCTCTCCGGGAATGTATACGGTTTAATAAGTCCGGTGAATCATCTGGGACGTTATGTTAAATGACGGCAGCGGCTCGCTTTATAGCCATAAATTCTAATTTGAGGCAGAAATTTTACTTCCCGTTAGTGGCTGTTGCACAAATACAAGTGTCTTCAGTTGATGATCAAACGTAAACACGACGCGTTAGTTATTCAAAGCAGGTGACGCGGCAATAAATTCAAAACATTACGGCTTCTTTCACCAGAATTCTCGCATTGAAAGGCTCTTTATGTTCGGCACAAATTTCTTTGTAATCTCGTGGAAAAACAGCACACCGCATTTTACTGTCCTCTTCTAGGGACACTAGTTAACCACTTATGTAAGAACTTGCTATATTGCCTGTGGATGCACGTGTTTCTCCGTATAAACTCCATTCACCAACCGGTCCCATAAATCTAGACCACCACCGCCGAAACAAAACACGTCATGTAACACAATACTGATTCCACATATGTTCCTCTGCAGGAAACAGCCCATTTATTCTAACCAGTTGCTCTCTCCCCACACACAAAAAAAACACACACTGGATGAGCAGTGACATAATTTAATCCGGTTTATCCTGTGTTTAGTTGAGTATATCAGACACTGCTCAGCACACTGGGGCTGAACTGAGCCGCTGGGAGAGGACTGTTGAGTCACACAAACCAGATGGGTTCCAGATTAGAAAAAAGTCTCTCGGCCGTTACGTGCGGCGACCGAAAACACTGCATACGGCCGCATACCGTGCACAGGTATTTACAGGTTACACATGTGTGCACGTACATGCCAGCGAGAACGCACACAAGAGCCGGTGAAAGAGGAAGCGCACACCCTGTCATGCACACGAGAATAACTCTGTGCAGATGGGGGACAGGTTTTACAGTGAGTGACGGTGCTTTTAGCGCAGGATTAGAGCTGACTGATGCTCAAGCAGATTACTCAGCGTTCTCTGGTCACATGACCCGAAGGCCTGCATGCAAGGCCGCGGCAGTGGGGCAGGCCGTCGAGCGTCGGTGCTCTTCAGACTAATCTTAGCGGTAACAATAACAGGAAGGAGGTTTGATGTACCTCCTGTACCTCCTGCGCTTACTTTCTTCTGCTCAGGCCTGTTCTTAAATATGCACTTTATACTTCTATTCCACTACATTTCGAAGGGGAAATATAAAACCTCTTATATATTTCACATCCAAAATCACTAGATAATTACATCTAACATGTCACACATGCCATAAATTCAGATAATATGACATTCTGCATGTTATTGTACCTGAAATTACACAGCAGTGTGAGTATTTTTAAATTGTCATATTGATGAATTTACTGTGGACAAAAGCAGTATGACATCACCGTCTCCTATAGTAAAGATCTTTTATCTGGCTAATCCGTGCGTCTGTTAAAGGGTAACTCCACCAATTTTGCACATTAAAGTGTGTCTTGGGTAGTACTACTGCCATATGTGAAAAAAAAAAGGGTATAAACCCTTTTGTGGCTCCAGAGGAAGCTGCATGTAATCTGAAAAATATCCTCCAGTGATGTCACTGAGTGGTTAAGTTGCATTGTGGGAAATGTAGGCACCAGGTTTCTGGAATGCAAGGAATAGAAAGAGGCCGTATCTCTGGTTCTGCTGTATCGATTATTTGTTTATAGGTGTTTAATGATGTGCAATGCTGAGCCGGCCTACGTTTCCCACAATGCACCACAGCCACTGGAGACAGTAGTACTCCTCGAGTCCCAACAGTGTTACAGGAGAGCAATGGACTGCTTTTAAAAACCTGGCGCCTGAGTTACCCACAATGCAATTTAGCCATTGAGCGACATCACTGGAGGCAATCACAAAACACTTTGTACTACTTTTTTCTCACACATGCAGAAGTACTACTCCAGACCTGTAAACACACTGCATTGTGTAAAGTAGGTGGAGTATACCATTTTTCTTTTTTAAGCACAGCTGTTACAGGCTGCATGCAATAAGGGAGTGTATGCAGTCATGGTTATGCAAGATTGATAACCAATATGACAACGATGACACAAGGTATTGCTGTTTTGCGGGGAAGGCATAAGAATAACTACATAAATATAGCTTATCTTCTCGCTGATGGTCTATTTTGCTTATGTAGGTCATTTACATACGGCGTCAATTTAAATTTAGAATGTTTCATAAGCAGTCAAAAACTCTTTGTAGTATGTTAAAGTTAAAGACCTGAGTACTTGTTCCACTACTGCTTCATAGTAATTGGTGCTGTGTTTGAAAAGGGGAAAACATAATAAAAAGTACAGTGTAAAATAGTAAATGTTCAGGATTCCTCTTCTATTGCCATAAATATCTACAGTACGCATATAAAATGTATGGCTAAGATCCTGTTACATACAGAAAAAACCTATAAAAACACCAGTTAACGTATGACTTTGAACATTCATCATAATGTAAAGCACACACGTGATATAATGTGTAGTTCCACAACAGCGTCCCCTCCTACTGCCAGTCACTCTTCTCTTTTCTCCTTCCCATAAGTACCACATATACCGTCTAAAATAATCAGCCATATGTTTCCGTAATTACAGCATGAGAGAGGTGCCCCAGTAATCTCCAGATCTGGGGGAGCATAAATCTCGGGTGAGTATGACCTTGCGGGTGACGAGCGTTCAACATGTGGAGAGAATGAAGCTATTTTCAGGGGATTCTCGATCAAATAAACAAATCTGGAGGGCCGAAGGAAGAGGTGGTTTGCTCACGGGAGGCCTGTGTGTCATAGAGGAAACTTTGGTGCTCAATGCTGGTGTGAGGGCGCCCTCTTCTGGCCAATAGCTGGATAGTTTCTGACTTTACAAAATGATCAGCCTGGCCTCAAAATGTATAGGTGATTTATGCGATACTTTATGATGCCATGTAAGGAAGCGAGCTTTCCATTTTTACCTCCGGGCATGAAAGCACAGATCAGGCCAGGGAACAGGTTGGTATCTCACTCAAGGATACTTCGGCAGGGAACACTAGCACCATTTAAGGACAGTTTGACTAACCAATAGGGACAGCTGTTGCCAATAATGAATTATGTCCAAGTTCAGTATCTTCTGTCAAGGCAACCGCAGTTCATTGTGGGAGCATTTGTGGTTTCAGGACATTACTGACCTGAATTTTCCGGTCCTGACTTGTACGCCTTTCATTCCACAGTTTTGGGCCCCACCTACATCGTTAACCAGATCGTCCCCGATCATCAGCACCTGCAAGAGAGGAGGACGAAGAATAAATAAGAGGGAAATGTGTAATAGCTTTTTTTCTCTACAAGTGCAGTTGTAATTCCCTGTGGTTCCTCCTTCCGAGCTGAGCATCATCAGCACTTGGCGGATCCACTTCACCCTGCCCTGCTTTCTCTCAATGATTTGCCCTTTAAAAACTTCTCAGCGATCATCTCCACTGACCACCAGGGACTTGTTTTTACTCAAGCATGAGTTTACTCCATTGACTTCTAGTGTGAAAAATGTATACAGCTGAAGTATATATATCTGATATCTGAAATGCACGGATCAGCCTCAACAATAAAAGGACTCAGGTAGAGTAATTAACATTGATCATTTTGTAACAGTACACTGTTTTGCTGGGAAACCTTAGGTTCTAGCGCCGCCCAGTGCACCCAAGGTCACCCCTCATGGCAACAGCACTCCTGGATGGCAGTGCTGCCAAACAGGACAGTTCACCCTGCCACACCGTGGAAAGTACTGAGGAATGGCCCGAAGACATGACAAAGAGCTCAAGGCAACGAGCTGGCCTCAATTTCCCCTAGATCTCAATCAAATACAAGTGTTGATGCAGCTTGTGAACCAGTTTTCCTGCCTGTGAGGCATTTTTGTGTCTGTTGAAGCGCGAAGAACTGGTTCGAGAAACAGGCACTGCTCCGAACCTGCATTCGAACTGCATAGTCGAAAAGGGGTAAGTGGGACAGGCAGGAACAAGTCCAATCCATTGAGGCCCCACAGTGGATCAGAATTGGCTCAGATTCGTTCTCTGGTGTCTGGCACCAGGGTACTGGAAGCGTATTCTTTGAGGCCTTTGGGCCGTAAGATGGGGCCTCTAGGGATCGGACTTGCTCCGGCAGATGCTCAATCAGATTGGGATTTAGGAAATTCGGAGGCCATGTTGACAGCTTTAGCTCTTTGTCATGTTCCCTGGACCATTCCTGAGATGTTTTTTGTCAGTTTGGCAGGACGCATTGTCCTGCTTGGGGGCCAACTGCCATCAGGGAGTGCCGTTGCCATGGGGGGGTGTACTTGGTCTCCAATGGTGTTTGGATTGGTGATGCATGTCAAGTGGCACCCACGCGAAGGACCTAAAGGTTTCCAAACAGAAAACTGTATTGTAATTAGATGATCAACGTTATTCACTTCACCTGTCAATTAGTAACCTGTTAGTTTAGTTCTGATTTACAAGGAGAAAGAACTGATCCACAGATATTTTCACGCATCAGTTTATAATTCATAATATGGACAGAAGACAAAGGAAGCTTTATTAGAGAAATAGTAAACTGTGATAATAAGGCGAGAGTTGATAACACCTGGAAGATATCTGATATAACTTGAGGTAGTAGAGAGCTTGGTAAAGGAATGAAAGGAATATTACTGTCCTGCAGGAAGAGAGCAGTTTCATTTTGATTTGGAAGCGAGTGACTCAGCGAGTGACTCAAGGAACAAGTATTTCTACTTTGGGAAAAAGTACATTTGCACCAACATCTCTGTATGAGAGCTTGGGTGAGTATCCAGAGACTTTGGAAAAGGGCAGCAGATGTAGCTGTGGCTATATCGATGTCTCTCCCAAGAAAAGAAAATTCAGAGAATAGATGGAAGCTTGGACGGAGATGACCCCAGCTTTCTGAGAGTGCCAACTGCCAGGTCCAAATATAGACAAGCTTAGTGAGACAGAGCTCAGCTTTTAGACTTGAGATACACTGAGATGAGCACATACCAAGGATAGACATTAAACACATATTCAGGCACCTTGTTGAGCAAACAAAAAGAGTGAAAACACTAGAATGCATGGAGCAGGAAGCATGTTGGCTTTGTGGTGGGTTCGAATCTTCCTGCTCCAGCTGCTGATGGTTAAATTAATTAAACAATCAATCAAGAGGTGTGTTCAAGTAACTGGCGCAACAGGTATGTACAGGTGTGGGAAAGGAGTGTGGAGTAACAGCTCAGCAATTCAGTGTGGTGTTGTAGTGGTGTTTTGATGATGGTGATGCAATGCACTGGTCCAAAATCTCCCAAAGGTGTTCAGTTGGGTTGAGATCTGGTGACTGCAAGGGCCATAGTATATGAATGACGTCACATCATTATCAAACTTATCTAACCATTCAGTGACACAGCATGCCCGACGGAAGAGACCGCTCCCATCAGGATAGAAATCTCCCTTCACATAAATACAATCACTCAGGGCAACTTTGTATTGATTTGCATTGACCCTTCCCTCTCAACGTAGCTCAGGCTCAGTTACTATGGCAACTTATTCTGGGAAACTAACACGGCCTTGGTTGAAGCAGACTTCCTGTATAACTGAACTGACAAAAATGATGTTACCACTGACTGTCTGGCGAGCTGACATATTATTGGTTTAATAACCAATATCAGTAAAAAATATTGAAGTTTATGGGAAAAAAACTTAAAAAAAAAATAATACACAAATTTTACATTGATACATGATGAGATAGTATCGTCAAAGTATCCTTGAGCAAGATACTGAACCCCAAAAATTGCTCCTTATGTGCAGTTGGCACCTTGTGGGGCGGCCTCTGCTATCAGTAAGGGCCCTGCGATGAGCTGGCGACTCGTCCGGGGTGTACCCTGCCTTCGCCCTTAGATAACTAGGATTGGCTCCAGTAACCTCCCCACGACCCCTTGAAGAAAGGGATAAAGCGGCTACCGCGACCATCAGCGGTTGACAATGAATGAATGAATGAACAAACATGATGATATATACACCTACATATGTGTTTAATTTCATGGTGTGACATCAAATATAAAGTAACTCTCAATATAAATGACTCCAATAGTAAAATTAAAAAAGTAAAAATTAAAATAATTCCCAGAAATGTAGCATTCACATCTATATGCCCTCCATCCTCTTTTTCTCCCCAATAGGAAACCATGTTAATGGTAAAATTATGTAGAGAAAAAAAAAAAAAAGTACATCAAAATGTGAAAAAGTGTAGTGGGCTTGTTGTTGTGCATGTTTTTTTTTTTACAGATTGAGAAAAAGTCTATAAATAAAGACCTCATCCCATCTGATGGAATTAGGTAGGATTAACATGCTTAAATAAGAAGTGACCTACTAAAAATGTGATTTATTCTTTAAAATATTTGCACTAGACAAATAGTATAGCTGTATACTGTAGGTGCTTGTACAGCAGCCCAAAGGTGTTTGCAAGAACACTTATATATAGTCAGTTTTCACCTGTTGACACGCTTCTTTTTTCCCCACTTAGCAAACAGCCACGAGCTTGAATCCTCCCTGCTGAGGAATCAGTCTCAGTACACAGTGCGCATGCTCCACTAACTGAGCTGCCAAGCTGCCCCGAGTAATCAATCAGATTTTGTATCTGATGCAAATCACACGTTCAGTAGATTACTGTAGCATTCTTTTCTTGCCAGGATTTCCCGGGAAAATTGTATTTACGGCAGGGAACCGTTTTAGCCTCGGATAAAGCTGGATTTGTTGGACCGATTAAAATCACAAGAACCCTCTGGTTGGTGTGTGGGGAGAATTGTAAAAATGTCACAAAACTAAAACTGTGTGTTTGGTTAGTTAACACTTCACATCCTGACATGTGGCTCCTCCTCAGCAATCAGCCTGTAGGTTCCTGTGAACTGAATTCATTCTGAAACCATTCGTGCAGTTGATTGCATTTTTTTTCCATGTAAAATCACAACCGTGGATGCTTACTGCTCTCTATTTCACAGTAAAAGGGTAGTGACCGCTGCAACTTCTGCATGTGGTGACAGAAACTGATCATTGACTCCCTTCCCAGTCTGAACAGTCAAAGCATACAGTCGAAGCATCCTCACAGTAAAGCTACACATTCAGCATTTTAGCCTAGAGCAATGAAGTCTTCAATATTGCACAACAAACGTCAAACTTGTACATACAGTGCCCTAGATTGTCACGTACCTCATGTGGCTGAAGCCCCATGTCCTTGAGAACACTCTGGAAGAACGTTGGGGATGGCTTTCCAATCACTTCAGCCTTTACATCACAGGCATACTGGAACAAAACAATAATACAGTAAGTAACTGCTCACATGTATGAGGTGCTGTTATCAATTATGAATAAATATATCAATGCGAATGATGCACTCACTGTACCTCCAGAGCCTTCATGTAAACCCCGACATCTAGTTTTAAGCCCTCTGGGTCGTTGTAGTAGCGCCTGTAAAGAGAGCAAATTAAAAAAAAAAGTGTTATATTGCACACTGTGCTTTCTACTTGGATACAAACAACAGTAATGACTGCTGGTTTTAGATATGCTCTTACCCTTGGCCCAGAGAGAACAGCACTGGTTTCTCCAAGTCTATAAGGACCCTGAACGCCTCGTTCAGGTTCTGGTAGGAAAATTTTTCAGCTGCGTCCCCAATCACCACACAGTTTGGGTCGTTCTTGTCGACACCGTCGAACTCGGGGAGGAGTCCTGCAGAAGAATAAACACACAGTTAAATGCTTTTTAAGAGTTAGGTCGTTAGAAGGACATCTCTGGTGATATTCTACATTTTTTTAATATTGAGAAGAAATTCCATGAGATCTGTATAGCCAAAATCTGACCTCCATTGTTGTCCAGAAACTTTAAATATATATAGTTAGAACATATCGGTACAATATGTTACCAATACTCATTGGTGTACCAAATTCACACCTGAGAACTACCTCCTGTTTTGTGAAACATTGTTTTAAGAAATTATTTACTTTTAAAAAGAAGTAGTGAAACTGATACTTTTATAATATTTATGTCTTTAGTCGGAAAGACATAAATATTATAAATATAGAGCTTTAGGATTTTTTCCATCATTTCACCAGGCTATAGTTTGAAGATACCTCACATGGTACATTTTAAAAAGACTTTATAGACCTGTCTTAAAGGGCAACTCCATCAATTTTACACATGAAAGTGTTAACAGATCTTTGGGAGTACTACTCCATATGTGGAAAAAAGAAGTAGCATAAAGCCTTTTGTAGCCCCAGTGGAAGCTGCATGTAATCTGATTAGTTACCTTGAGTGATGTCACTGACTGGCTAAGTTGCATTGTGGGTAATGCAGGCACCAGGTTTTGAAAAGCAGTCCACTGGTCTAGCATTGCACTCATTATACGGAATCAAAAACAAATGACCATGAACCAGAGGTGTCACCTTTTTAATTCCACACATTCTTCCTCCTTTTTGAATTCTGGTGCCTACATTGCCCACGATGCAACTTGACAATTGAGTGACATCACTGGAGGCAGATTATTAGATTGCATGCAGCTTCCTCTGGAGCCACAAAAGGCTTTACACTTATTTGTATTTTTTACATAAGGTAGTACTCCTCAAGACCTGTAACACACTGACACACTCAATTTTTAAAATCAGTGGAGTAACCCTTTAACTGATTCTTGATTTTTTAGCCTTTTACTGAAGGTGCAATCCAGAAACACTGGGGGAAAAAAAAGTCTGCCTGAATATTTTCTAGTGCACTACAGTATGTACACCGATCAGGCATAACATTATGACCACCTGCCTAATATTGTGAAGGTTCCCCTTGTGCAGCCAAAACAGCTCTGACCTGTCAAGACATGGACTTAAGACCTCTGAGGGCACCTCTGTCTGGCACCGGGGCATTTTATAGTGGATCCTCTGGGTCCTGTATGTTGGGGGGTGGGACCTCCATGGATCAGACCTGCTCAGTACGTCAATCAGATTGGGATCTGAGGAATTTGGAGGCCCGCTCAACACCTTGGGCCCTTTATTGTGATCCTCGAGCTGTTCCTGAGCAGTGTTTGCCGTGTGTCAAGGCACATTGTCCTGCTGGAGGGGCCACTCGGGTAGTGTTGTTGCGATGAGGGGGCGTACTTGGTCCACAACAGTGTTTGGATGGGTGGTGCGTGTCAAGTGGCATTCACATGAATGCCAACACCCAAGGTTTCCCAGCAGAACATCGCATTGTGATGAGATGATTGATGTTATTCACGTCACCTGTCAGTGGTCTTAATGTTGTGGCTGATCGGTGTATATATGCCAATCTTTTAACAGTTTACACCGCATTACCATCATACACCAGCAGGTGAGGCCGTAAACCTCTCTCTTTCAGGACGGCTACGGCTGCAGGAGCAGGAGGGAAGACCTCAGACGCAGACATGTCATATCCCAGTCTGTGGAGCTTGGCCACAAACGCCCCTCTGGCCGCCTGGGTCTCATTGGTGCAGAAGCGCAGCTGCAGGTCGGACTCCTTGAGCCTGTAAAAAAATGGAGTCACGGGAGGTCAGACTGAGGAAGCAGCACACAGACACCGCTATGAAAACCCCTCCTCACCGTGTTCTAATGTGCACACAGCTTTAATCATACATGCACACACAGCCTGTTGGGAGTCTCGCAATGAAACGCTAGTATCCATAAGTTGCCACGACAGTGCATGTGTATGCATGCACTTTGCTCTGTAGGCTCTGACAGCTGAACATGCAAGCGGCTTGAAAAAAACAACAACTCTCAATCAATTTACTTACTTTTTCACGGCTTCAATCGAGCCAGGAATGGCAACCCCGTCGCCTTCTCCGCCTTCATACAAAACGCCGTACAAGTCCAGGATGACACCCTTCAAGCTCCTCGCGCAGCCCGGCCAGCCCGTGTCAGCCATGACGAAGCGGCGCGGCCGTTCGATTAGTTATGTCTGTGATTATATTTAGATAATAATAATAATGACGATAATGGTGTCTTTCTGGATGCTTTTGGAATTGAACCCTGCAATCCTCGGAAGAAGTTGCAACATGGAGGCGTGTCCTCTGACGTAGCCACGTAACGCAACGTCACGGCCATCCCAAGCCAGGCTGTCACACACCCACACACATACACACCAGACGTCCGCCTCAAGCTTCAGACAGGTCCGGTTGAGCATCACCATCATCGCTACGTGAGTGATTTAAACTTCGCTTTTTCTGCTTTTTTCTGGTACTGTTTGACTTTCCTCCGGTTGTCTCCTCTCTCTTATGTTTGAAAACGCCTGCGTGATAATTTACTGACGGCTAAAACATCTTTTTTAAAAAACCTTACAGCCGGAATGTGCTACTTTTAGCTAACTAGCTAGCGGGTACGTTGCCCACTAAAGGAGTTGTTAGCATTGATCTTGAAACACTCTTCGGACGCGCTACTTTATCAGGGTTCGAGTTTCGCTGAGCTCCTGTAAGGTAGGGTATGAGCTCCCATTAAAGCAGTAAAATAACAGATCTGCTGGGGTCTCTAATACATTACCAACAACTGTCATTTTTATAGATATAAATAGACATCCTCGTGAATGACAGTGACAGTGACCATTGTCACACCTCTTTCTTATTTGAATTATATAACTGTTTTTGTGATCTACCTTACGCAAGTGTTGCAAGAACGGCGAGCTGCCGTGCGTGTTTGTGAAAGTCCTTGATATGGATCACACAGTGAAGGGATGAATGTCACTGGTAACAGCATTATCCCAGACTCCCTTACAAATCGAGTGATTTCAAGAGTCGTCGCATCGTGATTAGAAGCTTTATAAACGTTGTGTAACGACTGTGACATGTTTTAGCTCAGTAGTGTCTTCTTGTAAATTCGGCATTGAGTACAATACATTAACATGTTTCTCTCCTTGTAAAAAAATCCGGTTTGTTCGCGGCATCGCTGTAAAAAAAACCTGTTACTTCTTCGCCGGACTCCCTTAGAAAAACGCTCATTTTTGAAACCTGTTGCGTCAGGGGAAACTGTATAAACGTCATGAAACGCTGTCTACAACACATTCGTAACTATTTGGGCCTACTTGTTCATTCGGCAAACGTTATACATGACGAAAGTTATACTTTTGTGTAAGAAAACATATCCGTTTGTTCTAATGATGTGGCCCTATATTTTCATATAGAGTGGGACGCGACACGTTTAATGTCAGCCACTGTACGCGCCATTATCTTAATTATCTTATTTCCGTCCTAACGTTGGTTGGGGTAACTTAGCTTAGAGAGCCCCACAAAAGCTCATGTTATAACACAAACCCTGGCTTTATTTATGTCATTATGTTGTTTATGTATGTAATATGACTGTCACTAGGACGAGTTCCAAGCTATGTTTCATAATAGTAATGTTATTATATAATATTCAGTGGTTTAGGTAAGCTCAGTAATTCTCAAAGGCTATCAATTGATAGTACCCCATATACTTGTTCTTTATTTAGCTCCTGGCAGCAATGTAGGTGGGTGTGTTGTAGAGGCAGCTCCCCATCGACCTATCATCTCTCAAGAGCAGGTTTAGTGGTTACTGGACACTACACCCTGCCACTGATCCACAGTCCTCAGTGTAACCCAGTCCAGGTGCTGTCTCTTATTTGCTGTGTGTGTTTATTCACCCCACAAGGTTATTGATTATCCCAAGGCATGCTCTGGTTGTCCCGTTTTCTATGTAACACCACTTTTACAGGATGTTTAACAGGTCCAAATCTCCAGCGAAGCAGATGGAAATTAGATGATACGTTACACATTTGAAAACCAGTTTGCATCTAGTTTCTAACTTCTGCAGATCAGTTAAAGTTTACTTTTTAATCATTTACATTCTCAGCAATTTCAGCAGATCAGTCCAACGTTGGAACAGTTTTCCTAAATGTCAGTTATCCTAACTAGGTCATACACGTATTCTGATTAGTCGATAAGATATTTACGATTAGATTTGTACGATAAGTCGATAATGTAGCCTCATTATCGTGACAGGCCGACATAGAGGAAATAGGAGTGAAATTCTAAATAGGGATGGGGCAATAAAAGATTTTATCACAGATCATGATAAAAAAAACAACAAAAATGCTTGAACTGCCACAAGGGTTAGCCCCCATTTTTTGAGTCATTCCACCTTCTAAGTCACTACTAACAGCAAGGTTGTCACCATGGCTGCAAGCTCGGCTTACCCATAGTATCCCAGCTAAAAAAATAAAGCTAAAGGGGTACTATGTAGTATTCCTTCCCCAAAACTGCATACTGCACCTTTTTAAAAATCAGGTTTGTGAAAATATTATGGATTCCTAACAAAAGAACAACAGGAAGATTGAGGTCATTTGCTCAACAGTTTGCTTATTTTAACTCTTATTTTGATGATTTTTGAGATAAAATCGTGAATCGCAATTATTTTGGCCAGGATAATCGTGACAAGAAATGTCCACATTGTCCCATGCCTAATTCCAAAAAAGGGTCAGCAGCGAGAAAAGAAGTGCACGAACAGCTCTACATAACCGCGAAGGGAAAGTTCACTTTGATTGGGACCAGACACAGAGGTCTGGGTCATCACAGTCGAGTTGCCATGCTGCCATGGGATTAACTTTTGTCAACCCCATACCGAGCTATTGTGTTGAATGAAAGAGAAGCGTTGTTCAGCAGACCTGTAAAGCCTACAATATGTGCTCTGTGGAACCTCACGTAGCAGTGTATTAGCCGCAGTGAGGTTTGGTTTATGCCCTTTGGTAATATTCAGTCTCTATATCCGTCGTAGACCCAGCAACAGAGCCATGAAAGGAATGATTCTCCAGCTCAGCCGCAGCCTGAGCCGTGCAGCGCCTGTCCTCCGCCGCAGCGTCCACTCTGGCACGCGCCCGGCCTCCACCGCCGCCTCCAAACTGAGCGTCGACCGTGCGCTCAACTCCGAGGAAATCTATGCCCGCGAAGACAAATATGGAGCGCACAACTACCATCCCCTACCTGTGGCCTTGGAGAGAGGGGAGGGTGAGTTTGTTTTCCCTGAAATCTTACAAATCACTTCTGAATTATTTGTCGCCAACTTTTCTAAGGGCTTGGTTTTTTTCTTCTTTCCTCTCAGGCATCTATTTGTGGGACGTGGACGGCAACCGCTATTACGACTTCCTGAGTGCTTACAGTGCAGTGAACCAGGGCCACTGTCACCCGAAGATCATCGCTGCGCTCAATGCCCAGGCCTCCAAACTCACCCTGACTTCCAGAGCTTTCTACAACGATGTGCTGGGAGCCTATGAGGAGTACATCACCAGAATGTTTGGCTACGACAAAGTCCTACCCATGAACACAGGTGTGGCAGGGAAACGGCCGAGGCTAACTGGTTGACACACCTTCAGATTATAACAGTGAGCGTGTTTGTTGACGTTTATTTATTTTGTTGCAAATTAGGAGTTGAAGGTGGTGAGACTGCCTGCAAGCTCGCTCGCAAGTGGGCTTACAATGTGAAGGGGGTTCCCAAAAACAAGGCCAAAATCATTTTTGCAGGTAAGTAACCATCTCGTGACATGGTTTTGGGGTTAATAGCACAAGAAAACTGGCGCCAAAATCAAGTGCATCTTTTTTGGATTTTTCTTTCAGGGAGCTCAAATACTTCCCCCAATACACGTCATTATGTTTTGTTTACACTGGAATTTACCTAAGCTAGCCAGGGCGTTAACGCTTTTGCACATCTGACGCATGATGCACTTAACACATGACTTGCATGCTCAGACTCTAGATTACCGCAATGATTCTTGTTTGCTTAATGCAGTAGGCGAAGATGACCAAATTTAGCATTAGCGTGCACACCAATCCACCACCAATAAGGTTGTAAACAGAGAACAATATGCTAAATATTCCATCTCTTTCCATTTTGTTGATCAGATGGAAACTTCTGGGGCCGCACCATGGCAGCCATCTCCAGCTCCACAGACCCCAGCAGCTATGAAGGTTTCGGCCCCTTCATGCCAGGCTTTGAGCTCATCCCCTACAATGACATCCCTGCACTGGAGGTACGGCTTTTGGCTATCTTCAGTCAGTTAAATATCTACCATGTTTGTTTTGTTTTGCTTCAGTTGCTGAGAGACAGTACACTGGAATGACATTTTTGAGTCTCATGATATCACAAGGAACTAATGTGTGGAGAAGATTGTCAGTATCGGTCCAACCAGGCTGTTGGGAAAAGTCATTGCACATGTGACTTTGAGCTGTTCTATACAACAACATACTTAAAAGGAACACACGAAGTTGGTTGGATGACTAAGCTGTTGTTGTGCTGTATAAAAACACTGATCTCAGAGGCAGCGAAAGTTTCATCATACTTGCAATCAGTGTTGGATGTGCTGCTGGAAGGATCCAGCCTTGTTGACCTTAAAGTCTGCTGCCAAATTGCATAGCACTCACTGTGCTTCTTTCCTGGCAGGACAAAAAATACTTGAGCTGTTATGAAGGCTACTGCTTTGGAAAAGTTTTTTTTTTTTTTCAGTGAAGTCAAAAGTTTTGATCTTTATACAGCCTTGAAGTTGAAGATTAATCTTGAAAAACATTATCATGAACCATCACGATTCAAAAATAATGTTTATCTTATAAAATCCTTTCATAAACACAAGGAGTGAATGACCGACTGAAGTTGAACGTATAATGTTATCTTGGCAGCTGCTGCTTTTCTGTGTAAACATAAAAACCTATTGATTGACTGAGGTAGCATTTATTTATTGACAGAGTTTTCTTGGACACAGATAAAAATGTCTGACTCATCTTTTTTTTTCTTCTTCCATCTTTTCTCCAGAAAGCCCTTCAGGACCCAAATGTTGCAGCTTTCATGGTGGAGCCCATCCAGGGGGAAGCTGGGGTCGTGGTGCCTGACCAGGGCTACCTGACCAAAGTCAGAGAACTGTGCACTAAATACAACGTGAGTCTCAAACACAGATGTTATCTGCGGAGGTGGAAGCAACTAATTACAGCAGCTCAAATTACTTTAATTACTGGCACTTTTCCAGGTCTGTAATTTAGCTTGTACTTAAATTTGCATTACACCATGTAATCTACTTAGTTACTGTAAAAATCATAACTGAGTAGTGATAGTCATTTCTAAACCTTTCATCTGCATTTTTGTTAGCCAGCAAGGCTATCGGATCACAAACAAGCCAATTAAATACCCTGACATATGGACAAACAGACAAAGAGGTGGAGAGGTGACCACTGAGCAGAACAGAGCAGGAGTCTGAAGAAAATTGGACTGAAGATTTGGCGAAAGAGAAACCCCATATTTGGAATTTTTTTCCACTAACTGAACACTAAAACTGCCATCCCTTAACTCCAAAGTGCTTTGTGGTAATAACACTGCTACAGTTTGAAAATTGTCAAGCTACTTCCTGGTATGTGGCACTTCCTGCAGTTTTTTATCATGCTGCCTGGAGGACAAATGCATGTCGTATCTCCTCGTGGCTCTCAGGGCTCTAAATAGATTGGCCTAAATAGTATCTATTATACGCAAACACACAGGAGCCAGCTCTTTTTTTTTTTCATTGGACCGCAAGAATAGTTGAGGGTAAACTGCAGACTGGGCTGATATTCATTCTCATAGCCATTTAAACAAGTTTTCTTATCTGGGACAAAGAGTAAAAGCATTGTAAATGAGAGAAATGAGAGAAAGAACAGTTCCATTCAGTTCAGCCATTGTTGGCACGTTATTCACGCCAATCCTCACACTTGGCGTGAATAACGCCGTGGACATTTCTTTTTGAAAGGGTAACAAATTCTAACATCTGTAAAGCTCAAGCTTAAGTCATTAACTGCAACATACGGCCCAGCCTTGTTCAGGTATTTGTTCAACCTTCACTTACCCAGGCTTTTTTCACTGAGAGCACTACACTTTTTCAGATATGTTTCAAAATTTATTATAGTTTTCGTAAAGTCAAATCCCTTATTTTCCTGTTAAAAGATCTCTCCTTCCTCCAAATCGTGAGAATTTCCATGTTTGCTTTGATAAAACACTGTGTTTCTCTTTGTACAGCTATGTGGAGCATTGCACAATCCCTGAATGTGCAGGGACTCACCTCAGCTGGCTGAGCAAACAATGTGGATACATGATATAATCTTTTTTTTTTTTCCTTTGACATGGCGATGTAACTGAAGCGTCGTGTGTTTCGTCCAGGTGCTGTGGATTGCTGATGAGGTGCAGACAGGCTTGGCGAGGACTGGCCGACGGCTGGCTGTGGATCACGAGGAAGTCCGTCCAGATGTGGTGATTCTGGGTAAAGCTCTGTCTGGAGGAGTTTACCCTGTAAGCATTTTTTTTTTTACTGACTAAGTAACACTTCTTATCACATTGACGACGTGTTTTGCAAAAGGCTCGAACTTTAAGGATTTTTGGAGTCCAGTTTTATTGCAGATGTGTACAGATCACGGTAGTTATGCAACTTTAAACCTTAACCTGAAGTGATTTTGTGTGCGTCAGGTATCTGCAGTGCTGTGTGACGATGAGGTCATGCTGACCATCAAGCCTGGGGAGCACGGCTCCACGTATGGAGGCAACCCCGTGGCCTGTCGGGTTTCTATGGCTGCACTTGAGGTCAGTGATAAAGTGCACTTATCTTCTCCACTGTGTCTGCACTTTAACACTCCAAACTCATCACTTTTTCTTGTTTTTGCCTTCGTTTTAATTGATTAAATGGAGCAAACATCCACTGCAACACGCTCTGCAGTTACCTTCAGACAATTTAACATCAGAGGAATAATATGTATGTAGCTGTGATCAACAGTGTCACAGATTCTCCCCTTCAAACTCAAACTGTTTGCAGGTATTGGAGGAGGAGAAGCTGTCAGAGAACGCTCAAAGGATGGGAGAGCTGCTGCGGTCCGAGCTGAGGAAACTGCCCAAAGACATTGTGACAACAGTCAGAGGGAAGGGCCTCCTTAACGCAGTCGTCATCAAAGAGACAAAAGGTAAAAGTACTGAGCTGTTTCTAAAGCAGCAGACCTGTTGGGGATCTTTATCTGGTAACTGAGGTAAAAATGATTAGCTGATAGGCTTCAGTTCTGTACATGATGTGGTTACCTCTGACGGCTGTGCTTGCGCTTGTTCTGCAATGCCTCCGAACAAACCTAATTGAAGAGTTGATGCTCTGATTTCAAGTACATAGAGAAAGCCTTTTGTAGATACTGACTGAACTGTCTGAAATAATTCGAAGAATACAAATTTAAATTGTGTTTTTATTTTGTACAGAAGCCAAAAACAGCCATACTCAAAAAGTTCAAAAGCTAATTATTTTGTTGTCTTGAGATAATAATGCTTGTTTTCTCGTGACAAAGGGTCAATTTATCTTGTTATCCCACAAAAACAAAAAAAGTGATTTAAATGAATATTCGCAAGTATGGCCGTTCTTGGCTTTCGTACAAAACAAATTGACAGAAGTTGGCATTAAAAAAAACTTTGAATGATTTCCAAAAGGTCAGTCAGTATCTACAAAAGGCTGCCTCTATGTACTTAAAAGCAGAGACTTGATTATGATGTCATTTGGTTTCTCCGGAGGCAGAACTTGTTCACATTCAATGAATTAGTGGCCGGAACAAAACGATCTAAAAGCCTAGACTATAGTGAGTCTTTGTGCCATTCCTCCTGGGGACAGAGATGCTCAAATGAACAAATTAAAGATGTAAAAATGTAATAAAAAAAATGTAATGCATTGGATTTTTGAGTGGATTTTTCCTCTGAGGTAGCTTCACACTTGCCTTTTCTGCATGTCGGTAAAGAAAAACAATCAAAAACTCAATCTGACCCGTGTTCAAACTTTCCCTCTCCAGACTACGACGCCTGGAAGGTGTGCCTGCGCCTCCGCGACAACGGACTGCTGGCCAAGCCCACCCACGGCGACATCATCCGCCTGGCCCCTCCCCTCATCATCAAGGAAGACGAGCTGCGCGAATGCGTCGACATCGTCCAGAGGACCATCATGTCCTTCTAGACCGAAACCATTCCACTAATTCGACAATGCACAGACAACCTGCAAACTGATAATCCACTTCGGCTGGAGCTACCGTATGGCCTGACTTTTAAAAGTCGCTCGAAACATTTCATTAGTCGTTTTTAAATTTTGTTTGTTTTCCAAAGATGTGATTTATTCGAAGGTGATCGCTGTAGAAATGCAGTATTAAAGAGAATGTGTGGACCGCGAGGCTTCACTGAAGCTTTTGTACAGAAAAAACACTGTAAAGGGAAAAAAAGTTACGTTAGGTTTCTCCTAAAATTGCAACAGCTGCGATTTTGAAAAAAGGGTAAGTGAGTTTGATACAGTCTAATCTTTAAAAGACTTTCATTTCAGCAACTAACTAACGACTGCTGTCTGCAAACATTAACCTTGTCAAGCGATTCCTGTTACATAAGCTAGCCTGGGTGTTTTTTTTTATAATACAAGAGCAGGGTTTCCGCACATCATAATAAAAGAAGGCTTGAAATATGAATAAAGTTTTCATATTCCTAGGTTTGAAGGGATTGCATGAAAATGTCATAATTGCACCAAACGACTGATTTTGTTAAAAGTTGAAGTACTTTTAATTTACAGTACAGTTATTGTCACATATTTTATGTAGGGTAAGTTATGATATGTGTTACAGTGGGTTACAGTGTGTTGCTCTTGGTGTTGTATATCTTGGTAGGATTTATCTCAACAGGCAACACAACTGTATGATGTGTTGGGAGGACTCGTGCTGCTAGTTAAGGCTGGTTTGGTTTTAAGTATTTACAGTATCTGATCAATGTTTTATTGAACTTTCTGACGACTGTTTCATCTGAAAAAATGAAAAAAAAAACCAACAAAACGATGTAAATATTGTCTATTTAAAGGCAGTATCTCCTTGAAATTGTTCACATTGTTCTTCAAATAAATGAGTGCAGTAGTGCAGTTTGTGTGGAACAATGAATTTTATGTTGAAATTTGAAAGTTAAAGAGTTCTTTTTGAAAGAGCAGATACCTGTGTCAGGTTTAATAGGATCACAGAAGCCCCCTTTTCAACCAAGTTAGCTCTGGTTCTTGAGCCAATCACTCCTTCTGCTGGACACTCAGCAGCAAAACCAGTCCCATGTTCGATGTGGGAAAAACCCTCTCGCACCCTTTTCCTGCCACTCAAGTTTACACACTTAATCTTGAACAGCTCAGAGTTTTCTCGACCTTAGAGCTACTACAAGCAGCTTTGAAGTGACGATGGAACCGTCTCACAGTTTAATACCGATGCCTCTATATCACCTATGCTTTTTCTTTAGATAGATTTTGTTGATGAAGATTCTCAGTCATCCAGGTCATGGTAATTCTAAGTGCTATATCGTTGGCAACTGGACTTGTTTCAGGGAGCTCAGGACTACACTGTACTGCAGGAGGGTGATAGGTAGCCTTGTAGTCCACCTCCTCTGTTAAACGATGGTCATTCCAGTTTGACTTAGACGGATTCTTCTACGCCATCGGGCTTGTCTGGCCGAGATGTGTACATTGCTGTCCTCGAAGGAATGTCCCATCTCTGGTTTTCAGAACTAGATTTGTTTAGATAATTTTGTATTTTTGGCATCCAGATGCATTCCAGAACAGGCCAAGGAACGGACCCTCGAGGAGGTTTCGGCTTTGTCCCACTAAAAGCGCTCGGATAATGAATCTAACCTGTTACAAAACCGGATGCAGAGACATGCCTGCCTGTCCGCTTTGACGTCATTATTTACCTAACAAGGGCGAACATGCATGCAGACGTTTCCTGTGTCACACTGGGAAATACTTCTTGGATGCAACACCAGATGGTGCTGTGCCCTTAGTAAAATCAAACCGAGGCTTGGCGGGGAAATGAAGTAGCGTACTGGAGCACTTACTGAATGCAAATGTTGAAATAACATGAAGACATGCAGGGATAAAGACACTTAAGCCTCACTGCAGAAACATTAAAGATTTTCTGACAAGTCTAGGTGTAAACACTGTCAGGCCTCCGAGGCGCAACCTGGACGATCCGTCTTTGAACCCGTCTCACCGTCCTTCAGAGATTTGACATATCTGACACTTGTCACACCCTCGAGAGGAACTGGTGGATCTTGTGGCAACAACCTCAGGCTAGTGGACTCAGACAGTCTTAGGCTCTCTGCCCCCCTGAGTGCTGACCTTCAGGCAGCAGCACACACACACACACACAGCACTCCCTTATACTCCACACACTGCAGCAACATACACAGCAGCGGTCGAGGTAGCAGTGTTATTAATACTGCAACACCGGTCTGGAAGATTTAATCACTAATATATGTCGGTGCCTAATAATTCAACATGATCTCGGGCGAATCGAGGGAGAAAAGGGAGCAGATTTTGCATTCAGAAAACTTTGACGCGAAATGAGGACCTGCTGGCGAACCCTCATTAAACCGTTGAGTACGACAAACTCAAACTGTGAGATCACTTCTCATTAGTCAGCGGTAATTAACGCAACCACATGGTCTCCAATCCTCTCATCCGCTGCCTATCTGAAACCAGGAAAAGCGTTTTTTTTGTTGTTGTTTTTTTTTGCGACAGACAGTCGGTATTTCATTGTCAAACAGATGTTCGAGAAAAAAAACATTGCATGCTGTTGAGGATCAATAAAATCCACTCTTAATTAGTTTAATGCTTTGCACTTTTAATGGCGGTTTTCCTGGCAAACTCCTCCCTGTAACGTATTGACGGGGACTTTTACTGGAGGCTGCAACCAACCATTCCTCCTTTCATTATCCGTCAATCTGCTCACTATTTTACAGAATTAATTGACTGTTTTTCTGCTCTATAAAATGTCCAAAAGATTTGACAAAATTGCGTCTACAAATTGCACTTGTCAGTCCAAAACACAAGAACTATTCATCTTCTGTGATGTGACAAAGAAAAATGGCAAATCTTTACATTTGAGAAGCTTTAACCTGCAAACTATTGACATTTTTACTTGAAAAAAAATCAAAATAGTTCAGATTAATTTTCTTTTGATCGACAAAACGATTACTCCAATCATTGTTGCATGTCTCGTCTTGAATAGGTCACAGTTACTGACTTTCTCCAGTGCACCCAAAAATGAAAATTCAGTCATTATCTACTCGCCCTCCCACGCTGATAGACTGTGGTCTACAAAAAGTTTTCTGGGGTTTCACGGCTAAATAGCATTGCAGCATTCTCCTAAACAACTGGAGGAGACAGGGAGTCATGAAAATGGCTCTATACAGCTTGTCAGTCGTACTCCAAGTCTCCAGAAGACCCGAGATCACAAATTGATGTGAGAAGACGTTTTTTTACACCCTCGAGTCGCGCCTCAAGCTCATGCACCCACTTCAGACAGGGTGAGCGCTAACGCCTTTAGCTTAGCAGCTACATAGGATTTCTACTTAAATTGATTTGAAAAGATATTATTTACACCCATTCTTTAAGATCTCGGGCTTCAGTAGACTTGGATCACACAGGATGAGCTTCATTGAGCCAACATGTTTTCTTTTTGGTCCCCACTGTTTCACTACGAAGCTCCAGAGATGTTTTGTCGTCTACGAAACTTCAACCTGACTTTCCATCAGCGTCATGGTGGGTAGATAATGAGAATTGACATTTTTGGGTGAACTGCTCCTTTATGTCCTGTTTCCCATCCACTGAAATAGACTGTGAGATCCGACTGAAAGCTCCTGAAAAGGCGAGTAAGCGGACCTTGAATTGATGCAGAAGATTCAGGGTTTTTTTCCCCCCTCCCTCTGAGCTGTACTGCAGTAGAAGCATAAAGTAACATCACATGTAAATAAATAAAGAAATAAATACACTTTCCACCGCTGGTCGCAAGCTCTAACCTTCTCTAACCTTCAGGCCACCGGCGCCTAATGATCAGATTTGTGTTTTATCTGTCGCGCTGTCAAAACCGGCCTTGTAGTTCAGGGCGAAGCCGTCTATCTAGGACAGGTTATTATTTCATACGAGGCGGAGCGGAGAGATGAGCGAGGCCCAGAGTTTGCCTGTGAAATATGACTGGAATCCAGCCTGGCAGCAGGAACGAGGGTTATCGCCGGGTGACACCGAGAAACGCGCTTGTGGCCTGCGCACGCTTTTGATCCCACATTCTGCTCAGGGCCCGCATCCCACTCAGCCCCCCGACGCGATACGAAGGCGCAGTGTATTCCAACAAATGAGCTCCAGTTTTGGCAGGGGAGTGACAGGCCACAGGCTCCCACCCCCCCCCCTGCACACTGGAGGATGTGGAAACACAGAGGGAGCAGGCTCCGGCGGGGCTCTGACAGCCTCCAGCCAAACCTGGAGATGCTCCCGTGAAAGCTACTTGATTTTCCCCTACCGCACGCGCCCGGTGCCAAACAGTCAAGCCCGGTCCATTCAGGCATGCGGCGCAGCTTCAAAGATTGGTGTGTTTCCCAGTGTGACTCCTCTCACCGAGAAGGTCAAGAGGGGCTCATCCAGACTGGGAGGCTGCTCTCGTTCCACTCTTTTCAGCCCTTTGTTCCCTCGACTTGTCTTTGTCTTTGTTCTGTCTGTCCGGCTGACTTTCTTTTAATTCGTTATCTCATCCCCGTGTCCCCCACCACCACCACTACCCTCTCTTCCCTCCGCCCTTTTGTCTCCCTCTCAGTAAGCCCATTTGTATTCATTCTTTCCATAATGGAGAAATCAGATTGTGGTACTTAGCGAGGATGTAATCAAAGTACTGTGCCTGGAATTTAATTCAGGTGAAGTTGCAGTTAAGAAGAGGATAAATTATAAAGCTCTGTATCCATTAAAATGTGCGGAGAATAAGGTGCCAGCTTGAGAATTATGACTGATGCAGTGCTGGAAAAAGGGATAAGCTATTCGGGGTTTTTTCTGTCGCGCCACAGATAAATCAGAGGAAAAAAAAAAACCTTGGGCTCGCCTGCCAGCGCTCATATTAATGGGCCTTTTGCATTAAGTTTATGACATCTGAGTGCGCTGATAAAATACATGTGCATCTTAAAGGGCAAATGACACATAATCCTTAAAGAGTAATGTGCGCTGGCCATTTTACACATCCTCCGCGCGCCTCCCTCAGTTCACACCGGAGGGGATATATATATTGATCAGGCGCGGCAAGGTCCTCGGAAGGACGCGTCCCTCCCTGCAGATCTGAGGCAAACTTGGCCAGTGTGGACCTCCGATCGTTTGCAGTTGTCACGGCCTCACCTAATTTATTTTCTGGGTCGTGGACATAATAAATCCAGCATTTTAATGCGAATTCCTAAAACACACAAACATCGGCATTAATGGGGATAAATCAGGATGTGGCGAACCACTCGTTAGACCCAATCCATCATCTAAACTGTGCAAAATTTGAGAAAATTGTCAACTCAAACGTCAACTGTTCTCTCCGACCGCACTTACCACATAATTGTTTTTGCTTAACGGTACAGTGTGCAGGATTTCAGCCCAGTCACCAGAATAGATGTTAAGAAGGCACATTTTTGCAAAACTATTGATGAGTTAAAACTTAACATTTCTTTAGGTTCAGTTTGCTTATTAATCTAATCACAATGCTGTGTCTATGCTTGGGTTAGGTTTAGGCACAAAAAACACCAGGTTATGGTTGGGAAAACATCCTGGATCGGCTCAAAATACATGGTTTGGTTGCCACAAACACGGCTGGAGATGTCCCGACTTCCCGTCAAAAATATCCGGTTATGTTGCCAAAAGACAGTTGGAAATGTCCTGACTTCCTGTCAGAAATATCCGATTTGGCACGAAAAAAACACAGCTGGAGATCTCCCGACCTCCCGTCAAAAATATCTGGTTTTGTGAGATAGCGAAGCAATGGCCCTTCTCTAGATCCAGTGTTTGGTTTGTTGTTGCTCTGGGCTACTGTAGAAACATGGCGGTGCAACGTGACGGACTCCGTGGAAGAGGACTTGCTCCCTCTGTAGATGCAAAAAGCTTTTCATTCTAAGGTAACGAAACCACAACAGTTATTCGACTAAGGTGATCATATACTAATGAAATCATAATAATTAATTTTATATTCCACTTCGGCCCCTAAATCCACCTAAATCCTGCACACTGGACACTTAAAACAGACATTTTACAGTAAAACTGTATAATTCAAACCAAATTTATATAAAGTCCTTTTATAAGTCATTTACATGTTCACGTAGAAGGCTGTCATCACGCTGCAGCGATCACGCATGAAGCCGCATAAATCACACAGCAGAGCATCCGACGCGTTCCGTTTTCCGTGTGCATCTCTGGCACCGGCGGTCCTGAATGCAAAACGCCTGGCAGCAGCTCGACTCGACGCGAGAGGAGGAATGACTCATCCACCTGTTGTTCATGTCTCTGGGCATGCTCTCTTCACTTTCCATTAGAAAATAAACTCAATTACAAATTCATTTAATTTTATTATCCACAGCCCGGGAACATTGCTGTCTGGGTTTTTTTTTTTGATTGGGAAGACATAATTAGAGTTAGTGGACTACCACTGTTTGAGCTTCGCATCACCGTAATGAATTAAGAAGGATTCACAGCAGAGGTAAGAGACGGATAAAACCAAGACCCTGGGCGGCGAGTCTCCTGCCAGAGTGTGATTAATTCATCTGATTTTCAAATTCATGTGAGCGAGCTCTATCAACACTTAAAATAAATAAATAATAAAAATAAATGTGCCTAAAGAAAATCAATGACGTGCGTATAGAAGAGAGGCCCGGGTGCAACGAGCGGACGCTGCCAGTGGCGTTACTCCAGGGACGGTTGGTCAGTCCACTGCTTTGATCCAGACTGAAATATCTCACATTTAGTGAATTTTGTGCAGACATTCATATTCTCATGATGGTGAAGCCGACTGACAACCCCTGTAGGCACCTGACTCTGCTTAACGCCACCAGCTGCTCAAAGTTCTCATGCATCTGGTGAAGTATCTCAACATCTGCTGGACTGATTGGCACAATATTTAAACAACCATGTGGCCCCTTGAGACGATTCCGTATATAACTTCAGTGATTAATTAAATTTTACATTAAGCGCCACCACGGAGTCAAAATTTGGTGGTCAGTGCTAATAACCAGCTTCACACCATCTGCCCACAGTCAAACTTCACAGGTGGGTAACTGAGCTCAAAATGAAGGCTGAGTGTGAAGATGGATGTGGTCCAACTCTTTAGTACTGAGTACTCGTAAAATAATGTAAAAGTAACTACCGAGTACTCGTCGGTCTGCACGTCAACATTTTAATGGGCTTGCGGCAGGAATAATCCCATTAAAAGACGTGTCTAGTTAGCAAATATTAGCATGCCAAACTAAGGAGAACATTATACACTATGAAATCTACTTCAAAATTACCAAGTAAACTAGACTAATATTTTCAAATTATTAAACTTTTTAGCTCACACAATTTAAATTTAACTGTCTACTTCACTTGGTAATTCTGCAGTAATCTGTTTCCCGACTCTTGTTAAGTAATGTTGTAAATTTACAGTGTACCTGACCATATTACATATTCAAAAGAAATATACAAACATCATGGTCATAAACGTGATATCACTGTGATCACGTTAGCATGCTGACGTTAGCATTAAGCTAAGGGACCACTGTGCAGCCTGACTGAGCGGCTAATGTTTCTTCAAATCTTGGTTTAGTCCTCAAACTTAGACCCAGCTCTGTTTTTTTTTTGTTTTTTTTGGAAGAATTGTTCCTCAGATCTCTTTCAGTTTAGCAGCTGAGGTGGTCTGACTTATAGGTGTCTGCTTTATTGTGATGGACAAAGCAGAACGACTGAGTTTCCGGCAGGAATCAAGAGAAAGTCTCAACTCCAGTGGTGGACGAGGTGGAGGATGTTTGAGGGGCAGGCGGGTATGCTGTGGGGCTCGGGCGTGAAGGAAGGGCACCCTAGAGGGCACTCATTTGAGTTATATGATGATTTTAAATATTTAGGATGCTGCAGGTTCGGCAGAGAGTCCGTCACTGAAGCAAGTTTGCAGAATTGCAGCAAGTTGATGTAACTGTTGGGGGTGATAACTGTATATCTGGACTGTGAGTTTTCTGAGATCTTCTGCTCCAAAAGTGGCTGAAATAAAGAGAGAAAACATCACTAATCGCAACATTGAATACAACGTAATAGCCGAAAACTTAATTCGAGTGAGCTATTTTTCATCCTCGGTCCCAGTTGGCGCAACCCATCCCTCATTTTACTGGGGGATTAAATTTCCATTGATTTCCGGCAGTAACAAGCGCTGCTTCTAATCCGGTAGGAGCTACAATGCTCACATGTTGCAACCGTGACACGGAGACCACAGTGAAAGGAGGACGCACCGCAACTCCTGGCCATAAAACACGCCTGTGGGTATTTTGGAGGATACGTAAGCCGCAGACAGCACCAGTCACTGTGGCTTTGCCTTTTAGCCGCCCTCGTGTCTCTTCAGGTCAACCGGAGTGGCAGTCCGCTAACTCAGTCGTACACAAACATGATGGCCCGTGAGGGCTCGGATTTACGCTACAGACTGACCACAACAGCTGCAGACAAAGCCTCAGTGTTTACAGAGTTCATGGCTGAGGCTAGGGAAGAGGAGGAGGCAGCAGGAAGGAGGAGGAGGAGGAGGGCAAGAGGGGGGGTAAGAGAGAGATGTGGGTCTCAGCTTCCACTGCTGGAGGGAAAAAAATGACCAGGGGAAATGGGACCATAACGGCGCCCACAGGAATTCAAGTCTCGGGCCTGAAAAACATGGAGCTGTCGTTCTGTGCGTCCTGGGAGAGGATTCAGACACAGTTTATGTAACAAAGGAGAAACTGTATGACACCTGGGGCAAGGAGAGGAGGAGGAGGAGGTGGGGGAGATGTGAAGGATAAATTGCCCCTGTACATTTGCAGCTTGATCCTCCAACAAAGGGATGGGATGCACACACGGGGGGGGAACTGTGTGCAGCTCAGATCCAAGGAGGCGAATCAAAAGAAAAATCTGTTTGTATGTAAGGAAGCAGGAGCAGGAAGAGTCTTCCCGGGAAAGACTGGCAACCTAAAGCATCACGCAGAGACTGGCAGTGAAGAGGAGACTACAAGATCGGGTTGGGCAAGCTGCCACAGAAGCTCTCAGTGTCACGAAGGATAAAATCATGACACTAAGCATCACTGTGGCTCTCTCCGTCTGATGCAGGACCGCCTCTCTGCGAGCGGCAGAGCTGGGCAAAACACGAAATGTCACTTTTTAACTTCAGCAGTTTCTGTCAGCGTCTTTTTCACGATGACAGCCATCAAAGGTACATTGAAGCCAGGGTGTTTTTAATGGTAGCATGGTGCAACACCGTGCAAAAAAGAAAAAGGAAAAACTCCCCTTGGCTGAAGGGCGAAAGGGCTCTCCCTTTCATCACCGGGCTGAGGTGAAATGATTCAGCGATGTTGTTCCCGGTGGTTGTCTGAGCTAATTAATTACTAATGAGGGTTGTCACATTTCATTTTTGAAAGCCAGTCATCTACTGTAAGTGAAGTGGACTGGTGTTTTTGGTAGGGGACAGTACATAAACCCGAGCCGGGCTGCTCAAACATTCGTTGTTCACCTGTGTGGGGTCTAGTCTGAGTGACTAGAAAACTCACACCACCTTAAAAGAAGCAATTTTCTGACTATTTTTTAAGGAGCCAAATATTAGAAACGCCTTAAATCAACATCTCTGACACACAGAAACAACCAATCACAAACTACAAGCTTTCACAAGGGTATCTTTACCATTGGACGGAGCTTTCAGGACTGAAATGTGAAGCCAATGCATTCTTTCTAACGGCCAGCAGGGGGCGACTCCACTGGTCGCAAAAAGAAGTCTAGTTGTATGTAAGCATATGAGAAAATTACGCTTATCTTACTTGAGTTTTTACCTCCCCACCTCAACCTTCACCCTCTCGTCCAAATATGGTCACCTCTGGCTCCAAAAAACCCAAGATGGCGACGAATGCGATGCCAAACTTGAGGCTTCAAAACGTCAGTCCGCGAACCGATGTGGTGAAGTCAGGTTGGTTTATACTTGGGGTAGACTAAATATTACATATATTATATATAAAACAACATTCCACAGCACCACAAATTATAACCTGTGAGATACCGAAGTTGAATCATCGCCTCTATGGAACAATTTCAACTTTCGGCAAAACTGAAGAGAGCAACTAGGATTTATTTGACTGCATTGTCATTGTCTATAATATAGCTAATAATAATAACCCGGCAACTGAGTCCATTTGTCTTCCGTGTGGTTTATGAGACAACGTCTTGGACTATTTTCTACATTTTAATATGGTATTATAGATTGCATTATTTATCCATCAAATTAGGTGAAACGCTGTCGTAATGTCGGCACCAAGCGGGAGCGCATTTGTCAGACTGTTCAAGCTGTGTGGGATGTAAAATGAGCGGTGACATCCTGCAGCAGGCAGGAGCACAAGCAGAGAGTGATGCTTTAATTAAAAGATATATGTCATTTTCTCCAAAGCAATCCCTCCTGACACATGGTAGGTAGGAAGGAACACACACACACACACACACGCACGGAAAATGATTACAAGAGGGCCCGACACGGAAATGACAAACCCGGTCTCCTCCTCAGTTTGTCAAAACATGACAAAGTGTGTGACATCCCTTATACATGCGAGCGAGTGTGTGGGACTCTGTTTAAAGACTGGGGAGGATGCCAGTTGTTATACAGACTTCGGAGCACGTTCACATCACATTTTCATGCCCTGCGCTCCCTCTGCTGTATTCAAATCAAATCCCTCACAGGGAGACGCTGATGAATACAATCACACAGTCGCCGGCAAAAAATTTCTGTCATTACGGCTTCCTCCGACTTTTAACTTTTCAGTTCTGGCTCGTGCACATCCGGAAATTCAAAGACGCTCTGCTGAGCTTTGATCCTTAAGTGTCCTCCACAATCCTGCTGATGCCGCACATTCAGACCTCACGGTATGTTAGCAGCACACTAGCCCTTCCTTTTCCCAATGGGAAAATTTAAAGCAGTCCCCCTCCGCCTCTCGCTCCTCTGCGCAGCGGCTCCATGCCCGGGGGCTATCGGCGCGGCCGGGCCCGGCAGGCCAGCGCTCGACCGGGTGATGCTACGGGACGACACAACACAATATCCGCCTGTCTTTGCAACAGCCCGGGGACGGATTACCCACTATGCAGTATGTTGATTCTTCATAAAAATCCTCCCGTTTTCATTAGAAAGTAACCCTCCGAGGTGGAATCTGCAATGCCCCAGAAGGCATTTGTTAAGTGAAAAGAGAACTGGGGCTGGCAGCTGGGACTGAAAAGACCGTTTGCGTCAACTATTCAACCAAAGACACCCCAGTTTTTTCCCTGCAAATCACCAATGAGTGCTTACTGTACTGCTCCAGACTCCTCTAATGCCTCTCCGCTGGAACTGGTTAGTACACGTCTAGCTTGAAATCACTGACCTTTTTGTTAACTGCAGTTTAATGGGGTGATTAGGTCGACTTGCGCTCTATTTTCAAAGCATACATCCATCTTCCTAAAAGTGTTGACACTGCAATAACCCTGCCTTTCAGCGAGGGCTTCCTCACAATGGCCGTTTGCTTTCCCGGGGCGAAGCACCAAACAAGCACACCCTTGACGTTTTCACGCACCACCTCATGAAATCCATAAATTCTGTGTATTTATGATCGGGGCCGCCTTGTGCTCGTAATGAGAGTCGTGAAAGGTTTTTGCCTGGCAACACTTTGACCCGCTGACCAAAGGAAAACATACAGTAGGTTGTAGTTATTCAAGGGGTGATGTCACACCAGGGTATTTGACTCGGATGGGTTTTTTCCATGTACGCCGGCCTTATGTGAGCCTCAATGAAAATGTCACTTCAAAACTTAAAGTGTTGACGGTACAGTGACAGATCTGTGGCTGTTTGTTATTAGAAGTTTTCCTGAGGCAGACATATCCAGCAGCGATGGTTGTAGGAGGCAACAACCCATCCCTGGCTGTTCACTTTAAGCTCCAGGAATCAATATTTCCTATATTAAGAATTGATTGAATGTCTTCATGTAATGTCAGAAAGGACACTGCAATCCCCCCTCAGCAGAGCTTTTTAGCCTCCTTTAGATTGATGGCTCTGGTTGGGTCAACAAAAGCACGTGACTTTTACAGGAGGGAGGCCACGGTTCACATCTCATCACCTCCCAATACTGGTTTGTTTTGACCAAGACATTGATATTTCCCCGTTCCTTACCCAAGAAGTTTCGATTCCCTGAGCAGAGACAGACCTTAACCGTAAGTGTCATTTTTCATATAATTCCCTTTTCTGTACAGTATCGATGTTTACTTTGTGAGAAAGTAGGGCGGCAGTCACACTGCATTCTGTTCATCTGTAAAGCGCTTCTAAATTATAAATAAAGATCACACTGCAGTAAATCTCAAGACCATTTGGTCCTTGAGGATCATCATGTCAATACTAAGATTAGAGAAATGGCTCTAAAAGACGATGCACAGCACAAACGGAACAACCTGCAGGATTTTTTCTAAACTAGACAAGATGATCGCTTTTAATCAATTTAATTTCTCTTTTAATGGGCCGTGAGCAATACAAGTGTACATGTTGAAGTGCTGTTACCTCTATTGCTTTTTATGTATTGCACATTTGTTGTACTGTTTTACTATACTATATATACTTTACTATATTTTTGTGACAGTATATGGTTCATTTTCTGATGACAGCTCATTGAAAACCAGAGGACGCGCCGTGGAAGTGACCTATCAGTCACAGGGCAGCCACTCCCTAAAGCATACCCTGCTTTATCGTAAATTTTACTATAAATGGGACCATAACTTAGAAATCAAACATCATGCTGTGGTGAAGACGACTGGAAACTAAGGGTTGAGAGCATAAACTCATTATGAAACCGTTTACTGAGGTAATAAATCAAGTGAGAAGTTGGGTTATTCTCTCATAAGCTTGCACACAATCAGACGTCTTTTTGCAACCAGCTGGCCATTAGGAAGAATGCAGGCTTCATTTTTCAGACCGGAAAAAAGCTACACTCATATTTTATACAGTCGGTGACGCAAACAGATGCTGGAGACAGGATGAATTGAGGCATCTGTGCAAGTTGAACATGTTTCAATTTCGGCAAAAAAATGTTTTCCTGAGGCTGTTTGACAAGAGAAAAGAGGTAAAGGGAAAGAGGTCTAGAGGGAGAAAGGGGAAAAGAACCGGAGCTCTTTGTACATTTTGAGATCAATCAGCGTATGAACTGTCACTCTCGCACATATACACTCTAGAAACTCTCAGCTAATGTCTGCACAGTCAGTTGATGCTGTTTGATGTGAACGGTCTGGCAGTCCGGTGGTGAAACTCGCCCCAAATCAGCCAAGGCACGATTTAATTCTGAAGGCAACGATCTGACCTCAACAGAGTAATGAGCAGTCGGACGCCCAACATCCTACACTGTTGCATATTGGTCAGTCATCTCCCTGCATTGTGGCCAGTCACCTTTTCTGACACAGTTCAGCGGTTTTTGTCACGGCAGACAGGGAGGCTCTGTAATGTTTCATAATCAAGCTTATCCATCCAGGCGTGGAGAGCAGCTGGACTGAGCTGATATTAGTATGCCCCTGGTGTGGCTCGGTGACAGAAGCTGGAGCGCGCTCTCTCTCTCCCTCTCTGGTGTCAGACGGAGAATTTTATGTGACAGAGGGTGGAATGAAATGTTGGGCCCTCTCCAGCAAACTTAGATTGGCTTTGTAGCTTTTTACTGTTTTGAGATAACTGATGGTCAAAGCGCGCGTCAGTCTAAGCCGAGGAATACTGGCCCGGACAGCTTGTTTGCAGATGCAAATGTGATCTGATTTGTGGGAAGCCGAAACACGAAATTGGACCACAGGTAGGGTATAAAAGATGGACAGAGATTTTTCGAATGAAAAAACGTGTGTTAGGATTCTAAATCTAGTCCCTGACAGCGAGTCTGGAAAAAGGCAGGTGGGCCCGCTGCTGTGGAGCGACGCTGTAATCTGACAGCCTGTGATAAAATCAGGTTTGGCATTTGGATTGCTGTACCTGGAACAGCTTTCTCTCCCCTCCACCGTGACAGATGCTGCAATTAGCGATAGTGACGACTGCCAACTGCTGACACGGCTTTGTATCACCCGCCCATCTCCTCTCTGTTTGTACCTTTTTTTGGGGGAGGGAATCATTAGCTTTTCGCAGCAGAGAACAGCCAGACGCAAAGGCAGCTCGAGCTCAGACATGCACCCTCACCCAGCAGGCAATGGTTCGAAACTAGTTGTTTTTACAGAACCCAAATCTTTATCTGAGGCTATTGAAAATCCTTGTTTCCAATGGAAGTTCATAACCTCCTTCATGCTACACAGATTACAGAACATATATACAGTTGTTAATACACAAATGTACATAATGCATCTTTTAAATCTGCATTGGGGGTGAATGTAAACTGCAGCAGCGTGATGGTGATGATAATGTGGTCGACACCTTTATATTCACTGTCCGTCAACTTCGAGCGCCAACCATCAATGTTATAAACACGGAGTCCACCTCTCCTTGTCCCGCTGTAGTCCCGCGCTCCGTTGGCCTGGAAGATGGTATGACCATCAAGTGCAACAGCTTGATCCGAGATGTTGTGGTGCAGACAGGTCTCTGTGGGCACAACAGTGTCTGATTTCCCAGCTGTCTTACACCAAGATGGATTAGCATGGCTCTTATTCCAGCTCTCTTCCTCCTTGGGGCAGGTCCAGCCGATCCAGGTTGGATGGCTGAAAGACGCCGTGAGCTGATCCGCTGCTCTTAATCCAGCAGCTGTCATCTGATGACTATCTAGCTTCTCGGGGCAACAGCCAATGTCGCAGGGCTTCTGGTGTAGCCAGCGGATGTTGGGTATCTGAGCCAAGACTTTCTCTTCTGTGCGCCAGCCACTGATTTATCCAGTCTCAGAAGCCATTGGTTATCTTTGACAACTACTACTTAGCTAATCTCTATACACAGATATGAATGCAGATTAATTAAAAAAACTGATTAAAACTTAAACTCTTCATCAGACAATAATGGAATAGTTCCAAGATTGCATTTCAGCCAATATGTTCAGCTTCTTTTGCTCTCCACACAGACTGTTTACCTGAATGCATCCACTGTATTAAATAATTATAATTTCATCCGTCCATTAATGCTTTGTTTGGATTACTCGGTAGTAGTAAAAATGAGGCAGGATAACGATAATAATCTTTGTTTTTACAATTTGTGTTTTTAAATGTCATTCTTCAGTGGTCTGTCGACAGTTAAACTTTTCAGCCTAATACCAGTAATCTTCTGGAAAAATCAGTGTCTGAGATAAAAAAGAAAGTAAAACCAAAAGAAGACCAATGATCATTACACATTTTACAACCATCCTTTGTTGTACCAAAGGGATTGTGGTATAATTTGCATATAAATTGGTGAAAAGAAAGTAGCAGCCAAGGATATCATAATTGTAGGAGCAACACACTTGCCTTTTCTAAAGATTTTTTTCTTTTACTGGATTAAAAGCCGAGATACATCACCGACTACAATATTTTAATGAGTCAAAGTTCTGTGTTTCTTTTCCAATTCCATGTTCAAACAATGCTAATTACATTTATGGACTAATCCCCACAAAATCTGTTTTCTAAAAGGTTTTCAAAAAAGTTCATCACTATATTTGTAATTTCTACAAAAGAAGCCAAAATGATCCAGAATTTAAGCAGGACACTTAGAAAAAAAAACATGGTGTAACAATGTAACTGTAGCTGAGCATCACGGTAAATGTACGAGAGAACAAACTCGCTATTGTGCCTCACAAAGCTCACTTTCAAGTAAGCATCCTGAATCTGAACACATTCCAAGAAGTGGAGGGAAAAAAAAAACCACAGGACCAAAATGGCCCTTCAGTGGAAAAGCTTTTTTTTTCAGCCTGCCCTTCTTGTCCATCCATTAATAGTGAATTCATTGGTTGCCAAGTCAGGGCCCTAACCCCAGATAGATAACAGGTAATGTTATCCACCTTGACATTTCCCCCGTAAAATGTAATCTCAGGAATTTAAGCTACATTTCTTCAGACACAGACGGCCCACCGATCCCATTTTTCCTCCTCTTTTTGTATCGATTTAATACAGAGACGAGAGCGCTAAAGGCGGGGATGGAGGAGGGAGATACACCATCATAGGAGCGTTGTCTTATAAAACATGTTTTCACAGGGTCGGGCTTGGATCTCTGGTGACAGAACATAAACGAACTGCGTTTACGGCGGCTTTTCCACCTCATCTCTACATCATATTTTTGGCGGTGTTGTGTTAGTTTGAGACAGGCTGAGCGAAAGAAAAAAGGACAGGGTCAGTGGCTGGGTGAACATAATTATCTGCCACGATGAGCTGCAGAAATAAACGATCGAGGGCTAGGTGTTGCTGTCATTCAGGCGAACCACACACTGAGGAAAGGATCTTTCACATCTGCCCTTGTAAATATCGAGAGAGGTTTAAGTCGAAACAAATGTCACTGTTTTTGTTGTTCTTGCGAGCTGTGAATACGTCCTATTGGACTGATGCTTGCCTCCTCTTTCTTTTTTTTTTTTTTAACCCAAAAGCACTAGGGAAATAGAAGAAATACAATTTCCAAAGAGTACAAAGAACTTGTCAAAGTCCTTGGAGGGAGAGAGAAAGGAAAGCTGCCGAGCTTGTGTGTGCAGCATTAGTGCAACATCCATCCCTGGTGAGGGGGGTGGACCGTAGAGGACCCCGGCTCTTTGTCTGGATGTGAAAGATGGACAATGGCACTACTGTGTGCAGAGAGCAGCAGCCATGCCACTGCTCGTTCCATAAGACTGCCAAAGCTTGTTACAATTATGCATTTCTTTTGTTATAGTCTGTCCTTTTCTGTAATCTTCCCCAGCCTCCTCCGTTTGTCTCGTTCTCTTTCTTCGGACTCTTTGCCCTTTTTAAAATCTCACCTTTCACGACGATGATTTCTCCCAACACCTCTCCCGCATCACAGACCGCCCCACAACCCTGACGTCCCGCTCTAATCCACAGGAGACATCTGCAAACACCCAATCATCCCACAGAAATTGCAAACATCATTTTCTCACTGAAGAGTGACACGCTGGGCTTTAGGAGTTGGTGGTGTGACTGTTAATGTAAAACTGGCCAGCTCATTTCTCCGTTAAAATGTTTTACCTCAGCTGTCACCTGGATTCAAGTCGGACCTTGACAAAAGGAACTTCAGACCAGATGAGTTCTTGACTTGCCATTTGTTGATAAAGACTCGTGAATTCACTTGGACTAGGGACTAACCCTGAACTAAAGGATTCAAGTAGTTCTGGGCAAATTCAAGTCTTAAAACTTGACTTTCAAATAACTTGATTTAGACTTGTCTCCAACAATTGCATTTGACCATGGGTATGTCTCGAGACAGGACTTGTTTCAAATGACTTGTGGTTTAACTGGGACTTGTCTTGTTATGTTTTGAAACTTGACGTGGACTTATCTTAAATGCAGGAAGACTAGACTTGGACTTTAACACTTGGTAATTTACCACTTGACTTAGTCCTGTGTAAGATGCTAAGAATTGTCTTGGACAAGCCTTGACTGGGACTAGACTTGAAAGACTTAAAATTTGACTTGGACTCGAAGTCTCGGGAAGACTTGAGACTTGATTTATGATGAGATTTGACTTGGACCTGTCTTGATAGTTGACTTGGACTAGTCTGGAAAGCCATGATACTTGACTGTCACAGATGACTTGAGATCTAACTTGTAGTTGTAAATCTCTTGCTGTGACAGACCCAAGACTTGACTTGGGCTTTTCCTGAATAACATGCAACTAGAGTTGTCAGGAATGATTTAACACTGCATTTTAACCCATTTGAAACTGTGAGATCTGGCTTGACCTTGTCTAGGACCTGACTTGGACTCGAAGGACTTGGGATTTGACTGTCTCAAACAATTAGATAATTATTACAATTACAATCACCAGAGATCTTACTTGGACGCGCACACCTCCAGTGATTTTAGACCTGACTTGAACTTGGCCTCAAATTACTTGATGCTTGATTTAAACTTGTCTTAGATTACTTGTGACTTGACTTGGACTGAATTTGTCAGGACACTTAGTTTGGTCCAACATTGTCTAAGAGTTGACTTTAACTTGAACAACTTGAGATTTAACTGTCTCAAAAAGTTAGACCTTCGACTTGGACTTTTCTCTAATTACTTGCGATCCGACTCCGACATACGTAGAAGTCTTGGACCTACCTGAAATGACTCGACTTGAACTGGAGCGGCCCTGGACCACACGGCACTCTAGTTTGAAGCTCACATTCAGGCTGTGGATTTATTTAATTCACACACATCCACACTCCTCTGAAGAGTTCTGCTAACAGGGAGGAAAAAACTGAAATAACATGTACAGTGTATAAAATGAGGCAGTGGCTCTTGCGCTTTTAAGATGCACTTGATGTGCTCATGAAAAAAGGATACATAAAATACTTCACATAAATGTAGAATCAGCCAGCTGCGGAATATGGCAGCCATTAAAGTGGAGAGGGTATTTTTTATTGAACAAAGCCGGGGACGACCGCCGAGGAGAGCACCCGACAGCGGCTTTTCGTTTTAGTTCAAGAAACTTTTTAGGAAGCGCCCTCGTATTCAGTCTCATATACAGCTCTATAAAATGTGGATAGCTCTCCCAAAAAAAAAAAAAAAAGGTGCCGTGGGAAGAGAGATGAGAATGGCTCGGACTTGTGTGTGTTTGCAGAGCAGTCTGAGAGAGAGAGAGTGTGTGTGCGTAAAGAAGAAGGCTGGGAGATCAATGACTTGTGCATCTTTCTCTCACTGGCAATCTAAAAAAATACGCGAAATTTAATTGAGTTAGCGAAATGAAATGCCGTTGCAATATGCAGCATATTGATTTTTTTTCTTCTTTTACGCTGCCTGAGTGGCTCGTTTGTGTTCAAAATATGAACAATGCTGGAAAAGCAGACTAAAACGGCGAGATCCCTCATAAACGGAGCGGATTCGAACGGGGAATTGACTCGTCTCCGTGAATCTGCTTTGTCATCGTTAAGCGTCGTTTGAATAGAGCTGCGGGCGAATACTTTGTTTTGATGACTAAAGAGGGAAACGGGCGTCTGAATGAGGGGGCTGCGGACAATGACAGAGGGATTATTGTGAGTGCCAACCGCAGCTAAATTGCTTCACTTCTGAGCCTTTCATTTGTGTTAAGACTATTGACCGATACAGCTGTGTCACACGACACATTCGCTCAAAGGGCGTTTGTGAGACTTTCTTTTTTACATTTTCTCCACCATGCTAGAGGAATCCGCGCTGCCTTCCAGACGCCTCAGGACATGAATATTGCATTTAGTTCAACCCCCAAACACTGACATTATTTATGAAGGCAATCATCATCAGCCGTGAAGTGAGCCTTGTCTGCCTGCTCCGAGCAGCTGACCTCCAACAGTCTTTTTTGTGTGTTAAAACTGAAGCTCTTTGTGAGTTAACGCACCCGGGATTCAATCAACAACATTAGTATGTATTCTTGTATTTTGTTACACAGTGTCAATTTATGTAATTGCACCTCCTGTGGTGTTTAATGAACTGCAGCATGTACATTTTCCCATCATCCCCGGCTGTGCTATTATGGCCCCCCGTTTCTTGCGTGGCTTCTCCACCTCGCCGGTTTGATGAAGATCTCACTCCGTCCCAGACTGTCTCTGTGTCTTCATTGTGTGGTTGATGAGGCTGTCAAAGTGACGGTGTCTGGCCAAGTGATGAGACGAGACAAGGGCGATGACTCGCCTGAGTCAGTCTCACCTGCAGCCTCTGGCAAAGTCAGTGTGTGTGTGTGTGTGTGTGTGTGTGTGGGACGATGGAAACTCACTTTTATATGAACCCTCAAAATGACTGTGGAGAACAATTACTGGGCTTTAGTTATAGCCAAACAATTAGCTGTCAGACGTATTTAAAAAGCAGCTGGTGAGTATTTTGGACATGTTCTGTTGTGTCGCCTCTGGACTCTGGCACATTGGATTTTAAGTGAAGCTGATGAGCTGTCCATGAATTGGACAAAAATTGGTCGACGATGTATTAAAAGTACTACGAACTCACGTGCTATAAGAACGAGACCACAACAGGCATATGTTGATGACAAAGAAGGAAAAGATTAAGGCCCAATCCGACTGTTCCCCCTGAGGCCTCGGGCCCTGAGCCCCTCGCGGATTTAAGCTGACGTCACCTGGCAAGTGTGTCAGAGAGAGGCTGAGTGTGGCCCAAACGGTATTATAAGAATGGAACAGCACACTGAGATGTTTCACTTCATCCTGTAGGTTTGGGAATTTTTACTGAACATTTCAAAATATAAAGCCTATTATAGCTTTCAAGTTTTCAACACACAACATTGCAATGAGTTGTGTTTGTAGTTAGCACCTGCACTGCGTCTGACAAATTGTTACAGAGCTGGGATTTGTATTTACGACAGTGGTTCTGCATTAAGAAACTGTGATGGCGGAAAAGTCCATTTCTACATAATGTTGCTTTAATAAACGGAGTGATTCAGGCAGATGTTAGGTAATGATTTAGAACATTTCTGTCTCTGAATAAAAAAACATTGTATACAGAACAATAAAAGTATCCAGATTATCACTGCACACACACACATTTCATACAATTACACCTTTGTTATGTTGTTGTTCATTATCTGTTTACATACAGTGCAGCATCCAGTTATAGATACTTCACGGGGGAATTTGAAGTTGGTTTGAATAATGCATTACTTGATGGGGAATGTTTTAATGTTTAGAACAAGACTGGCACTCAAGAGTGCATACCTCCACCAAGGCCCAACGGTCCCGTTTTGTACTCACCCGTGAACACCAGCCACCTAAATATGCCCGACCTTTTTCATCAAGATTCACACATTATTCCCTTGGAAGTTACCAAAAAAGTCGAAAAATGTTAGAGAAAGCGAGAAAAAAAATCCTGGATCCTTTTATCCGGATCCAGACTGAAAGTTAATGGGGTCTATTCTGTGCCGACACTCATCCTCCATGCAAGTTTCGTTTAAATCCGTACAGGAGTTTTTTGTGTAATCCTGTCGACAAACCAACCAAACAGTCAACAGACGAGGGTGAAACCATAACCTCCTTGGCGGAGCAGAAAAATAACACAGGCTGATTATCACATTCAACACACTCAATATCAAATTAAAGGTGTAGTTTTGGGGAAGACATTTTAATTAGAAGAGAAAGATTTGTCTGTGTCTAAACATACTAAATAAACAAACTCTCTTTGTTTTCATGACTGAATAAACAAACCGACCTTAAAGGACAACACAATTTCATTCGGTTTTACTTTGTTTATATGTGGCGGACCCTGCCACCTTTCTAGCTTCAAACTGTGCTCTGGGGACCTTATTCTCCTCTGAGAACAGCTTGTTCATTTACTTATGGACAAAATAAATATTTCTGGGTTTGTATTATTACCTCATTAATATTTTCTTCTCCAAGCGTGCTCCTTTAAATCAGTAAAATTTCTATATTGATATCAGCCTCAAAAATCAAGCTCCAATGATAATAAAAGGCGTTTTCAGGAGAAGCAATTAAAAGATGCAACTGAATCTGCGAGTATCAGATCCTTTGAGAGCTGAGGTCATTGTTTTTCATCTTAAATTCAATATGTCAGAGTGACGGAGTCAAAACAACGGAAAACGCGCTATCGTCCAAATTCTTACGGACTGCGCTGTGTGTGCAAAAGTAGGTCAGGAGAAATGAAAAAGTGGAGCCGGGGAGGATGGTTGGCTGGTGTGAAGTGATGAATAGAAGAGAGTTCAGCTCGGTATGAGTCATCATGGGTGGTGAAGGTGGTCGGCAAACAGCCTCCCTGTGTCAATAATGAAGGAGGGGACTGTGCGAGGAGCGGAGCCATCACGAGGCGATCTGCGAATTATCGAGTCACAAATGAAAACGGAGAGAAATTTAAATACGCCGCCACCTCTAGGGAGCTGAGAGGTGAAGACGAAACTCCCGTTAATTTACACAACTTGGAAGCAGCACACACACACACACACACACACACACACACACACAGACAGGCAGCACAAAAGCATCTGGCTCAAACCTCCTTGTTGACTTTAGGTCGTTAAGGTGCCACACTAGCTTTCACTGTAAATAGCCCACCAGGGTTGAACGCCTCTCCTAATGAGCATCTGCAACGCTGTCAGCGCCACGGTACGCGTTTGATGGCAAACATTGTAATGCATTATTCTGTTCAGCTGAGAAACAACAAACAATGCGCGGTGGGAGAAAAAAAAAAAAGTCCAGGACACGCAATCAGGCCTGGCAAAATCCTGAGCATGAATAAAACATGAGCAGGGCAGGAAGATTTTGTATTGTGAAGTCTCTCTGTGGACTTGTTTTTTTTTCCTTACTGTACACACAGAAACTCTGGAGCAGGCGGGAGGTGATAATGCACAATGGGACACTTTCTGAGCAGCTCAATTTTTGCCCTGCGCGTTTTCTGCTGTTCGTACAGACTCCTGGCTACAGCGACACGAGAGTTTGGAGACTCTAAATATGGAATCGATTTTGTGACTGCACTGTCTAAGCTTAGCCTCCTGTGGATGTAATAATTAAATATACTTAAAAAGGACCTGAAACTATTTTGTCAATCTGCTTCTTACTTTGAATGATAGGATCCTGCATGAAACCACTAGTTTTTGCAAAGGCTACTTATCTCACATGAAAGATTTTTCAGGTTTTTTAATTACTGTTATTTTTTTTACCAACCTTAACTTTATTGCTGCTTATTTAGTCATGAATATTTAACTGTTAAAAGAGATGATGTCACAACAACTTTTCAGGGGATTTAAAATCCGACCATTCATTCATCGACAGGGGATGCAGTACAGAGGCGATTTACAGCGGCCCTGACCAGGACTGTGACTTTGGAGATGAGAGGACACGGCAGGTGGGGACGGTTGAGGCATGAGACACCAGACGACCTTAGTTTAGTAAAAGAGAACAACTTGAATTCAGAGGGTGAACAGTTGTATTTTTCTGTTAAGTAAAGGTAAATGCTTTGGCTGAAACTACGAGGGCTATCTGAATATCGACTCTCGAGGTACGAAGTGGTATTATGACTAGCTGGTTAAGCACGCTGACTTTAGTAGACAACACAGTACATAGGCATCTTCCACATAACGTCAACAGTGTTGTTTCTTCACACTGAAGGTGTGTTGATAATGTTAATTTTTTTGAATGTTTTAAAGTAAAACTCTACAACTACAAACTGCTCCTTTGATATACAGCATTTCCACAAACACAGAGAAAAGACTGCTTTAAAAAAACTACTTTACTTTTTACTTGTGCATCACGACTGGATGATGCCCAGACTACACGAATCTTCCACCACAATGCTCATCCAAAATAAGCTAAATCGGATTTTAGTGTGCAACCAGATGTGTGATTTAATGTCCCCGGGCATGATAAACATCATCAGATGGTAGGAAACGGCGATGAGGTGATGAAATATGAAAGTGTAACCGTAGCCTGTGGGCACTCTCCCGACCGTCCGGCTCTGTGAAGGTGCCACGATTTTCTATCTCCAATTTTCCTCCAGCCCCGTGAAATCTATGAGGAGTTTGCTTTTCCACTCAGCTCTCCTGCACCTCGGTGACAGGCCTACCCAGAGTTTACATCCATGAGAGGCCCCCGGGTTTTCATATTACAACATCAGAAATTCCTGCGGCCGTGTTGCACAGTGCTTTGACTGTTCAGAGCGCCTGCCAAGACCATAGTAACAGACGAGCCTATATTTAGCCGTGTTTACGGGCTGTTGGAAAACGCTTAAAATAGTTTGGAGGGAGACACTTCTATAATGCTGCCCCACAGGGGTCCATGAGGCTCGGGAATATCAGAGCTGCACAAACACAGCTCTTATTGTGCCACGACTGAATCTTGGCACTCGAACATGGACGTGATTGTTTACCTGTATGTCTGTGGCAGCTGTGAAGAAGTCCAAAAACTCTAGATTGAAAATTCTCTGAAACCTCATTGAATCTTTCGCTCCCTGAAGGTTCGCAAATAGGATTTTTCCTGCTTTGCTGGGAGCCTTTTCGCCCGTGGCCATGGGCTCAACTCCAGTCAAAACGCTGTGGACTTTTACTGCAGCCTTTGCCCCTCTCCTCTTATCTTACCGGTTCAGCTCTCCAACCTTGTCCAGAGGGAAGCCTGTAGCTTAAAAAAAAAAGAAAAGCTGGTACAAGGCCAGCTGAATACCTACAGGAAACAATGACTGACAGTCCTCAACATCAAAGCTTCAACCATCGAGTCAGCGTGATACGAGAGATTCAGAGACACAAGCAGAGGAACATCAAAACTCCTGAGTCCGCGCACACACACACACACACACATACACAGAAACGCACAGCTCAGATGGCTGTCAAACATCCCTCTACATTCTATATGAGACTTTGAACAGTACGCACAATCAAAGGCTCAAAGAGAATTATTATATCATGAAAGATATACGGGCTGCACCTTCAATAATGATACTGTTGAACTTTAAACTCCATCAAGGGCCGATATTTCACTTCGCCGTTGGGGCGGACAATAAACAGAAAAGTTTCTCAAGAGCAAATACCGAAAGGGACATTTATACTAAATGTATATAGAGGAAACGTTGATTACTAGGCACACTGTGAAACTATACAGTATGATGAAAGATGAATAACTTTCACCCGTGAGGTCTATGAAGAAGTTAATCAAAATGACGCATTTTTCTACCCGGCCGCCAGGATAAAATCCGAGCAGGTGTACAGTTTCTGCGCGTGTCATAGGCTGCGTATTGAACTGGCATTTCAACATAACGTGTCATATAACGCTCACATTACATGTTCATTAACTGACGTTCATGTCGGGAGGTGGACGGGATGGTGGATATTTCATGTTTCAACATTTGTAAATGTCACGTCTAGCTATTGACGGAAGTTAAATGCGCCATCTTTGTGGCGACCAAAACAGGTAGCTATTTTAAGACAAAAACACTGTTGTTCTAACCCAAACCAAGTGGTTTCGCGCTCCGACACTAGTCCTGAGCGCTAATGTGTGTGAGGTGCAGGCTGACTGTCAGTAGACCAAACCACTGTGAGGCATACGGAGGGGGGAACTGATCTTTAAACTCTTAAAAACACATTGTTCCGTCTCTTTAATTAGCACAAATGTTATACATATCATGACAAAATTCTATACGTATGAAATGTTGTGCAAACGAAGCCCAAAAGAGGTGATGCGAGTGAAGGATATCAGACCGCACAGGCGTCTGCTGTTGAAGCCAGGAAGGGATCCCAATACTGCTGGAAGCCGAGATAATGATGTGGCATCAGCAGATAAACTTGTGGTATGAGCCAATAACAGACATTCCCCCTATTGTAAACATTGCAGCGCATCCACGTTATATTTAGACTGAAATCCATAGAGCCCGTTTGGGTCACGCCATCTCTTTGTTTGATATTACGGACACGTATCGCAGCCAAAGCTTTCCACGAGCGCGCAGAAATATGTAATCAATCCGTGCATGCGACCACAATTCACTCGACAATCCATTCCAGTCTACTGGTGCACGCCTAAATAGAAAACTCTCTCACCGTCTAAGCATGGCGTCCGCGACCGCAGACTGGACCCGGCGCTGAAAAACACCTGCTTCAGTAACCTTTAACCAGCTGTGAAATCCACAACTGGTAAACATCGAAGTTTTGCCTGAAAAATTGTTTTTCCACCTGCAGGAGCCGTGAGGAAGGTGGAAACTCGTGCGCGGACTTTGGGAGCGGAAAGGTGGAATGGTTCTGAGGGAGCGCAGTGGGCCCAGAGTGGCATGGTGGTCCGGGCTACGTGACCCTTGTGTATGATGGTGTGATGGTGTGAGGGGACTTCTCAGACAGCGCCTCAGATCTAGCCAGCTGGAACAAGTTCCCAGAGAGTTCTTGGCTTGCTCGCTGCGCCGTTGACAGTGAAGGCATCGCCCTGATTGCCTCCCTCCTCTCGCTCTCCCCTTCTGCCTCTTTGGACCTGAATAGCTGATCCCGTGAAGCGCCGAGATGCTGATTATGCTGAGCAACGCGTGCTGGGAGAGCACCAATTACCCTGATGTGCCTTTTCATGTTTGCACATTGTTGAGCAGCACATCGGCTGGCGTCCCAGGTGGACGCCGCGGCACCACGTCTGGAGAGACAGCGCCAGTGACAGCAGAGGTGACCCTCTCTGAAGGGACGACGGGGAGAGATGGAGGGCGCGGTCATGACTGTCACAGGGAAACATCATGAATAAGAATACACGTAGAGATAACCCAGTGAAATGAATCTTGTCGCCTCTCCACTGCGCCAGGGCCATAATAATAAGCGCAAAGGAGTGTTAAAATATCGACAAAATCTATTTTTTGAGTAATATCTCACAGTTTTCCATCACAATTTCCCACCGCTTGAAATTGAAAAACACTTTTTAACCAAAACAACAACCATTAAGAAACCATTTTTGACAAAAAAGTGCCTACATTTCCGTATACGGTGCAACACTATGACCCACGGTGACTGAACTGAAATCAAACTTGTTGCCCATTAATATTCAGCCGATCCTCCGTTTTATCCTGGGGGTTTGAAATCCTGCCTCAAATGCAAATACCATCTCCACACATCGGCATTAACCCCCGCATCACAATTCCTAACTCAGCATTCACAAAATGCTTACAGTCTGACGTGATCGACGGCAATAAATAGATGACCCCGCGTCCGCTCTCCGCCAGCAGCCCCGACCTTTGAGTTCCTCCGCGCCGTTAATAGCCTCCCTGGCACCGAGCTGATGCAGCTTCTCCCGTTCCCCCATAAACAGACGGAGAGCTCATCCGAAAAAAAAGGAGGCACACTGCGCCATTTAAATTCAGAAGTGGTAAGCTATAATTTTTTGCAGCTGTATGCTAAACTGCAGGATAACAGCGTCCCATTTTGTGCATTAAATCGTTTAGTATCCATTTCAGAGAAACAGCAAACGGCGATGCTTTTTTTTCCTTTTTGCAGCTTTGTATAATGAGTACATGAAATTACAAGTCCGCCTGTACATTAGGGTGAATGAAAACGAGTCTGTCCGTCACGTTCATCCCCGCTAAAGTCCTTTAATACCAGAGGCTTAGGCTGACTCACAATATGCATTTGTGCAGTGACTGGGGTAATCACATACCCATTTGTTAGAATCAATAAAGGGAGCACACGTACTGTAAGTCTAACAGGATTTTCTACAACAGGTCCAAACCCCCTTTGACGTCACCCCGCTCACGCCTGATAACATCTCTGTGGGCAAGCCATCTCAGAAATTGATTTTTTGTTATTGTCTCCACAGGTCACAATTTCAATCAAGTGGTTCGGGTTTTCGGTGGGTGAAGCAGGTCCACTGTGCTGGTTTTACTTCGGGCTATAAAGCCAATGATTTGCTTCTAGGCTTGTTTGAAAAAATATCAATTTAATTTTTTGAGGTTAGAGGAGGAGGAGGCAGCGGCCGTAAAAAGCTCTGTGGTGCTTCCCAGAGGGATCCAGCCTATAATGCTTCTATCTAACCTCCCGGGCTGAAAAACAATCATGTGTGAGCTGGAGGTCTCTCCGAGCGTCTGCCTCCGATAATAGAAGCTGCCTTGTGTCTGCTGGAGGCGCGCGAGGGGCGGCCATGTTGGAGGGCTTTAACAGGAGCACTTTTTTTTTTGTCGTCGCCAATTCCCGGCTCCTGAAATGCTCGAGCAAAGCCCCGAGCTCAGGCGGTCTTATAACAGTCTGAAGTTATGAAAAATAAACTTAGATCACAATCAGTCTTCCCGACAACAATGATACTGAAGCAGAAGATGATGTTGGATCACTTTTAAAGCTACAATAATTGATATTTTTCGCAATAACAAGGGATCATGTAACTTCTTTTATATAAACAGGTATGCTTGTAGTGACTGAGCCACAGAGAACTGAACCTGCAGCTCCACTCCACTTTTTCAGCTGGCTGCTTTCAACGAGCACGATCCCTAAGACTAGCTGTTATAAAAAATAAGTTGCTTACTTAGCTACTAACCAGCTATACGGTATATTTCCCTCAGGAACTGGTGGAGACCAAAACAAAGCTAAAAGAAGAGCAAGTATTGGACCTGCATTTATGAAATTGTCAAAAACATGACTCCAACTGAATGCTCTTGTTTGTTGGTTGTAGGCTAACCTGGAAGTGAGTGTCATCCTGGTTTCCTCAACAAAAAACAATGGGATTTTTCTATGGATTTGGATTTTGGTTTCTGTGGCAAACAAACGTCACGGTTGCACGAACATTAAGCTTCCTACTACAAACTTTTCCTTGAAAAATAATAAATCAAGTTGCAAAGTTTGAGAAAAGACGACCTAGAACGTCTCCGTGATGATGTTTGATGTCCCCGACACCCCCTGTAGTCTCACTTAGCCACTTAGCAATTTGTCGTTTTAAAGACACGTAGCTTCAAAATTCACGTGTGCAGTAACTTACACATTTTATGCAGTAAACCTGAACATCTGCTTGTGTTAACCACAATTATTTACTGTATTTCAGGCATCTAAGCCTAAAACCCATTCACTTTGAGTCGAAGGAACCGGCAGAACAAAAATGCGAGCCAATTTCTAGGTTTTAAGACTCATTCCTGTCCCACTCAGTGTTGTTTTTACAGCTTGTTCTGTGGCCCCAGAGTCAATGTGACAATGTGTGTGACACATCATGCCATTTAATTCTGTTTTTCACAACTAAAGTAGCTCTTATTTGCTGATCCGACTCTATCCGGTGATGCTTTTACCGGCTGATGTCGTGATAAGTAGAAGGGACAATGTGCTACAAAGGATCCTCTCTGGACTTGAACTGTGAATGACGCAGTTATATACAGCCCCCCATGACCCCCTCTCTTTTATATTCTTTATTCTTTAAGCTGTTGGAGTGTAGAGAGTGGAGAGTGGCAGCGTGACATGAAAGCTTTGTCTACAGAAGAACAAGCAGAGGCAGGGACGGCAACATCGGGCTGTATTCAATGTTTCCATAAGCCTGGATGGCTTCTTCTCTTTTCCCATCTCAGTTAAGCGAAAAGCAATTTTTTTTCCTTTCTTTCTTTTTAAATTCCCAGTCTGATTTACCGAAATTGAATATGTGCATTGAAACAGGTGAATGGAAATGTACTTTCTAGTCTTCTGCACCAACCCTTTCGGATCAGAGAGAGTCACGCGGGCTTGGTCTCCGTTTACCTTCTGCATACAAATGAAAGTTTTTCAGTTCATGAATGCGGCACGGCCGTAATAAAAACATTTCTCAGCAGGGTAACATCTGAGATTCAATGCTACAAAAGCCCTCAGCTGAAAAAGCTGCGAGTGTAATTGGCGTTGAGGAGCATCTTCTAGTGTTCATTAAAAGGTGAGCAGGAAACGTCTGAGGAATGTGAAATAAGGGCTCGGGCTATTGACCGAGCCTCTCTGCTGCTTAAAAGAGGAAAAACCCCACTGAGTTAATTTAGGGTGCATCATTAATCAAAAAAATTGGTTTGATTAAAGCTTTCAGTGCGAGGCTGATAGATGATAGCTTTTCAAGGGGGCAGAGATCAGCAGTCCCATGTGTGATATCTAGTTATAGCCGGAATACGCAAACACAAGGGATTATCCACAATTAGGGACGCATTCCTTATGAATATTCACGAGCAGAGGTCGTAACAGAATCTGGCTCTTTATCAGCTTTATGCAGATACTTACCTGGGGGCTTTTTAAGGGGCTCGGGAGCCTCTTTTGATCCTCCCTCAAACTTTAACTTTGACAGAGATTCCCTTGGCTGATTATCTTTTTATAGATCCTCCGCAGTCCAGTCGCATGAATAAAATGCTGGCTGCATTTCCGCAAACCAATGATATGTTCACATTAGTAAGTGTCATACATCTGCCTAACATTTGTTCAATATGCGTCGTATCATGTGTAAGACCTGGCTTTTATATCTGGAGTTGGAGGCGATGGCCTTTGACTTCTCTTAAAGGCTGCATCTCAACACTTGTAAGTCTGATACAACAGGATTTTTCTTATGAGGTAATTTTCTGTGATGTTTCTGTCAGCAAAGGTACTTTAAGCCAAACCATGACATTTTTCCCTAACCCTAACCAAGTGGTTTTTGCGCCCAACCAGAGAATAAGCACAGCGTTGTGAGGAAGGGGAAATAACAAATTGAACCTACAGAAACGTAAAGTCTCAGCATAGAGACATGTTAAGCTTTAAATCATCTGTGGTTTTGCAGGAACATTTATTCTGGGGATTGGGTTGTGTTTGGAGGAAAATGTGAGAGCAGTGGATGTTTTAAAGGAGACTATGGTGCAACTTTCAGCTGTGTTTGTGAAGACCGCTATTTTTGACGGAAAAAGTGGGGATATCTCCTGCTGTGTCTGTTTTTAATGAGATGTCAAAAAAGAAAAGGCATCTCGAGCTTAAACATGATATCTCCCTATCCCTTACCAGGTGGTTTTTGTGCCTTAACCTAACCAGACCATACTTTACAGCATTGAAAATTGAACCCAAAGAAAGAGAGTACAAGAGTTGAGAGTTGCAACATGTCCATGGTTCGCAGAAACTTACATTGTTTATAAGAATATAATTTATTCTGACAGCTGTCGTCCTGTGGGCACACTCTTGGACTGCAGACAAACACACACACCTTAGGTAATGAATGAATAGTCTTTTCCGGAGCCGCTGAAGTGTTTATTCCAAAGCACTCAGAAACATGTGAAATGACAAACACTATTGGCAGGAAGAGGGCGATTTCTGCCTCCATCTCATCTCGCTAGACATCCTGTTCGCGTGACAGCTGTGACGAAGCATGTGGCCTCTCCACTCTTTCCCCCCCCAAGAACATGGCGAGACGTGAAAATCGACCGTCTTTTCGAACGCTCTGCAGATGTTTTCCGACCCGCCGACTTGATTCACGGACAAACAAGCCCGTTGATCCAGCAGCTCCTCTCCTCAAACTGCTTCCTTTGTCACGTCCAAATAGTTTGTTTTTAGAATTGCATAAGCAGTTGCCATTACATCTTGCACAACACTGACCTTTTCCCTCGGATAAATGAGCAGGAAAACTCTGCGCGGACGTTCTGGGACGTGCTGTACTCAGAAACTTGGCGACCTAAGGGGGCATCAGCGCTGACCAGAAAGCAGTTTTTTTTCCAGTGAAGTGTGGCCCTTCATACTTTCCACATTAAAGAAACATGAGCATGGAGAATGTTCAAATCCACATCTTCTCACTGTCGAAATCGTACTGACAGGCAAGACAGTACCCTCGCAGGTTTGAACGCGGTCCCGTAGGGGTCGAGATGATATTTCCATCAACACACCGTAACAGGCCACTGCGGCACAGTTGAAAAAAAGGCTGATCGATCCCACACTCTGATGTTCCCCCATCAAAAGGAGAGAAATCTGTGATGTAGCCTGCGTACTGCGTGTAATTACTCGTAGTTGCTTCACCAACAGCTCATGCATTCGTAAACAAGAGAGGCTTTTCTTTTACCAATACTCTCCACAGTTTATTCTGTTTGAAGTGTCGGATCTTGTGGGGTCAAAGGAAAAAAGCTTCAGTCCCTTAAAGGATCGGCTGTCTCGTTCAAAGTTGAATTGAATTTATGTCACTGGGCTCTTTAAATTCCGACTTTTCTTCTATTTTTTATATGTTTTTAAAGTTGTAACTGTTGTTATATTTCTGCCATTTCTATGAAATGGTTTTTAGTTGAGTTTTTTTTTGGGGAATGTAAATGACTTTGAGCTGCTTTGCTGCTTTAAATCAAATTCACCATTCAAAATCGGTGAATCATTGCCCTTGAGTGAATCACACATAGTTCACGCACCATTCTGTACTTCAATGGAGCTGTGCTGCTGTAGCCATGAAAAGATTCTTACGTATCCGTCATGATGATGGAAATTCTTTACCTGGTTGAGATGATGGAACACTTCTTTATCTTTGTGTCTCTGTACCACACCTTTTCTTTTGAAATCCGCTGTGCTTGCCCCCATGCATCTTTATATTTAAATTGTTGCAGCTGATCTTGTTTAAATGAGGCGGAACTGTAATAATCACACAATATAATAAATAGTTTGTACAAAAGGCCCATTTCGTCTTATGTTTTGAATGATTTACTCAATGAATAAAAGGCCCTTACTCTTGTTTGAGTTTGTTGTAGGTGGTAAAAGAGGTTAGTGGTGTTTGTATCTGTTGTGGGGGCGTAATCTGCAAAGTTTCTGATCCGTGTCAGACTTTTCGTACCACATCCACGCGACCAAAGTAACCCCACCTGTAGATATGTCCCTTCTTGTTACGGCTTTTAAGATGACAACAGGTGTCTCGACTTTCAAAAAGATTCATTCCGATTCACAGAATCAGACGTGCATATTGAGTCACCCCGAGGAGAATGAGCCTAGATCAGAGTTCTCACAGTTTTTAGGGGAATCTTGCTGACTTATGTAACAGTGTGGTCTGGCTGGTGTTATCTGTGCTGGTTTGCTGTTTCTAGGTAGAGCACGAACTGATTGAGGCGATAATGACCTACATCAGGCTTCCTCTGTGCGCACAACAAGTTATCTCAGCAGCCCTGCAGAAATTACACAATATCTGCTGTAAGCACTGGAAGCAAAAAACGATTGCTGTAAAGATTGTAAATTATAGAACACAAACAGTTTTCTAACGTCCTCTGTGATGCAAAATGAAGACGGCGTTGGACAAAAAGCTTGGTGCAGGACCTTACTGACAGACACGGGGCGTCAGTTTGTTGTTTCGTCCCCTGTCGTAATGGAAAACAGCCTATTCTGCATCAAATTAGCCAAACAAAACAAAACTAGCATGTCAAAATGCGTCTCCTCTCGCTTGGTTTGACGTCCACAACGAGAGATCTTCAGTGCACAAATGTTACAGTGAAGAGAAAGAGAGGTCCCTGCTGCCTGTTTCCCTTTGCATGTCATGTAAATCCTGGCAGGTTTTGATTGGTCAGGGCCCCGAGATCAATCTAGAATTACTCCTCCGCATCGTACACAAGTAAACCACCAGCAAATTATGACTGTAAAACGTTTAAAAATCCTACCTATTACACCAATTTGCTGCTATCTGGCCTTTGAAGCACCAGCCTGTTATTACGAGAACGTATGCTTACAGGTAAATCAGCTTGACCTGTTCAATTTCGGTGTTTCCACCACAATACGACACACTCTCCTACTGCCTCTCTGTTGCTTCTTCTGCTTCTTCTATTCAAACGTAGCCTATAATTTTGCGTGCTGTTCGTTAAATGTCACCGTTTTTCTCCTGCTCGCCTTCTGAGACTGCAGTTTTGGTTTGCAGGTTAATTTGCAGTTTCCCCCCCCCCGCGTCTATCTTGTAAACAAAAACGAGCTGAGCAGCAGCAGCAGCGATATTCATCTGGATAAGGATCTCGGAGAGATCAACTGCTAAGCACGCAGCGGAAATGAAAACCTCAACCAAAAGTTTAGTGATAAACAGCAGAAAAACAAAAAGAGGGTAGCGGAGCTGAGGCGCAGTGGTAACAGATGTGGTTTTCAGTTTAGCGTGCAATTCATCAGGTTAAGTTCGAGCGATAGAGTAATGACCCTCGCTTGAAAACCACTGAAGTGCTGACAAACAGCCCTAATGTACATGTTGATGTAAACGGAGTCACTGTCGCATGGAAAATGTGAGGCAGTTGCGGGGGAGTTGGAGCTCAGCTCTGCCTCTGTTGTGGGACGCAGAGCTGAGCCCACTTTGAACTTTATGCCCTAGTTTCTCACAGTCAGACACAGCAGGCATCATCCCACTGTTCCCCCATGAAAGCAGCTCGGACTGGCCATTATCCGGCAATAAAGCCTTTGGCTACGCTGTATGGTGGCCAAAGCCCCGGGGGATGAGATAAGACGTGAGGGTGGATTTGGCTCTCAAAGCTGTAAATCTTTTTTAACATGCCCTCCTCCCGGCTCATGTTGGAGGCTGTTGCTGTCTGAGCTAATTGGTTGAAAGGACTCACAGCTCAAAGCTATGAAAAGAAAATGAGCGGCGGAATCTGATTGGCTTCGCCCTACACATACAGGAGTTTGGGAAAATGGGGAAATTAAAGAGGGAGAATAAAAACAGGGGTGTAGCAATGTAGTGTGACGCAAAACATTAAAGGAAGGGTTTCAACAATCTGGGAAATATGTGTATTCGGGTGAGATTGATACCACTAAAGCTGGAACCAGGCGTGGATGAATTAGCTTAGATTAGCATAAAGACTGGAAGCAGAGGGACACGGCTAGCTCTGTCCAAAGATAAATAATGCCACAAGCCCAGCCAAGAAATTGTTCCCGTGTTTAAGCCCCTGTAAACCTCAACTCAGTTTTTGTACAGATTAAAAAAACGAGATAGCCTACAATGAGCTTTAGCGGTACAAACATGGCCTTTTTTAACCTTAGGGACGAGCCGGGCTAGCTGTTTCCCAAGGCCCCCGGTCTCTCTTTACCTTGTGGGGCAGCTGTATTTGCGAGATCAGGATAATCCTTCTGGCCAGGTTTCAAGTTATGCGCTGTAACGCTGGCAGCTAACGAGTGTGGTTTAGACGTGACAACCAGCGAGAGAAGCAATCTGTTTGTCTGAAAACAACAATGGCAGCTTCAGAAGAGGTTAGCGTAAACGCTGCTGTAGCAATCTGTTACGTCAGAAGTGGAGAGCACATTTCATCGAGACAAGAGCAAAGAATGACTGTGAAGGCTTTTCTTGATGGACAAAATGTTCTCGCTCTTCTCCTGATTGGCTTGAGCAACACATCATATGGTTCGTTGAGCTTAATTGGTTGAAGCTAGCCCGTTGGGCAGATGGTTCCTCCAATCTTCTGCCAAGGACTTATGAAAATACTTTTTCAGACTAAGTGAATTGAATGTTTAAAGGTATTTAATAAGAATATTTTCAGTTTTCAGTTGCAGTTTGGATAGGTTTAGGCAGCAAAACTACCTGGTAATGTTTAGCAACAAAACTACCTCATTAGGTTTAGGCAACAAAACCACTAGGTTAGTTTTAGGCAACAAAAGTACTTCATTAGGTTTAGGCATCAAAACTACCTTGTTAGGTTTAGGCAACAAAACTACTTGGTTATGTTAGGGCAATAAAAGTACCTGGTTAGGTTTAGGAAAAGAACATGGTTTAGATGAAAATAACAAGTCAAGGTTCACTTGACTTGAGGGGACACAAACAGCTACAATCACAAGAAATAAAGGACAGAGGGCATTGCCTGGCAAAATTCCATAGGCCAATGGTTTCCTGACTGGCTGGTCAAGCTTCAGACTGAATGCACAGACATGAGATTGGTACTGATTTTACTCTCGCCAAGAGAGCAAACAGCAAAACCTTGAACAATTCCATGACTGAACCTGATCAGTCTACACTCCCAAAAAGCACAAATCATTGTCTATAAACGTTACATCCAATAGTGCACAATTATACATAATCAGTTAACGCTGCATGCATGGATGCCCATGTGAGTATTTCAATTTGAGTGGAGAATTTATGTTTTTCTTGGGGCTTTTATGAGTCAGTGTCAAGAGGAACATTAAGTTTGAGTACAAGCTGTACAACAAACACATCAGGCACACTCTGCAAACACACGGTTGGTGTGTATATTGCTAACTGGCCAAAAGTCACTGTCTGTACAGTCATTACGATGGCTGTTAAAGCCAAATAAAGCCAGACTGCACAATCAATCCAGCCGTCAAAATCGTGCAAAAGAGGCTAGGCTACGATTTATGTTTAATCTGAACATATCTGAAGATTCTCAACTGCTGCCTGGTGATAGGCTTATAGTCTTATAATAAATCAGTCTGACAAGATATTTAAAATTGACGTCGGTGGAAGATTTAGATGTTTGGAGACTCCAAATCAGACTCAGCTCGTCATCTTTAATAAGGACTGTTTCATGTAGACATACTTTATTCCTCAGGGGGTTCTTTCTGTAGATGAACTGAGAAGAACTGCAAGTAAAAAGCTGCTTTAATTTTACATGCAAGATTTTCTGTCTTTACGAATGTACACGGACACCTACATGAAAAACTACTTTGAAAAAGGAAAAAAAAAGAACATGTTAACCCAAAAATAAAGATGAGAGAGATAATGGCAAAAGAATTAATCAGGGCAGGAAGTGTGCAAGAACCTGTGTTGTGGAAACAGCAGCTTGGAGGGGAATGATGACCTTGGACATGTGCCCATGTCTGTTTCAGTCAGCAGACTGTGTGCTGCTGCTGTGAGTGCTGCTGCTACAACACCTGAATGAGTGTGAAACAGCAAGCCATCACAATAATGCTCCAGAGAGAGACGAGATGTGTGTGTGTGTGTGTGTGTGTGGGTGTGCGTTCATGTGGGTTTTGGTACGGCATTGGAGCATTGCTTTGACTCCCGCAGCCGGTTCTCAGAAATAGATTCGTAAAATCTTATCTCAGAATTACTCGCTCTGATGTGAAAACGCGTCAGAATGAAACAAGCCATGTTGTTTGTGACGATGAGGAGCCTAAGTAACCCCCCCACCCCCGTGGCAGTTTCTAATTTGAGCTGCTGTTTTTAATTATCAACCCCGGGGGAGTCACATCTGTCAGAGGTCATTGTCTCGAACATAACTTCAGCTGGGATTTTTGCATTTTGACCCCAGAAAAAGGGAATGAAACAGACATGTTGCATGAGTGTATAACATTGTCTTAGTTGTATTATTATGGTTCTGTTTTGCCTTTAGTGTTAAACTGCTCGTCAATGAATCACTTAGTCGATCAAAGGATTTTGAATCCTCAATCAATCTTAATTAATTAAGCATTTAAGACAGAAAATAAGCCACAATGACATTTATTCACCAGCTCTCTTTCACTGTTTGGGATCAAATATATTTTTGAAGTGTTGGTTGAACAACAGAAGTGATGCATTAGGATTGTAGGTCGGGCTGGCCGCCATCCGTCAGTATCTGACAAGTTGGGAATGAGACTCAAAAATCTACTTTGTCACAAAGAGGACCTTTAAAGAAAGTGACCAAAACAAAAAATCTCTCTTTATCGGGATCCAAACCAAAAATTACTGGGGTCTATTCTGGCCTGAGATCCATCCTCCATCCGAGTTTTGTGGAAATCTGTTCAGTAGTTTTTGTGTAATCCTGCTGACAAACCAACCAACAGACAAACAAATGGACAAGGGGCAAAAACTAACCTCCTTGGCGGAAGTAATTAACCGTAAAATTGTCAACAGATTAATCATTAATGAAAGTAATCGTTAGTCGCAGCCCTAATCTCGTTAAATCCTCAGTATGATCGGCAGAGTCCTGCCGAACCAGTGTTTTCACAGGTGCAAGTGAGCACAATACGTATTTTTGCCAATATTTTTGTGATGAGTACTCGGCGTCCACTTTCCATTTCCTTTCCCTCTCTCTTTTTAACTCCTGCCTGATCCTCCCATCCCTCCTGCTCGATTTATTCTCTCGGTTGTGAATGAATGGGACCCAGTGTTAATGGAGGATGTGAAGTCACCCCGCTGGCAGAGGAACACAGGTTGGCACCTGGACGGAGCAGCTGTCTCGCTGTATGTGACTGACAGATTGCAGCTCGGGAACCCGGACAAGCAGCCGCACAGCCGCGACCTGGAAACAGGCCATTCAATTAATCTCCACCGCCATCAGCCTCACAGCCATTTCGAGTCAGCCAGTGCTCCGGTGCAGATTTACTCACCTGTGTTCCCACTCCAGACCAGTGGAGTGGAGCCCAGTTTGACAATATCCGCCCTTTTCCATTTTACACAACCGAGGAGAAGCAGAGACACACGTCCAAATGGTTTGACAATTCAGCTGGAATGCTGAAATAAACACAGAGCTGCAGGACTCTCTAATTTAACAGATCAGCGTTTGACAGGCCTCATAACTTAAGTCCGGCAAGATGTATTCCTGCTGCAATCTGACCAATAATCTGTTGCGCAGAGGTTGATCTTGGCTTTCGTACGGTTATGAATGGCCGTGCTTTTCTTTCTCTCGTTCAACGTGCTGTCTGCTGGTGATCTAAAGTTACAGCGCATGGCTCCAGGAATGCATTACTGTTATTATTGTCTGTCAACCTGCTGACCCAAGTCACTTTTCATTTGTCTTGGCTTGTTTGATTCAAACGCAGTCGGAGTGTTTTTGAGCCTAAAGGGGCTCAGTGGAACTTCTGTGTTGTGCTGGAAGCCGGCTCGATTTCTAAACTAACGTTAGCTACCGGAGCGGAGAGAGGCACTCAGACGAGGCACTCGAGTATGTGCGTAAAGTCGCATCCTTTGGCGTGTCGGGGAAAATCCGACTTTCGCAAAGAATTCCACAGTCCAGCAGCGTGAGGCAACTTGACTACAGGCTTGTGTAGGCAACCGAGAGAGACGGAGAAGGTCTCATTAATCTGCTCACGTATGGCCAATGAAAAAGTGGTTAATGCATGTAAATTGCTACAAATTGTTACAAAGAGCCCGATTGAGCTAAAGTTCAAAGTGCTGAAACAACGAAGTGATAGTTGACAAAAAAAAAACACATACAATATTTTTGAATCAATTATTTTAAGATGAACATCCTAATGTGAGAATTTGCTGGTTTTCTTTGTTTTATATTATTATAAACTGAATTCTTTAAGATTTTGGACTATAAGATGGACACAACAAGCAATCTGAAGATGACAACTGAATTTCTGATTTTTTCTATATATTGTCAAAAGCACTCAAAAACTCAAAGACTCATTATGGACAGTTTAAAAACAAATGATCAAAATCGATAAAGCAGAACCAGAGATATCTTTTATATTCCACACATTCTTCCTCATTTTTTCAAAACCTGGCGCCTACATTACCCACAATGCAACTTAGCCACTGAGGGATATTCACTGGAGGCAAACATATCTGATTATGTCCAGCTTCCTCTGGAGCCACAAAAGACTTAAAACTATTTTTTTTTACATATGCAGTAGTTCTCCCCACGGCCTGTAAACATACATTAATGTGACAAATTGGTGTTATAATCAGCTCTTGTGTGAGCACTTCGTTCAGCAATCAGATATTATACCTGATAAACTGATATATATTATGTAATATGTGATATTTAGACTTTAAAACTTTCCCACTCTCTGTTAAACCCCAGTGTCCTGTTATGAAGAACCTGGGCTTGTCCAATTTTATGCGCTGCTGTGCACAAAAGTCTCAGCACCTGTTCTCACTTTACTCATTATTTAGAGACATAACAGCTCGCCGTGCCTCATAAGCACACACGGCCCGCTGTAATGGAAGTCGTCTTCATGCTCAATGTGCATATTTTATTTTCCTCGAAGAAATTCACGGGCTTTATGACCTTATGCTCTTTGAAAATCTCTTGCGATCACGGCGCTCAGAAAGAAAATCCAATTTATGTTCCTCACGCAGGGCTGTGAGGTTTTTAATGAAACTGTTGCTGGGAATCACTTGGCTTCGGTATCTCTGCGTGCTTCGGTTCAGAGAGGCACGTTAACCTGTCAGAACCGTCCGTGGTTAATCATCTCCCGAGTCTGTGCGCGGTAAATTATACAATGCAAGGTGTAAATGTTTTTCGCATTAATCCGGTTATCTGGTGTGTCTGATCTGTGACCGGGACACAGACGAGGTCTTGTTGCCTGTGAAATCAGCTTTAATCACTCTCATTTGCATGGAAATGGATATTGATTGGCGGAAATGGCCACACAGCTACGGCCACTGCTGTACCGCTGACAACATTTCTCATGTATTCCTTATTCTGTTCTCTCAGGGAACACAACAATCGAGCAAGATGAAAACGTGATTCTGAAGCTAAAACTGTACAACAAAGTGTTCGCCTCCTCCTCCCCCACCCCGAGCATGGCTTCCACCAGCAGGGTTGGTAGGGGGGTACGCCAAGGTGAGGATATCAAAACCGGATACGCTATCAAACTGTTTCATCTGTGGTGGAAATGTGGTCCCCCGTGGCGCGCACGCCGCAACGCTGTGCACACGATTTTGAAGCGAGCTGAGTGAAAACTCCGCGCCCCGGCACGAGGCGGTGTGCAGTGCCGAAATTCCCACTTCAAAAAGCTCCGATGTGGTCTCCCCCTCGCTTCAAACGTGAACATCACAAAAATACACTCCTCAAGCTGAGTCTGTGGCGACCGAACCGACAGAACAGGGGTTGGCTGTTGTCAAACAAGCAAGGAAACACGGCGAGTCCAGGAGCCGGAAATAAAAACCAGATTTGACGGACAGGTTTCCATTACTCTCTAATAATGGCTTATTTATTTACATGAACGTGCCATTTAAAAATCTCATTAAATCCCTCAAAATGGGAGCAAACGATGTGTACTCCTGTTTACCTCCAGCCATCCTCCAGCTCGTGTCTGTGTGTTGGTTGGTATTTGAATTCCTTTGTCGGCTCATTAAAACCTTTCAGCCTCAGACCGGCGAGGTTTGTTTCCTGGCGTGTTTCAGATTTTTCCTCAGGAAGACGCGGAGTGCTAAAGGAAGGTTATCCACGAAAATACTATTTATTCTCAACATAGCGCTTGTGAGAATGTGGAAAACGTGAATATTTCCGTGTTTCTCTAATATGTCCCCGCAATAACCGCAACACAGCTACACCACTGGAATTACCAATAACATTATCACCCCATTAGCAAATCCTTGGTGCCAATTATCATTGGACGTGACAATAATGTATAATAGAAAAATGCGGGGGGAGCCTTTAAAATAATATCCGAGTCGTGAATGTTAGGAAAATAAGACATTATCGTTGCCAATTCCTCGAGCTCCCTCTCATACCGACTTCTCTCTGCACAGCCTGTACTTTGGAAACTCAAATGTGCCCTCCTCTTTCGGCAAACACGCAATTAAACTCTTGAAAGAGAGCGATCTTCAAGGTTAAGGCGCTCACAATTAGACCGGTTCTATTCGGCTTTTAAAGCTCGCTAAATACGTCAGTCTTAAAGGACAAACGAGGGAAGAGGCCTTCAGTTTCCTGTGATACTTGAAACACCACAAAGCCTCTTCATCCCCTTGATTTTAAAGCTGTGAAGCAGTCAGGGTGAAGTTTTTCGTGCTGAAATGTTGTGTGAATGATAAAAAGATTCTGTGCCTTAGGCTGCGACTTTTGATTACATTTCGCTTGGGATTAATCTCGCAGTTATTAGTTTGCTTTAATTTATTGTTTAGTTTATGAAATGTCATGAGACAGTTGTGTGCCGTCACAGTTTCTCGGAGCTCAAAGTGACATATTCAAATTCTGTTTTGTTCATAACTGAAAGAAAATTAATAAACTTAAGAAAAGCCGCAAATCCTCACATTTAAAGATATAATATCGAGGAAAACGACCAGATCTTTGTTGAGTTCTGCACCCAAATGTTTCCAACAATGTTCAAACCCAGAGAGATCCACAAATTTACTCAAGTTAATGGTGCGTTTAATTAGGTCTCCCATCTTTACTTCCAGGATAGGGAAGCCAGCGGACGAGACTAAACTTAACGTGAATAAAACTTAGCTCTCACCCAATCCAGCACTGACCAGAGACTCCAGTTCCCTCTTTTCTCTCCCCCTCTCCTCTCTGTAATGTCGTTCATGAAGTAAAGTGCATTTCACATCTAGCTCCAGTCGGCAGACAACAATACAGACAATCTGCAGATCGCTGCTACAGTCGGGTTGATAAATGGGACTTAATTGCAAAAGTTAAAAAGTAATCTCTAAACTCTACTAAAATCTGTTTAGTCATACAATTCCTCTCTCTTCTTTGTAATGTAGTCCGTGCAGTAAAGTATATTTCCGCTGCAGCTCCAGTCAGCAGTCGATATTACAGAACATCAACACCCGACAACGGAAATCACCTCCGCGTAGCGCTGCTGCAGTCGGGTTGATAAATAGGAGTGAAGATAAATCCATTTCTTAATCCCAAAACCTAAAAAGTAGCTTCAGTTTACTATCAAAAAGCAGGAAATGTTCACATTTGAGAAGCTGAAACCAGAGAATATACAGTTGATGATTAACTGTCTTCCAATCCGGTGATCAATTAATTGACTTCACTGCCAATCAACAAATACATGATTTTACATACAGCGTACATGCATGCATTATTCAATGTTACACCATCTTGTGTTGTATACCCGTAGGGAATGTGTGTGTATGTATGGATTTCTGGAAACTGTGTATGTGTACTGTTATGGGGGAAAAAGGCCGTTGACCCTGCCTGATCCGCTGATGTATGGCATCCTCTCCAGCACCACAGGAATCAGCTCAATTGGCTTTCTCCAGAGACAGGACCTCTTCAGGAAAAAAAAAATAGATATATTCTCTCACAAGCTGCAGCTACAATAACAAGCAGGCCGCCATAAATCAAATGTGTATTTCAAGGGGAAAAAAAACACTCCTCCGGTTTCTCTCCAATAAGTCTTTGAGCTCAGCTTGGTCTGGGTGTGACGCGCTTTATTGATTCTATTGAGTATTGCAACAGAAATATTCAATTTTTCCATTCAGCCGCTGATGTGAGAGGAGCAGCCTCCTGAGCACGGAGAGGTATGACGAAGACGATGGAGTGTGGCAGCTTCGATCGAAAGTCCCCGTTCGCCGAGGTGCTGAGGCAGCACTGTTCTCGGCGGAGTCAGGTACTGATGTCTCCGTCTGATTGTTGAGTTAAATATCTCTGACAGATCACAGCAGATTAACACACGCAATAATGTTTTCCCTTTTGATCTGCGCCGAGGACACACATCGACTTTCATCGTCTGAACTTAGAGGAACCCCTGTAGCCTGCGACGAGCGTGCGCCGGCTGTGGTAAATATAGCCTGCTACGTGTCATGCCATAGGGACATTTTGCATAATTTATAGAAACGATGTTCATCCGTATCAAACCAGACTTGAAAAAATTATGAGTTCATGTAAGATCTGTGTCAAGTCAACGCCTCTTCTACCAAGTAAGCCTCATAGAGTTCAGAAAATGTAAAAACTTAAGAAACACAAAATGAACAAAGACAAGTCATTCCGGTAATCATGCCTCAGAGTCAAGTCACGAGTCTTTAACTTCCAAATCAGAGTCGTATCTCAAGTCATTTTCTTTCTGTCAAGTTAAGTTACGAGACATCGAAACAATGGCTCAAGCCAACTCAAGTCCAGTGCGCATCTCTGATTCATTCCCAATTTGTTTTGCCGAATTGCTAAATTGAGCGAAATTCACTGTAACTGCTATATTCAATGGCAAGTGCAAATACTCCAGTACTGTGTTTTTACACAGTATTCAAGACATACAAAGGTGGTGGGGGTGAACTGGAGAGGTTGAGCTAACAAAAGCCCTTCGGTTGAGAGTACGTTGATTTAGCAAAAAAAACCCCAAAATGTTCAAAACGTCTGTTGCGGAACCGTAGATGTCTTCTTTTTCGTGCCATACATTCTTCTTCCTTATAAAAGCCTGGGGCATAAACCCACCACATTCCAACCTGACCGCCAAAAGTTCCGCTGAAAAATTTGGATGTTGTAAGAGCAAAATGTAGCCTGAAGCAGTTTAGCCTCAAGCAGAGACGATGAGCAGACTACGGCAGTCTGGTAAAATGACTGTTTTCATGTCGTGATCTCGTAGACTCCCTGCCATACGTTCTATCACTTGAGGTGAGGTTTTATACATTTTTCTGCATTAGCTTATCGAAATTGTACAGTAAGTTGTCTTCTATTGTGCTTTATGTCACTTTTGTCTTTTTCAAACCACACTCTTCCACCGACCTTCAGTGACGTTAGTGCCTCAACACAACCACATTAGGGATATCTTGGTTTCTGCTTATAGATGCTGTACTGCAGTAGCGGATGCTGAAGGGAAAACAAATCCAGTATGTTCAAGCTATATATTTGTGTCTTTCATCTCAAGAAGGAATAAATCGCCTCCAGGCCGTGCGCCACAATATTGGGAAAAACAGATTAACACGTTGATGGTTTTGAAATATTCTGGAGATTTGCTGACAACAAGAAACATAGACTTGGGTCAGCCCTATACTTTAAATGCTATTCAAACTTCTGAAGAAATAAAGGGACAGTTCCCCCCCCCCCCCAAAAAAAAAATCAAAAATAGCCTACATACTTTGGAGGTGGAGCGGGGATGAGTAGCCGTATGCTTCCTTCTGCGCGGTGATTCGGTGGGCAGGTGCAGTTTGGTCAAAAATAGTTCCTACACGAAATTGCTCGCAACAAGGTCAACGTGTTCGCTCGGTGCTTAGAGTGCCACATGCCGAGCGCCGTCTAGTTTAGAGTCTCTGCGGTCGATATCTGCAAGACCTGGCAACTCGCTGCATAAACAAATCGATAAACAACACTACAGGTAAGAGGGAAAATATGTTTTTTTTTTATTTTGAGGTGATCTCTCCCTTCAAAGTAAGGTTTTCACTTGGTGATTATTAGTTCAGTTCCACAGAAAATTAAACATTTTCATACCTTAACCATGTACCATAACATTATTCCTCTGCATGAACTGGACTCTCGTCGTAATCAGTGTCTTTTTGATCAGAAAGCTGTTTCCCTCTCTCTCAAATTACACCTCATGAGCTCTGTTCAGCCCTTCTGTTGGTGCTGAATTGCTTGTGCAAACATCATTAGGGTTAGGCAGTAATCACCGTTCAGCCTTGAGACACACACACACACACACACACACACATACATACACACAACATGGAATAAAAGGGATGAGTAATGCTGGAAAGAACTACACAACAGCAGCTGCCTGAGCTCCTGGGAGTTCAAACCAGACTTAGCAACAAACGCATTTCGCTCGGAGGACAAAATGAAGACATTTCAGCCCCTTCTCATGTTTTCACGACCACAAGTATTGGAAACATATTGCACTCACTGGAAACAGCTAAACACTCCAGCATGAGGTCAGCCTCGCTCCTTCCTTAGAAATCCCCGACATGATTTTATCAGACATCGTTTCCACCCCCGACTCGCTAACAGGCTCGTGTTAAAGCTATTATTTCCCATCTCGTTTCACTGTCCTGCTGGGGATTGCTGCAACATTTTAAACTCTTCCCATTATGCAGAATCAGAAGGAAAAAAACTCAATGTGACTGTTTCGGAGAAGACTGTGACTGACTGTGCTGTTCATAAAAAAAATCATCCTTCACAGAAGAACCGCGGGAGGTCCTGCTCTACTCAGAAACTCTTTAGTTTCCTTTCTCACGGGGTGGATACAGTTTCCTCCCAATCCAGGTGACATATTAACTAAAATATGTCAAATCCTCGGATGAATATTTGCTCTCGTCGACGCCAATCAGTTTATGACAGGGAGTCAGCCTGACGCTACAGAATCAGTCTCGACTCCTCGAAGCTTTTCAGCTCGATTTCCTGCAACTCCAATTACAAGGACATATGAAAGCGAGGACAACCAAACTTCACAGAATATTTTGTGGCTCTTTGATCAAATCTGGAGGCTCACAAATCCAGTAGTGCAGCGGGGGAAACTGCCACACTACGAATTGGATTCGCTGGCCACCGCCGCTGTGCTGTGCCGCAGTGACACTGATGTGATAGTTACAGTAATGCTCGAGTAAAAAAAAAACTTTCAAGCCCGCTGTCAAAATATATTAGCGCTTTGATCTTTGCCGTTTCTGAGAGGAGCGACGCCAGAACGTGTGTGACGAAATGAGCGATTGAACGCCGCCGCCGAGCTGAATTACCTGAGGTTCTGGTTCCAAATACCTAGTAAATCACCTCAGTGGAAATTGGCTGGAAGGGTTGAAAATACTGACACGAGGAATCTCAGGAACAAGCCGCCCCCCCCCACACACACAGGAACTCACATATTCCCTCCATTCGCCCTTCCTAATGTGTGCGATGAAAGGAGACAAAACAAAACAAACGCAGATATGCATCTTTCTAAGCTCAGAACACACAGAGGTGCAAAAACAAACGAGACAAGCGACTTTTTGGTATGTTTCGCCTTTTTTTTTTCAGTTACTTCCACGGGGCTTTCGCAGAGACAGAGGCTGCGAAGGCCTTGTTGCTCGCAGGCATGTCTGGCTGCAGACGTGGTGAACACTGCAGGCAGTGACTCATGCGCCATGAACGACTCGCTGAGGAGACAACCAGTCATTTAGCAATCACTTCATCACCACCCTCATCATCATCATCATCATCATCATCATAATCATTACTGCTGCGGTTGCCATCAGAAGGTTTGAGGATAAATACTTACTTGTTGATTAGACCTAAGTGTACACATTAGAGATGTACCATTTTTTTCCTTCCTGATAACAAATCTGATAAGCAAACTTGGAACCGGCTGATACCGAGAACCAACTGGATACTGGTGCTTTTAATAAAACAAGCCCAAAAGTCTTTGACAAGTCGTCAAGATACTTCTATTTTGTATTTGGTTCGAATGTAATACTCTGTTTTTCATTTCAAATGATCATCTTAACAATTTAAAGTTAAAGGAGACATATAATCCTCATTATCAGGCTCATCATTTCATCTGTGGTTACTTCTAGAATAGGTTTACATGCTAAAACGCTCAAAAAAATGGGTCAGTTTTCTCCTACTGCAGCACTGTATTCCCCCCCTCTGTCTGAGATGCTCCGTTTTAGCTCCCGTCTCTTTAGGGCCCGCCTTCCTATCCTCTGATTGGCTAGCTCACACACGCCTGAGCCAGCACCGCTCACTGTGTTTCCGGCTGGCTCCGTTTGTTCAAATCAGCTTCCAGATAGCTTCACTTCTAGCATGAATATCGGCGTAAATTATACATACGAGGCATGGTGATGTAGTGTGATGTCACAAAGTCACGGAATTAAAGGCGGGGCTACTGACAAGTTGAGAGGCGTTCCCGTTGGTGTGATCTTTTTAACTGTCATCCTTTAACATGCACAAGAGCCTCCTTTAAATATTGAAAACTGCACATTAAATTCAGAATATCTTAGTTTTCCACTCCATTAATGACAGCTTGCACTCCAACTGAGAAACCTGATGACTCATGTTTTCCCAGCATGATTTGACAGTCTCCCTCAAAGTTTCTTGTGATGCGGACTCAGTCATGAACCGTCCCCATAAATATTTTTTAATGGTGGACGGTTGAGGTCAAGTGACTGTGGGGAAAAAGTCCATGACAGTCGTCATTTCCAGATTTATGTGTCAACATTTGAGATTTTCTGTGGTCTCAGACTTTTGGACCCCACTGTATATCTATTATTATTTAACAGCTGTATACTACAATAACCTGTATGAATGTGATGGATGGCCTTGGAGCTCATAAATCGCTTGCAGTTTATGGATATTGGCCACTTGTGCAATAGAAAAATCTGTTTAGTTTGCATTAAGGTGTATTGGACAGCAGGATCCAGTTTCTAATAAATAAATTATGTGGTATCAGATTGGTTTATAATCGTGTGTACTCACTGGCTTTTCAGGCAGCATTGGAGGCATTTCCTATACTCATATCGGTATCGGAACAAGCCTAATATACAGCAGGCGGACGCACAAATTCATATTGTGAGAAGATGAAATTCTTGAAAAATCTATAATCTCCCTCGGGCAAGTTGTTTATTGCAATAAACCAAAGCACGGGGCCGCGTACTGGAAAATATAGATGTTGGAGGCTTTTGAACTTGCATGTGTAAAACTGCAACTGAAGGCTTAATGGAAGCCATTTCTATGCTTATGATGATGATGATGATGGTAATGATGATGATGACGACTGACTCAGTGACAGCACCCGTGGTGGCATCACTGAAACGTGATATGAGACAACATATTTCCTCGCCGAGCGGGCCCCTTTACTGAAACCGACTCACGCCGCGGTCAAGCTCCCAATTTGCGGAGCTGCCGAATCGTCCAGATGTGTCATGATGAATCATCTCTGGGTCCACATGCATCCGTCTCCCCCCCCCTCCCTCCCCCTCCGCTGGACTTCATCATGAAAGAGTCGGGGGTAAACACACACACGTTCTCAAGTCGATGTGAAATGATTGGCCCTTTTTGCTTGCCCTGGTAATTGCGCTGCGTTCCGTTCTATGTCTTTGTCTGGGAGGCAAACACCTTGTTATTGTCTAAATTTTCTAATATTGAGCTGCGGCAGGTTTTATTGTAGACGCCACTAACTCACTCGCAAGGTTACAGCAGAGCAAAAGGAAACCCATCGAGCACACAGATGTAATGTGAACTCGTCCTATAAATCCGTCTTTGCCTTAATGGTCTGAATAACCAGCCAGTGAGCAGCAGCTGTCTCGCTGGTCTCTGTCCCCTCCCCCACTGTCTCCCCCCACTCCACCAAACCCCTCTATATACTCTCTGAGGGGAGCACCGCAATAATGCAATGACGGTCCTATAGAGACTCGGGCAATAATAGGTTTATGGTGTTTTTATATTTATTTAGTTCCTCCAGAGATCCGTAGTGCATTTGGTGCCGGAGCTGAGGCTGAGCTTAAAGGGCCAGTTCACCCAAATCAGAGCAGAAAGAAAGATTAGAAATGTCTTTTTTCATGTGCTGCTGAATAGTTCGGGTTGACTTGTTTTGAGATATCCGCCTCAAACCAAAGCACAGTAAACATAAATGGGGTGTTTGTGGTGCTTTTAAAAGGTTTGGAAAATAACATTAAAGGATAACTCTGGCATTACTCTGCTCTCACTGTTGTGATTTTCTTACAGCCAACAAATCCTATAAAGAGACCGAAGCCAAAAAAAGAAATGATTCATACCAACAGCATTACATGGGCGGCCAAAGACTATAATACCCAACTTATGTCTCTGCACCATTTTAGGAAGGTAGTTTTTTTAATCAGAAAAGAAAGATCTTCGTGACTGATTTCTTTATGCCAAGACAAACTAAATAAACTAACTTTTTTTGTTTTCATGACTGAATAAACTGAACAAACAAACTGACCTTAAAGGACAACACAGTGTCATAATGTTTTACTTTGTTTACATGTGGCAGACCCTGCCACCTTTCTAGCTTCAAACAGTGTTCTGGGGACCTTATTTTCCTCTGAGATCAGCTTGTTTGTTCACTTATGGAAAGATTAATATTTCTGAGTTTGTATTTTTACCGCATTAATATTCTAAATATTAAAATCCTGAATTTGAATTTCTTCCCAAAAACTACATAGTGGCCCTTTAAGGTCTAAAAAAATATTTTTTTTATGAAAATATATATTTGTGAACTCTTTTTTTAAATCATTTATTTATTTTTATTTTAGTCCTTTTAGGAAACAAGTAACTTGCTTTCAGACTTTCAAAGTCACATATTGGGAGACAGATTAACACAATATTGCTTTTGGTGTTTTTAAATGGGATTTGATGGCAACGAGAAAGTCATGGTCACATGAGGCTTAAATCGATAGTCCCTTGTCTCTATAGAAACATCATGATTACTCTAAATAATCCATTGTGAAGAGTTTTACGGGATTACAGCTGTCTTTAACCAATGTAACAACATATGTACAGTATATTATGTAACTAATACCATTCTCTGTAATCTCTCTTTATATAAGGGTTGGTAGGTGGTGACACTCTTGCGTATATGTTTAAAGGATGTAGTCAAAACTATATAAAAAAAATTGATGCGAGTACTTTCTACTAAAGTAATAGTCCAATAGTTTTTTAATTAGATGCAGATGGATATGACATGCAACGAAAAAAGACTCAGGCAGGAATCCAACGCTGGCAGCTCTGTAGCATGAGCCTCAAACAGGAGGCCACTGGGACGTCCTTTTGAATCTAGCTAATGTAAGCTTTAAATAGGCATACTGCGAGCGCCAGAAAAATGAAATTCCATTTACCTCTTTTGTATTTGGGCCGAAGTCAGAAATCTGATACTGATGCCTGAAAAACCCATAGAGAGGAGAAGTCTCATCCCTTCTGGTTTGCCTTATATTGGACCTTCTATTGGGGGAAAACATGCACAGTAGTCAATGGTGACAGACAAATACACACACAAATACGACGACTTTATGCATTTCAATCACGCCTACAATTCTCATCTTATTCTATTGCATAAGGTAACAACGACTCAACATGATAGAAATACAAGCATTTATAGGAAGAATGTAGTGTTTTTGAGAGAACTGATCCTTTACATGTGCATTTTATGCTGTTTATTCCCATTAAATTCAAGTAGAGGTAGTTTTTCCTGTTTGTGTACAGATGAAGAGGAAGGACTTCTATTCATCTGTACAACTGTTTGCTTATTGGCTCTCAGGTTTACATAATTTATAGTGAGAAAATGTGCTTTTTTGCGTGAACTGGTCCTTTAAATGTGTATTTTATTACATTTATTCCCATTAAATTCAAGTAGAGGTAGTTTTTCCTGTTTGTATACAAATTAAGGGGATTAACTTCTCTTCTTTAAACAACTATTTGCACAACTCCCAGACTTGCATACCAAATTTAGTTTTTTGTGTGAACTGACCATTTAAATGTGTATTTTGTGATGTTTATTCCCATTATATCAAAATAGAGGGAGTTTTCCTATTTGTATACAGATTAAGGGGATTAATTTATGTTATTTGAACAAATATTTGCACAACTATGAGGCTTATATACCTAATTTATAATAAGAACATTTGTTTTTTTAGTGTGAGCTGACCATTCATATGTGCATTTTATGTTTATTCCCATTATATTAAAGTAGAGGTAGTTTATTCCTGTTTGCACACAGATCACAGCTCCCTTTATGAAGAGACCCCTGCTCTCCCTCCTCCCCCTTTTTGCTCGCCCTCACCCCTCACCCTTTTACCACCCCACCACCATTAGAGAGAGAGAGAGAGAGAGAGAGAGAGAGAGAGAGAGAGAGAGAGAGAGAGAGAGTCTGACTCCCACCGTTCATATCGGGGAGCCCGTGTGAAAGAGAAACAGAGGAGAAGGAGAGAGAGAAAGAGAGAGAGAGAGAGGGAGAGGGAGGCTGTCACAGCGAGCGGAGACTCTACAACTTGTTCGCATGTAACCGGCGGCTGAGCAGGAGAAGAAATCAGTCTTATTACGCGGACTTACAAATGCCATTAATCCCGTGACCGGCGACCGGAATGGAAATACGCGAGCCGGCGGCGAGAAGTAGTTTGATCCGGGTGGTCGTGTGAGCGCTGCAGGCTGTGAGAAGAAACTCATGGTAGGTTTTTATTATTACCATCATTATTATTATTATTTCACACTGTGTTATTTCCCCCAGCCTGATTTCCGCGAGCGCATCCATTTCCACCTTGGTTATCTGTTTTTTGCTGCGAAGTTCATGCACTCGGTTTTTACGCACTCTGAAACGAGAGGGTTGCAGAAATGTAAAAGTTTTTTTTTTTGTGTGTGTGTGGCTGATTTGACTGTGTCTGTGTGTGTGTGCGCGCGTCCTGTATAAAAGCGGAGACATCGCCAATATAACGGGCTCCTTTCAGGGGTGGAGAGGCGCCCGCTGCCCCGTAGAGAATGAATGGGTCACTATGTATTCTAATCTAACCCCAGAGTTCACTCAGTTTTCTTCGGTTTCTCAAAAGAGGTGGGCTGCTTGTGGAGTTGACTGCACGCTCGTGGAGGAACATCAGGGCAGATTTTTTTTTTTTTTTAAATCAATCAATCAATAGATGGATATCGTCGCCATCACTTCTTCTTTAAAGGGGCTGATTTCATTCTAAAAAAAAAAAAACCGTCCAGAATCAGATATTTTGTTTTTTTTCTTTGTCATTGTGGGTTTCCATTCATGAGATGTTACGCTCTTCAGCCGTGAGAGCCAAAACAAAAGGATTTCCCGCTGACCAATGAGAGCATGGGGGAGCCTCGGGGGAGTAGGGTGGGGGGGACAGACGGAGTGGTCCTCTCTTCCCTTTGTCCTACACTACCTGAGACAGCACACACTGCCTGGGGGGCCAACATGACGCTGATCCCCACAGAGAGAAATGTTCTGCTTTGCTTAATTTTTTGTTTTTTTAAATCAGTTTTTAGAAAATTCTGCCCAGAGATGCATCTCACAGCTCAGATCATTAAATGTTATGGAGACTTGCGTGCTCAGGATCTCCAGGAGCCATCAAAGTATCTTCTAATTAAGCACCCAACAGTTCACACCACAGCATCCTTAAGTTTACACATCAGGGCTCTCTCTCTCTCTCTCTGCATCTCAAAAGACATAAGCATCCACTGTGCAAGGACGCTGTTGCAATATGGGTTCACGTGAGCCCTGAGAAGTTTCTGGTTAATGGTTCAGACATGCCCCTCCGGGTGGTGCATCCCATCACTTTAACCTCCTCCCTCTCTTCCCCCTCACTGCTTTCGAGTTCAAGTTAACGTGCAGAGTAACACAAGGGTTTTTAATTACTGTACCAGAGCATTCAATTAGGCAAAATGGTAGCCGCTTGCCAGCACGGAGTTTTTCCAAACAGGAAGTGAAGTAAATCGGAAGAAAATCTGCAGGCGAACGGGATGAAAATGCAAAAGTGTTGTTGAGAAGCAGTTTAACGAGTTGTCAGATGACAGAAAATGAATCAGCAATTTAAAACGTCCAAATCATTTGTCAAGCAAAAGCCCCAATTTCTCTGGTTCTAGCTTCTAAAATGGGATGTGATGTGACTGAATATTTTGGGGCTTGGGACTGTTAATTGGACTGTAAACATCACCTGTTACGTTTCAGAAGTGAAGCTGAAATGTGTGGCTCCAGCCTTCTATCTAGGCTGATCTCAGTTAATCAGGAATGGGCAAACAGGTGGAGCATTGGATGGAGCTGAGAAAAGCCTGGACACTGAAAGACACCCATCTAGCTGGAGGCTACTAGGTTAGCTAGAACAAACAAACTAGAAAAAGCAAATCACCTCACGTTATTCAAGCGAGTTTGTCTGCGGTATTGTTCTCCCCCAGATAGCCAGAATGACTTAACGTGTACGAGCTCTGTGCTGTCCTCAACTCTGAGAGGTTTATTCTTCCAGTAGCTCCGGGTTCTGCCCACATCTATCTCCTCCAGCTCCAGCCGCTAAAGGGGTCACTCCTTAATCGAAAAACACCAACGTCTGTCCCTCCCCTCCCGTCTGTCAGTGCAATTAACCACACAGCAGGCCGTATTATTTGTCTGATATTTGCATGAAAAGTTCTCAAAAAGGCACCGACACCACAAACAGGACTCCAGTGATTCAAATTAGCTCAGGTGTAGCCTAGCTAACGGCCACTATCTTGATTATGCTTTAAGATTTAATATAGTTTAAAGGAGTGAGTTATATAGATATTCATGGAAAATTAGCCAGAGACCATTTTTTGAACCAGGCTGTAAACATGTTTATTTCTGTTGTAAAGTTGGACATTTTCACACGGGGTCTTACGGGGAATGACTCTCTTTTGGACCAAGCCTCAAGTGGCCAGTTGAAGCACTGCAGGCACGGCTTCACCTTTCGCTTGGACAAAACAAGCCAATTCAAAAGCCATCATTCGGCTGTGAGAGCTTAAGACGGCCATTTTTCAGTCTTTTTACTGACGTTTCACAGACTAAAACAATAATTAATCTAAAACACAATGAAAATAATGATTACTTGCAGCCCTGACAAGCTCTCGCAGTTTCAAAGCACAAACATGTATAGTGTTTACATGGCATGGCTGTACACTGTGTTTGTGTGCGTGCGTCTTTGTGCCATGTTAGGAGTGTGTAGCCGTGTGCTTACTAGTTGACACAAAGCCTCTGTGGGAAGCGGAGGCGTAGGCGTCGTAAATGTGGTGGGGATTCTCTTTCTCGCTGCAATATATTATTATACAGCGAGTGGGATGGATGATTAGAATGATTTAAATGCCACGACGGGGTGTAGCGCGCGTGGCCCCTTGCAGGCACTCTGTTTTGCTGGAGCTCATTTCATCCCCCTCCGCCACAGCTTTTCCGAGAAGTGACTGAGATACTTTGATGAATCGCTCTGTCCGGTAGAAGTCGGGCTGTAATATTTCTGGCCAATCGCTGTTGATTTAGATGGAGATTCCTTTTTGTGGCGGCTTGATGAAGTATTCATTTGAAAAGAACTTAAAGTAAATAAACAATGAATCACGCTGCCACATGTCGTCTAATCTGCATGCGAAGCAGCCGCCTCGCGCAAAGAGAGACAGAATTATGAATGAACAATATTTACGCCGCGATTAATCAATTATGAGGGGGAAAAAACGAGATGTTACGGCATTTCAAGCAGACTTTGATTGCATGTAAATGCGATCACAGCAGGAAGTGAAGCTTTTAGGAGGAATTTTTCCATCAAAGGTTTTCATTAGAAATTCAAGTGATAATGTTTCTTAGTAATAGACCAGCTGTAGACTCCTAATTATTGCAACGCAGACAAAGAGGCAATGCCTTTGTTATTGAAATCTTTCTTTGGGATCTCTCATGGGAAGGGAATTGGCTAAAGGGATCTCGGGGAACTCAATTCAAATGGCCCTTTTAAGGCCAGTTCATCATGAAAAGTGGGGAGAGTTTGGCAGCAAACATGCACAGGACTGCTGCCCTTTTCAGATCCATGGATTTAAGGTCGTTAGAGGCCGACAGTGATAGAACACATCCTCATGTTTGGAGAAATATAGAGCCACAGGTTTGCATGAGTCAGAAGATGAAACAAACGTTTTCTTCAAAGCAGATTTTCTTCTTTAAACATTCTCTCCCATGTCGGTACAGGACTGTCTTTGTGTGATTTGTACAACATGCACGGTGAATATTTGTGCAGCCGAGCGGCTTTTTATCAGCCCAGACAATTGGGTCCAAATGAAGACTTTCATGTGAATTGTTCTGCCATCCTGCGTTTAATGCCACACAGAGTTAACAAACGGGTGCTCTTGTTTATTCAAACAGATTTAATTTTCAGAAAGGAGGCCGCCGTCTTTATTGGCATCAATAAATCTTCATATTCATGGTTTGTCAAGGCCGTGGCTGTGTTATGATTCATCAACATTAACTAGAAATCAGAGGCAATGATAATTTGTGCTGCGTGGTCTGACTTGCTGCCAACTTTCTTTTGCTCCACTTCGTCTTTTGTGGGAACGCAGCATCGTCTGGGACATTTTGCACCAGACGGGGGCAACTGTCTGTCCCCGCGCCTCGTTGTCTCATCCCAAAAACCTCCGACCGGTCCTTTAGATACCACACAGTCCCTTCGTTTTCCCAGTGACTCACACATTCTGGCCCTGCTCTGATAACTCTGACACCTTTTTTTTTTTTCCTCCATCTTTCCTTTTGGGATAGATCTCCTTTTTTCAGTCTGGGAGCCTGAAGCAACACTCTGTGTTTCTCAAATGAAGCATTTGACCTCTCTTTTAGGGGTCTTTTATTTCGGTCACTGCTGCAGGAAGCTAAGTGTCAAGTGGGCACCGGGGGCCACTGTGTGCAGCTCGATAGGGCTCCTCTGGGGCACAGGGCACGCAGACTGTCCATATGGAGCTCCAACCCGGGTGTGTGCAGAGAACATTAACGCATGATGGGTCACGATTGGAAAACCACATTTTGGTTCTAAAATCCGACAATAAAAAAATGGCCGTACATGTCATTTGTGCAAGCTGCTTTCTACGATCCATATTTTATTTGTTGGGGGAAACCTCTAGTGGCCGCATTATGATGGGTGCAAAGGAGGAAGTCAGGTAATTTAGGTGGTTACAAAACAAACATACTTAACCGTAACTAACCCTTATCCACACCATTATCTTTTCCTATACCTAACCAAGTACTTTTGCTCCCTGAACATGAGCTAACTGCGACCCTTTCACAACGTAAAATAGTTGTTACTCAATGTAACTCAAGTTCTATGAGTATGTGTCATACTCATAGAACATTTGGGAGTCACAACCTCCTCTGTCATCTGGCCTGGGGACGTGTTGTCTAACTCTAAACCATACATCATAAGTTGTACTTCATGGCGCTTAGTCATTTTAGTCTCACCAGATCAAATAGTGCTTAGAGAATATTAATCAGTGCTGAAACGATTAGTCAAATAAACAGAACCAGACGACAATTTTTGTTTACCAATTAAGCCTCATAATCACTGAATGAATAAAATATAGATGGATCTTCTAGGACTAAAAAGTGCCTTGAACCTGCATTGTTTCTAATGGCCAGTAGAAGGCAATCCCACTGGTTTCAAAAAGAAGTCCAATTGTATGTAAGCTTATGAGAAAATGACCCCACTTCACACTCTTATTTATTACCTAAGTAAACAGTTTCCTAATGAGTTCATGGTCCCATTTTTAAGTAAGATAAACTATAAAGCAGGGTATGCTTTAAGGCGCGGCTGCCGTGTGATTGTCAGGTCGCTACCATGGTTTCTCTTCAGGTTTACAGTCAGATTCATCAGGATTTCCACCCCCAGCTTCACCCTCTCATCCAAATAAGAACTTCGACTCCAAAAAAAAAACAAGATGTCAGTGGCTGTAATGACAAACTCAAGGCTCCAAGACGGTTATCCACAAACCAATGGGTGACGTCATGGTGGGTTTATACTTGGTTATAAGTCAACCAAAGATCCTGTGGAGTCATTGGTTCAGGTTTCTCCAATGCGCGGATTTGCTGCTTCTTATGTTATGCATTGCTAGAAATTGAATATTTTTCTGCACTATTCATGGATGTGTAGTGTTGATGGTTAACAAAACTGAACCATGCACATCCTCAAACTGCCATAGTGGACATGTACATCCACATCATCAGTATGCAGATGGAGTTTTTGCATCAACATAAACAAAACGACTGTCAGATGCTGTTTTGTTCGGTGTCTATTCAAAAATTAAAAACCTAGGCCATTCAGCAGCCTATCAAAACACGTCAGCCCCTTAAAGATGCCGTCTTGAGCTTCACGCCTGTCGCCAGTAACCCTTTGTTGCATAAATGTTTCATTGGCAGATAGACTGCTGTTTTTGTGAGCTCGCGTCTAAGTGACAGCGGGCTCTAGTTTCAGACTGAATGATCTCTGCGTGGAGACGGCATCCGGCTGCTTTCCAGCTGTGCTCAAGAGCAGGAGTTGGACTTTGAAAATGATGCCGCATGCGGGAGCCCGTTGATGGATGGATCCTCCGATGAAGTTATGTTATGTATTCCTGATGAGAGCAGTGGATCACCGGACAGGATTTATGTGGCCGCGGAGGAGCAACCACTCTAGAAGATGCTGTCTGTCTGAAGCGGCGGTCCGAGGCTATTTGTCATCGTGACTGATGGGCCTCCGGTGATTAAGCTAACATGCTGACAGCCATTAATCTGCTTTATCTCTTAAATGACTTGCATGGAGGGTACTTTTTTTTTTTCATCCAATGTTATTGGCTGTAGTAAACAAGGGGAAGCGTGGCGGCATCTTGCATGCTCCATTCTCTCGCTGGGTTGTGGTCTGTCATTTCATAGGCTGGAAGGTCAGCGATTCATGCAGCACTTGAGACATTTATAGGTCAGATACATCCTTTTAAAAATGCTATATATAAAAAAAATGTGCCTGTAAATTCACACCCCATATGGTGCGCTGATTTTCAGACCCAAATGTGCTGAATTTCAAACTCCACAGAGCAACACTTTGTCTCTCCGTGTGAAGTTACAAGTAAAAACGTTGCTTATACGCGAATGATCACACGTGGAAAAACACATTTTCTTAATGTATATCAAGTGATAATTGCGACATATGACGTGTGAAATATGACGCACGACACGTTCAACTCACGATCAGAGCTTAAAACTGGGCACTGGATCCTTAATGAGGTAAGTAAAAAAGAAATGGAGACACATAACGCGAGAACGCGACATGCTCACACATGTACATCATTAACATATCTGTAGAACACTTCTTAGATTACATTCTCACTTACATGAGACACTGTGTGAAGTGTGGCCATCGTGCTGGGACTTTGAGATGCTGAGTAAGAAGGTAAATCTGGCATCCCAGAGTTGCTATGTGCCCGCTGCCAAGTTGGGGGTCATTGCTTGTATTAATGACGCATGGGAAACTAAACTGGCTTTTATTTCCCTCACCATCTGTACCCAGTTGTGCTGTATAGATGAGACTCTGGCAAATGAGAGCGACCCCCTTTTTTTGCAGCGAGTGGTTTGATTTATGGGACTGTGTGTTGTGGGGATAGGCAGAGAAAAAAAAAAAAAACTGTGTGTTTACAATTATGCAAATGTCCCTGTTTGCTAAATACACCACTGGTCTTATCTCTTCATTATCAGGTTTTGAATGGTTGAAAAATATTGTAAAAGTTAAGGCTCAAGGCTGTTTGGGGCTTTCATCGAATTTTTCTAGCTGCACGAGGTGAAAATTTAATTATGGCACTTTATAACTCTTAGCAATTCCCATCAGAGTTTGAGCTCCTTCTGGGAGTCACAGCTCAGTCAAATCTCAACACACACACACACACACACACACACACAGTATATGTTTCATATATAAATATCTGATGTCCACCACAAATTAAGTTCCATAAATCCATCCATTTTAAGGTTTACTTCAGTGTCAAAAGTAATCCAGTGATAGTTGTTTGTACATCCATGGCTACATTGCAAACAGGAACAGCCACAAGCTAATTCGACATACTTTTGATGGAACCTATTTGTTAAAATGTGAACAAATATAGGATAAATGAGCTGTAGCCCACAGCTGAGTTATTCCCCTTATGGGAGCTGTCATTTCAAAACACAGACCACGATTAGCCCCCGGACTGATGCAAGACAAAAAAAAAAAAAATAAATAATTTTGAATGTTTCCACATTTTCCTGCTGCAAGAATTCCTGCACTCAGGTTCAGGGTGAAACGTTGAGAATACAAAGTGTATTACCTTGATCTTTCCGTAGTCTAAGGTGATGGAAATGTTCATGTTAAAAAGGTGCAAGGTAAGAATTTGGATGCTAACCAGCTAGCATCGTCCCGGTCCAAAGCTCCTGTGCTCTGGCTGTTATCACCAACACTTCGCTGGTGCTCCAAGCTCCCAGTCTGGACTGCTGGCTGCACAGCTAACTGAGCTAACAGCAGCTACAGTTGACAGAAGTTTGCAGTTAAGCTGGTGATATGCTGTCCTTTGTTTGTTTTGAGTATGAATTCAACAGGCGGCCAATTCTTACTGAACTTATAAATCGCTTTTTAATCATTTTTTCTGGAAAACACTTGACGTATTTTGATGATAGGGTGTGAAGATGTGTTGATGAATGACAGCGCAAAAGAAGGAAAAATGGGGAGAAAGTCAACTTAGCTGTCAAATAAGCACCAGAGTTGTCCAAAGTTAAGTTCAAATCAAAAGAAATAATTGAATTACAGAGAGGTTGTGCATCCCAAATACTGTATTATGAATTGTTTCATCCAATTTTCACTTGTTCCCTTTTTTTCCCCATTTTAATTAAACACATATATTTCCAGAGAGAGATAACATTGAGTAAAAAGTATTCATGATTCTGTTTTCACTTTTTAAAATCTATATTTAGGCAGCCACTGGGTCATGGATGCTTTCATGTGTTGCCATGGAATCCCCTAGGTTAGCAGAAAGCCCTAGTATTAGTGGTGTGTGTGTTTGTGTGTTTGTGTGTGTGTATGTGTGTGTGTGTGTGTGTGTGTAGACAGTTATCTGTCTTCCAGATGTCACTCTAATGGGCCTCAACACAGACCTAGGGGACTTCAACAATGCACAGCGCCGGGGAGAGGTGTGTTCATTTTCCAATTACCTCCGGCTACTCCTTTGAATGAGGAACCATTTCTCACAGTTTTCACTTCCAGTGTTCTGTTGACTCCAAGTAATGTAGCTGAACCGACGGTTTTGGTGGCGATTGTGAGAACAAGCAGCGGCAGCAGCAGCAGCCCCCGGGCTCATTTAGTCTTTACTAGCTGAGGCTGGTAAACTAAAAAACTTGCATGCACGTGCCACCTCGCTGCGGGTCTGCTGGAGTTCAGAGGTCAACATCGAGTTCCGTTTACCAGACGGCCTCGAAATGTCCTGCAGAAGTGTCAGACGCACCTGATCTGTGGGGCTGGTTGCATTTTTCAGGCTTCCTTGGCAGCGAGGGGAGACACACTCCGACCTGGCCCGGGTCGCAAGGAATTTGTACAAATGTTATTTTCATCGCTGCAGCTATCATTTTGTGGGATTATCCCTGCCAAGATAATTTTGGAGTTTCATATCTGTGCAAGGCAGCCGCTGCCAGTCTGAACCTTTGGCGAACCACAGAAATGTTTACACTTTTTCAAGATGGATGTGTTGTACTTTGAACGTCTCTTCCCTCCTCCGAGCAGGTAGAGTTGATTGAACTGTTTTTTTTTCTCTCCCCTGCAACAATCTACTTCCAGAGCATGCCGAAACTGGAAAGATCTTTCCTTCTGATTTATGCTAAAACCTCACCCTCAAATTACAGTGCAAGTGATCCCTCTGCGAGCGACGAGAGGTGGAACATATTGGCAACCCTTAAAAATTAAGATGCCGTGCAATTAATCCTCCATATTAAAAGGAGTCCTCACCCTTAATTTGTGAGAATTAACCTGCCTGCCTGCCCGTTAAGCCTGGCGAATTTGTCCCTGGCCTTCATTATTGTGGACTCACATGCATAATGTAGCAGGGGGAAGATAAAGCGCAGCATCTTATAAGTTGAAAATCCACAGGCTAAGTTAATATTATGGATCCGCTGGGATGCCCTCGAGTAGCCTCCCCCTAAAACTGTTTGCATCAGGCCCGCTCCCGGGCGGCGGAGCAGCGGGCCAGTCGACTCGGTAATAGCCGACGTTTTGTTAATTTGCACGTTTCCTCGGCAGTCATAGGCTAACACTCAATCCGTGCGCATATCCCTATCTGGCAGGAGGCTCAGCGCGGTTAGAGATGAACCTCTGACTGCTAACTATGTGTGAAGCGCTACAGCAAAGGATTACTATACGTCTCCCGGAGAAACCTTGAGAAAGCGGGGATTTATAGACGGAGCAGGAAGCAGCTCGGGAAACATCACAGCCTGTGGTGGCTCTCTTCATCGTCGCATAGAGTCACAGATGGAAAGCTGTAGTCTTTAATAACTTGGCTGACTTTTTCACGCCGAGTGGGAACGGTGCCTTGCTGGGTGGGCGACAGCATCCAAAGTCGTATCTTGTGCGGAGCTACTCCTGGAAATCCTCACATCTGCAGGATTTGACAAAGATGGCGGTTTGTTCTTTTGGCGGATACTGAAGTTTTTTTCCCCCTCAGCTTCGGTTATAGTCTGATCAGCAAACAAGTTTATTTGATGGAAGTTGAGAAGAAACGGCTTCTCTCAAGCCTCATTTGATTTAACAAATGAGCTCCCAGTTTTCCGTTCTTGGCCCGCCGACTTATATGCTGAGTGAGTCGAGGGTACAATAATCATCATCGTCTGTCTACTGGGCAAACTGCTGATGTTTTAAAGTATACATTTATGCGTCTACTGAGAACAATGAATTAAAAGCAGCGTGAAACATCCCAAATGTCCCCCTCGTTCTGTGGTGATGAATGAAAGTCTAGGAGCGGCTCTACACATTAGAAAAACCATCGTGTTAACCAAAGTATTACATGTAGTGGTGACTTTAATTCAAGATTTTTTTTTTAATAATCACACGGTTGGTTGCCAACAAGCTGTGAAGTGTTTGCTAATGAGGCTTAAGTGTGGTGGACTTAAAACAATAAAGTTATAGTATAATTGAAGTCCCCGAGCTGGGGCCACTGAAAACAAATCACCATTGAGAATAATTTTATCTATCTCCACTTTTGATGACTGTGATTTTTCTTCATTTAATGCATCACTTCTTCCTTCTTCATCCATTACTCCTTTCACACACACACACACACAAAAAAAACCCTCATCAACATCTGGCTTTTGTTTTTAGTGGGAAAGGTTACAATCAGCATTCATTCCTGGGTTGATGACTCTGCAGTTGTCATGGGGATTTGTCCCCATGACACCCGGGTGGACACGCTAATTGTCGCCCCTTTTCCGGGACAATGCTATGGCGCGCGTTCAAGTTCAGAATGTTGGTGCGTAATTACTTGACCATCTGTCTCCGTTCACGTAGCGTTTGATCATCATACAGTCGGCAAGTAACCGTAGCAACACAGGGAAAAAAAAAACAAAACACAAAGGCAAAAATGACTTCTAGCGGTTTAATTGCGTTTATAAAGCCCTGATGTGAGCGCGAATATCAGTGTTAAAACGGTAAGTGTTGCCAAACCTTTTGAAAAACGAGTTAGAAGAACTTAAACCCGCACAGGCTTTAATTTAAGACCAAGTTGTCAAGTTGTTTCAGACTGTCTAAAACAGAAGTTCCCAACCTCTGGGTTACACCTCCCAATGGGCTCCCAGATCAATCTGTGGCATCACGTAAAGAGGCTCTGTATAACAATTTGTAGCAATTTACATGTATTGATCACTTTTTTATTGGCCATATGTGAATGGATTGTAACAAAGGGAAAAATTCGACCATTGTCGGTTGCCTATGCAAGCCTGCGGATGATTTGTTTCAGTTGTTCAAGGATGCTGGATTGAATTCTGCTCGAGTGCCTCGTCTCAGTGCCTCTCTCAGCTCCGCTAACATAAACGCAAAACTTTCAGCGCCAAACGTTTCACAGAGCCCCTTTGTCAGAAGAGAACCATACTAACCCTGTATGGATGTGATGTCATCATTATATGGTCTGTCAGAGAAATGACAGAAAATGAATGAACTTTTGTTTGACAGTCAGTCATAACTAAAAAAGAATACACATAATAAAATGGACATATTTCTGACAAGCGCTTAAAGGGACACAAGTCGCTCGTTGGTAACGGCTACTTCTGCTGTAAAAACTCTGTGTTGCTTTCAGTTATATGGGACAGTAGCAGGGTCCTGTTTCGGTGCTCACTGATACCAGATCCAGCATTTTAGGCTGTTTGAGACATGTCAGATACTCAATACCCAATTTTGGAGCAACCTTAATTCTTTGGAGAAACTGGAACCAACAGCAACAATAGGTCCCAAATAAACGGCTTTGTTTTACCCAAAAAGTTTGGAACCATCGTCCTTAAAACACTCCAAGGATGAGAGATTGTCACCTGTAAGTGATCTTTCATCCAAATGTAATCAGTCTTTCCATTTCTTCTTATGTTTGTTGCATGTTTTCACTGGTACGGCCTCCTGTAGGGAACAGAAGACATTCTGAGCTCTAAGAACTTCAGTATGTCTTGAATTTCTCGACTTTATTGGCACTCATGATGGTCCCATTGAGTGTTTACCAAAATACTGTATTTATATATCACACAGATGTGCCATAAAGGCACATTTTAGTTGCGGTTTACCAACTTGAAGCGCAGCGCGATTCCAGAGAATAGAAGCGTTCACAGATGTGTCCTATAAATGTCAAGGGTGTCAACGGGCAATAACTTGCGGACGGAAGAAAAACCCCCTTAAAACAGCGATATTGTTATAAATGTAAATATAGTCTAGAAAGTCTCACCACGACATATTTTCCTCCTTTCATACAAGGCTTACAAGGTTTTCCCCAAAATTTTTCTGTGAGCCAATTTCAATCGGAGCCATTTATGCTGCACTGTGGGTTCAGAGGAATTCCACTGGAAATAGTAAACATTCCCATTGGATTAATTACCAACTGCTTTTCCCCAGGCCCGTCTGCTTCTGGAGAAAAAGGAAGATTAACAGTAGATTGAACTTTGGTCCACATGTAGAGAGGCGGCCTGTCAGCTCTTATAAAGAGAGCCCGGAGGTGAGCGGGAGCAGGCGTTGGGAGAGTGTCGAGCAAATGAAGAAGTGGTCGTCCGGGGGCCAAATTCGAGCGCTTACTCTTTTATTTTCCGATTTGTTAAAATGTATTAATGTAATCCCAAGATTGACACTTTCACTTTTTAGTTGGATTGCTGGTGGGAGGCCTCGTTGTTTATCCACCTTCTGATGCCGAGTTTGCTAATGGTGCTCGATATAAATGTTACAGGCTCCAGTTGCCACCCACGTTACTGGCGATTTTAAAACACGAGAGATGGACCTTAAGGGGATGAGAAGCCGATTGGCACATAATTCACAAATCCCAAAAACATTTAGTCCTCCTACGCAGCACCGCGCGTCCATGAATTGGAGAGATATTTCACGACTTCTCGTTTCTCTTTGCTTTCCCCCCTCCCCTACAATTTACTTCCAATAAGTTTGCCCCCGTCAGTCAGTCTGCTGCTTCAACTACGTCCTCCCTTCGTCTTTTATTTTAACCTACATCCTGAAAAACTGTTGCCGAGACGGATTAATATTTCACAAACACGAACGCGATCAAAAATGGAGGGGAACATCTGACCACCGACACAGAAATCGAGCTGAAGATAAAACAGAGGGAGTGAATTAAAAGTGACTGCAAGATCACTGTTAGAGAAAGATCTTATATAACAAACCTCCGAGCGCCACGGGAAAATATAGAAATACACACGAGGGTGTCTCCGGAATTATTCCAATTCATCGGAGTATAAATTTGGATCCTAAAGTTGGATAATAACTTACAGACGCATCACATCTAAGTTCATCCTGATACATTATTCATCGGAAGCTGCTGTGTGAACTGTTTTGCATACGCCCCTCAAACTTGAGGCTCCTTTTTTTTCCCCCGTTCGCGCGAGAAATCCTTGATTGTCTATTGTGTTAAAGACGCGGCTCTTCACATAAAATACAATTCCTTCGTTTGTTTTGTTTCATAATTCCATGTCAGGCGGGCTCCCGTCACAGATGAGACGCGTGACCTTTCACCTTTCTTCCTCTCATCTCTGAATTTATTATTTTCAGTCCCAGTTTAGCCTCGCTGCGTTAGACACCAGAGCGCCCAGTGTTCATCAAAAACATATCCATTACCCGTAATCAATAATTTAAATGGCGGCCGTTGTTTTTCTGCACTTTTTTTTTTTTTTTTGAATTGCACCATCACAAGCACTTATCCACCTCACAGGCAGCACTGGCTGTGGGAGGCTGCCAGTGAAATTAAAATAATGAATAAAAGATAAGCCTGAAGAAAAAAAGTGCTGAACTGGGGCCGAGATCCCAGCCGAGCAGCGGTTATGAATCCGGGGCAGAGGCCAACGTTTCGCGGCGCCCGTCGTGGCGGTGAAAGTGTCCAAAAGGCTGTGTTGGTAATTTGACCCGGCGGCTCCATCGGTCGGGTCACGGTCAGGTCCTCTGGTCTCCCGGGGGGTGAAGGTGGGGGCTGCTGCATGACTTCCTGGAGATTAGATGCTGATCTCTGGTCAACAGCGTGTGTGATCTGGGGGAATGTGACGGATGACTCCTCCCCGGGGTAATATGACGAGTGAATCTCGCTCCGCGCCAAAGTTAATGCCGACCGTCTCCTTCTTGCTTGTGTTACATGGTCGCGATTTACATGATTGTGTTGGGCCGCAGCCCCCTCGGGGGCGCCGGAGAAGGAAGTGACACATTTCACAGGTCATAGGGCTCCTGCTCGCTCCGTTATCGGCCGGCTACATTGCAGAGACGCGGCTCGATGCGATCCTATTTCCAGATGTTTTCTCTTGTACTCCCGAGCCATTGTAAGGATTAATTTCACGCCTCAGCGGCCTGCTTTGGTTCTCGCTTCATTTACCCCAACAAATTATGCTTTTTCCAATTGATTTCATGTATTTAAATAGATACTCCACAGTTAAGGGTCATCAGACTCATTTTCAGCATGTATTTATAAAGAGGATTTACTTGCGATGATTAAAATGGGATTTAGAAAAATCAATAATTACAAAAATCTGCTTTTAAAGATAGCGTGACACTGTTTCCTGTGTGTATAAAGGAACTCGGATGCACAATCAACTGCTCATCAGTGGTTTTTTTTCCTTTCTTTTATCTCTTTCCGTTCCATTACGTGAAGCATTTTACCAGACCTCATTTGCTGTCAGCTACAGTCATCAATATGTTCCTGGAGCAGGAAACAATGTAAGGGTGTGTTGGGAGACATTAAATAAAAAAATCGATTAACATCTGTATTTTTATGCGGTAGCCATTTAATGCATTCACGTTCAGCAGTCTATATAGTTACATTATTGGTGGCGACAGGATTCCCTCATTCGATTCAGATTGCCTTCGCACGCACGAGGGGATTCACAGGAGACGATGCATGTATGTAATCCAGCTTAATTTTATCTCTCTAATAACGGCCCCGTTCACTGTTCACTGACTTATGCAAACGGAACGTTTCCTGCTGCAGCTGCTTTACATTAAAAGTGGTAAAAAACTGCTTTTATTGTGAGGCAGCCACAGGAAATGCGAGGAAGTTAGAACCGACAAAAACAAGACAACAGTCATATGTAACCGACTTTACAGTAGAGCTGCAAAGATTAATGAATTAATCGATCAGTTTTCAACTATTAGCTCAATCGGCAGCTATTTTAATAAGCGATTAATCAATTTGAGGAATAGAAAGTCAAAATTTTCTGGCTGCAGCTTCTTGAATGTGAATGTATTCTGGTTTCTTTACTCTTTCATGACAGTAATCTAAATATTGTTTTGGGCTTCAGGAAACACTGGTCGACATTTTTCACCATTTTCTGACATTTTATAGACAAGACAGACTGATCGTTTAATCGAGAAAATTGAGTCCTGTGCTGCGTGAAATCCGATCGCTGTTGCATTTTTGACTGATTCATTTATTACAACAATGCGAGTGTGTTTGGTTGGACTGTAAACAGAACCACGCCAGCTGCTCTTCTGCCGTGTTTCTGACTGAGTAAGCTGCTCGTGAAGTGTTTCCTGTCGTATAAAACCGCACGGGGCTGAAATCTTCAGAAAAACGGCTTCATATCTGCTCTAAAAGTAATGAAAAAACATAAAAACAATCAGGGTACTTTATGATCGAAATATGTTTTAACATGTAAATACGACACCTTTCCTAGAGGGAGCGCTCCGACAAATTAAAACAGCCTTGATAGAAGAGGAGGCCGTGTCAGCGTCATCAGCAGCTATTTATCACCATCCCGTCAGCCAATCACAAGGTGACGCCCATGGGTGAACCACCCTTGCAGTGGCCTGAACTGCTGAACTTTAATTATTGAGAGTGGCCTTGTGGAAAAAAAAAAAAAAAAAAAAAACATTCTTCCCCGGCTGACACAGCGCTGACACATCCTTTGTTCCTCTTTCTTTCTGACGGCTTCTGTCACGCTCTCACCCCTGTAACAGCGCTTCCTGTGTTTTCGGTGGACTTTAACCAAAATCCACTTCCCGTCTCCTGGAAATGTCAGGGGGTCGCTGTACTGAGGATGAGCAGATGGCTTCTCAGAACACAGTACATTAAGTGCGTGTTTACAGCCCTTCAGCGAGGATCGGCCTTTACTGTCAGCTCATCGGCTGTTTGTTTGGAAAAAGGCCGTAACGGGAAATGCCCCGAGTCTGCAGGCAGTACTGACATTCTGCTTACAGTCTGAACTCATTAGCTGTTTACTCTATTCTTCCGTTTCTTTTTTGCTAATTCGCTGTGGAGGATCTCTAAGTAGCGCTAAAGGGTGAAATGGGCTCGGTGATGCTATGAGGATGGGCTTGTTTCCCCTGAATGACAAGCTGTTCCTTCGGTCCCACGGTGGATGGTTGAAATCAGTCTTTGAGAGTAGGTCGAGAGCACTCCTGGGCAGCTGCACACAAGGACTCTGTGGACAGAATGTGCCGTTCTATTCTCAAGGTCTCCCAGGCGTCTCCATCGCAGGGGCTTTCAGTCGGCTCTGTCATTTTGCGCTCGTGTTTTATATTCCTCCACACCTCGGTTGTGGCAAAAAAGCACCGAGCTTGCTTGCTTTGTGCCTTTTCTCTGCCCTCTGCGGCTGTGGAGGCGAGCTAGCGGCAGATTCCTAATTATGCCGTGCACATTCCAACTTGTGGTTATCTGTTTTTCTGACTACTGTCACAGTAGCTCAGAGTCTATAGGAAAAATTCCAGGTTCGTGTGTGTAAAGGTGGGAGCAGATCTGCAGTCAGGGTGCGTGCATCGCTTTGCGCACCTGCACAGTGAGTCAGAGATAATCACTTGTTTACATTGGTTTGTCAGTCAGCATTGTCTTCGGTGTTTGTGGTGCATAATTTGCATCCCGGCAGCGTGAATATGTTCCCTTCTCTTTGTCCAGTGGCATCAGGATTCCCTCCTCCACGATCCACACATCTTTCATTTAACTCGTGATTACAGACGCGCTGATCGACCGGCCATGACTGGTGACCGGCCGGTGTCCGATTCTGTTCCGGCCGCATTTACACACATGCCGCTCGTCCCCTCAGTGGGACTGCCAGGCTGGACTGAAAGTAAGAAACTAAATATCTAGTCTTCCTTTTTAAGGCCATTATTTTTTCAGACAGCAAACCCTTACAGAAGAACCCCTTGCAAAAACTCATGCGGACATGTGTGACCACATTTTTGCATGTGAAAACATGTGGAACGTGGGCTTCACACAAGTGAAACATGTACTTTGCATATGTGAAACATGGTTTTGTAAAATTTTCATGATATAATATGTGGATCTCATATACATTTTGACGTGAAAACTATAGGATTGAATGTGAAACCTATGAGAAACCCAGTCAAAATGTTATCAACCAGGTCTCACGATAACTGTACAAAAACACAAATATATAAATTGAGGGCACTGATTTGGATGAAACTGGATCATATTTCATGGGTAACATTATTCTGGGGGTTCAGGCAGACCAGCCGTCATCTGGTCTGCCTGAACCCCTCGTGATGTACAGAGTTTCCTGATGAAAAGGGTTTTTTCTGTCAGGGGACGGACACAGAAACGTTCTTAGAGTTTTCTTTTGGGAAACTAAAACATTGTAGCCGAAAGTTATGAACTGTCCGTTTACTTTGAGGATGAGGCTCTGTTGACAGGGCGGCAAACTTTTTATCCAACTGAAGGTCAATACTGACAGACTTCTGCTTTGGTCTTTCGCAATAAGAGGAAAATGTAGTTCTAAGAAAGACAGAAATTCAGAATGAGTCAGACTTTGCAAGAAAATTGCAAAAGGTGAATATCTGGTCATGGTTAGATGTTGGATGTGCAGTGATCAATCTGTCTTTGAGAATTTAACCAGTTTGCATCCCCTCTTCTTGATCAGGCCTGCTTGAGCTCATCGCCTCACTCCCGCCGCGTCCCAGCCGCCGACACAACCTCTAATCTGCCTGTTGCACCGGCGGATAAGCGAAGTTTAAGCTGTCGTGTTATGCACACAGCGCTGAACAATAAAAGATACTCTGACATATGAGCAGACCTCCTGTCCTCTGGTCCTCAGAGGACGGACAAATACGCTGAGGCGAATTGAGATTTGGCCGCACCATCTTTGAAAGAGAAAACTGGCAGGAAACTATTAAGTTCCTCTGTGAACGGGTTGCCGTTGTGCCCGATATAAATGAAAACAAGGCTCTTAATCTTCTCCAGGAATCGAAGATAAGCACAACAGCACAGGTCTGTGTAGGTCTTTCAGGAAATACTAAGATTATTTTAACAATTGTCTGTGATATGGGGCAGTGAGTTCTCTGTAGTCTCACAGAGAGAGAGAGAGCCGGCGGTGTGCTTTGAATCAAAACAAAAAGGGCATTTCAGGGGGCCCATCAGCAGGCCATGCAATTAATTTTCCACCATTTGAAAATACCAGAGAGCCGAGGAAGTAGGACAGTGTGCTCTCCGCTGCTCCTCCAGCCAGGTATAATGATCGTCCGTCTCTGCGGTTTGAGGAATGAGTGATTATAGGGCTGTGGAGTGTTTTTGTCATTCCTATTGTCTGAGAGCATAGCGCCATGAAATACGACCGCAATCCACGGACAGTAAAGGAAAAAGGCAGAACGATATTCCTACGCTGCAAGTGGAGGATGTTTGTGTCACCGTCTTTGTCGCCATAGAGAGCGAATCTTCACAGCGCAAGAAGAAGCAGTTTGATACTCGGTTTGCCACGGCAGACGGCTTAATAGTGGTCAAAACACGAACAGACGTCTATTGGTGCAAAAAAGATAATCGTACCACAAATAAGCAATCATCCTGTAGCGACAGCGCTAAACACAGAGAAAGGAAAGCTCGGAAGAAAAGGTACACGAGAGAACGGCAATTAGCCGCCGGTGTGTGAGATTTGTTGGCTTTTTTCCCCCGAGCGGGGACGGACAGCTGGGAGCGGAGTTAGACGGCAGGCTTTAAAACAAATCTGCCTGATTGCCTGTTTCACTGATCCGTCTGTGAAGTGACAGGCGAGAGACAGTGCGGAGGGGTCTCCCCTCCGATGAGTTATTAAGGCCGAGGCAATTCCATTTGCACCACACGGGGAGGGAACCATCAGCACAGCATGCAGGCCATTACCACTGATGCCAGCGCCTTTGAAGTTAATTACAATCATTATGAATTTGAGTTATCTGTGTGGCTAATGGGTTTGATCTTTCCAGTCAGATGACACTTACACATACTCGGAACTCTTGGACTTGGACAACCTGAGTGAGATTTCCTTGCATACTTCATTAATTTGTACGTTATAATGTTATTTATTGTTGGTAAATAATCTATTAAGGGCTTTATAGACAGAGCTCAATAATAAGGATTGTGAAATACTTTGTTGGGGTAGTAAATCTAGCAACAAGTGGTAAAAAGACACATTGTTTATTCCAGAGCCGAGGATGGAGTGAGCCTTCCCGCTTCCTTCTTGTGTCTAGAGTTACATTTGTAACACTTTACATTGTCCAAAGTGACTTACAGTAATTCATACATACATTCATACACTGATGGCGGTGGCTGCCATGCGAGGTGCCAACCAGCACATCAGGAACAGTATCGTGCCCAAGGACACCCCCTAGGACATGCGGACCGGGGGAATTGAACCAGCAACCTTTTGATAACAAGACGCTGGCTCTACCCCCGAGCCAGTCAGGCACTCGCAAAAAAATTACGGCTTGTAAAGACGTTTATGAGCTAAAGTGCAAGTGCATTGCCCTTTCATCACTCTTGATGGCTTATTAAAAAAAGATCCATGATTCCTAATGACTTACTCATTATCTAATAAGTTAGCCAGTCAATTTATTGGCCTAAGAGTGTCTTCCAGTGTCCAAAATGCCCAGGATTGTTTGTTGAGACAATGGTTGGAAATTCTGCTGATATTTTATTATATCAGATTTTCGATATCTCAAATATCAGTAAAGGCCTGAAAAATCCAGTATCTGTCGGGCTGTATAGTAATAAAGTTATGGTTATCATTAAAAGTAAAAATCAAGCACATCATGTTGGAGATGGATATACACCAGCCAAAAGAGGTTTTTCACAACCCTGACAACCCAAGTTATCAACTTGTTAACACTTATTATCACCTATCAGTGAAGCTATAACTTACAATATAGTCATTAGGAACAGGTGCACATTTTAATACAGGCAGCGGTCGGAGGCACTAAATCATGCTGGAGTTTCAGACATAAAGTAGTCAGCATCCATTTCCCCTGCTGGAAATGTTCAGATTCACACTTTGTATTGTTATTTGAAGGTTTGTCAGTTGAAAAAAGTTGGATGATGCAACCCCCCCGGTCTTCTTTGTCCACGTCCTCCCTCCAGCCATATTTCTGTTTGAGTTAAGCCGTTTCATCATCTCTGATGGACGGGAGCAACGTATTTGCTTTATGAATAGAGCAGATCTGTCAAGCTGCCAGTCGCCCACTGCTACAGTTAGCTGACTGATTGATTTCGATGCGAGGTTCCCTTGAGGTTCGACGTACAGTACCTTTTCTCTCTTCATCTCTCTACTCTCTTGATACCCCCGTCTCCGTCTTCAACCCTGATGTCCTCTTCTTGCTTCCCCCCTATTTTTGTAACCTTGAGCGCGAGGAGCCCGTTGACTTCAGCCTCGATGGAGGATGAGACAATCGATAGGCGCTAATGGCATGTCGACTACAGATGAGCGCGTGTGCTCATCAGTGGCGAACGCTGTCACGAGTACAATCCTGGAAATGCCATCCTGCTCTTAGCGCTTTGATCACACAGCGCGGCGTCCTTCTCTTTGATGGGGTGGACATCTGACCTGCGGTAATTACATTTCTGTTAAGAGCAAACCTCTTAGTCTTTTCTGAAGCGCTCATCATTTTAAAATTTGGCAATCTTTAAAATGGGACCCCGTGTCATTACAGACTATTTAAAAGTAGAGAGAAGCACATGAGCACTACTTATTCTGGTGAACTATTATGCAAGACAAGCGCTGATGCGCCATCTGCGACGTGTGGGCACACTTTAATTGAACTAGCAATCGTCATTTTAAAATCCACTACTATCACTTCTTTTTTGGGGGGAGAGGATGTGATAAAAACTAATCCCGCTCCGAAAGTTCATTTTCAAGGCGAAAACATATTATTACCCGACTGTGGCTTCATCTTCCTTGCAGTGAAACCTTTATTCCTCAGTCAGAAAACTTCTCCAGGGTTGTTGGAAATCGGTCTCATTCAGAGCCGGGGGTGATTATTTCTCCACCTGTTCCCCTGGAGAGACTGTAGCTGAGGGCCCAGCTGGGGGTAAATGACATTGCTTGAGCAGGTAGGCAGGCGCTCTCCAGCCGCCCTCTTATCATCTCCGAGATTGTGCAAAGGGTGTGGGCGATGGGTGGTGGTGGTGGTGGTGTGGGTGGGGGGGCAGACAATATCGTGAGGAGGAGCGATGACTCACTTCCATAGTGCCCCTTATCTTATGATGTATGTGTGCAGGAGCAGGACTTACGTCAGCCTCGTGGCTGTATCCGTGCCGTTTTCAAGTGTGAAGGTCTGAAACATTACCGGAGGCTTCAGGCATATTCGCCAACACCCCACTCATCCTTTGAAAAGTGTCATAGACCCTGGGCTCTGTTGGCTTTTTGTCATTATGCTGTATTGTGTTCACCGCCATCATGTTGGCTCAGCTCCAGACACAAAGAAATCCTCAAGGATAAAACTAGACATCGCTGCGGCGGGAGCATTATCATTAAAGATCCCCAATTCTCTCGCCCTTTAGACACCGGCCCTCCTTTTATCTGTGGGCGGCTGTTGATCCATGTGACTTCACAGTGAGGAATACCATTTTCTGATAATATAATCCCTTCTCTGGTCCAGGCCGGGTATCTCTGATATTCGTGTCTCTCCCCAGGAGAGTCTGACACGCAGAGCCATGGTTGCTAGGCTGAATGCATCCCTCCGTCCTTATCGCTCCCTCCATATTGTGACTCAGATGCTCAGGGAGGATGGACTGCGAGGATGATGCTCTGCCCTTTGATTAAAACGGGAAGTGAAAGAGTTCTCACGGTCACAGAGACGTTACCGTAACCCTGGGTCTCGTGAATATTGCTCAGTAATTAGTCACAATTTAAAATTATGTCAGCAATTCCAAGAGAGTGTGACACTTTGAAGAGAGCCGACACTTACAGGATGTTTCGTCACGTTCTTCAGAAAGACAGATTTCTTTCTAAGTTTCTTTACTATCAATTCATTTTTTTCTCTTGTTTACCCGAGGTGATATTTCCACAACTGCAGGTTAATCCTTTGATTGCTTCCACAAAGCAGCAATTATTTTATCATCGGGAGACACAAAAGGATCAGATGACATTCTCTCGAGGTATTAAATGTACGCCGAAACTAAAATGGAAAGAAATTCAATCAGTGCCTGGCCTTGATGGCAACCTGGGTCCCAAATGAGGCAGATACAGAAATGAAAGTCAGCACTTGAACAGGATGTGAGTGTGACTCAGCTACACACAGCAAAGCGTAGGTGGTAACGAAGGGTTATGTCAAATATTTCTGAGGAATTGGAAGTTGCTGCATCAGCTCAGGCATAAAAGCAGTGAGTCACTGTTGACAGCTGGTCACTCTGCTTCTTTTCCCCTTTGCTAGGCAGATGTCAGTGGATGATGTGGGCTGTTCTCCGCAACTCATCATGGATATCAACCGTGGGCCATTCCCCCATCCTGAAACCTCCTGTCTGGCCGGCTCCTGCTCCATAACGCCTCCCTGCGTCTGAGCTGTTGACACCATGACGCAGATGGACTACAAGTACAGCCTGCTGGGCTCCACAGTGGACGACTACCGCAAGAGGCCCTTGCTCCTGCAGGTGGACGACACGCCCATGAACCTGTTCGCCGTCCTGGAGGTGAAACGGGAGCTGCCGAGGCGCTGGTCCACCCTGGGCTGCTTCCGCAAGATCCGGCTCTACACCTTCCTGTTCGGCCTGGCCGTCATGTTCCTCATCATGGCCTCTTACATTCTGACCGGAGACAAGAAAGGCTTACTCCTCACACCTTCGCCCTACCACTTCAGCCTGGTCAGCCCGGGACCTTTTGCCTTCAACCTCTCATCAGTCAAGGACTACGCACATATCAAACTGGTGGTCAAGTCGATCACGTCCAAGGTGGAGTTTCGAAGCAGTCGGCAGCTCCCGGAGCTCAAGGCGCTGGTTAACAGTGAGCCACATGTGAGTATACGCAGTATTTATTGCATCAAAAGTTTTTTTTTGGCACAAGCTCCTCATCAATCATGTTGCTGGCTGTAACTCGCACTGGATTATTTGCGATAAGTCGCCCAAAAAGGAGCCACGTGAAGTAATCCAAGATCCAATCAGCATCGCCATCTTACTTGGCTACATCATTGTATTGGTTTGTACCTGTACTCGCCACCCTTAGTTACTGTTGTTAGGTTGGACAAGCTTGTGGATACCTTTAAGATCAAATACAATCTGAAAATCGTCAAATCTCCCACCCCTAATTTGTCTTTTCTTTATTTAATATAATCAGAAATGAGACTTTGTCATCAGGTCGATTCCCTCAGTGTTTTAGTGTAAATGTTGTCCCTCTATTTTAATCATGTCACAACCGTGGCCCAGTCTGATATTGATCTCTCATTTAATTGACAATCACAGGTGTGTCTTGAAGCCTAATTAAATGCGGAGTGAAAAGGTGATTCCAATCAGTATTCGTCCCTACATGCAGACTCGCACAGGGTTCAATACAGCTACGCCGTCGCAATTCCCCACTGGAAGCAGTTTGTAATTTAATATAGAAAGAGATAAAACTGCGCTGAAAACCTTGTATAACACTTCATGTCACAGCAGATAATTGCGTATGTCTCTACCAATTTTGTTTTTCGCAGGGGATTTAAAGCTCAAAGTCATCCCGCAGTCTTCCGACGTTATTGGCCCCCGTGGCTTTCCTCGAGTTGTCCGTCTCACCTCGAAGCCCGGTTCAATTAATTGTTAATCCTAATGATAATGGCTTGTGCCGGGGCTATTTGCAACATAACTAATTTCTTATTGAACCAGCTAATGAATAGGAGGAGTGTGGCCGCGGGACAATCGATACGGCATCTGCGGATGGATCCGGCATTAATTGTCCTTAGAGTAGCTGCGTCCCACAGGCGGCGAGCGAGTCGTAGTGACACAGGCCACGGGGTTGTGTTTGATCACCAACAGCACACATAGTAATTGGACACGTGTGCTTTTTAAGTTTGTATTTTTACTGCTACGATTACGTGCACACAACTTTTTTAACTATTATTCAAATTGTGAAGATATTCAGAATTTGATGCAGGTGATGTAAACAGCATGTTCCACTTGGATATTCGTAATAAGGCCTTATTCAGAGGGCAGCATTTTCTGGTTATATGGGATATGGTGACAGGTGACACACGAGGGTACAAATGGATTCACTTGTCCCAGCTTCTTAAATATCAGGACTTTTCTTGGCAGCTTTTCCTTTGTCGTTTATGATAGTAAATGATGAGTATTTGGGGTTTTGGACTGAAACAGGTTTTCTTTAGTTGCAGCTCTACTGACCAGTAAAAGGCTCGGAGCTCTCTCTGGGTCAGCACATCAAAACAATGATCCAAGCTTGTTTGGTTTTATGACCAAACAGTGGAAATGTTTTTGACCGGCTCGAGTTGGAAAAAAAGTGAAGAGCGGCGAAAAAACACAGAGGGCGTATGCTGAGTCCTGTCGAAATGTGGCCCTCAGACGCTGAATGAGAAAGATTTGATACAAAACATTTTTGCGACCTTATCCAAACACTCTGTCGCCTGAAAACCAGAGGACTGTGTGTGAAAATGGCTACAATTTCCACACTGTCATCTAACGTGGAAGTAAACCATCTCGAATAACAAACCCTTGAAGCTCGGAGCCAACACGACAAAACAGATCTATTTCTAAATCCTGTCTGCATTTATACGGGCACTCTCTCGTGTCGGTGTGTCTATGCATCTCAAGCCAATTTACTGCAAGTCCGCCCCTTCGAGACTGAATCCTCCTGCACATTCTCGTCGAGAACGTTTGCAGTTGGATCCCACACAGATGGTGTTTTCCTACACCTGCCAAAACAGTGGCCCACACACCAAAAAAGTTTTTAATCTTGCTTTAATGGATTTGTGAAATGACTGGAATGTATTTATGTTTCATTGTGCAGCCTTAGAAATGATAATTCTAAGGGTTCACAGGAGGATTTTTCCCAAATGTCTTTGTATATTTGATAAGTACGTCGGCTCAGCTTGGCTTTTCTCTGCCTTTACAGATGTTTTCTGTCATCCCCCGCAAATTCCTGCCCGCTGTCAAGAACCCCTGCTGGTACGAGGAGTACACTGGGAATATCACTTCGGACCCGTACAGGACAAACTTGTACGCACGCTACTCGAGGCGCTTCCGGACGGTGTTTCAGCACTTGAGGAACACTTTCCGAGAACACTTGTTTCACCGCGACGGGAGACTGTACCGCATGCGGTGCCTTCCTTATTTCTATATCATTGGCCAACCGAAGTGTGGCACGACGGACCTGTACGACAGACTGAGGCTGCACCCCGACGTCAAGTTCACTACTTTTAAAGAGCCGCACTGGTGGACCCGCAAGAGGTTCGGTGAGTAAAGAAAACTGTCATTTGCAGTTGTCGAGGCCTCCAGGCTGGTACACAATAATGAGAGCCCGAGAGCATTAAAAGAGTAAATTGTGACTCTCTGCAGTATATCATTTTGGCAGAACCGTACCTCAGGAGGCTTCAGAGAAGCACTCAGTGACAGGCGTTTGAAGGGGTCTCAGCCTTTAAGGCAGGCCTGTCTGTTTCATGAGCATAATTAAATTCATTTCCTGTATTCTGACTGTCATCCTATTGTCGAGAGGAGCGGATTGTGGAAACTGGAGTCCATAATTACTAATCGTTTCAGTGCTTGATTGGGGGGAAAGTCATTTGTTTAATGAATGGTGAGAAAATGGCAAAAAAACAAAAACAAAACAAAAACCCAGATGCTTTTTCATGCTTTTATCTGTCAAAAAACTCCACTTATTTAACAGCAGACACCATTATGCCTCTACTCCAGAGATCGTGAGACAGCAGCCATTTGATTGACAACTTGCTCAAGCAGATGGGAGCTCCTAAGCCCGCCCTAGAGCCTAGAACGGCCAATGAGGGATCGTGTAGACAAGTGACCCGCCAGTAAAGCCAGTAATACATAGTGTATTAAAGTTTTTTCAATGCAAATTAATCAATTATACGTAGTTTCTGCCACTGTTACTAACGGGCAGGGGGATTTTGAGGTTACAAATTGCCATTTTTACCAGGCGCCTGGATATTTCCTCAGAAAAGCAAGTGTTAAGTGTCCATTTTCAGTGATATTGTTATTAAACTTGGACCATGTTAGACTATACGATTTGGACAAATTGGGTTTTCCAGCTAACAGGGGCAGTTACAGGTCATCTGCAGGCTTAAATGTAGCCGAGAAAAATGTGTTCAAACTCCTATAGATTGATGCCGGAAGCACCAAATGAGGCCTGTACTCCCAATGGTTCAACAACAGCTTTGAATTTACTTTGGTCTCGACTGGGATAGGCGTTTAGGATCAATTTACATAGGGTTTCAGTCATCATATACACATACACATGTCAAACTGAAACTGTATCTACATCAAATACGCCACAACAACAATTGTTCAATTCATTTCATGTGAAACCTAGCTGGATGTGAGCCCCGAATGTGACACGAATTTAGTATCTCACACGCACGCAGTTCAATCTCCCAATGCAATTAACCGAGAAATGAATATTCAAGACCCATCATGTGCCGCGCATGCGAATGAACTTAAACTGTTTATTTTCTACCTGAGAGTTGTTAGCCCCAAATTTACAGCTCTAATGGTGTATTTAGTTTCTTTATTGCCTTCGACGCTCGACATTCTGAATGCCAATCGTCTCCTCCCGTCAGCCTCTTGCCACTTGCAGCTTCCCCCTCTTGAAGCATTGATGGCTGGGCTCACGCGGCGACGGTGCTCATTAACGGCCTCAACTAGTACATGAGGATGTAGACGAATTCTACTCCACCATCATCTGTGACATAGATTTGTCTTTGTGGTGGGAAACCACTTGAAAAGAACACGTGGAAGCAGCCTCTCAGCGCTTTGAACCCACGTGTGTGGGTGCACCGTTTCCTGTACTTGTTTAGCAAACCTAGCAATGTTGCACTGCCGTCTCACAGCACGTCTCCCCGCCGTGTTCTTCCTTCAGCTCCTGGTTCTTGCTTTTATTTTTTTACAGCTCTGTGGCCCCTCTCCTCTGTGCACGCCGTGGATTTTATGCCCTCATTTGAAAGAGTAACAGAGCAATCATACATTTATTTAATTTCAGCGCAAATCATTTCATTTTATGAGGAAGCTGCTGCGTATTCTACAAAGTCTTCCAGGCGTATTTCAGGATGTTATTTCTCTCTAGTTTCAGGGGGGGCGGGGAGACTTATCAGGCAATCACTGGCTTGTTTCAGTTCACTTTTAAGGACGTGCGGTCCAGGCTTACACCGTTGGTTGTCATGGTGTTTGAACAGGTGGTAATATGTCATTTCCTCAAACAAAGAGATAAAAAAAAAAAACCCAGAGAGGTAAGAGCCGCCTCACAGCAGACATCTGGTCGTATGGCGGTTCTGTCGTCTAAATGTGTGGATGGCGCTGTCTTTTCCGTTCCCCATGTGCATCTGTGATGTTAGAAAAAAAAAACACCACCACAGATGGGATTAAACGCCAATGTGAGATCTGTGTTTGGCTGAACTCACATATCAAGCCCTCACTTTACTTTTTATGGTTTGTTGCTTTGCTCCTTCAGTTTGAGTTTGTTCTCCCCGCATCAGATATTTCAAATAATTTATGATAATTTGCGTCCAAGATAGCAGCAGCGTTTTTAAAAGAAGCCACGATTCTAAATTCGTCTTTTGTTTTTTTGCTCCCGAAAGAAATCATCCCCGTCCTTTTTGTTTTCTTATAAGCGAAAACAGCCATTAAGACTCATGAATAATGGAGAAATCTTCAGCAGCTCGAGAGGCAGGCGTCGGGAGTGTGAGTCAGAGTGTGTGCGCGCCTCTGCGTTTGAGAGGGAAAATAGTGGCGGAAAAAATAATAAATGTGAGGAGCAGCGGTTAAACTGTGGGGCAGCGATCTGTTCAAAGTCAGCCGCGATTACCAAGTCGAGAGCAGATTAGATAATGACTCCAAGTTGAAAGACACTGGCGTACGGCGTGCGGATAATCTCATAATTCTCCCTTTAAGAACAGAAGCTGTGGTATCTCATCAGCGCAGCGTGAGGACTCAATTTTGCTAATAGTGATTTCTCACTGTGGATGAGCGCCGTTCTTCCGCTCCGGCAGTGACCTGATACATTCTGTTTCGCCTGGGGCGATCGCGTCTAAAAATGACTTTAATAAACGATTTTAATCATTTCACCCGGGGTTTCTGGCACTTGTTGAGGGAGCCCGACGCGGGATTGGCCGCGATTTTGTCGAAAATTTCATCCAAATTCTCGCCACAAATATCAAAGGAGGCTTAGCTGCGGCAGCCAAGGCGATCCCTTTTGAAGTTCATCCAGTTGCTGACTATGCCCCTAATCCCTCTAAGACTCACAAAACCTAACTGGTGGATTGATCAGACCGCATGCAATATTTATTCTAATGTGTTGTGTTCACTTTCGAGTTGATGATTATTTGAACCTCGTAAAGCTGCGGGGACGCGGATGAGTTGTTTGCCCCTTAATTTGTCTGCCTCCTGCTTGTGTTTTTCCGCAGCCCGCGATGTTGCGTAGCAGCAAAACGCGTCGGTGTCCCAAGGACATAGGTCCCTCTCAGTTATTGTCCCCCTTCACTCCTCATCCTTTCATCTTCTGCTTCCACTTTCTCTCTCCACATCCCTTCTAGTGTTGCACTTAGAGCCATGCTCTGGTAATCAGCACTTTTTTTTTTTCCTCCTAAGACATCCTTTGAGAACACTCTGAATTCAAATGGTCTTGTTTTGTATTTATTTCTTTCTTCACCCCCCTCAAGGCTCCGCTCATCCGACGCATTGAAAAAAGGTGATTTGATGCGATCCGCGCCACATAACTTTCTTAGAGGGAGAGCGGTGTGAATCTTAATCAGATGCCGTCTGCAGAATACAGTAAACCCATCGCGAAACTGTTTGGAATATTGCGTGACGCTTCGCTCATATCAAAAAAGCAAGAGGGCTGGAAAGAAAAGCGGGCAAAGGCAAAAGCCCCTGCAGCGACACAGGCCAGCGTCATCGCACCTCGTACGAGTGTTACCGTTCTGGATTAATAATGATGCAGGCTGGCTTGTTTGGAGACTTTAACCAGAGTTTTTCTAATCACGTTTTCACGCTAACTAGACTGAGGTGTTTTCACTGCGACACCATCAAAGCATCGCGGAGAGGAACAGACGCCCGAGCTACCTCATTATCCTCATGCGGCATGGATACTCCTAAGTCCTACCCCGAATCTCCACAATTGCCGAGTAAATTGTAATTTCGCCGCAGACCGCAGCAGCTCGGATGGAAAACACATTTGCTGGTGCTGCATTTAAAAGCATTAACTTGACATTGGCCCTGAACTGGAAAAAGCCTGGAAAATGAGCAGGGGACAGTATTCCCTGCGGAATTCGGATTGGAGCTGAACCTCGGATTTTTATTAGGCCACCCCTCAGTCGGAGCAACACAGAAGCCCTAATGACCTGCTTTATTAGTGTGATCACAGAAACACATGGAGGGGAAGAGGGCGGGCAGGAACACAAACATGTTTGATGGATACACTCCCATCCCGCCCAAACCATAATCTGAAAATGCGAAGGCTCATTTAGACAAACACAGCCTGTCTCTAAGGACTGAGCCACCGTGACACTGCACTAACACCAACTGTCGCTTTCGTGTAGACGACTGCGGGTTGATCTGCATCGCCAGCTTATTTTTGTTGTCACTTTCAGCCGCAACTGTAATCCTTAAAGAGATATACGAAAACTTACGAGGTAAACTGGGTGGCCTTGCTTGTTTTATGTACCGTGTTGGTGTGCTAGCATCTTTGACAAACTCCAATCCATCCAAGTTTCATGGAAATCCGTTCAGTAGTTTTTGGTACTTGTAAAAACAACATTGTGATTGGTTCTATTCCCACCAAATTATGAATTAACATGCCCTAGAGTTTTTCTTTTACCCCTCGAAGTGAATCTACCATCCCTGTCCTCTCCCTTCACCAGGTATCATCCGTCTGAGCGAGGGCTTCCATGATCGATACCCGGTGGAGGACTACCTGGACTTGTTTGATCAGGCAGCTTACCAGATCCAGGGCAACCTCACAGCAAACGCCAGTGGAAGCCCCAACCAGCCTAACATCATCATAGGTAAGTCAGTTCACACTGGTGGTGTACTTCTAATTCACAAGAATCATAAATCCGAGATGTTAAGAGCAAGCGAAAGTAAGGCACGCACCGGTCCAAGCCACATTTACGATAGTGAGCTGCAATAACTGGTGATAAAAACTTAACGCGTCACTATTCGTGGTGTCTTAATAGGCTCTCATATTCCCCCTCTTGAAGAGAAACCAGTTATCCAATTTGACACTTTCCGTCTCAGCTGTAGTTTATTAGGGGGTTACTGAAGGCTGAGACTGAGGCTCCGCAATCCCTCTAGGTTTACTTGCCGACTTCTGCTCAATTCTTGGATGCTTGTTTGAAATTACGCAAGCCTACACCAAAAAAGGGGTCTGTCCTCAGGCATTTATTAATAGTTTCTGACTCTGGGAAATTGGGAAAAACATTAAAATCCACCCTACTGTATCTCTGAACTGTCTCGCAACAGGCATGTAGGCTATTCTATGTGATCTCCTTTTGATAAATAACATACATTTTTTACATGAAGAGGTTGTGATATCTTTGTTCTTGGGAAGTTAACAGAGGAGTGGTGCTTGTTGTTTGTCTGCGTGCAGCCTTTAAATAGTGGTGACGCTGCTTTTTGTTGCATTCATTGGGTAGGGATTTATCATAATGTGTAGGCAACCCAGGCGTAGTTTAATGGACCAGTATTGGCTCAATAAAGCAGATCAAATATCAATTGTTTCTTTACTGTTCCCACTGAAGCCTGCTATTGCTGCAGCGTCCTTTAGGCAGCCCACCTGTTACACCACTGTACTTTGGCCACTAGTCGGCCCTTGTTAGTGGCTTTTTGGCCGACTGAGCATGTTGAATCTCTGACTCTGATTATGACAAGTGCATGAGAAGAAAAAAAACAGAAAAAGAAAAGGGAAAGCCCCGTGATTTCATCCATTTCAGCCAGGACACGGGAAGTGAGACAATTGGGCTTTGTCACCACTAGTTCCCTCTCCTTGGTTTGGAGTATCTGGGCACCCAGGTATCTCTGTAGTTCAACAAGATACACTGATAGACACTCAAATCATATCAATAATTTGAATTAAGTAAAATAAGTCGCATCAGATTCAGTAGCTGTACCTGTTATATCAAAGTGCCACATATATATTTAATCAACATTAATGTGAATATAGGATTTAAGTTGGACCTAGAAGTGGTTTAAAAAGGAAATTAAAAGGTCTTGGATTCAAAACACCTTAAATGGGACATCCTTGCTCCAGTGCCTGAGGGGTTTGTAATAAAGACAAGCCAAGAATCCATCAGCTCCCTTTTAAATTTTTTATAAACCAACCACTGCCTAACACAGACCTTTGCCCAACCCCTATCCATCCCTGAGCCAGTTTGTTATTCCATTTATAATATAAACTCTAGTCTTAAGATGAACTGTAACCCGGACGTGAAGTATCAAACACACCTTCTCACACTGTGCGAGCAGATCAGAGCACATTGTGAAACTCCTTTGAGTGGCACACTGTGACAGGAAGTTGCTCATCTGCGTATGTCTATTCCACTAAATCACAACTCATCTATTGCAGAAGATCGAAATCTAAAGAATGACGTGTACGAGAGAGGCTGAGAGAACGACGCACAAATGATGATTACCATCTCCTTATCGGATCTCCTGGCAGTCTCAGTTGCACAAACATTTCCTGCCCGGTGTAATCTCAGTTTCCTGTTCTGTCAGTTTCACATCATGTCAAGAAGACACCTGCCTCTGCTGCGTCATATTAGTTACTCCTGCCATGTGTCGGCGCTGTGGTCTGTGTGTGGGACGTTTGGCTTGACAGCGCTCTGTGTGCCCCCGTCAGGCTGAAGCCAATAACGTTTGGCTGTGGGTGACCCGACACTTGCCTGGAACTTCACTTGTAATCTCGCCTCCAATATAACAGAGCTGCTATCAACGCAGCGGGTAGCGAGGCCGGAGCACAGCAGCTCCTCCCAAGCAGCCGCTCTCACTCCAGCGAGTGACTGTGATTTTTAAGAGAGCCTGTAACTCGGCCCTAAAGAGAGTCTGTAACAGCTTAATAATACTGGACTTCCTTCTGCTTCACTTAGCCACTTCACTGAAGTGCCACGGAAAAAGGGATCGTTGTTCTTTTTCGAGGCAGGACGGCGATAATATCCGCAGTGGGGTGGAGAAGTCTTACAAACCTCCGTCCTCTATCTGCATATCCTGCTCCCAGTGCCTCTGCCCCCATCTGTCTCTGTCTTTTCCCGCCGTCCAAACACGGATCTCAAAGAGCTGCTCAGCTGTGAGGAAAAAAAACCTGATTTAAGTTTTCAACAATAGCCTTTTCACACTGGACTGAGTTGCTGCATTGAGCGCAGCTTAGCATGCCGCCCTGTTTTGTTTCCCTCTTTAAATAAATAATCCTTGTAAGAGGGGGCGAGTGTGCCAAAGCGCCTCTCAGTATTCACACCATGCCCTGGGAGAGCCCAGCAAGGTGCAGGCCTGTGGCCAGGATCTCCGTCTTCTGACTCTCTTCAACCGCCGGCCAACACCAGAGGCACGCCGGTCTGGCTCCGCCATTTGTTTGCCCTATTACGGTCTCTCCCCACGGAGCAAAATAAGCCCTTTTAATGGACACGGAGACCCTTAAATAGACTTGATCGCAGTGTGTATCATTTTAGGCATAACAGCATTAGCAAGCGATCCTGTTTCACCCTCACCGTTGTCATCACGGAAAATAGGTCCTGGCTATGATCCCTTTCCTCGGGAGGAAGGGAGGCAGATAAGGCCCATGTTGTGTTCCCTCCAAATACATCACAGCTTCACTCCTCAGATAAGATAATGAAGGCACAGACAGCCTAATGAATCCTGGATATCATTTCTCAGCTCCGCCTGATAAAGTTTCTGCTGCCAAATTGTTTGAGAAACCACATCCTCTGACTCGTTATGAGCACCGGCGCTATCGCAGTGTGGATTGCAGTCATTCCACAATTTTGCTCGCAGCTGGAGAAGTAATTACTGTCATCTTTACTTCTTGTTTGTGCACTTGCTCCAGAAAGCTTTTATTTTGCTGACTTGTTGCACGCTGGGTCTGTTGGTTTGTCTGAAGCATGTCGATGACTTACCATGTCTGCAGAGGACGCAAACCGGGGAATTTGTCTTTACATTGATAATAGCTGCAATTATTAGCCTATCAATTGATTAAATCGTTGAAATAAAGTTAGTTGCCAACTATTTTGATAGCTGATTATTTGTTTCAGTCTTTTTTTAATCAGAAATGTCAAACTTTTGCTGATTCCAGCTTCTTGGATGTAAGGATTTGCTGCTTTTCCTTTTCATTCATGACAGTAAATGAAGAGTCTTTGGACAAAATAAGCAATTTGAGCATTTCTCACACTTTTTCAACATCTTTATGGACTAAATGACTTATTGATAAACTGTGAAAATAATGCACAGATTCATCGGTAACCCCAAAAGTGATTATTTTTTAAAAATGAGTGAAAATCAGATAAACATTAATACAGAAATCTGGATCTTTACACAACTTCTGCAGTGCAAACACACAAACAGCTATTAGCGTGTGATTTCTCCACACATTACACTAAATCAGACTGGCTTGATTACTTTAAATGAAAATACAAGGGTTGTTTAATGCAGAAAACACAACTTATCAATGCACAAGGACAAAAAACTTTTCAGTGTACGAGGACAGTTCTGTTTTAACCTGGAGCTGCATCTATCTCCATTGTTGGAATCTGCTAATGAATTACTTTAGTACTTTAGTATGAAATGTCAAAACATAGTAAGAAGAAACTAGATCCCAAGATGATGTCTTTAAAGTGTTTGTTTTGCTTGACAAACTATCTAATCCCCAAAGATATTCAATGACAATAATACGATAAAACACAGAAATACAGCTTTTGAAAGCAGAAACCATGAAATCTTTGACTTTACGGCTGTATTTCTGTGTTTTATCGTACTTAAAAAAATGATCATTAATCATAAACAGTTGCTGACTAGATTTTCACCTGAGCAATTTCTTGACTTGACAAAGCCAATCTGCGGCTTTGACAATATCTCTGGTGAAATCCCCTGAAAACCCCACAAAACAATGACCCTTGCATTCATTCAACTACACACGCCAAAAGTGACACCCAAAGGGTGGAAAAAACTGTTTTGCTTTGTCCCTGCCTGATTGCGTAATTGTATGTGTACAGCGGTCTGTGTGCATGTTTTTGGTTTAAACCGCTGTGGGTGTGTTTTTTGCAGGAGAAGCCAGCGCGTCCACCATGTGGGATAACAACGCCTGGGTGTATTTCTATGACAACACCACAGAGGGAGAGCCTCCATTCCTCATCCAGGACTTCGTCCACGCCCTGCAGCCCGACGCCCGCTTCATCGTCATGCTCAGGGACCCGGTAGAAAGGTGGGAGTGATCTCTTTTTCATCGCCGCCCGCTGCATATCTGCGCTGAAAATGTCAGCGGTGATGCGGATACAGTTCTGACACGCACGCCGCCACCTCTGTGCCTCTATCATAGCTGTTTACACTGCGCACACACAGACAGATACTTTCCCTGTTTACAGGAAACAAAGGAGCTGTCGTTACGGGAGATGTGTTGACTTTTTACTCAGTCTGGCTGTCAAAGAAGTTTCATTATGACACCTTTATCAGAGGTGTGACAGCTGAATGCTAAGCTGGGAAGACTTTGTGCTTTATTTTACCTCAGAGAACGTCTGCTGCTAGACATTTGAAATGTACCACTGAAATGCATTTCCTACGTGACTCCATCCATATTCGCAGTCTTATTAAACCATTCTTTAATATAGTGCGGAATTCTGTTCAAACATCTCATGAGCTGTTTTTTTTTTAATATCCACTTTTTCAAATATTGAAAGTGATCCCAAGGAGAACACCCAATCCCACGTGCATATTGGTGTCATTGTGGGCACATTAGACCGGTACTGCTCAGTCTCTCCGTCTCTCAATTCATCCATAAATCCCAGTCTGTAAACATCCATATTGTTGCAATATCAATCCGCTCCTCCAAACAACGGTGACTACTCATTTCTGTTTATTAAAGTTCTCTATCCATTATTACTTTTGCTTCGCCCGTCGATCCCTCCAGCCTTATCCACACTTCGCAGCTCCTCGTCTACATTGCTTGTAGTTTGTTTTGCTTTTTAAGGATGTCTGACTGTCTGGCTATATGAGTTTCTTCAGTTAGATATTCATTCAAGTAATCTGCTGTCGCCCATAAATTTCTGGCCTGGCTCAGTATTTTCAGTTTTGAATGATCTGGTCACGAAGAGAAGAACAATGACTCTTACTGTCCTTTCAAGAAAGTGTATAACAAGCCGGAATGGCATAGGTTTGTATATGTGAGGGTGGATGGTTAGTATTCCCAAACCCTAGCCGTCCAAAAAATATTGGACCAAAAAAAGCCAATATGTCTGACAATCTGTTATTCCAAAAACGAATGCCCATCGAAGCCCATTGTTCTGAATATGCATCAACCCTTACTCTGACCCTTAGACTAACGTCCTTATTTTAATCCAGATCATGACTGTCCCAAAACCGAACCAGGTAGATTTGGTGCCTAAACCTACCCAAACTTTCACATTATCATGATGCCGAAGGTCACCTGACTGTTTTTACCAATACAGCGAAGGACACCTCGCTTCATCCATTAATGTGCGTCCTAACACAGTAGAGTACAGTTGGGAGAATTTGGCTTTTGTTTTTGAGGTATGACAGGAGTTTTTCGTCCAATGGACCATTTTTTGGACTATGGGGTTTCGGAATGATGGGCCGTTGGAAAACAATGGGCAGTCCCCTCTGTCCCTCATGTACGCTTACGATCGAATCCTCCATACATTTCTCTAGATCGTCACCACATCAATCCAGATCTGACATTTTTCTGTCCTTCTTCTTGATAAGACTTCATGTACCTGCTCCATTAGTCTAAACACTTGTGATTATTGGTTAGCCACCTCGGTAAGCTGAGTGTTATCTGACAGTCACGACTTGTTTACTACACACTACAGTGATTGGTGCTTGTGTTGCTGCACGACAGATCATTTTAATGCGAGACAAAATATGAGTGACAATCTGAGCATCTCTAACCTGAAAAACAATGAGTCATATGCAGTCTGATACAAAAATTTAATTTCAGGCTCTACTTCATGTTCAAATCTGTTCATAGATCATCTCTTTTGTCTTTCAGGCTCTACTCCGACTACCTTTACTTCGGTATTGCCAATAAGTCTGCGGAGGATTTCCACGAGAAGGTGTCGGAGTCGCTGCAGTTATTCGAGGGGTGCCTTACGGAGTACACAATGCGCTCCTGTGTGTACAACACTACTGTCAACAACGCCATGCCAGTGAGTGTACCCCTCCCTCGAGCTTTTGTCTCGAACGGCCCCGCGGATCAGCGGACTTTAGCGACCAGCGAATTAACTGGTGGGAAGACAGAAACAGAAAAGGAGTGAGAAAGAACAGATGGAGTGAAATCCACACTTCATTAGCACATGCTATGGCGTGCAGGACAGACTTAATGAAAGGGATTGGCAACACTGTTGAACCACCAAGCAGGGCAGCCTCTAGAGCCCCTTTGTGCTTGAAGACCTAGTTTACCAGTGGTGTGAACTTCCTTCTTACTCACAAAACAGACCAAGTCTTAGTGTCGGCCGGTGCAGGGCCCCAGTGTTGGGCCCCAATCCAGCTTTTCCCACAGTGCCCTGGGGCCTGCCTGGCTGACAGGGGGAGGACGAGAGTGGCCCGTCCTTTTTTGGCTCCCCCTCCAGGCTGCCTTATATTCAAAGGTCCTCGACTCCAACTGCCAGGGACAAGCTTTATAGCCCTCTGGGAGCATGCACACTCTGTGCCGCTGGCCTAATTGTCCATCCCCTAATATCTCGTCAGAGTTATTAGACCATGTGAAAAGCATTACAGCTGTCCTTACAGCGGTCCCTCATGCCTGTGGCTCCTCGATAAAAGTTTCAGAGCTCTGATTAGACTCGAGGGAGAAAAGATGAATAAACACCAGCATGAGAACACGACTGGCCTTCGCTGTTTGCTCCAAATTGATTTAACAAAGGAAGAGTCGCTGGCCCGGCTTGTAATCATTTATTCTGAATGGCCTTTCAGTTTTGCTAAAGAGGCAAAGGGACACAGAGAAACTTCCTCTCCCAGTAACAAGGTGTTTTGTTTACGCCCTACAGTTCTGCGATGAACTGTCACATGGGAATCTAAAAGTCCATTTCAACAACAATTAGGCTGCCTCAAAAATGCGCCGGTGAAATCTCACAAATGATCAGTGGGTGATTTCTTTTTGGGGGGCCATTACGAGATCCCAGAGCCCGGGATGACATTTTCAAAATGCTTTCTTTGTCCGACAGTCCAACATTTGAATATATTCAATTAACAGTCCCCACTTTGATGGATCATAATAATGGGTTGAAACCAGCTAACAACATCGTTTAGGGGTATAAGTGACTATCTCGTCCAGTGGCAGATGGCGATGAAGGTCTCTAAGATCCCTCAACCACTCCTGATTTTGCCTAGCATTACCGAAGCTAAATGCAAGGGGAAGATGAAGGGAAGGAAAGTGGAATTCCCTCCCTCCTCCCCTCCCACCATCCCCTTGTTCATTACTTTAAAGAAGTTTAACCATGCATACAGTATCGTGTCCTTCCGCTGAGGAGGACATTTCTTGGCAATGGCTCAGTTATCTCTCATTGATTCCCCTGCTTTGTGTCCCCAGGTCAGATTGCAAGTTGGCGTGTACATTGTGTACTTAATGGACTGGCTCACCGTCTTCAGCAGGGAACAGATTCTGGTCCTGAGGTTGGAAGACCATGCCTCTAATAGGAAATACACAATGCACAAAGTCTTTGATTTCCTCAACCTGGGTGAGTAAAAGAAACACATCCTAAACGTGGCCTTGTCTGTAATCATTCACCACCAGGGACTCTGATCAATACTAACTACATCACTGAAGGCAATTAGTACATGTACTGTTAAATGTTTGTCACCGGCTGTGATTGTTAGCAGTGAAGATGGCGGGTGGCAATTAAACAAGTCAATATCAGCTGTTGTCATATAATAAATGGTGAGCATGATGCTGATGCTGTATCAAGAGCTCGACTTATTGTTAAGAACTGATGCCTAATCGTAAACCTTTTCACAGTGAGAGATTTGGATAGAGCTGAAACGATTAATGGATTAGTTTTGGTTGAATTTACAAATTCACAGATTCCATCTTTGTTACTGTTTTCCAGTTCCGTTACTCCTCTATGACAGTGAACTAAATCTCTTTGGGTTGTGGCCAAAACAAGACATTTGATGATTGTCATCTTGGGCTTTGAGAGACATCACTCAACATTTTTCATCATTTTCTGACATTGTTTTGGCCAAACAACATATTGATTAATCAAAAAAATAACTGACAGGTTGATCGACAGATTTGTGACATTGAAAAACAGAGTCAGATCAGTCAAAAACACTTTGTTGGCCAAAGTCAATACACGAACAATCTGACTCCCATTTCAAAAACAGGCTTGGTGTGCAGCTGCTTTGTATCCTGTTTCTATTTAGTTTCTATTTACAGCTGAAAGACAGAACTGTGTCCCACAGGGCTTAGCACTATGGCGAAGAATTTGATCTTAATCAATTCTTTCCCGTAGAGTATCCTGATGATGACTTTTAGTTTTGGGGGAAGGTATTTTAATCAGCAGAGGAAACCCTTTATTGATTGATTTTCCATCACTGAATAAACTGAGTAAACAAACTGTCCCCACAGGACGACAAACTCTCATCCACTTTTACCTTGTTTATATTGCCAGCACCTTTCTGAGCAGCCAACTTCCGAGCTTCGAGCTGTTTCCTGGGGACCTTATTCTCCTCCGAGGATGGCTTGTTTATTCAGTTATGGAAATGTATTAAAATAAATGAATACATTTCTGAGTTTGTATTAATATTACCTTATTTATATTGTAAATATACACTTTCCGAGTTTGAATTCCTGCATAGTGCACCATACATAAAACACATTTAACTGCAAACATGGCTCGGTTTAGAATATACTGAACAACATCTACTGTAAACACTTCACTTCTTAAACGTGCTTTATCTGCCTTAACCAATCAATACAAGGTAACTTGCCTTGTAAAGTATTTAAATGATGGTGTGGTCACAGGGATGTTACATTTCCAGGTGATAGAAAACACTACAGCCATATATCTGCAGAAGTAAGATGATGGGTTTTCTGCCTCTCAACAAAGAACAGTTCATGTACTGCATTAGAAAACTCTCTTGACTTTAAAGTGCTTGAACCGTGCACTTAGAAAAATAAATTTCCTTGAGATATAGTTCTGAACCTCCTCACACCCTCACCGCTTTATGCCAACCTACGCTTGCAATATAAAGTAGATTTCTTTTACTAACAGGCCAGTGTTAATGTGCAACACTTAATACAGTTTTGCTCCGTAGTCCTGAACCTCCCTTTATGTCTGTCTCACGGGTTCATCCTACAGTTTAATTGCCCCCAAAGCTCAGGCGCGACTCTTCAAAGAGCCGCCACCATCAGCCAAGGTGCGATTACCTCCCAGAGAGTCAAATCTTCTGCTCAGAGGGCTGCAGATACACAGTGACATTTCATTTCAGAGTCCCTTTTTCGATGTTTTGTTCCATTTGTTTAGTGTTGCGGCAAAATCTGAAGTGGCCCAGAAAGAAGGAGGATGTTAAAAAGCGTGTTTGTGTGTTTGTTTTTTTAAAGGGCCGCTGACAAAAGAAAAAGAGTCGGAGATCACGAGGAGTCCGGCGTCAAACACGAGGAGGCCGGCTGACAAAAACCTGGGACCCATGCTGCCCATCACTAAGGAGATCCTGCGGGATTTCTACACGCCGTTCAACGAGAAACTGGCCAAAGTGCTGCGCAATGACTCCTTCCTCTGGGAGAACAGCTCCAAACTCTGAACATCCCACCTCCTCCTTTTTACTTCAGTTAAAAAAAAAAAAAGAAAAGAAACCACTGATGCGTCAGCCAGCTCCTTTCGTTTGAGCTTCATCTCTCTCAAGTGCCCATGGAAATCAATGTCTTTTTCTTTTTTTTCTTTTCTTTTTTAAATCTAAATTATTTTTTAAGTTATAAAAGCAGAGATGAATCAAAGATAGAAAAATAGCACAAGGGGAGTGTGGGGATTTTGTGGTGTGTGTGTGTGTGTGTGTGTGAGAAAGAGAGAGTGAGTGAATACATGAGAGAGAGAGATATGTCGGCAGGTCTTGATTGTTTTTTTTGTGTGTGAACAGATGTACAAAATTAAATAGTGAATTCAAAGATGTTAAAGCAGAGTCCTAGTGCTGTCTTTTTTTTAAGGATGGTTTGATTAATTAAAAGATATCGCTGACTGGCGGAACGGAGAGGATGAGACCTACGGTAATAGTTTTGTCCTCTTTTGTCCGACACTGCTGGAATATATCCAAACAGATAAAAGGGCCGTACCTCGTGCCTTGATCATAATCCGGAGTTTTTAAAGTGCTAGAAGAAAAGGCTGAAGGGAGTCGTCTGCGAGCAGAGCGAGGAGGGTTGAGTGAAACTACACCACCATCTACTGGACGCCGCGTATAGTTGCAGTCTTGAAATAGGCCTCATCCAACACTAATGCTCCTCATCCGACACAGACCAAAGACATCAAATGGAATAACTGCTGCCTTCAAATGCAAACATCAGACAGCGATGTCCCGTTATCTGATATTAAACGAGTTTAAAAGGAAAACTAAATGCAAACATTTTTCAGTCAGTCAGCTGTAAAGCAGCCGTGTAATTACTCTGATCAGGCCGTCATTATGATTTTCCTCTGCTTCCTGTTGAAAGGTTGTCACAAACACTGAATAATTACCAATTAGGAGGGGAACGCCGAATTAAAACACTTGTTAGATTGGAGGCTGTTAAATCCGGCAAATTAATTTGGCAACTGAAACAAAGACTTCTGAGCGCGTTCGACAGGAAAAAAAAAAAACGCAGCCAGCCAGGGGTGAAAGATAACAATGAACAAAGCAGCAATTACATGTGTTTTAAAACCCCTTCAAGCCCGGCTGAACAATTTGAATTAAGAGAATATGATAATCTGACATGTTGAAATGCTGATAAAGTCTGGAGCATACCACTTCTCCACACCAGAGGGCAGAAAGAGCTAACCAATGTAGAGTTACAACTTGGATGTGAGGCCCTTAGGTTGCAGCAACTGGAGCGTCGACAACATCCAGATTATTTGGAGAGCTTTAAAACACAAAAATGTGCCTCAGTTGAAACAAGACAAAACTCTTCCAGTCAGTAGTCGTGTCTCTCTTTTCTGGCAGCGTCTCTCCGGCCTTGCCATCAAGACAAACTGACCCAAATACCACTGGAAAACCTCCTTTCATAATTAAGATGACAACCTGCCATCACACAGATTTATTGAACAACACGAGAACCCGTTGTTCTCGTCGAGGTCTCCGAAAGGGAACGCAGCTCTTTAAACTGTACAATATCGTTATGCCAGAAGCTTTTTCGACGACTTCCTTTCGCTGAAATCAAAGACAATCCGACTCGGGGGAAGAAAACAGGGACTGCAAATCATTTGCATATTTTGTTTGGAGTCGGATGGCTGAAGAGGTCCTGCTTCAATCAGAGCTCTCGACCAACTTCAATCTTCATGGAATGCACAAATGTTACCTCTCATCCTAGCCTGTGCTGTTTCATGAACACAATCCCTGACAGGAAACTGGACGACTGCTGCCGCTGAGAGAAACCCTGCGGTCTTGTATTTCTTTGCATTTCTGTCTGTGATGAATTCTGGCCTCGGTATATCCCCCCCAAAAAAATACAACTTCATGTCATGGGAAAATGACAAGACTCGAGCTCTCCGTTGGATGAGAGTATAATTCAGTTGACCGACTCATGAGGAACAGATTTATGACGGTACTAAAGAGTCGATATTTGGCATCTATAGGCACAAGGATACTCCGAGCTCAGCACAGTAGAGCTTGGCGGAGCTTATGATACGCTATACGAGCAGCAGAAGCTCAAGCAGTGACAGCAGAAGGGCGCCAAACCCATCCTCTGGGGGACTTTGAACTATGAGAAAAAGTCTTTTGAGCGCTGTCAGTGTGCAAACTTGGCACCGGCCTTTAGCTGCACTGTTCCCCATCAAAGCCTCCACCGCCCCCGTCATTGGTAGTAAACCATCTTGTGAATTTCAACGATAAGTCCATTTTTATCTGAGTCAAACGACGGTTAGTGCATGTGAATTAGCCTGGTGGTGAACTCTGTTGAGTGTCGACCCCATGAAAACAGCAGCTCGGCAGATGAAACGACAGTATGAATAGTAAAGTCACCGAAAGCCTTTGGTTTTTTTTAATTGAAATGTTTCTGTAATGCTGATGAAGTGGGTGGAGGAAAATGTCACTCTTGACTACCTACGCCTCTGTGCGAGGAGAAGTCAATTAGCGTTTCCCATTAATTCAGCATCAAACAGAAATAACTCAATAAACAGACGATGACAGCGGCCCCTCCGTGTCTTCATCATCACGAACAAACCACTCGAAAAAACATTGCAGCGCGTGTTCTGGCGCCAGGAACAACAAAAACTAGTCCAGCCACTACATGTGGGCCAAGTGATTCACAGTTAATAGCTGATGAAAGTCAGTGACATAGAAACAGGAATGAGCAGCAAAGGAATAAACAGTCAGCGAGAAGATGCGCTCGGAGCGTGGCTCGCAGCCGCACGGTTAACCAAGCACAAAAACACCAAAAACAGAGCCGAGGCAGCCAGAAATGTATTTATAGCAGCATTAGCAGCATAAACTCACCCTGCTGGAGTCGTAAAGTGATTCTCAGTGTTGCGTCGGGCATCTCGGCAGAATTAAATTCCCTGGGAACAGACTTAGCATGGTTACAGGATGGAAAAAGTGTCCAAGTTTTCAATGAAGTCTGGTGCAGGCTTGATTACTGATAGCACCGACACCTGTGGAGGTTCTCTTGATTAGCAGCAGGGAGCACCTGAGCGTCATCTGAAGCAACACACACTCTGTTGTGACTGTCAGCAGACGAGCTTGCTTGTAAGATGTTTTGTGACAGTTTAGAGCAAAGTTAGCAAAAGAAATGGTGGAGGAGATTGATTCAGGGTGTGAAACTTTTTCCCCTCAGAGGGACAAAAACTGAATCTTAATATATAGTGGTCCATATGGGTCAGAAGAAAGCACCAATTTTCTTTTATCAATAAGATGCAAAGGTACAAAGTAACTTCCCTTAAAGGTACACTGTGTAGTGTTTTAAGTAATTTATTACCTCAAATCAACGTCTTCATTCATAAATAAGTCCTCATTGGTGTAAAATTATCTTTGCCAACAATCTCACTTATCTTCCTGAGGGAAGAATCACTTATCTGTATTTACACAGGATGGGCGAGCTCTACGGAGGCTTCCATGTCCTTCCGGTCTATAAAAACCGATGAACTGCCGAGAGGGACAAAAAGCACTACGTGGTACAGATGAGGCTAAATGCGTTTTCCCTCAGAGCCAGCGTGACTGTGGAACGGAGAAGGAGCTTAGCGAGACGCGCTTGTCAGTTGCAGTTTGAAGTTTGCTTGAAATAACGTACCTCACCAACCGAAACAAAACTTGATGAAGTGGTGTTTGAAGACATGTTGTTGTCATAGCTTCTTGAGTCTTGACACATCCCGCCTGCCGTAATTCCAACAGGTTGCAACACACATTTGAAAACGCGAGGCGCTGGAGAGCAGTATTAGTTTGAATGCAAACTCAAATTTAACCACTAGATGGGAGAAATAATTCCACAGTGTCCCTTTAATTCCCTGACTTCCTCAGCAAAGTTTCACTCTGCCACCCAGTAGAACAAATCATTAATAATTGGGGATATTTAAACATCTACCTTAAAAAAAAAAAAAAAAAACTAAAAACAAAACAATATGGCTACTTTTAGGAGTTGTGGATTATTGGCTTTCATTTCAAGGATTTGCTCAAATGCACCTAATTCGTTAATTAACTGACAATTATTTTGATTCTGCTGATTGCCTATGTAGCCACAGCCTGATATTTCTTTATTCTTCCACCCAGTGAAATGTTTTCATTATGGATTATTTAAAGTAACTGGGCATATTCTCCCTCGAAAGACATTTTTTAATGGATACAGGTGATGATATTCTGTATTTTTCTCGCCTGTCCGACACTAACGTTCCTGCTGTAAACTACTGCCACTTCTGCTCTACGTAGGACGAGCCGGCTCTGTGCGTCCTTGTTGCAGTATGGATCTTTTCGAGCTCGAACAGCAGACGCCGGCAGCATAGCGATGGACCCCTTGAACCTGTAACATTTCAGGTCACATTTGTCGAATTCACAGCAGCATGTTGGACATGTCTGTGAGAAACTTTGTCCGCGGGTCCAATTCCCCTCTGTCAGTTTGGATAAGAAGGGCTTTAGCGGGAGAGGCCTCTCTCTCCAGAGCCTTCCCCAGTTTTCACTCCTCATCAGGTCTCTCTTAACTCCTCTGCTCTTCCTTCTCTTTGTACTTTAGCCCCCTTTGTCGGACAACGCTTTAATGAAATTGCCTCGTGGTGTGGAACTTCTTAATGTGAAGGATTGTCTGTTCCCGGTCTCTTAAGTTAAGACCTTTTGACCATCACAGGAAAATGCCGTTAAGACCACCGGCTGAGTGACGATCGCAGCATCTCCCGCTCGTAACTCTCCCACGATCCTTCCAAACCAGCCGAAAACGAAAAACAGAATCCTCCTCTGAATCGCGGCTCTGTGTTGTCGGTGATTAATGCAAGATTTCTTGCGATAACAAGAAAGAGGGATCTGGATAAACAAGTTTATGCAACAAACATTTGCAATCCATCACGCTGATTGAGCGCTCTGATAGCCTGCCAGTTATATTTGGAGAGGCCGTGTGAGGCCCAGTCGTGCCCACTGCTGATGAGTGAGCGAGGAATGCGGGAAGCAAACAGATCTTTATGAAGACTGTAATCTCCGTCGGGTGAGATTTGTTTGAGAAAATTAAAAAAAAACACAGTGACTTTTCTCTTTAATATAGCAACCAATGATCCAGAAAAAGTCTCGTTCAGCTCCCTCCGCTAACGTTCGTGGGATATTCAGGGTTCAGCCCAAAACATCTGTTTGTGATATACACTGCTATGCACTTTTATCTCTTTTGGACGCATGTTGCAGAGACAGAAATGGTCCCTGGCAGGGCTAGTGATTACTGATTGGCCTGCTTTTTTCTTCACACACTCACAAAGCTAAGCTAAGACGCTATTGTGATTTTTCCACTCTCTTGTAAAGATTGCTGCCCATGGCTCTTTGAAAAAACATCTTTGTTAGCGTACACCTCCAAAGTCATGGGAAGACAACATCTGTTGGAATGAAAAAAATCCTTTTAAATGAATTTATGACTGCTTATTTATTGTGCTAATGGTTTTGATTAGCGTGGGCGAGTGTCCACAAGGCCGAATTGATAAATTCCGCTTTTTTTTTTTAATCAGACAAAACCTTTAGAGGAGCTGTTCACCCGAAAGCGAAGATTCAGTCATTATCTCCTGTTGAGAAATGCTCGGCTGAGTTCACAACTGATGCAGAGAACCGACCCTGCATCCGTCGAACTCTGTTGAGCAATGACACAAGAGGCACAAGACGCCTGGGACGACAGGAAAAAAACAAAGGAGATACATCTGGTTCAGCGCACCCTCCACTGTTAAAGGAAGGGTTCTCCCAAAAGTGAAAATGTGGTCATGATCAGCTCGCCTGCATGTGAGGTTTTGTAGTCCACAAAACATTTGCAGCATTATCCTAAAAAAAACTGACGTAGATGGAGCCTGTCTACTCTTCCTTTAACGGTGGAGGATGTGCTAAACCAGATGTCTCTCCTTTGTTTTTGTTTTCCTGTCGTCCCAGGCCTCTCGTGCCTCTCGCAGTTGTGTCATTGTTCAACAAGGTTCGATGGATGTGGGGTCGTTGCTCTGCATTAGCTGTAATCTCAGACTCCAGCCAAGCATTCCTCGACGGGGACAGCACAGAATTCTAATGCGGTTCACACCTACGGCTGTCGAGCAGCTAGATGTCCTCCGGGGAGGTCGTAGAACGTGCACCGCTGCTTTACAGACAATATCCTGAACACACTGCAATAGAGGACATCTGAAGTACGATAGATTAACATGGAAGTTGAAGAGAAAACAACTAAACACAAGTGAAATTATCCGTCCATGGAGAAAAATGGCTTGACAAATCTTGAAACAAGTCACTTCAAGGTCAAGTTAGTCTCTTGCTTTGTTTTGAAGATTCTCTCCTCATGTGTCATGTTGTACTTTCTACTTCCTGTCTTTGTCTTTTTCCCGTTTTTTTTGACCGTGTGCACCCAAATTTCATTGGTTAATCATGGTCGTTTAAGTCAGTGTTTCCCACACTCTTTACTGGTTTGTCTGTGTTTCACGTCCGTTCCCCAGTGTTGTTCCACCCTCGTATTTTTGTTTTTCCAACCTACTTGCCTCTGCATCTTGGGTTTGGGTCCTTTTTTGCTAAACACATAAGAAGATTGGTAGCCATGTGGGTTCACGCCATCTAATGTAGCATATTTAATTACCCAATTTTAAGATTTCCTGATTAATTGAGGCATAAAAGACATGTTCATGATCTATGAATTCAAAGACAAGAAACTGACTTTTTTTTAACAAGATAATTCATCTTACACCGAACTTTTTGCAGTGTACAGCAGCTGCATCTTCAAATCCTTGATTATCCATGATGAGGTGTTTTAGAGTTGGATAAACTTCTCATTTTGCTATAAGTGGGTCAACAAAGCCCCCTGTAACGATTTCTATGAGACCATACGAAATAAGTGAATGATTTGAAAACAACTTGGCGAGAGAGAAACAGCCTATTGTTGCATCAACTTTAATTACATTTGATTGCGCTCATATGTAAATCCATGCTTCCGTCAGGATTCTCCTGACATTCAAATTAAACTGCCACCGTTATTAGATTCAAACATCTGGCCTGTTTCGGTCACATCCAGCTGGAACCTGTCCCAGCTGCCGCGAATGTGGACAAAGAATTAGAAACACAGGTGTTCAGGAAGGGAGCGTTTGCAGGGAGGAAGCTGAGGGCGGCTGTGCTGAAACGCATCAGGATCCAGGCCGCCGAGTAGGAAAACTGTCATTGTTAGCGAGCAACTTGAGGTCTACGTGTGCGATGAAGAGATAAAGAGCTTTTTCATCACCCCGAGGGTCTCCAGAGAGAGAGACATTCTTCACTACCTCTCCAGACCACAAACAACAGTAAATCATCTAAAATTATATGGCTATGACAAATGTAATAGTTTCAGCAGGGATCATAGAATAATAAAAGTAGAAGGAAAAAACCATGAAAGTAGGTTGTAGCCGGTGTAAAACACAGATGTCCAAGGTACATTTTGTCTCAACTGACCGGAGTGAACCGCTTACTCTGCACTTTGACAAGTTATGATCCACATACCAGTGGAAACATTTGTTTAAAAAATTTAGTTAAAGTGACTTTGACTTCAGGTCAGTGATCTTTAAGTGGCCACTGGGAGAAAAACAGAAACAAGAATCAAAGAGCGCTGACATGCTATATCACCTTTGACTCTGACAGGCAAACATATGCATATAGCAGACAGTTAGCACGTTAGCATTTCATTTTGAGTTGTGTTTCTGGTCTCCTGGAGAACACAAGTCCAATGCATTTACTCTGCTTTTCTCCTCCTGACGGTAATATATCACTCTTTAATCTTACTTTTTTCCAATATGTTCACCAGCTAGCAAGTTGCTAACCTGGTAAAGTGAGCTGTTACACCAAAACAATGCGTATTGGATGATGATCCTCTGTCAGTTCACCACATCGGTTGACCTCTTCTGCATGTAGGCATATGATCCACTGATATATTTATTTTTTTCTATAGTTTCTCCTCTCTGGAAACAAGTATATAAAAGTATTGGAGGGTGGTTGCATAAACCATTGCCAGAATCTTTAAATCAGGTCAGGTCTCTCCTACTAAAAGGTCAATCCTAACAAAAAGTTGGATTTGCATTTACATCATTTTACATATTATTTACTAGAATAAAAAATACTTTATTGTTTATCTTTTGCATTGAAAAAAAAACTCAGTAATTTGTCTTTGCTTGCATGTGCAAAAAAGTCCCGTTAAAAACCACAACATGTGACGTCAGAACCGGAAACATTAAAACACATTTACACAGAAATTCAAAAGGAGCTCCATTAAAAAAAAAGAGCACCGGGTACTTGATGTCTTGAGTGTTGTGACCAGTCAAACATTGTACACTTAAAGGTGCAATATGTGAGAATTGGCCACCTGTCAAATTCATACATCAAACAAACAGGGGGCAGCATATCACCAGAGAAACCACTAACTGCTGCAAGCTTTAGCTGCTGTTAGCTAGTTAGCTCAGTTGGCCACGCAGCTAGTGTTCTGGACTGGGAGATTGGAGTGGTATAATGAGACAGGACGGCCAAGGCAAGCAAACTTTATTTAGTCTTTAGTATTCAAATGCTTTAAACTAAAATTCTTACATATTGTACCTTTAACACACTTTTCCTGCTTCCTCATCCTTCAAGGATTGTTCTCCATCATTGGAAGAGCGAGACAAGGGCTGTTCTTGCTGGATGGTTAATGACGAAGACAGAATTTTTTTATTACATAGGGATGTCTTATGAAGTCTGCTGCTCATTTTATAAGTTGTATAAAGAAAGAAGCACAACGCACGAAAAACAACTGCGTTTTTTATATTGAAAATGTGCCATTGTGACACATTCTGTTCTAGTTATGTGGTATTTTATTTACACTTTATAGTATTGTCTGCCTTTGTGACCTGGTTTTTCGTTGATTTACTGAAATGTGTTGTCTTGTGTCGTTTATGTACCGGAAAACTCAAAAACCTTGGAAGAAATGTAGATATATTGATTATGGCAGCTTTGTGCAGATATTTGGGAAGAAGAGAAAAGTTTTGGTTCCATAAAGGCAGTTTGCTTCCATAGTTGTCTATTCTTACACTGTTATGCATCATTTTGCACAAACCATGGAGTAAAAACAGTATTTATATAATAATATATATGTATATGAAAAACAAAAACTGGCTGGTGGGCTCTGTGAATATCCGTTCCACTTCATGTAACTCAAACATCTCTCAGACTCTCTCAGTATCTCACAGTGATTCATCATTGGCTGTACTGTTGAGTTTCAGTTCCAGGCCTGTGATTTAACAAAATAATAGGATTTGAAGCTTTGATTCTGTCGTTTATTACAAAACTTAAAGAAATAAAAACATCTTCCAAGTGTAAAATGCCTGCAAAGACAAAATCTAATGATGGTGGAACGAACCGAAACCTGCTTCAAATTAAACAAAAGAACTGTTTAATATCCGATCTTGACCTTTTATTTGCAAAAAAATCCGAATTCTGAGCCCGAGCTTTCACCACCATCTGACTGTTACGTGGTGCGATCCAGCTACTTCAATCAGCGCTGGATTTACTGACTATCATCACACCAATAAAAAAAGGGCGGGATTGCTGAGTTCCAACAAGGACACCAGGAAAACATCGACTGACACATTGCTCAAGGCTCGCGGCACACACTGCTCTGCATGTGTGCCGGCCCGGAGCGAACTGACCATCACCACGTCTCACAGTTTCCATGGACACGGGAGAAATATCGGTGCGATCCAACACCAGCCTCTTGGCTCCTTCTCCGATCGTACAGAGACGGGAAAGCCAAGTTTGGAAGTACATACAACTCGAATCATGCAGAAAATTAGATAGTGCTCCATACAGACGATACAAAATAATGTGATGTGACATGTCTTCGACTGAAAATCTAGGAGGAAAAGTGCAGCTGGCTCTAATTACCCCTCGTCCATGTCACTTAAATTTGCATTAAAGTCAAACATTGACAGCTGCGATGTCATTCTTGTGGGGAAACTGGGCACGCGTTTGTCTTCAAGGTGAATCAAGATCCAGCTTGCAGATTCAGTTTCTCTGCCTGTTTTCGTCCGTAATGAAATGCACATGCTTAAAAAAAAAAATCCAAGGTTGTTGTGTGCCACGTTTCGGATCCATAAATGTGTCACATTACAATCACTTGGACGGGGTAAATACGTAAATAGATAAATAAGACGAGGCGTGTTCGTCCCTGTCAACCTGTTCGTCCGCGTTGAACTGCTACCATCAGAATTCATTAGAAACATTGGACACGGGCCAGTTTGACACTCTTGAAGGTTGTGTTTGATGGATGCTGGCAAAAATGTGTGCGCATGCATCCCGTCTTTGTCTTGTCCGCGCGCGTGTGCAGAACGTGTGAGATTGCGCGCGTTAATCAGATTTCCCCCCCTCCCTCCCCGTGCGAAAAAAGCAAAGAGCTCCACATGTTTTGGCCACTGTGGATCCATTAGCGACTTAAATTCACGTTGAGTCAGCGTGCGATGTTGCAGTCCAGATTGTCACTAACTACTGTTGTCTGTGAGGGGAAAAATGTAGCCTTGCTGAACGGTACACTACCATTATGTATTATTCCTTCCACCCTCACATTCTCAATCTCAAGCCAGTCCCTCATTTTTTATTTTTTTCTCATCAATTACGAGCTGCCAAAGGATCAGCAGGGAGCCTCTAACCTGTCACTCTGGGCGCTGATGTCCAATTAATGAGAATTCAGCCAGAGATCCCCCCCTTCCACCCCCCAACCCCTTAAGAGATTATGAGGAGAGGCAGGAGCCGTCACTCTCCCACCTTGGGTGTTCTTCACCGAGAAAGACAGCTATTGTCACAACATCTCCGCCTCAAGCTGCTCCGCTCCGCAGCATGACAAGCGACTGTTTGATCTGCCTGTTTCAGACCGTAGCAGGTATTTCCAGTGTGGACGTTCTGGCTGTTTTCCTCAGACAGCAAGTGTAGGAAATCTTTAATAAATGTTGACCGTGCCGCGGTGACTTCAACTTCATCTTCTCCTTCTTCACATATTGTATATACCGTGAAAGCAGCGTGTGGTGCCACAGATCGCAGACAAATACATTGTAAATATGTAAATAAAAGATGAATATGGTCCGTACACAGAAGAAGATGAAACACATATAAAACAAAAATCAAGCAAGAAACTTAAGCAAATATTTTAAGGAGGAAATAGTGCATCTTTTTCCAAACAGTCTGAGATTCAAGGTGCAATAACCTCTTTGTCCTCAGCATTGGTTATTTGTTCCGGTGCTTATATAGACCTTTGCTTTCCTGACAAACAGCTTCTTGTCCTTGAATTGAAGACTGTCCCCTCTCAGAAGAATAAGAATGCACAATCATTGTCGAAGTTTAAACCTCTAAAAGTGGGTAGTTCAGCTGACTTTGGTCTCCTGCGATCAATCAGGTCGGTTCCTTCAAGTAAAGTACAGAATACAGATACAGATTACGTTCAATCACTGTACATCTTTAGGCTCAGTACCTCAAGTCTGCGATACCTGGCAGCTACTGTACAGTTATGGTCATGGTACGATTGTGTTTGGTAACTAACACACAAAGAGTGTGGCTAAGGTTCATCAAAAATCAAAAATGGGCGCATGCATGCATAAAAGTCAGATGAACTACATGCCCACACACCCCAGCCCAGTAGTCCGGCTTGCTTCGTAATTGGCACTCTTCTTCCTGCCTTGTGAAAGACGGCAGTGGATATTAATTGTAACTGTGAAGATTTCCAATATGGTCTTGAACCTTGGATGATTTTCAAACAAGAAACAAGAGCATCAGTGAGAAGATTGGTTGTATGGAAGCTGCTCATCCGGTGGTACAGCACTGCACTCGGACAGCGTGAGTTCACTTTGTTTATCACTGTCGTCTTTTTACCAGAGGAGCCACCAGAATCAATAAATTATGAAAGTTCCTTGTAGCGGCTTCAACCCAAGATTAACCAAAGAGGCGGCAGATACGAAAATGGCTGAATATGTCATCTTTTGATTGGTCACATGGGCCTTTTGAGAAGGTAATGAACAACATCTAAGATGACTTGTTGGAAAGACCAGAGGAAGAGAAGGCAAAGTTTTTAAAAATCCACTCTAAAATGCTCTGGTAACAAGTGTACATGTGCCGATGTGGTTCTGCTTGCTGCAGCAATTTTAAAACTGAAGGCAGGAAAGAAATTTACGACCAAGGCCCGAATAAACTGAGTCAGAGGAGACCGAGCAGGAAGTAGTAAATGCTTGGGTGTTTTTGTACATTTATAAAAGAGAGTAATGGGTATTGGACAACCGAACTTGTTTGAGGCCGAGAGTTAAGATCCCGGTCACACAGAAACTTCCTAGAAACCGAGCCGCATCACAACTCATTCGTTGTCCCCGTCCCCGAGCCGCAAAACACACAAATCTGTCAGCGTCTTTAAACAGGCGGAGAGGTGCTTGTGTTCAGCCGCTGTTCCTCCAAAATCCCTTACCGCGCCATAAAGTAATCGCTCCTGTAATGCAGACCCGTCTCTGGAGGCTGCGTAGTCGTGCACTCAGAGAAACCTGACACTCCGAGAGTAACGCTTGTTTCGAGGTGTGCAGGGAGGCAGTAAGGGGATATTTTGTGTCTCCAAAGCCTTTGAGGGTGAAAACGCCACAGCTCCGTTGGCTGCCTCGCCCCTCCTTCCGTTCCCTCCCTCCTCCGACACATCGGGATGGGCGTAGTCTGGACGAAGAGTGGGCGAGCGGGCGGATGCCTGCCTCGCCGGAGAGCGGCCGTGCCAGCCGGGCCTCGAGCTGTCCACCCACTCCGGATCCTGTTCTTTTCCGTGATTAGCCCGCAGCCTCAGTCTCCTTTCAAGCTCGCTCCGTCTCAGGTGTAAAGTCGGAGTCCTGCCCAACCTTTTTGGACTTTTTCTGTACGCGATGTCTTTCCACATCAGTTATGTGTAATGAACCAGTGCATTTAAATTGGGTAGAGTCCAGGCGGGGCACTGCCGCTTGTTAAGGGATTATTATCTTTTTCTTCAGTTTGTCTTGCCTCAGGTTGATGAAATGTCAAAAGCTGTACTTATTAGTTGTGCGAATGGCTCCATGAAATCCCACTTCTCCCTATGACTGAGTCTTTTAAGCCCAAGGCCAGACATTCTCTTTGCTTGGCAATGAGTCCAAATGAATCTCAAACAACGGTTGGGGTCTTAGCGATGACGCCTTTATCTTTCACCAAGACAAATCTTTTGCAGCTGACAGAACATGGTTTCGATCAGGAGGGTGTCAGTTTGACTGCTGGCTTTTTTTTTTTGGGCTCTGTTGTTGTCTTTCCCCCGTGAATGTGCGGCTCCATCAGCTGCAGCAGTCGTTAGTCAGAAGGGGGGGTAAAGAGCTTCATGAGGAACAGACAGCGTTGACGTGATGAGCTGTGACACACAGGGCAACGCTCCATCCCTGCGTTGGGACATGCCCGGACGCTCCGCCGAGAGTTTGCTCTGGTAACGTGTAAATTACAGCGGAGTCCAAACAGGGCTCGGCCGCGGGCAGGAACAGCCTCGGCGAATGAGGCAGCTTGAAGAGGAGCAACAAGTTAATTACCCTTCCCGGTGAAGAGACACCACAGTGCACTTTAACTAACCAACCAACAGCTGCACAGCCCCGGCGAGATCCGCTGTGTAAACTGCAACTGCTCGTGCCAGTTTGGGGTTTCAGAACACACCCCTGCATGGATGAGGAAACTCGCCTCGGCTTCTCCTTTGGATACACACAGAATCACAAACTGGTTCGAAGCTGTTTCCGTGTTGATTTTTTCCCGCGGGCAAGAACAAAACTTTATTCTGCTCAGAGAGCCTCGCCTGCCCCAGACAAAGTGGGAGGAGATGGAGATGAAAGCAGATCCTGCATGTGTCAATATGTTGTTACCCACAGAGACGTCCATCCCCATTTCACTTCTGCCCACACCAAATAAAGTGACTCTGCATTGTGTCAGCAGCCTGGGCTGGTTTGAATCTGAAAGGGAGACAGAAGAAATGCCTTCTTTTTGAGTCACCTGCCAGCATCTATAAAGAAAGAGATCTGCACTGTCTGTCCTCCCTGCCTCTTCCCTCTGTGTGTCTCCCTCCCTCACTGCATTTTTCCCAGGCTGAGGCGTCCATGGACCCTCTGGCTCCGCTGCTTTCGTCAGTGACTTGGAGCGCTCCGAGAACTTTGTGAACTCTCCGTGTCGGAGTGGGAAGGGAGAGGAAGGGGAGCAGTTGATGGGACGCAGCCCGGCAGCAGCAGCAGGCTCCTCTGGAGACGGCACCGCGACTCCCAGCTGGAGATAATCCCCCCCAGGGTCATGGCAAGACAGCGCCTCAGCCTCCTCACCCCCCTGGCTCTGCTGGGACTCCTCGCGGGGCTCGCAGACCTCGGCCGTGCCAGTGAGGATGAGGATTACTACATGCAGGAGCTGCTGACAAGAGATCAGTACAACCAGGTCCAAATGGTGGAGAAGCCCGCGGCCTCGATACCTGACAGGAGACATGAGCACCCCAGCCAAAACCCTGGCAAGAAAGTGGCAAAGGGGGGCAGGCAGACGGATAAGACCACCGATGATACAAAATCAGGTAAAAGAACTATGATGTCTTGAGAAAGTGTTCAGTCTGAAGCTCTCAGTGGTAAAACTTTATACTTGCTCTAGAAATCCCTCAAAAAAATCATCTTACAAGTGCCAGAGGAATCAATCAGCAGTAATGATTTCAAAAAATCTGACAGAAGGGGTTTGTGTGCTGCAAGTTACCTCATGAGCACAGGTGGTACAAATTATCAAAAGGGCGATATATATCGTATCGCAAGAGGAAGCGATATATCGTATCACCACTGGTGCTAAATATCGATTTTATCGATTATATCGATGTTTTATTGAAACATGCAGGCGTTTTGAGCATATCCCCCCTGCTAACTTAACTTTTCTTGTGGTGTAAAATCCATGAACTTCATTTTTGTTTTATATAGATTTTAGTGAGGCAAAGTCGTATCCTTGGTTTAAGAATTCTTTAAGAAAACTCCAGAGCTGTTCTGCTTTCTGCCGTTTCGGGCTTTCGCCAGTTTATGGCCATTTTACACTGGAATGATGGCACACGTGGACAAGCTGCAGACAGTGTGTGTGTTTGTGTGTGTGTTAAAGAGGCACTAAGCTAAAACTGTATGCATTGTTTTTGGTCAATGGTTTATTTCGTTTGTCAAATTCTGTAAAATTGACACCACAATGCAGTGAATAAAGACACAATTCCTGCTTCTTTTTGCCTTTTTGAGGGGTAATTTTTTTCTTCTATCCAGAGGTTTCTGATATTCAGAGGTGGGAAGGAACTTACTGTACTGAAGTAGTTTTTCAGGTATCTGTACTGTACATGAATATTAATTTTTCGGACAAATCTTTTATTTTACTCCCTACATTTTATCACAAATAATAACTTTCTTGTATTACATTTTCAAAACAGGCTTGTTACTTAAGTTTCAATGCATCTGAGGGGACTTACAGATCATTCATTTTTATTTTGCATAGTTGCATGCACACAGATTTAATAATTTAGGTATTGTTTAGGTAGGTGTACGTGTGCCTGTGTATGTGTGTGTTTGATATACTTTTCAATAAGATAAACATGACAGGATTTGCTTTGGCATTAAGCAGTAAAAAGCTAAAATCATGAGAAATAAGACCTGGTTTAGTGGCTTTTTTGTGTCAGCTGTTGTCACACAACATAAATCGGAATGTCGGACATCGAAGGTTAGCGCCTCGCTCACAAGCTCGCGCCGCGTGATGATGAGTTCAAACAGAACATTTCGGGGACTTCAGAGGAGCCCCTGAACGGTGATGGATGTGCAGAGCGAAAACATCAACATTGACCTCCGCAGGTAGTCCCCCTCCTCATTCCCCACTCATAGATCAGAGCCATGTTCCCACGTATCTCCTGCACAACAGCGGGATGGACAGCCTCGCGCACGGCCGAGGTCAGGACTGCATTACGTGTTGAAGCCAGAGCACGTGAAATGCACGTTTTTTCCAAAGTGAGACGCAGCGGCGGTGCTGTCTCGCTCATATGGACACTGTACGGCTCTCTGTGTGTGGGATCTGAGCACATGCAGTAGCAGGTTTGTAGGTATGTTTGAGATCCTGCAGGGTGATTGGAGGACAGTAACAGGCGTGAGGGGCCTTCGGTTGGTCGGTGGCGGATAATTTAGAGCAGCTGTGTCGACAGTGACCTCATGTTTCAGGCATGCGGACTCACGTGTCTCGGCAGGGATACCTGCTGCAGGTGGGACTACGGGGAAGAATAACAGTGATAACAGCCACGCAGAGCTGCTTGTTTTATCTCCGCCACACTGCATCTTATTAACAAGATGAAGTGTTATTTTTACAGGCCCGTGAATATAGACTGCAAGGACTTTTATACTAAATTAGTCATCATTATCAAATTATTTTTAAATCGTGCCGGTTGATTGTTGAACAAAAAGTGGAAAATCTTAATCAGAGTGAGGAAAGTACTAAATATATAATGGAGGCACTGGACTCATAAATGTTTTTATATTAACAGTGGATCAAAAAGCTGTGTAATGTTAAATTGGTCAATCATACTGACAACCCCCGAGAGAATTATCACGCTGCCCAGCAGTCATTTTAGCGCCTTTAAGCTAATTATTTGGTTTTGCAGTCCATAAATCTACTGCTTTGGTTCAATCTTTCCTCTGTTTTCAGCAAATAACAGTTATAAACCCACTGAGTGCCACCTGCTCTGTACCAGAGGGCACACAGACATAGTTAGCAACTAGCTGGTGATGAACATAGGTGAGTGTTTAGCAGCTGGAGCTGGCAGTTGCTGGTGGAGACCAAAAACGGAGCTAAAAAGAGCGATAGACATTCACCAGCTGATTAAAAATGGACTTGAGATGTTGCTCTGTGTCTCTTTTGGATGGAAATTGCAGCAATTACAGCTACTTCTGCTTTACCCCAAAGTGACAGTTAGATAGATGAATAAAAAACAAGAAAAAACTAAAAAAGTAAAGTAAATGAATGTACAGTAGCTGCAGTTATGAGGTTAAATGTTGTGAGATTTTGTCTGTCTATAATCTATATATCTATAATGCGGATCTAGTGTATATAAATATGTTTTATCTGAATATTGGGCCAGGCTATGTTGAATTAAAGGGGACTGTTGGGCCTTGGCAGAGGTATGCACTCTACTAAGTGCCATTTTAGTTTTCCTGTAATTTTATGGTGAAAAACATATTCACTTTCAGATTTGTAGGTTTTCTTTCATTCCAATATTACCATAAAAATTATGAAAAGCCTTTCAAATTTAGTATTTTTACACTGTCGAACATGTTACAGACCCTTAAGACTTAAATCTCTGCAGCGTTTTCATATTCGAGTGCATGTTACTGCTTCAATGTGTTTAACTTAAGTAGTATTTTTTAAAACAGGGCATGTGCTTGTTGTGTTTGTTCTGTTATTACCACTTTGGACAACCCGAAATAGCCGTGAGTATCGCCTGCAACCTCACCGCCGTCCAAATGATCACATCTCACAGCCTCCCACATCCGATAACGCCGGGCCACATCTGCGGCTCGGAGCGCTGTTGAGGATTTAACCTGTTCCTAGAATGAGACACGGGTAAAGACTTTCAGATGTGAGAGGGATCGTTATCACGTGGGGGGACGCTCAGTCAAATAAAGAGCACACGTACATATTGCCCTCGTCCATCTTCAGCCGCTGCAGTGTGACTCCCTGCACCCGCCCAGCGCACTTCCACGACTGATTCGAAAAACCTGGAGGCACTTTTCTTATATATTACTGTATTAGGAGAAATGAGGGGAGCGAAAATTGAAAAAGCAGCATTGGCATTGACTGTAATGGCGTGTAAGAGTTAAACGTTTTCAAATTCAGTGCCCAGAGATTGTCTCTTGGTTCAGTCCCCAATCTTGAATCTATCCATATGTGTTGGACTGAATCCAGCCAAAAGCTTTTTTTTTTTTCCCCCTGTGTCAACAATTTTCATTTTCCCTCTCTCATGTAGACAACAATGAATCAGCAGTTTTAAAGGTGATTCGACCCCTAAAAGACCCCATAAACAAGTCTTGGTTTCAGACAATTTTCACTTGTTCCACTGCAGATATTTTACTCGTGACACGCACAGAAACACCTTGCATTCATTCATTAGCTTTTTCCAGTGTAATATTCATTCCTGCATTAATGTCATTTCCTTCCCCCAGTGAAAACAGCCAACAAGAAGGCCGAGAAGAACAAGAAGAGCCCCCTGAAAACCCCAAACAGCATCTCGGAGGGAGGAGAAGGACACTACAGCGCGATAAAGGAGGGTGAGTGAGCCATCGGTGTCACTCTCACTTGTTATGGGAAATTCACGACCTCATAAAATTCATCCCCCCCCTCCCGAGGTGCAGCGATCGCTTCTCCGCTTTCACGGGAGCAGTCGAGATGACAAATATTTTTGGAAAAAGAGTTTTCAGAAAGCAAGATTTTTTTTTTTTTTCCCTGAGAGCAAAAAAGTCTGGCAGGATAAAAATGATCCATTCAGAGCGGAGCCACAGAGGCACTGATGTCCTCTTTGCCTGTGAAGCATCGTGTTTGGTTTCCATGGATCACGGTATATTTGCGAAACCGGAGCCAGGATGCCCCGGTAGCCTTCCTGTCACGTCGATGACAGATTAAACTAGCTCGACTCAAATCGTGATTTCGGGGCAGAGCACGCGCGCCTTTGACCTCAGACTTTCCACAGCTCTGATATCGCCCTTATTAGACTTATTTACAGTGTCAGACAGCTCCCGCTTAAAGGGAAGCTGTGTTTAATAACGCGGGGAAGTTAAAAAGAGTGGCTGTGGTGGCCAACTGTGAATTTATGTGTTTATGTTAAGGCTGTTGTGAGGAAACCTACTGAGACAGACGGAGAGGCTGCCATTTTTAATTTTGGCACTCGGGAGCGGGAACAGAAAGTTAGATTTTTCTTGCATGTTGGAAAATGGGAACCCGACATGCCGACACGCCTGGCACAAAGACACCCACACAGTCAAAGTCTTGGAAGGCTCGGGCTCCCAAAATCATGTTTTCACGGCTGCGACTGTGACTCAACACCAAATCTGTTTTCCAAGTTTGTTTCAGCGTCCCCTGGTGATTTATCCAGGTCACAAAAATCGCACACCTTCTATGTAACAAGTTCATTACTCAGATTTAGAAGCTGCTTAGCCTCCAATTTTTTTTTAATTAGTAAGCCGTCGTCGGAGGTGTGGCAGAAACTCAGTGCCTTGCTGCATCCACACACACCAAAATCCACAGGGAATTCATTAGACGGGGTCTCTGAGACCAGCAATCAAAGTTCGATTCAGCGGATGTTCTCACAGCTCATTCATTGTTCCCATCAGACGCGACCATAAACAAGATGTTTCCGCGCGGACATCACAGTTTGTAACATGTGCGCACTCAAGCTGCAGAGGCTGATTTGGATAACATACTTCTGAGTGTTTGACAGATTGGCCTGTCGAAAAAGTAAAGATTGTGTCATAGGTTGATGTGCAGCTGAAGATGTGCGATGATCGTTCAGAGGATGAGTCACATCAAGATGCTGTTTAAAGAGACACTATGCAACTTCTTAAAAAAGAGAAGATGAGTTCATTATGATTAAAAAGTTTGATGCAAGCAAAAAGTCATGTTTACGATGATTACATTTTAATGACTTAAAGACATTCAGTATTTTTCAGTACTCTGTTCAGTTTTACCGACGACTGTGTTCAGGTCTAAGTAATGGAATTGGAAATAGAAAAGTTAGCTTTTAAGGAAGTGCAGGAGCAGCGAACTGATGATGTCAGAGGGTTGTGATTCACTAAACGCAAGGTGTTGATCCATTAGCATGTTTGACAATGCTAATGCTCCAAAGTTAGTTTACATTAATGATGGTACTGTTACCACTGTTTTGTAGATTAACACAACAAAACATTTCAATATGACAGAGATAAAGGAAGAAGTAAACATACCTTACATCACCACCAGACGTTTCCGTCATTTCCTGCATGTGCTACCATTAAAGGTGGCTAGCAGCTAGCTTGTAGGTTTAGCTCTCTGCTAACTTGTATGGGGACAAAACTGTTTTTGTGTTTCTGCTCCAGACTTTCCGAATGTTATCTGAGCGAATTGATAAAATTCTGATGTTGACACGAATCACTTTGTGGGGATTGTGACGCTCAGAAAATGTATCCACCGAGTTACAGCAATGTAAGCTAACGGGAAAGTGTTTTTTGGGCCCCGACTTGACGTGGAGTTACGCGGTTAGGCCACTGAAAATGGGTTTCAAGGCCAGCACTCCTACTGGGCGCTTGGCACATGCCCCTTGTCTGTCATTTGTGGCCACAGGGGGCGCTGTTGAGCCAAAGTTACCTGGTCTCGCTTTAATATCTTACATTTAGACACCACCCCTGTTTAGATTGTTGCTCCTCAAGCTTGTTCCCTCAAAAATGTAATGTCATAAAAAAAGGGCCAAGAGCTCTTTTTTTCAGAGCCGTTTACTGTCCGTATGCATTATGATATGAATAAATCATACGCTTCAAGTATTTCAATACCACCAGATGTGAAATCTGAACTTGTGACACATGACCAAACTTTGATCCCTGAAATTGTTTTTTTGGCCTCAGCATGTCTCTCATGGCACGTGGCCTAAATAGCAACACACAGCACCTCGAACCGCCCGCTTTCTCATTCTTACTACGTATTAGTTGTTGAATCCAGATGTTGTGTTCCTGTGCGGGTCCTCTTGAGAAGCATTGCATGCAGATGGTGATAATGATTTAGGGATTTGCAACATGGCAGGCACCCATCCATTTCTTCGCCCCGCTAACCTTTATCCTTTCGGGCCGCTTCGAGAGGCCGGCTTGTCCCTAATATGTTGTGATCGCTGCACTCGGGGAGCCTGAGGACTTACAGTGTGTGTCTGATTCCAAGATGATTTTAAATATAGGCACAAGTAGATGAACACATGTGTTTTACTGCTGTATAGAGTTGCTGCTACCACGCGAAACTGTTCTTCGCCTCCGGCTTGTTAAACAACTTTTACACTTCAGTTTTACTGCAGGAATGAATTTGCTCTCAAGCTATGTTTGCTTTATGCACCAAACATAAATCGCGTCATGCATGTGTGGATTTTGGACGCTGATCCTCTTTGTCTCCGGCTTCTCTGAAAATCCTGTGCGTGTGATTGACGGTCGTCAGCGTCTCGTACATATCAGGCTCCAGGAAGAGTTATTCGATGCAAAGCCAGCTTCCTTTATGGATTAAATTGACTACTGCACAACTATATGTCCAACTTCACTCGCTGTAAAAGCAAAAAGCCCAGATCCCCAGTAAGAAAATTCCTTTGTGCCTGTTAAACTCCTGGGTGTTCATTTGCGAAGGCAGTCCTGGCTCTATGACAGCGACATGTGCAGCATATGCTGCATGTGCAAACAGACCGATGCCCAATCGGAAATTCTTGCTCTGAAATTCCATCACTTGGATCCAACGAAGTCTGCAAACAGCTTGATCTGACCCAAAGGGCCGTCGGGCACAAGGGGATTTCACACGTCAGCCTTGATTTGCCCATGTGGCCCTCACAGGGTGATATCCGTTGTAGTGTAAAAGATGAGCCAATCTCACACAAAGACCCCTTTTTATGGCGAACAACATCTCAGTTTCTGCGATTACTTAAAGACAGGCGTTTGTTCAAATGAACTGCAAACTCCCTCCGGCATCAAAGCAGAACATTTTTAAATGATATGCAGCTTTTTTTACTTTTAGAGACCACGCTTTTTTTTTTTTTCCAAAGTAAAGTCTGAGTGCCTTGAGTACCGCTGCGTGCCTGCCAAACCACTGATGTGGCAACAGCAGGTGCTGATGGATAAGTGGCATGCAAGTGGAGTTAATTACAAGATAGTAATTCATATTGATGATTGCTAATTATTTCCAGCATATGATTACGCAGATCCTTTGGTTCTGGATGGGAGGATACCTGCAGAGTAACATTACTAGTGCAGTATCATCATTGATTGTAATGGACATGTGGTTTAAAATGCACTTCCAAAATAAAATAAGGACGATAAACAAATAAAGTGAAGGATTCAAATCAATGTTACCGTTGAACAACATCCTGCTTCACTTGAGGGAAACATCTGCATACATGGAACAGTGTGATTTAGATGCTGATACTGATTTCATGCCTCAAAAATGCTTTGGCAAAGTAAGACATAAAAAAAAAATGTCTGCGTGACTAAAGGTGGAGCCGTACTGTACGACATGGATGCAGCGAGACATCGAGGTCACAAACTCCCCGGCATCGCGTACAGTTGCAGCGCTGCGCTTCACAGCTGTGTCTCCGCTGATAAGACATCACAATCAGCGTCCTCGGGAGTATTCAGCCTCCGCCTGAGAACACAAATCTGATGAGCTCACAGTGATTTCATCTGGATTGTTTCATCTTAGAGACTTCAGTAGACAACAAGACAACCAGACAAAAAAGGCATTATGGGATATGCACTGTTATCTTTATGTTCAATTTCAATTTTATGTGTTCATGCTCTGGTTAGGTTTACGAAGAGATTACATTTTAGGTTACCTGGTTCTGTTGCCACAAACACAACTCCTCCTCGTTATAAAATATCATTTTTGGGGGGCTGAAAATTGTCCTGATGTTGCACCTAAAGATCCGGTTTCCATGTCACTTACAGCTGGAGAATTTCCCCACCGTCTCGTTAAAAGCGTCCGGCGGTTTTGTGCTTACAATTATTGAAAGATAGACGTCTCCCGCTCGGGCAGCCGTCATGCCGAGCCGTCACACTGCTGCCACCCCCGCCTCGACCCCGGCATAGAAGTCACCTCATACATGTCATCCGACAAAGAAGTGTTGATGTGAGGTGAGAACACGTTCTCACTCCCAACAACTCTCAGATTTGGCAGCTCGGTCGGTGCCCTCAAGCTTCAAACTGTGACGCTCCACCTATTATTCTCTGCATTCGTTTTTCAAGCGAAGGGCTACGAGGTCAAGTTAGCACTGATACATTATATGAAACATCTGGTTAGACTTTCAGAATAAAGTGTGCTGACAAACAGTTCACATCATATATTATCACTTTTGGGATGTTATTAACATTTTCAAACAATTGCAGTTGGGTTGTGTTTAGGCTAAAGACAATACTTGGTTATAGTTAGGAAATCACTCTTGACTCTTGGTCACAAAGTCGACGCAGAGTCTCCGGAGGGATGATCTAGTGAATGACCCGTCTAACCACCCCTTGACCTGGACTTTCTCACTCTTTATGAGTCTTTATACGTCTGTGACTCTAGAGGATTACCTATGGCATCAAACTGAGAAGTGTAGGGCTCCTGACCAGGTGGCTGGATTTGTTGTGTTGTCAGTGACAACCGCCTGGATAGGGATGAAACATGTAACATTTAATTCTGACGACACGGGCTGAGAACTAGAGATATGTCGAGCAAAAAGTTATGAAGGATCAAGCAATTTTTCATAAGTTGTCGCCTTATCCAATGCCTGTTCATCGGACTTGCACCAAAACCCTGTTAATCTAGCATACGTACCACTGTTTCAGCTCACAGTGGGCATGCACGCACGTATATGAAGGGTTGATTTGCAAAAGCACATATCTCCCTTGTGATTAGATTTTAGAAATCAGGTTTTTCGTGCACTCCAGCAAATATAAATCACACCGGTGTTTGTTCATTCGTCTGTTTTTGCAAATGTTGATCAGCGAGATGATTCAACCTTGATGTTTTTTGATCCTACAACCTGTGGATTCCCAACGTCTGAAAGCCACATTTGAAAACACCATCAGAGAGAGCTAAAAAAAAAACAACCTTTCTGACACTCAAACATATTCCTTTGATTACATTATACATCTTTTTACCTTTAAACATGCCTGCCAGGTTTGCAGCTGTAGCTGCTCCAAGTTTCCCCATTTCCTCTCCTGCGTGATATTGCTTTAGTCATTTCAACACTTTAATCATGTATTCAGGGCGCAGTCGGATGGCTGTGACAGGTGTGCATTGCGAAATTACAATAAGGACGCGTTCATAGTATACGGTCATTAATCAACCACGGCGATTGATTTGAAATTCATAGCAGATTAGATATCAAAGCCTCTGACGCGCTATTAAACTCCATTTCATTCGCATGGACTCACCTCTTATGTTTTGTTTATACGTAGAGGTATGTCTGATGCACATGAACTTACTTGTCTCCATTCAAGCTCAAAGTCTGAGGTGGTGGACAAACGAGCTGAGTTTCAGACTCGCCTGATGAAAGGGTTTCCATCTCGTTGTGTTTTTCGGCCGGCAGGAAGAAGAAGCATCGCCGCTGATAAAGGCCGCCATCAGGACACTTAGCTTTTATTTGTGCATTTCACATTATTAGAAAGAAACAATTGACTAACCTGTATGTGCCGACTACTTTAGGCTTTCTGCACAGAGCTCCTTGTTAATAGAGTCTCCTCAGTAACAAGCCGAGTGCGGCTGCTGTCTTGTTTGCTTCACACGTTTGCTCATTACTGTCGAGTCTGGCTATTAACAAACGCCGGAGCTGTGAACGCCGTGCAGGACGCTGTTGGGGCAATGCAATACACATGAAACATAACATTCACCAACAGCAGGTCAATTTTTCATTCTCGTTACCCAGAATGCCCTCCTATGGGACTGGAGACGCTGAAGATTGATGATTTCCAGCTCCACGCCTCGACCACGAAACGCTACGGCCTTGGCGCGCACAGAGGTCGCCTTAACATTCAGGTAAGACGAGAATGCAAAGTGTCGGAGCAGCGTGGGCACGCTTGTTAGAAAATGTTGGGGCTTGCATAACAGCTCGGAGGCGTTTCTTTTTCGACAAAGCCAAAAATATAATTGAGAGACGGTGTTTTTTTTTGTTTTTTTTCAAATTCCAGGATCAGTTTAAGTTCATCCTCGGCTTTCGCTTCGGCTCGACTTGGACGACATCATCACTCCGCTTCAGCTCGCAGCGTATTTTAATACTTCAGGGCTTAGAGAAAGTAATAGTGTTGCCATCAAACCAAAGGCACATCCCCAAACCTAATAAAAAGGATTGGCATCTGGGAGAAGAGGTATTTCCTGTTAGTGCAAGCTGTGCTGCGAGGGTATTAGCCCGCGTACGGTCTGCAGCGAGCCTCGTCTTCTGCTCGGCGCTGCACAATTAATGAAACACACACACGCACGCACACATGCTCCTAATTCAGTCAAGACCGCGGCGAGGCATTATGTTTCAGGAAATCAACAAGACAAAAGGGCTTATTGTTTGGGCTGTGCGCGCACCTCCGTGTGTCGGCGATCACGGACGGACCGAGATAGTGTCCGCTCGAGAGGACAATTATCTGTAAATCAGGAGGAAAAACATGGAAAGCAGATGTCGACCTGTTGAATCAGGCCGGCGTCCAGTGAACTCGGGGTTTATTGCTGCAGTTTTGTTTAGATTCCAGACACCAACAGCTCTGTGGCAGATTTAGCTCGCCTTTGATATGAAGAGATGCACACTGACAGGAAACAGGAACAGAATGGCACCAACCCTCCAGAAGTGTTTAGAAAAGTTACAAAAACTGTGTACTGCGGCAAAAAACGCGGACAGTCAATTGCGTGAGTCGTGGGATACATGTGCCGGATTAGTTTCGTTCAAACGTCTGCACCTGGATCGCCACAAAAAAAAACAAACGAATCGCTCGCTCGGCGGCCAAACCTCATATCCATATTCCATTCAGATCTCTCCTCCGAGAGGTTTCGCATTCAGCGGGACATAAAACAGACCCTCCTCAGCGGAACAATATTCAGATAACACAAATCATTCAACACTTAAATAGATGTAGATTATTGTTTAAGGTATTTGTTTCACGGGCGCCGAACACCTGCCTCTCCTCGCCGCGGGTAATTGAAAGTGGGCATCGTTTAGAGAGCGATCGTTCGCACGCACACACACAAGAACGCACCAACCAATCAGCTTAAGTGTGTGTGTGTAATGACGGTGGTTGATTTATTATACATGTGGGTGTTTATGGGATGCACTGTTGCCAAGTACGACGCCAAACTATGTCTCTGCTTTTTACAAGGTCTGACATTATCGATGCGTACAACTTGTACATGCTACATTTCTTTTCAGCCACCCGGAGGGTTTTATGCACTTTTCCTTTACTTACAGATGATTTTTTTTTAATTTTCTTTATGTGTAAATATAATGGCAGCTTGTTTCAAAATGTTATAATTTGGGAGGTACACCTGTGTAATGTAATGCAATCCAACAGCTCTCCCACGACTTCTACTTTAATATTGTTATAATTCTTTATAATGGGCCCTTAAGTGTTATTTTTATCGCTTGTATCATCTTTCATTATATGAACCGCCCGTCTTTTATTGCAGTCTTATTGATGAACTTTTTTTGATCGGTCTCTAAATAACCCTTTGTCAATCACTTGTAATGTGCTTTGTATTACATTTGCTTGATTGATTGACTGATCAAACTCTCAACATTATTATTATCTTTGTAAAGGCAGAACTGTTGTATCCAATTGTGTTACATCGTGCTGGTGTATGTTGTGTAACTAAGTACATTTAATCAAGTGCCGTACTTAAGTGCAATTTTAAGGTACTTGCACTTTACTGGAGTATTTCCATGCCTTCTAATTTTCTACACCGCTGCATTTTGGAAACAGATATTTGACTTTTATTCCAACAACATCAACATCTATTGTATAACTTCGGTCACTTTCCAGATTACATTCTGCACGAGAGGCAAAGAAGCACATTTATAAATGGATTTATGTTATTGGCAGTCGGATTAAAGGGAACATTTCAACAGAGTCATAGTCAGTGGAAGCGGCTTGGAAAGCTCCACTGAACACATTAAAAAGTGAAAAAGTGTGTTCAGTGTTAACCTTATGCTGTTCATAAAACCTGACCGTATTTCACAAATTTGATAGATCATCACTTAATAATGACATCGCCCCAGTTCCAATCTTTCTACAGTAAGTACCTTTAATATGTAAATGCGGGTGTTAAGTTCTTCCATGTTTATCTTGACATAATTAGCTGTTCCATATATTGTTCAACACCGTTTCCCGCTGTGCATCAAAGAGAGTCGACAGTTGTGATGAAGAGGTCGTGACGTTCTGCACTCAGTGTGCACAGCGCGGCGTGTCGTCGCCATGTTTACATTCTGGATGAAGATGATGAACGGTGTGGTCTGTCAGCGTCGGATGGGACTGTTCACACATCTCGCCCTGAGCATACAGTGTCAACCAATCCGGGATTCGTGAAGATCAAGTATCATTTCATGCATTATAATTAGTTTAACGTCTTCATCTGTTGAACGCGTGTCCTCGCGTCACATCAGTCAAACACTTAAAACTGGTGCAGAGAGATCAGGAATGCAGGGAAATGGAAACCTCTGTCTGACAGATGTGTCCCGCGTTCATTCCCGTAACTTCCCTGGTTTTGTTTTACTTTTAATCGCTCCCTTCAAATACGATCTAGTGAACTTTGAGTAATGTATATCCTCTACCTGTATGTATCATGTTAGAGCACATTCTTATCTAGGAAGCATATTTTAGATTGTCAGAGATATAAGATCTAAACCTTGTTGGCTCCTGCGTACTACACCCTCACCACTGCGAACACTGCAACAGAAAATCTTTATTGAATTTGTAACAACAACAAGAAAAAGGCAGAGGTTGTCAGCGTCACCAGCTGAACCGTACACGGCTTGTGTATTTGTGTTTCCGCATCTGGGATTAAAACCCCGTTCCTGGCCCGCAGGCTGGCCTCTACGAAGATGACCTCTATGACGGGGCCTGGTGCGCCGGGAGGGATGACCCGCTGCAGTGGTTCGAGGTGGATGCCAGGAGGCTGACAAAGTTCACGGGGGTCATCACACAAGGCAGGAGCTCCCTCTGGTCGTGAGTAGGATCCCTGCAGACAGACACAGGGAGCTGCAGATGGCTGAGGATGAGGATTTTCTTGTCCAAGCTTGAAAGGATAAATGTGTGTGTGGGGGGGTGGATTACGTGCCAGTTTTCTATGTTGCCTTTAATCCTGGTGATATCTGAAGACGTCTGTTTGAGGGTTGCTTTAAGCACCTAGCAACAAAATAGTCAGTCTCAGCAGCAAATAGTATATCATCAAATTAAAGGCGAGTAAATAATAATGTAATATTTAAAACACTTAGATATAAAGATGTATTAATTACAATGTACAGGGCCTTAAAACATCTCGGTCAGATTTATTCAGTTCTTTGGATGCGAAGAAGGTACCTATCAGTTGAGCTCTGCCATTTTTCTCACCTTCCCTTTGTCATATCTTTTTTTGGATGTATTCAGCATGAAGTATAGGATCATGTAGCTGTTAAGGCTTATACGAAAACGATAGACACAAGCCAATCGGTGACGGGCTCGGGCAGGTAATGCTAGATGTCGAGACATTTTACTCAAAACCAAAAAAGTGGATCTTAAATGTGGCGCTAAAGGACACATCAGGGAATCACCAATCAATAGGATTCATCCTCTGGGAACCAAGAACGTACAAAATTTCATGGCATCCCATCAAAGATTCATTGAGATAAAGTCATTCTGGACCGAAGTGATGGATTGACCACCAGTCCAGCTTTTCCGTCCAAACAACCATGTCGCTAGCATGGCCAATAACCCGAAACACAGAAAACTGCCAAAAACCTAATTGAATACGAGTTTCCAAATAAATGACGGGAAGTGGACCGACAGCAGTAACTGTTCCGCAACTCTAAACAACTCTTGTGTTGTCCTCTAATCCAAACTGGAACATTTGACTTCACGAATACAGACAAACAAGCTCCTCAAGCTCGTCCAAATGGCGCCGATCCTTCGCTGGTGTTTGGCCCCCTTTCACAAGTCTCCTCACATCCCGTCGCTGCGGGATTAAGGATTTATGAGTTTGATCGATTGGAGTGCAGGCCTCATTCTTTCATCTCTCCTTAAAAGGTCACTACATTATAAAAATAACACTGGAGAGAGGAGATTTAACTGCACTGTATGCTTGTTCATCACACGAGGACGATGGGGAAAAAAGAGGGATATAACGAGTACAGAGTATTCTTTGCGCCGTACAAATTATTTTACTTTTAATGATATTTTCCAGTAAGTGTTTACTGACTACAATTTGGGATGAGTCATCCAGCTGCATGCTGCTAACAGTGTCTGTGAAGCTTGTTAAAATATGACTTACAGGGCCATCGAGTCTTTGTGGCGTCCTGTGCACAGAACCACAGAACACAAAGGGACGAGTATAATCTCACCTCCCACTGCCTCGGCTCATCAGTACATTATAGTCTGCTGGGTCTATCCAGAGTATGAAGACGTTTTCTTTTTTTTAAATATAGAACCCGCCTACACGTCCCCATATTACCCGTGTTTTGTTTCGGAGAAAGTTACAGTATGTGTAGTCATAGTACTTCACCTTGAATTATTCAGCCCACACACAGGTTTCTCCATAATGCCAGACCCGACTTTAAGCTCTTATTTTAATGGGGAACAATGGAGACAATTTGTCCTCGCTGAACAGGCTTGGGCCCAAAATTTATATTTTATTAATGGCTTTTATTCATGTTCGTTAAATCACTTTATTGTGCTGGAGAAATCGGGATAAACCAGCGATGACGACAACTTTAGGGTTGCCAGGTTGTGCTCTACAAAGTGAGAAAACCCTCACTAACATTAATTCATGCGGGCTTGATGGCTTTTAAGTCCAGTATAACGGCATGTTAATACATTTCTCAAAGCAATTAAATTATGAGCTGTTAAGACTTCCATGACATGACAGTGGGTCATAACAATAATCAATCGAGTAGCTTGGAAAGTCAAAGGCTTAATAATGAATCGATCAATTAGACTTGTGTAGCATGCACAGTTCAAAGTGCTTTACAACAATTGCACACTTGAAAAATGTAGATATATAACACTAAAATGTGTTACGATTTGAATTTAAAGTGACACAAAATGGATAAAAACAATAAAATTGATAAAATAATAATTTAAAAAAACAGTACAAGATGAAAATTCAAATATTAAAGCAGAGAGCCAGGCTATCAAGTTTGGTTTTAGGTTACATTTAAAGACACCAACGCTCTTCTCAGGGTCCTTCTGATTAATCAAAAAGCTAAAAGACAAAGGAAACAAATTAATTACCCAAGTGTTTATCGTAAAGATTGATCATTACTAATCTGAAAAGCATCAATAAAGGATTTATTAACCAGTAACAGAGCCAATGGTCACCATTTTTGATTTTCTTCTATTTTGTGTCGAGCAGACAAAATTCATGACCTTCACGGAATTACATGCAGCGTTATGAGACGGTACTCGAAAGTTATATTTGAAAAAAGTGTCGATAATGTAATCTTCTGTCGAAGTGTGGCAAATGCAATCTGCTCCTCAGAGAGTAGCATCAGTCTTAGTATTAATATGCCTTTCAGTAAAATGATTTGTGGCAACACTAAAGTGACAGACTGAAGAGGAGCGATGTGTTTTTTTCATTTAAAAAAGCTCCTTTTTTCACCAAGAAAGTCCCACAACTACTGTTGAGATTTTTTTCCTTACCACCCACTCTGCCCTGTAATAATATCTGACAACTGTTGGCCTTTGTACTTCTTAATTGGAGAGGGTGGCACAGACTTCTGGAAACTGCTGTGTAGTTAGAGAGCATGGGGGAGATTCTTCATCAGGCTGTGTTTGTAATTTTCCTCGCAGGCCAGCGCGATCCGAGGGCGCAGAAGACACCCATGCCTGAGACAGAATATCTCTGCAATTAGCTCTGCAGGGCATGTAACTGTCTGCGGTGCAGAAACTGGGGGGGTTTCTGTCTGTAACAGCGCTTTAATTAGCAGAACTGGGAATTCTTACCAGACTGGACCAGCTCAGCACCGATGTCTTTATCCAGAAGCATGGAAGTGACTGCCAACCTACGTACGGCACACGCTGGGTAGAGCTCTGTCTGGCACGATGGGACGTGAAGTCATCAGTGTTTTTCCAACAGACGTAGAAAACACTGTATTATTCTGGTGTTTTCACGACCGGAGCTGCTTCTTTTTTACATTTGTATTGACCATTTTCAGATGCACGCTGTACTTTTTTGGAGCCAGGATTTAGAAAATGCACACTGAATGAGTCAAAGCTAAAGTGTTTCCAAGTCACTAAAGTCCTTTATTTGGATTTTACATATTTTGTTCAACAAAGGCTGCACTGTGTTTCCTCATACCAATAATGTCTCTATAACAAAACGACTGCAGATTTAATAGTCACTGTGATGGATTACACAACTCGAGCAAGTTTCGAGAGGGCACTAATAGATTTTCGTGCTGCGTGGAGATGAATAGAAGAACGACGGAAAACTGATTAAACCCACTAAAACACACCGAGTCAGCTGTGATTGTAGTAGATTTTCTTTTTTGAGAACAGTAAGATAAGATTCTCGTTGGGAGTCTCGTCATGCAGCGGCAGAGAAACTGACCCTGGATAGCCGAGAGATAGTTACAGTTATAGAATATTTAGTGTAACATGATAATTAGCGAGCTTCAGAGGTGTCGACAGGCATTTTTTAAAATCTTGGACGGAGACAAGACAGCAGTTCCCCCCTCCTCACTTTATTGTGCTAAACTAAGCTAATCAGCTTCTGGCTAATTTCATATTCACTAACAACATGTGGACGAGTGGTGCTTTCGCATTTTACCCCTAATTAAATTACACTTTATTACATTTGTGTTTTATTTTGTTAATTCAAGAGATAAAAAGACCAAACTATCACAAATTTGCTCAAATTTCAATCTCAAAACCCTCAACATTTTAAACAGTTTAATTCTTGTGTCGACTTGCAATTGTTTAGTTTTAAAACACTTTTTATAGAAAAGCCCACACAGTTGGTTTGAACTGAGGTCCAGCCTGCAGGCAGATAGCCAATCAGATTTCAGGGGTGGTCCCACCCCAGGTCCCCCACTAGTTACACCCCTGTCACTGCCATCCCTAAATGTAGGAAATAAAAAAAAAACATTACATTGAATTAGCTTTGAATCCCCGTCCACACTTCTGATTTGTTCTGTGATTCCAATGAGTGAATGAAGTGAAACAACATGGCGACTCAGTCTGATTGTCAGGAATTAATGCTTAAAAATCGACGCAATAGAAACGTGCAAACTTCACATTACAAAACTTTAAGTAATAAAAGCCTTAAGAGACACTTTTGATATAAATTCTCCTAACCTCATCTCCCATTTTTTTCTATTTTTAAACACTCTTTCACCCCGTGAGAATTAAGCCTGTCTGGATGTGTGCTGAGCTGCTTCCTCACATTCACCCCAGCGCTCCATTTGCTTTGAGTTAATATTTCTTTTTTCTCCCTCTGCTGACGTTAACAGGAGCGACTGGGTGACCTCGTACAAGGTCATGGTGAGCAATGACAGTCACACGTGGATAACGCTGAAGAACGGCTCAGAGGACTTGGTGAGTAACAGACGTGACATTTAAGCGCCGTAGCTCGTATCACGTACTCTATCTACAAAGCAGGTCATTATCATCACGTCGTGAGGCTTTCGAGCTCAAGCATTATTGTGTGTACTCCGTGTAAACTAGCCTCATGTAGAGTCTTGTTTTGTGTGGTCCCTGGTTTACTGGAACCAGATGGAAAATGAAGTCTTGCTTGATAGCAATTACAGGAGAAGATTTAGATCTCCGCTCATTTCCAAGCTTAATGAGCTGAGAGGCAGTAGTAAATAATGATGATATTCAAGCAGATGGGAACCTCATCCTGGCTCGTCTTCAGAGTCGGGTCTCTTTTCTTACTCGGGCACGTCATGTAATTGAATAGACAGAAACCAAATACAGGAATACCTTGACAACAACCTAGAGCAGCAACTGGACGCCGCTGCGTGCGGCCCTGGAGTGATAACAACATTAATATCATCAATGAACATGCAGATCAGATTAAGGTGATATTTTTGAGTGAAATCACATCCTCGCCGCTCCCCGCTGTGGTTCACGCCTCAGCTAATAACATTTTTGGTGTAACTGTACACTCCCTTGGCTGCTGATGTCATCCATGTGGGAGATAATACCCCCTCCGGCAATCTAGTCTCCGCTACAATCTTCCCTCTCACCCACTCGCCCACCTTTTTTTTTAAGCCAAATGCCAAACTGCACTGTTTGTCTTTCCAAATGCCAAAAGGTGCAGGGAAGAGGCTTAACCGTGGGTGTTAAAATTTACAATAAACTCCCAGCAGTATCGAGGCTTAATGACATTCTACAGGTGCGCGAATGTGTGTTGGTGCGGAGGGCGATGTGGACCGAACCATGGAAACAAGACGGAATGCATTAGCCCACCTCTGGACTAATGATGCTGTTGTTGGCAGTGAACCACAGACACTAAATTTGTACATTTCATACATAGAATCTTAACATTGCTACCATACGTATCATATGACGTTCAGCTGACATGTACACGAGCTGAAGGTTAGGCATAATTATAGTGGGTTAGGTTTAAGATTAGGGTAAGGTTAGGGTTAGAGCCCCATTGGTTAGGGTTAGGCATTGGAAAAGGAGGGTTGGTTAGGGTTAGAGATAAATTGGTTAGGGTTAGGCTGTGGGAACATTGGGCCTAATTTTGAAAAAAATCTTAGAAATGTGGGAACATAGGCACACTTCCGGGAAAGCTACCAAACGAGACACCACTGTTTGAATCAGCACAGCTAGAAACCACTTTTCGACACCACCAACATTCACCTCCTGTTTCAGCTGACAAAACTTAAGGACAGTCTGAACATTTCAAGCTGTGTTTGTGGCAAAAAAAACAGGTATTTTTAACATTTTTACCGACATTTATTCCGGTGATTGGGTTGTTATTCTTTTTCTAAAAGCTTCTTCAACATTTACTGCATGTTCTGTCCTTTAAGAGATGTGATTTTGTAATTGTATGAGAGTTTTAGGGTGCCTTTTTACATCAGGGACAATGGATGACTGTTAGCATTGTAGGCTACTTTTTGGTAGTGTACAGCTTGTTGATCAGAGGCACCCTGACGAACAAATAAGCAAAAATCAGTTTCCAAACAAATCCTGTTCTTTATTCACCATCTAGTCGAATGTGTTTGCCTCAGTAGATCTTCAGTGGCAACAGAGAAAAGGAGATCCCCGTCCGGAACATCTTCCCAGTGCCGGTGATCGCCCGCTACATCCGGGTCAACCCTCGCTCGTGGTTCAACAGCGGCAACATCTGCATGAGAGTGGAGATCCTTGGCTGTCCTATGCCAGGTGACGGGTTTGTATGGACAGAGCAGACACATGAATAAATCCTGCCACTGGAGGGTGGAAATATGTGCAGAGGGCCATGACAAATTGTCCATTTTTGATGGTCTGATAGAAAGACTTCACTTTCGTCTTTTGGTATCCAGTCATGTTGACAGTCTTGGTGTTATGTGCTGAGTGTTTTTCCTACAGAAAAAAGAGTCCCGATGGAAAATCCACACAGTGAGATCATCCACAGTTGTTTGTGGCAGGACAGGTTGCTGTTGAGTTATTAATGTGTAATTGTTGAGTTCCTGGAGCACAACAAATTGAATTATATTTCACTTGTGTTGGAGGTGGCAGCACAAACCTCAAAGATAGATATAGCTCAAAACTCAGGCACAGAATACCAAAACTTTCTGTATGGCTAGATTCCAGAGAAAAAAAAGGGTTTCTCTGTCATTTGGCAGTACTGAGTCTAAACTAGAGGAAAGAGAGCAGGTGTGCAGCGTTTTTAAGTCTCGACAGACCTGACATCACTAGTCATTCCTTTCATTTGGTATCACTGCAATTAGAAAAAGAAACTACTCCACCTCCTCCGATATCTGAATATAATACGGCAACTATTTCCTTTTTCTTTTTTATCCCCGACAGATCCGAACAATTACTACCACAGACGCAATGAAGTCATAACGACAGACAACCTGGACTTCAGACACCACAGCTACAAAGAGATGAGGCAGGTGAGTCACCGCGGAGCCGAAAAAACAACTTACTGCTCTTATTTCTCTTTCAGCAGAGACGGCAGAGCGTGGAGCAATAAGACATCTTTGCGCGACTGCGAGCCAAAACCCTACACGCCGTGTCCTTTGCAAAGAACAAAGTGTGCATCGGTAACAAATGAACCGAGCGCTGCCAGCCACATGAAAATGCATTAAGCATCTCCTGGGTTGTGCCATTACTTATTCATATAGTTGTCATGAACAGTAGCCTGTTTGTACTGAGGAGGAAGACAGCTGTACTTGTCACTACTTACACTGTGACTGAGTACTTGTGAAGGCACAAGTGCTGTGAATCATAATCTTCTGTCACGTGGCGGCTCCCCTGTGCCAAACAGTCGACCACAGGTGTCCTCAGCTGCTGTTACTACGCCACAGTGACACTTAGTACAATTAATGCTCCAAACGTATGGCCCGTTATAAAAGACCTCAGACAGCCATAAAGCCATAATAAAATGGAGTATTTTTCTCGCCCTTCTATCCGTGCCTTTCAGTCTAATGTGTGTCATGCAGGGTGTCCGGCCTCAAAAGGCGTCCACAAAAGAAGAAATGACTATTTTTAAGGCTCAGCTTCTAAAGCTTTTTCACTCTTGACATTTCTTTTCTCCGTGCAAGTACCTGGTACAATGTGCCCCCCCCTCTCTTCCACAGAAGTTAAAATAGCGCTGTGCCAGAACCTCAAAGGGAAAACAGTCCTTTGTGGCTTCTCGGAAAAAGTACATGCCCCATGAGATATTTCTTACATCGCTTAAGGGACTCTGCTTTTCCTTCAAAACAACCTAATGTAGGTCAGTGGACATTACAAAGTCAGTATGGGTGGGAGTTTTCAGCTTTCCAAAATCGGTTCCATTTGGTTTCTTTAAAGCAACATTATGTAACTTTTTTTTAAACCTCAAATCATTTTGATGGTACAGTGTCTTGTAATAGGATGAACAGTGTCTCTGTCTCAGCCACTCCGCCGCCCATCACTTGTTTCTGCACAATGTAACTTCAGGATCATAGCATTACATACATGTCAACTTCAAGATACCAGTTTTCAACACATGAATTTTGTTTGTAATAAGCAACTTCATTGTGTCTGATAAATTGTTACAGACCTGGGATTTGTATTTATGACAGGAGTGTTGCACTCAGAAACTTTGGGGGGCGCCAAATCTCACAAAATGCCAATTTCTACACAGTGTTGCTTTAAATAGTTCTGTACCAGAACCTCAAAGAGGAAACAGCCCATTGTGGCTTCTGAAATAATGTACATACCCCAAGAGATATCTCTTAAATTGCTTCAGGACTCTCCTTTTCTTACATAACAATGGAATGTAGGGCAGTGGACGTCAAAGAAACTTTCTGCATTCCACAGTCGGTTCCACTCAGTTTCTTTAAGAGTGAATAAATACTCCTAAGTGGCAGGTAGCGTGTCATGGAGCAGATCTCATTATTACTTAAAGGTTGATGGTGGCCTACTGGATGAAGCCGTTCGTACATATGACTTTTTTACTAAAATCCAACAAAATAGTTTGGACTATTAGACCAAACTCCATTCTAAAAGTGGATGTTTTAAAGTGTTTTTCTGCCATAAAACCTGTAAATCCACCGTCATGAAGACTCTTTTCTTATTCTACGATCTACAGGCACAGAAGGCACCCGTGGCATTTACTCAGTAACATTAATTAACTTACGATTACGAAGTGTAAGATGTCGACTAGCTATGCCCTGAAGACACAGATCTTCAAAAAGTGTTGTGTTTAAGTGTGTATTTTCTTTTTAATTTGAGTCGGCCTCTATAACATTAAAATAACAGAATTTATTGGGAGAATAATTTTTATTGAGGTGGGGGTAACTTCATGTTTCTCAGAAAGCTGGAGGGGGTGGGATCTGCGGATCTATTCCAATACAGTCCAGGTATATTTATCAAGGGAATGCTGCGCTTTATTAAATCGTGACCGAGAATTCCGCGGCCAATTTGCAATCCTTCGTCCCGTGAACAAAACCAGATGTTTGTTTGATGATTTTCTTAGATAGTCAAGATGCAACAGAGACTTAATTAAAACCTCATCTCCCCCGACTGGTTAGTGACATCAGTGCAGGTGCTTCACTCGACGGCTTGTTAGTCCTTTTTCCCGCTGCACTTCCTCTTCCACTCTTCTGCCCGTATGTGTAAATGATAGTTGTGCTATTTTAATCAGCTCCTCTGCAAGCCTGTCTTTATAATTACCCTGACTGCTTTTCACACCTCCTCCTCCCCTCACTGGCTGGAGAGTTATTAAATAAGGACTGTGACACAGCACTGGTGATATTGTTTTCAAAATTTCCAATAACATGAAAATGATTTTTGCACTATTTTGAGTACCCAAGTACCCAGCCAGCAAAATATATAACGCCATATCATAATGCAGCTCAGCCTCTCTCTACGTGGAGCACGAAACAAAACGAGATAACGCAAAACATTTCCAGTCGGGCCCTTTCGGGGGCTCTGCAGTTATCACATGCAAAGAGATCTGAGACCAGTGTTTTTCCAAGTTAGTCCACTTCAAACTCGCAAGAAGAAGAAAAGACAGAATGAAAAATACAGACAATCTCTGGTGGAATAATCAGAAATGTTTGAATGGTTCATTGGAGCACAGTGGTCATAGTGAGAAGCTACGGAAATAGATTTCCAGGACCTTTAAAGGTTAAAGAATAAAAGCACTCGTGACCATTTCACACTGTGAAATTAATGATTAACTGGTAAAAAAAAAAAAAAAATTAAGTAATGAATCAATACATTTTTGACAAACCAGCATTTCTACCTTTTAGCTGATTCAGGGACAGCTAATTTGTTTTACTCATGTATTGTATATTTGATACAGCAATAACAAAAATGTCTCAACTCAAGGTCCACTTACTCGGTTGTCCCCGAGCAACATAATTCAAACTTCATCTTATTCTGAGCACTTTTATGTCTTCTTGTCCATATTGTGACAAGTGAGGAAGACAGCGAAATACAGCAGAAAGCCACGGAACAGAGCAAGTGAGGCTCGAGTTCAGATTGTTTAATCAGCGTGTGCACAATTAGGTAGTTTAACCTGGATCCATTATGATATTCTGTGAGGTGATTGTCATTTGTGTATGTTGCCGTAGACTAACTTCAGTTATCATATAGGTCAAATTAGATCAATAACTATGAGAGCTGATGAACTTATTTACTTTCCACAGCTTATGAAGGTGGTCAACGAAATGTGCCCCAACATCACCCGGATCTATAACATAGGAAAGAGCCACAGTGGCCTCAAGCTGTATGCCATCGAGATTTCCGACAACCCGGGAGAGCACGAAGCCGGTGAGTATATTTAACGCGACAGAACGTTATTGTTCAGCGTAATGTACGATAATAACGGCAGCAGAGGCATCACACTGTGTTCCTCGGAGTGCTTTTCTCAGAATGGCTGCGCAGTCACAGCGATTGCATTTTTTAAACCTCCCTCTATCTTTCCCCCCTCGTCCCCCTCCCCTCGTATGAACCAATTGACCAGGTGAACCGGAGTTTCGCTACACAGCGGGTGCCCATGGTAACGAGGTGCTGGGACGAGAGCTGCTCCTCCTGCTGATGCAGTTCATGTGTCAGGAGTATCTGTCTGGCAACCCGCGGATACGTCACCTGGTGAAAGAGACCAGGATCCATCTCTTGCCATCTGTCAACCCCGATGGGTACGAGAAAGCCTTTGAAGTGGTAGGTCTGCGAGACGGCCATTAGTGACCTCATAACCACTCGCTGGCCTCTGGCGAAAAAAACGTATCTGCATGGCAGGTCGTCGTCTGATAAAAGGCACATGTGGCGCAGGTGCATGCCAGAAAATTGGTTTGAAAGATCTGTTGTGAATGTATACAATGAACATATGTGTTGTATGAGTGAAAAATAAGTGGCCTGGACGGCTGTAGGATATCACTGAGGCACATGTTGTCGGGCGTGGTCCTAAATCAGAAGCAGGCCTGCCAGATTAAAGGCACGAGATTAGTTAAACAAAAATAGACAAGTGAGGGGGGTTATGACAGCAGGTCTGACAGCGGTTGGGCTTCTGTGCACTCGGTGACATCATGTCATTTGGTGACCTGATGTGTTCGTACCGCAACGCTCCGTTTCGCATGAACTAATCGCATGCCTAATGACTCATTTCCATGTCAGCCCGTACCGAATTTGCATGTACATGCGCACTTAAAGGAGATGGAGCTATTCAACCCAAAGAGGTCTTGAATGGGCAGCTCAAATGATCGTTTTATCATGGCTGATGCAATGATTAAAGCTTCACCGAGCTATAATGTACGGGTAAGGGTCATGAATAATGATGCACCCAATGCTGCATCTCTTAACACTTTAGCAGCTTTTAGCCTCTTTTGAGCTCATTCTTTGGCTGTCTAGCTGCACAGAGACTTTAAAGGTCCCATGTAAAACTAATATTCAGGTTCAGACTTTTATTTTGTTTGTCTATTAGAAAATGTTTACATGCTTTAATGTTAATTGCTGAAGCACCTCTGTTCACCATATGTCTGAACGGCCTGTTAAAGTTCCTGTTCTCTACCGAAAAAGCTCAGTCTGCTCTGATTGGTCAGCCCTCGCAAGCCTGAGCAGGCACAGTGACATCACAACATTACGGAAGTCCCAAAGGCTCATTTTTGCACAGTGTCTGAATACAGGCATTTCTCCATGGATTGAGGTTTCATAGGATGTATACAGCACTTAACCCTGCTTTATAGCCATGTAAGACATGGACACTCACTTTCAGCAATATGGGACCTTTAAGGGTTATGAATATAAAATCATTGCCAGCCAATCTCAGAGTGGACACTACCTCACCAGCACCAAATGGAAAAGACTCAAGGTAAATGGCGGCTGGCTCTGACGCACTTAAAACTTTAATCTTCCGAGACTGATGAGCGTGTACACGAGCGATGTTTTTCTAAAAGTTAGCCATAACAACTTGATTAACCAGAAATATATCCAGGCTGTCTCCCTGTGTGTTTGTTTTGGAGTTTTTCTGCCTCTGCTGATTCAAAATGACTTAATGCAGCTTCAATTGCTTTTTGGCTGCCAGCGTTGACCTCCTTTACTGACCAGCTTCGTGCATGGACTGCTGGGTGATGAGTGCGAGGTCAGCGGCGTTGCGAGTGGCTCAAATGTTGCCAGCAGAGTTATATGATGACATCTGTGTCCACTTTGCACCTTTCCTTGACCTGGTACAACTGCTGGTTCTCTTAAAGGATCAAGACAACGTCACACATCCCATCAAGCCATCAGAATCATGTTACAACCCACCTGCAATCACAAAACTGTTAGTAACATACAGTTTCCCATATACATTTCCATATTGTGTCTTTTCTTTCTTCATTTTACCCAGGGTTCAGAGCTCAGCGGCTGGTCTCTGGGTCGGTGGAGCAACGACGGAATAGACATCCACCATAACTTCCCCGATCTTAACTCCATACTGTGGGCAGCCGAGGCCAAGAAGTGGATCCCTCGCAAAATGTTCAACCACCATGTGCCCATCCCAGAGTGGTACCTTTCCAAAAATGCTTCTGTGAGTCTGATTACCTCAGCCCCCCCCCCTCCCCGGTGCCCCCTTGTCTGGAAAAATTGCAGTGAAAGTTTCCTCTTGGATGCCCCTATGGTAGATGAAACATGATAAAGTGCCCCCCAGGGTGCCCTTCCAGTGGTCGAAACATGGTGAAGTGCCCACTCTTCAATATAAATGCATGAAGTGCCCCTTTTATTTTTTCCCCCCGGCCCTGGACTATTGTATTTCCAAGTCATTTCATGTGTAACATCTCCTACATGTAAACATATTCAATTTCTGCATGTGGGCTGATGGAAAATCTGCTCAAAATCTCTGGGCTGCACCAGATTTTGAGTCATTTCAAGCCTTGCATCTCATTGTAATCGTGGGATTTTGTGCTATAGGTCACTTAAAAGTCACAGCGTTTACTGTTCACGATATAAAATCACATTTGATCTTTTACGTGATTGCCATTCGGTTACCCGTGACGTCACTTACAGGTGACATTTATGACTCCATCTCCTTTTTGTTTTGCACCTTCTCCAGTGTAACAAACAAACCCCCGCAGTGAAAACCAGCCTATTCTTGAAAAGGCTAAAGCAGCCACGTGGGCGTGACAGCGGCGTCTATTTCGGGAGAAGCGGCCGCGCTCGCTGTCGGTGACGACAGAGGCTGTGAAGCTAAAATACACCCGGCGATCTATTTAAAGCTCACCCTCACGAGTGTTTTGACGTTACCGAGAGCCACGAGTGAGTCACACAGAGCCTCCAGAATAGCTGCTGCAGCTGCGGAGCTGGGATCCCCATCTGTGCTCAGGGAGCTGTGAAAACTGTCCCCGCTCGCCTCGCTGACCGGACCAACCGGTGCTTAGAGATCAGAGGGCTTGTTCAGTTATATGAGCCCCGGCAGCGGGGGCCACATCTATCACAATCCTCATTATAATGTGCAAATACAAGCGGCAGGATGCTAGCGGGCCCTCGATGAGAATGTGTTCACTTTTCTGAATAAATGTTAGTGGGAATGGTTTCCAGCATGGGAGTGTGTGTGTGTGCGTGTGTGTGTGAACAGCCTTTTTTCATAGCTTCATCGCTCCCTCTTGAGAGCACATCGCGGCGAAATTGTTTTCAGCGTGAGGGAGTTAATTTAGCAAACCACACAGCGCTGAGATGATTGCTCAAATTGCATTATCCTCGCCTCTCCTGTGCCCCCGCTGCAGGTTGCCGTGGAGACCCGGGCTCTGATAGCGTGGATGGAGAAGATGCCCTTTGTGCTGGGCGGCAACCTCCAGGGCGGGGAGCTGGTGGTGACCTTCCCGTACGACAAAACCCGCAGCCAAGGGGTGAGCAGGGAGCCGACCCCCACCCCGGATGACCACGTCTTCCGCTGGCTGGCCTTCTCCTACGCCTCCACCCACCGCCTGATGACCGACGCCAGCCAACGGGTCTGCCACACGGAGGCTTTCGCCAAGGAGGACGGCACCATCAACGGAGCCTCCTGGCACACCGCGGCTGGCAGTTAGTGTCCATAGCTACCGGGGTGTTTTCTAACTGATCCTGACACCGTGTTACGCAGGATTTTCTCTGCTCAGCTCTGAGCCCTTGAGCCGTAGCTTTGCTTAGCACCCATGAGCGCATCTGCATATTCAGCTCTGAACCCCCTTTGCCTGTTTCAAAGCCTTCTAGGTTTCAGCCCCCGAGCATCATATAAGAATTTAAAGGCAGACAAATAAAGAGCAAACTAAATTGGAAGTGATTTCACCTCTAATCAACGCCACAAACCATTACGCCGACAAAAACGCTGAGCGAAGTTGATGCAGGCGCTCAGATGTGTTTTTTTTTCTCTTTCTTGGCAGGTATGAATGATTTCAGCTATTTGCACACCAACTGCTTTGAGTTGTCGATGTACGTGGGTTGTGACAAATTCCCGCATGAGAGCGAGCTGCCTGAGGAGTGGGAGAACAATCGCGAGTCTCTTCTCGTCTTCATGGAGCAGGTACAGAGGCAAAGCGGCCCCCGCAACTCACACATGCACACAAGGAAACCCGGTCGCACGCAAGCAAGCCACATAAAAAAAAACAAAAAAAACACACTTTTTCATATTTTGGAGATATTTTGGGAAGGCGGTGTGGTCCATATTTGTTCCGTTTATGCCTCCCACTGCGGTATTTACTTAAAGGTGCCATAAAATCTGATCACGTTCTGAGCTGAAGAGAAGTTTTATTTATCATTTACTCCCTTTTTTTTACTGGACGATGGCAGTATGTGTGAGTGTGTTTTGCCAATAACTGTTGACAACGCAGAACCCAAAAAATGAATTCCAGGCTTGAAAGTTTCAGTCGTATGATGACCTTAGTCAGTGTGTTACCTTCAGTTGATGGTGGTCAGCATGTCCCCAGTTCGGAGAAGCAGCAGGAGGACCAGAGTAGGAAGCGAGCAAGCTGAACTATCCCTTTAAATTACCGATCACACAGAACATGATAAGATATTAAGAAGTCTTGCTTTCCAAATTCAGATGAAACAAGCCTACATTCCCTTTGAAATGCGACGAGCTTATCGGCCCGTTTGTGTCGTATCCTCTCCAGCGATGTGGACTTCAGAGGACGCAGCTCGTGTTTAAAAATTGAAGATGAACGTGTTTAACTGTTAAACTGTTAAACTGAAGCTCGTAAATGATACATCACATCATCACATCATCACATCATCACATCGCGCGTTTAACGACGTGTTGAATTATGAAGTGGATGTTGACGGGGTGAACTCGGGGCAGGATTCACGCATGACTGCATGGGTCGTGTTTTTTTTTGTCTGTGCAGGTGCATCGTGGGATCAAGGGCGTGGTGAGGGACCTGCAGGGTCGCGGGGTAGCCAATGCGATCATCTCCGTGGAGGGCATCAGCCACGACATCCGCACAGGTACAATATCGCATTTCACCCTTAACATTATGTTTAGTTTCATGTTAATGGTTCGTGCGAGCAAACAAACACACTCACTTCTCACAGTTATTCAGCGTCTGACTATTTTGCAGCGGGTGGATATTTTTGTTCCCCCTTCGTCTCTGAAATCTTTTGTGAGTAAGCTCTGATTTTGCTATCAAAGCGGCAGAGGCGAGCCCCCCTCTCTCTCTGACTGTCTCAGGCATGAATCACCCTTACAGTAAGTTGTGAGACTGAATAAGGAGCAAAAACAAAAGCGGCTGATGTATTCCAGCACCGCCGCAGGTCGGAGTCTGCCTCGATTCGCAGTCATAGCCAGTGTCTCCTCTGGATCTGACTATTGATTGTGTGCCCCGGAGGCAATCTCTGCTGATGCCTAAAAAATGCAGCCTTCAAAAGCCAAAGTAGTTTTGTACTTAGAGCGTGAAATCGAATGTCCAAAAGGACATTAGCCATTATTATTCCTGGAACTAAGCATAAGTCACCGCTTCCTCCTAGAATCCTCGCTACTCTCAGCCGCAGTCAAGAAGGATTTTAGGGGTATTTATTTTTGAAAATTGTACCTTTTTTCAGCTGCTTTGCATTCTGCTTTGGAGCTGAATTGGAAAAGAGATACTTGCAAAAGGGGGCAGTTCCTCCATCAGGACGAATCAGCTGTAGTCGCTGAGAAGGCATGCAGGGACGACAGTCTGGACCCAGAATTCATTAGCTCAATTAACATTTTATATCGAGGGCATTTCAGGAAACAATTAGATTTTCCCTCCCGCCGATCTGAACGTGAGTAATGTGAGCACAGACGTCCACGTGTAGCCGCCGGGATCGACGATAGATCGGCGGCAGAGGCGGACCTGCCATCCTATTTCATTTGTCTCGGCGGTCGCTCGAGCGTGTCAGGTGTGTAGAGGAGTGGAAGGAAGCAACATTTCTTTGTGGGGTTTTTTTTTTGTCAGGGAAGTCAAAGGCTGAAAATACACCGCAAGCGGCCCTCGTGTTCCCGGGTCACATACTGTAAAGGCAGCGCTCATCAGGGAGAGACCAAGAAAATCCTTCATGACAAAGCAGAGCTATTTTTAAGACTCTGAATAGGGATATGGAACACCTCGCTCCTCGAAAGTGGAACACAAAGAACTCTCCAACTTTTACTTTTGGGCTTTATAGATGAAGGCTTTTGCCACTGCTTAGTGGGCCGTTCGTGTTCAGCTTTCTAGGACAGGATTTGCATATTGCTGCTGTTGCACAAGTAATGTGCGACTGCTCGGATTGTTGTCATTTAACTTAAAAGGGCAAATCCACCAATTTTACACATTAAAGCGTGCTTACAGGTCTTGGGGGTGTGCTACTGCATGTGTGAAAAAAGTAGTATAAAGCCTTTTGTGGCTCCAGAGGAAGCTGCATGCAACCAATGGGCAAGTTGCATTGTAGGTAATGTAGGATTTTATACTGTTGGACTGATTAAAGACAGTTTAAATACAAATGATCAAAATGGATACAGCAGAACCAGATATTACCTTTTTTTAATGTCTTGTATTTTTCTTCCTTTTTTAAAACCTGCCACCCACATTACCCACGATGCACCTCAGTCATTGAGTGACATCAGTGGAGGCAGTTTGCCAGATTACATGCAGCTTCTTCTGGAGCCACTAAAGGCTTTATAGTACTTTTTTTCCACATATGCAGTAGTACTCCTGAGGACATGTAAACACACTTTAATATGGAGTTAACCTTTAAATGTAATGCTTACATAGCCTGTTATATGTAAAACTCTTGAGGATAAGACATCTATAGTTAAATGTCTCACCTGAGAGAAACGTTTTGATTGCTCAGTAGGTCAGTATCGATCGATTTGTCTACTATCGGATCTAAATGATCGATTCGTTTACTATTCACAGAGAGGATTTTTCCTCTTGGATGGCGAAGTCAAGTCCAGTTGTTCATCCAATCAACATTCTTGACATTATTCTTTATGGTAGAAGGAACTAGTTTGATACATAAGACACTTTTGAAACATAATACTGTAAAATTAGCTCATGTGAAGCTACATTCCTGGTGTCAGATTTTACTGGATCTGTGTCTTTATTGCTGTCCAGGAGCTGATTTGTCTCCAGTGAAATTAAACTACTGAGACAGACCTTTCTGTTCTTTTAGTTTAACCAGAAACAGCCGCTATCAGTCTCGCCAAAGCCACAAGACTATTTACAGAAACACTCATTTTCTTTAAACTCGACAGAAAAAACAAATAAAACTCATCAAAACCATCTTCATGTGTCTTTGCACTGTTCCAACAATCACTAACTCTGATTAGGTTGGAATAAACAAATCACGCGTTGGATTTATAAATATCAGGAGAGAGAAGCGGAGGAGGGGGAAGCGAGCTTGTAGCCAGCCGGCAGTCTCACTCAGTGCTGGGCCAAATCTTGAAATTGATGTTGCAATTAATCACAATTTTCACAAGTAAGCGAGCGACACCTCGACACAGAAATGTTTATTTTGTGTGCGTTTCCAGCTGCTGATGGCGATTACTGGCGCCTGCTGAACCCCGGGGAGTACAGAGTGACGGCCAGGGCCGAGGGCTACAGCTTCGCCAGCAAGAAGTGCGAGGTGGGCTACGAGATGGGCGCCACCAGGTGCGACTTCGTCATCGGGCGCACCAACCTGGCTCGCATCAAAGAGATAATGGAAAGATTCAACAAGCAGCCCATCAGACTGCCCGTCAGGCAGCTCCAGGCTCGCAGGTCCAGAGCGAGACGTCTGGGAACATAATGACTGTACGAAGAAGGAGCGAGGAAGAATTAAAAAAAACAAACATCTGCTCTGATCAGACTGGGGTGAACTCCAAGCCCGGGGTTTGGACCCGTGTCAGATTCCTCCAGAGTGCTGTCAGCGGAATTAGTCTTTGAAGATGGAAAAATGTGGATTAATTTAAACGGGATGCTTTATTTGTTTTTTTTGTTTTGTTTGGTTTTGTTTCATCCCCCAGGCATAAGCTCTCTCTGTGTTCACCGTTGTCATCTCATCTTTTTTCTCCATATCCAGCGTAAACCTCCAAATATTTCATTCTGTCAGAGTTTGTGTTCATGACCCCTCTTTTTTTTCAATTTATAATCCACCCCATCATTCCTTGTGACATCGTTGCAGATAACAGAATATAATCACCTTAGAAGTTATTTTTTTAAATAAAAGAAAAATTGAAATATAAGTTACAGACGAGGCAATTAATGTTAACCACTGTGAGACTGTCTTTATGTACATACTTATTAACTTATGTAACGCAGTTATGTAAACCATTACAAAAGCTTCATTACCGGCACCTGTACAAGTTTTGGTCCTTTTAGACTCAGTCGACCTTTTGTGTGTCACTGATTTGGTTTTTATACACTTTGCTTTTGGCAATTTATAAAATAAAGACTGTTTGCACAAGTCGAAATTGTGCGGGTTTTATTCATGTTCACTGTAAAATCTGCCAAAGTGACTTTACTTTAAGAAATCGAGGGTAGTAGGGAAAGTAAAGTAGACTGATCTTTTAAGCTTGTGAAACATACATTTAATAGTCTACTTTACGTGGTAATTCTTTGGTATCGGTTTCCTGACACAGTCAAAGTGAAGTCAACTTTATAAATTGACAGTGTTGACATCTCTGGAAATCAATAAAGTAATACTTTATTCTGTGGGTACAGGTAACTTCCTCACAATTTCATGATAGCGCTTCCATGAAGTTTCCTGAATTATGTAATTTAGTACCAAATAAAAAGAAAAAAGTTGTTCAGTGGACTAATCATTTTTTAAGTTGTTAGAACTTGTACAACTTAAAAAGTGCAATCCATAAAAGTTAGAAATGTCATTGTTTGTGTACAAGCAAGTTCAAAATATAGGAGGAATAAAGTTTTGGGTTATTGTTATGAAAACATTTTCAGAAAATCATCATAAACTCATAAAATGAAGCATCACCAGGAAATGATTCAGATATTACACAACCATAAAAATAGGAATAAAAAATACAATGTTTCTTTCTGGGAAAATTACCAGCATGTTAGAAACTAAACACCCATTAAATATAGTGGTACCAAATTATATCAAAGGCCAAACTCATAAGACTGATAAAGAAAATAATGCACAAAAATACACACAAATGTTGTATTAAAATTACAAAAAAAGGTACAGAAGTAAAATAAAATCAATTAAATGACAAATTAAACTGAATAAACATATACATATACACTGCTTATATAAAATATGATGGATCTGTCTGTTCTCTCCTTCACATTAAACATGCCAGCTCGTTACCAGAACTTGTCTGTAGCATATTAAAAGCGTATCAATGTAGAAAGTGATTCACTGAGACGCTGTTGTTTATTTGTACGATTAAAATCAACTCCGAATCTACTCACTCACTCCTTCCTTGATTGAACATCCCTAATGGGAAATAAACTCTGCCTCATCCCCAGAACTTGGTTGTAATCGCTGTGGTTAATTTTAAGCATCATCTCATTCGATTTCGGCATTTGTGAGATCGAATCTTCGGGAGTGCCGGGGAGGAAAGGCTCTAATTATCAGCGCTCTGCCGGGGCTTTTTTTTTTTTTTTTTTTCTTCACAGATCGCTGGCTTCTCCTGACAACACCAGCAGCCTTCCTCCTCTCTGGCCAACATGCAATTAGAGGAAGACCTCAACCTCTTATCTCCTCCTCCAAAGGTTATTAAACAGAGACTCACCCACCTGTCATCATCTCGGCGCACTGGAGAGTAGAAGACATATCAGAGCTTGTTAATATTACCCTGCTCTCTGTGGCTCCATACCATAGTCTGACGTTTGGATGTGCAGCTGGAGGAAATGTATCTGTACGTCATGCAGATGGTGTGGTGTTACATACAAGGATTTTAGCAGCAAATGGCTTCAACTGAAAGCAAAATAAATCTTTATTTCTTACAGATCACAGGGTGGTGGCATTCAAGGGAAGTCTTACACTGCTAAGTTGGCTTTGCATTTAACCATATATAGAGGTGTGTTCTCAGGTTAAAGACCTCAACAGTGCTTGAGCTGGAAGTTAAAGCCTACATTTGTATGCCTTACATCCAAACTTTTAGATTTTAAGTCCTGTGTAAATTGGCAAACTGGCTAGGCGAGACAAAATGAGAGAACTGTTGGATGTTTTTAAATAAATACTATGTAGGATTCTGCATTTAATTGTTTAAACTCAACTAGACAATGGAAATACATTTTGTTGATTAGTGTATTTGCATTATCCCGGATGTTCTCAACAAGTTTACTCTCTGCCACAGTCAGGCTGATAAACAGGAGTGAGAATAAATCCACATTTTAATCCTCTAAAGTTCAAAAGTCATCTCTGAGCTCTCCTCCCGTCGGTAAACGGCTCCAATCGGCAGAATCCGATGCGACTCCAGGTGTTTATTCCTCCAAAAAAGTCTGGCTCACAAGGAGGTCTGATTGTATTTAAGCTTATTGTAATGAGTTTATGTTCATGTCAACTGCAAGTTTCAAGCCCGATGTTCATTTTGTAAATCATGGTCACGGACTATGGTAGGGTATGTTTGCCTACCTTGTCGTTGACTAGTCGCTACCACTGTGTGTCCTCAGGTTCTCAGTCAGATCCAATCAGGATATCCTCCCCATCTCCCCTCTCTCAACCAAATATGGTCACTTCTGGTGGCGAAAACCAAGATAGGCGCTGACATAATGCCAGACATGAGCCTCCAAACGTCAGTCCTCAAGCCACCCTGTGACGTCACGGTGGGTTTACGCTTGTCATAGGCCAAAGTTGAGACAAAGTCAGGGGATCTTCATAGTTATTACACTTCATCCTGTGGGGAACACACGCGTACCAGTTTTCATGCCGATCCGTCCAGTAGCTGTTGAAACATTTCATACAGGGCCTCAAATGTCAATCTGCTGCTGACGCAAGAGACGAAGTCGGGGGATCAGTGAAGTCGTTAGGATTCGTGTGCTGGCACCATGAACGTCTGTACAAAATGTCATGGCAATCCATCCCTAGAGCTGCTAGCTTATGTTGCTAACACACAGCTATCCAGGTTACTTATCTGTTCAACAGGCACAACAACTGCTTTGCATCTTAGTTGACCGTTTGTTAGCACAGAAACTTGCTACTTTTTGGGCCAAAACGGCAGTTGTCACCATTAATCAGTGGCGATGCTCGTTAATAATTAGGACTTGTAAGACAAATTGAGGTCGAAACTACTCCCAGATGGACTGCGGACGGTCCGTGTGAGTACGGAGGGTGAGGTGTGGTTGGGGGGGGTGGTGTTGTACAGTGTGCAGGGTGTGCACTGTAGCCGCTGTGGCCTGCAGCTGTGATACTGTGCAGATGTGTGGGAAGACACAGGCGCAGGCTGACCTTGCCAGCAGTTCAAAGGCCAGCGCTTCTTCAGAAGTCGCTCCAGCCTTTGAAGTGTAAGAGCGGCGGCCTGGATATCACGGGAGCGGGTCGCCATGCAGCGATGGTAAACCGGCTCTTAACCCTCTGCTGCTCCGGAGCCTCGGAGACAGATTAAACCCCTCTCTGCTGGCTCGATGGACATCAAAGACGACAGGCAGATCAGCAAAGAGAGGGATGGCGGCTGAAAAGTTTGGCGATTTAGTCAATTTAATCAAAACTTTCACTGCGAATCCATGCGGCAGCTGTTCAGATATGAATGTCTCCAGATCAATATTGGCTTGCTTTGTAAATCGGAAAACAACAAATCCTCATTAATGACGTTGAAAACATGATTAATCCGCTGTTATCTCCTGGCTTAAGCAACAAAAAAGAGCTTACATACAGAATTGGAATGAAAGAGACTTAACTAGCGCCAAATGCAAACCATAAGGCAAACAGATGAGCAAAACCCTCGGTGCTGTTTGTGTCAAGAGGTGACTGCCCAGCGAGCCAGTACCTTTTAAACTGCAGCGGCCCCGGCGCAGATGTTAACGGTTTGGTTAACGAGGAAACCAACTCCACCCACCTGCAGCAGAGAAGCAGAGTACGCATCACACACAGCTGGTAGACTGGATCAGGTTTGCATGTGATAGCGCTGCCACACAGGCGGTTTAGCAGATAATATCTAGTTAGAGAGAGAAGTGATGGCTTATCTGCACATTATAACTGATTATAAATGCAACTGGAGCTACTACAGCGATGCTGGAGGTGCCGCGAGACTAACAGTAAGAAAGATGTCGGTAAAGTACAGTCTGTAGTCACTGCAAATAAACAGTTATTAGGGCGAGGCAGCTAAAACACTTGCTGCTGCTGGGAAAGACTGTTGTGACACCTGGGCTGCCTGGGAAGAGGCCTCATCCGGCAGGTCAGTGAAAACACCTGTGGGTGTGTAACCTGGATGTGTAGAGCCTTAGAACATTTGCTGGAAGAGATGAAAAGGCAAGACAGTGGTGAAATGGAATGGTCTCTACTGATGATCATTGATACTGATTAAACAAATTTAGCTTTAAGTACATAGGTGCTCTGAGTTACTGTCTCTAATCAGACTTCTGCACAGCGTAGAAGTCATTTTTGGTATTTCTGTGACATTAATCAAGAAGTTGCATTTACATGGCGCATAATATTCAGATTATAATCATCTTAAAAGCCAAAACAGACTACTAGAAATGCTGCATGTAAACACCTCAGTTACAATAAACAGGCACAAACCAAACAAGACTCCAATCGGTTACAGAGGGGTTGTTTAAAACTTCTAATAAACCGATCAACCACTTGCAAAAGATGACGGCTTCTAAGACAAACTGGTCGACTTCACAGAGATTGTTTTTTTATATGAACTCTTAAAGAGCTTAACATAGACGACGATAGATATCCATCTTCAGGACAGGGAGCTGATCAAACACGCGCCAAAATAGGATGAAATATCCAACGAGGAAGAGGAATGCATGATGTATCGTGACTTTTGCGCATGTCACGCTGCTGTTGGGATTAAACTCGTAGTTCGTATGTTGCACAGTTGACCTGAAATCTCCAATTGGAATGATCTCGATTGGACTGGAGAAATATAGTCCATATAAACACAAACTAGTGTCTTGGGAGTTGACTTAAATCTAAAAGTTGGAAGAAGTTCGAAATTCGTGTTAAAGTTCACCTCCACGCCCCCAAAAGGCAGCTTTTCTCACAAAGCTCTCTCTCAATGAGGAACAGTCTGAACACCCTTACACAGTCCTGAATAGAGGTCTTATGGGCCAAAACGTATGAAAATACAAGTGTGTGGCAACCTTGATGAACACATGATGCCACAGCTAAAGCCCAGATGTGCACCAGAACCCGACTTGTACTCCTTCATTTCATGAAAAACATGTTGTTCTTTCAGATGTCCTAGAAAAACACAATGACAAACGGGCACATAAATGACACATGTGTCGTAACTTCCACAGTACCAATGTGCACGACACGTTTTTCTATTACACACAGCAAAAACAGAAAGCTTATGGTGACATATGGGAGAGAAACAAACAGCAAAAGTGGAACAATGAGCACCACATGCTTTTTGTTTATTCGTATACGAAACAGATGTCAAATTCTTTGTCACAATTTTTCACAAAGTCAGATGCGCAGGCTAAAGCCAAGGTGAGGTTTGGAAACACAAAGCAGCATTCATTCATGACCACTCGAGTCTTGTTAGCAATTTGATATTTTTTGTGGTTTGCAGAAACTCAACATTTATTCTCCGCTATCACTTCTCCAGCCAACCGTTTTTTTTCCCCAAGTACCTTTCACAGGCTGGAGATTTTGACTTTCATAGGTTTGAAGTTAATCTGTTTGGATTCCTGTTCCAAGTCAAAAGGCTACGAAGAGACAAACACCAAACATTCCTTTTGTTTTACAGAAAGAGGTGTCCACTTTTCACTCTGAGTCGTGGTTTATTGCTCACTCAGGGGGGTCAGTTGGCCGAGCGGGTTGAAGCCAGCCATGATTAAGCCGCGCGTTACGGTCAGTGCCGCCCACCTGAAGATAATCACCGGCTCCCGGGGTGTGAATCAGTGTGCGAGATCTCGGACATTTATAGCCGAGGCCATCTCGAGCGAGCCGCCGATGTTGTTCCATTACCACCTGCGCCGTGGCGTGAACAGAAACATCGCCTTCCCTCCGGCTCCGGCTGATTATTGCGGGCGGAAACAGTCGGAATGGCTGCGGACGCAAAAGTTATATCACTCCTGTCAAACTGTCCTGTTATTTCTGGTCACCTCCTGAAGAGACGAAATCAGCAACGAATGTATCCCACTAACAAGTGCCGGCGTCAGCCTGATGTAGCTTATATGTCCATGCCAAGACATATTTTGTATTTATTACTTCATTAGAGTGATCACACTGTCAGCTGTGCACTTTATATTTAGACACATGTAGTTTGAGAGTTTGTTTGAAACTTAACATTGCAACTAAACATTCAGTTTTCAGTTTCATCTTGATACAATGCTCGTGCTCTTGTTAAGTGTATAGGCACATAAACCACTTAGATAAGGGTTAGGAGACACAGCTGGACATGTCCCCAGAGTGAAAAACAAACAGTTTCGTCACCAAATACATGGATGGAAAGTAATCATGAGGTCTCCTTAAGCAACCTTCCTGCAAGTAACTCCACCACTATCCCCGCCACCTCCATATGTGAAACTCAGGTCATAAACATCTACTGTGAACGTGATACGACACGTTTAGTAATGTCAACATGGCACATAGCCTGTGACACATACAAATAGAAATGAATCAGTGGTTAGCAGAAATGTTAACTGCCATCATTTTATCTAAGGAACCAAGACCCAAGAAGACCTGAGAGGACCAACCCTCCAACCCTTTTATCTTCCCGAGGGGCGAAAAATCTTCCGGAGCAAGTTTCAGCTTTTTGTTTCAAACACAAATCTAATAATAGATGGTAGGAAAACAGAGTCTAGCTTTGAGAGTGTGGGAGCTGCGTCTCTGAGGGGCTGTTTTGGAGCTTTCTCTGCCTCGTACTCGGCGGAGCTTTAAATACCGCGTCTGAGAGCGCAGGCTTCCCCTGGAGAATTTGTCACAACAGTAAAAAGACTTGCTTTGGTAAACTCTACGATTTACTTTAATCATCATGGTCAAAATCCGACACAGTCATCTTCCTCATTTTCACCGACATTACAATTACAATCACCATTTTTAAAAAACAAAACAAAACAAAAAACAGTATTGTCATCTAATTAACAACAGATGGAAACAGCAGTTATCATCGTCACCCTTCATCACATCGCCACCGCCACCTCAGCCATCTTTAGCAGCAGCAGCAACAGCATCGAGCCGACGGTTTAAATAAATTAGGAGGTATACGTGACGTAATGATGAGGTATATTACACTCAACTCACTGTCAGCTATCAACAACAGTTTTTAAAACTCAATTTGCATTTAAAAGCAGCACATTCTGTAACACTTCCAACAAATGCCGTGTCGTCATAAATTACACGTACGCATATCAAAAAGACACAAAAATACTTTTCGAGCTCGTCATTTGTCTAAATCTGTCAAACACATATTGTTTTCATGTTTAGCTTTACACCAATAACCATACAGTAGTCGTCATTTATGAGAAAAAGAAACTACTCTACATCAGTGCAAAACATCGGCGAGAAGTTACCATGGAAAGCAGAATTAGGGTGCTTAGGAGATACAGAGGAGGCAGATTCCAGATGAGCGTGTGTGTGTTAGTGGACAGCAGTGAATAAGGCAATGATTCTATTTAAGATGTGAACGGAGCAACTCTAAACCACCATATATTACAGAATTTAAGGCATAGGTCGTCTCGGAGTGTCGTACAGTACCACACGATGCATCACATATTTCAAGACAACCGTTTTTCCTCTGGATAATCATCATATTTTTATAAAGAAACAAAAATGAAAAATACGTGTTTTTTCCTCTCACCTGCAGCGCAGTTTTACCATATAGATTGTGTCGGTGTTGAGTTGCTGAATTTGGAAAATATCGCCCGTAGAGATCGTTCCCTCCCCTCATGGCACCCGGCTTGAGGTGCTCAAAGCGTCCAAAAATTACATTTGACAAACTCCAGAAATCATGACTCAAAAGAATCCACGAACCTTGTTGTGAGCAGTTTCATGTCGGGACTATGGACACAGGAAGTAGGGGTGCTGAGGGGGCTGCAGCACCCCCTAAAGTGAGGCATTATATAACCCATGTATTGATAAGAAAAGTTCAAGTGTGAGTGTCCACATGATATATAAACTTTCTTAGATCATGAACCCTAATGCTACTCTACAGGTTTATCGATCAAGTGTACGAACTGTACTGCAGACTGGAGTCTCTGTTAACAGTGACAAACAGGCAGATGCGTGTTGCTTGCTGTTGTTCCTTTGATAGTATGTTGGCGTTCACATTTCCTATCAACTGTAATGTAAAACATTTTCAAATTGTTGTTGTTAATATCTCTTAGAGAAAAAGTTAGACTTTCAAATGAACATTTCTACACACAAATTAGCACGACTGACTTCCAGCGCCCAATGCAGAAAGAAGCTAGCGTCTAATCACAGATCAGTGGGGATTATTTGGAGTAGATGGGTGATGTTTTTCTGGAGAAGGGACATTGCTGTTCAGTTCCAATTTTAACTTTTAAGCACCACAAGCCGAGAAACATCTGGTTCCACTATAGGACGACATCTCCAAATCTCTAGATGTATGAGGTCAGAGGAAATATATGTAACCTTTAAGCATGACAACAAATTTAAAAAAAAGTAAATATATACCAATTAGTAATAATTATTTTCTCAGATATTTTCAGAAAGTGAACTGCAGCTACTCATATTTGGCTCACTGGGCATCGTTGATGATTTTGGCACTAACTCAAACACTGTGAATCCAAATCCGTCACAAATCACAGCGTGAACAGCGTTAACTAAAAATCAGATGTCCTTCAAGGAAACTCTCGCAATTCTGTGTGATTCTGTGTCCTCTGTTTTGCTGAAGTAAGGCCCCTCTAACTACAGTAAGTCGACTCTATAACAAGTGCAGCCCAGTCAAAAGCCCTCTGATACAGAGCTGCCTGTCTTCTGATACAGAATAAAACTGATATAATAGGTACAGCATGCAGTGGGTTGGATAACACTTTGTAAGTCAAGAGGGCTCTCGGGCTTAGGCCTGTCTTCAAGAAAATGCCAGGAAACTACAATACTGGACAAGTGATTGGGACTAACAAGTACACAGAATATGTATCTATTCAATCTGAGGGTAAAAATGTCGTACCGCCTTCCTTCATAGCTATCCCACGCATTTAAAAAATGTATACTGGTTGCCAGATGTCTTCCTCGGAAACGCTATAAATGTCATTTAGATTTCCGTGGAGACATTTAACTTTGAAGATGGAGATTTTAGTCATACAAATGTTTCTGGGAAGCAAAGATATGGAAAACAAGATTACTGAGCTGAAACAATATTCTGTCCGTTCTAGTTAATTAAGGATTATCATTATTCATCGTTGCTTGTCTAGACTTTCTTATTAATGTTTCGCTAAGGGCTAAAACAATTAGTCAGTTAACAGATTCAACAGAATTCAGTTTTTTACTTCTTTTTTGTTGTTTGTTTTAGTCATTTTTTAGTGGTTTCCTCTTTTCAAGTGTCAAAACTTTGTGGTTTTCTTAGTCCTGTATCATAATATCGACAATAGTATCTTTGATCAAGACGATAATCATCTGACATAGCACCTTTTTGCTTTGGTTTACCAGGAAAAAGGTGAAATAGTTTTTATTTTAGGGTTAGGGTTAGGGTTAGGTAGAAACTAACGGATCAGATCAGATGAGATGGTTAACATTATGCAATTTAGTCTTTGCGCTCAATATTGTTCACTCAAGATCTAGTCCTGCTGAGAAAAACCTACATTAGCTAGTTAGCTTAGTTGACCCTCCACATTCACAGTAGTAATACCAGCCTATAGAATTAAAAACTACAGTTAACCAGTCACTTAAGCTAAAATAACATTTCTGATTGCGGCCGTCTTTGCTAATAAATCTAGACAAAAATAAATATAAATCAAAATAAATACATGACAAACATTTTTCCTTCGTGTGCATCTGAATGTGTGAGAAAGCTCGGAGCAGCCTCTGTGGGTTACTCCTCTCTGTGAGCAGCAACCCGGGAAAGTACAGTCAATCACGCTTCACTTGACTAAACAACCTGAGGGGCGCATGTCAGTCATGAGAGCAAAGGCAGCTCCATTTTTCCCATTATAACTCTGCTTGGCCGAGTCAGTAAGTCCTTCAAAATAGCTGCTGAGAGCGCATGATACACCAGAAAACATAATATCTTTCTTTTCCTCGTACACTACAAGGCAGTGTACTACAAAATATAATTGTCTAATTGGGAGTGTTTTTTTTTTTCCCCATCAAGGGTGAAATAACGTAATTTAATCTGTGTACTCTGTTGTCTTTATTTGTATTTTACAATCTACATTTATCCTGTATGTATTCGTAGTTTGCTGAGGGGATACCTTCCCTGTTGTTCCTCCTGAGGTTTCTTCCTTTTCTTTCTCCTTTAAATTTGTTTTTTGGGGACTTTTTCCTTATCTGAATTAAGGGTCAGAGGACAGAGGGTGTCGTATGCCAACACGTCCTCATACCTAAATAACGTTGTTTGCCAATGACTTCCAAAACAACATATATGACAGCTACCAAAACAACGTAACATAAGTTCATTACATTAGGTAGTTACCCTTTATGAAATGGTGGCAGATTGTTAGGTTTAGCCAAAAAAAGTTGGTTAGGTGCACGACATGTCGTGTTACGTTACGTATTGCAATGTTATGTTACGAAGCATTATGTTACGCTGTGTAACGTTATGTTGAGCTGTGTAACACTATGTTACTTTACATTGCGCCAAATTAAGTTACACAATGTTTCGTTATGTTATGATAGTTACGTTACCCACATGACTTAAATTAAGTGGGTTGTTTACGCGTGTATCCTCCCGATTCTACCTCCATGACTTTTGTAGCTCTTTATACGAAATCACCTGACTTACTCATTTGCTTCTGTTGTAATCACTATGGCCACTAGAGGTCGCTGTTAACGTAACCATGGGTCATTTTAACCTCCTCAAGAGACAAGCGACAAGATTTTTGCGTTAACTTATTGTTCTGAAGTAAACGTTGATTGCACAATGACATGACACTATAATAATGACACAATCAACATTTAGATTAGCTCCCTACAGACCTTGCTTTATATGTTCTATTCTGTCTACCACAAAAAATTGCACGAAATGTCCTGGCCTGGCACCGTTTCTATCTGCTCTCACATCTCCGTTATTGACTAAATGCATGAATAAACTCACTCTTAATCCCACGCTGTTGTACGCTGCCGAAACAGAAACGACCAGGTTGTCTTTGCAACAGCTGCACCAACAATAATACCACTTGGAAAGTTGCCTGTTTCCAGTTTAAACGCGACTGAGTTCATCTTTGTTGAGGACGGGCAGATTGTAAAGCTTCTTCAGGCAAGTTGTGATTCTTTTGATTCTGGGCTTTTTAAATAAAACTGTCTTGACTTGTACTGTCTGCTGTATGTTCTCATCTGTAATATGGGACTCGGTTTGTATCAGGTTTTGGTTAGGCTAGTTTTCAGTGCTACATACAGTTTTAAACATATCAACGCGTCACTTTGCACAAACTAAAACAGACATTCCTTATCCTTATAATATGAATATATATATATACGACAATGATGTCAAAACAAACAGATACTCTGCAAAATTATTATATATCTTCAGACTGAAAGCTACCCTAGTTAAAATGAGGCTATGAACTGGCCGTTCTTCTTGGGCGAGCACATCTGTCTCTCCAGGTGGATGTGAAATCTGCCGTTGCTTATTGTCCTCACATCAAGTTCACTGCACTGATCTGCTGTTCTGGGCACTCAGTATGCAAGCACAGTGGTATTACTGTGCAGGGATTTGCCCTTGTCTGTACTGACTTTCTCTTTTTCTTTTTTTTCTTTTTTTTTGGGCATGTCAGACCAAATTCAAGCAGACGTGGACAGGAAACAAACCCAATATTTGTTCTCTTCTTCATCGACGATAAATCAGCTTCACATTTCCCTGACAGTTTGCCGGGGTCGGACCCCTCGGACCGTGTCCCCGTCAGTCCGCTTCCTGTCACTCCGCCGTCGGTAAACTGTTGCCCTGGTGCACGTGCCTGGGCCCGGACGCGTTCAAGGAGCTACGCTTCAGCAGCCTGTTGATGATGTCAGTGCACGTCTTCTTGTACTGGTGTCGGAGCAGGGAGTACACGAAGGGGTCGCAGGCTGCCTTGCTGTAAGTTAAGCACTTGGAGACAATTCCCCAGTGGGGGTTGATAGGCACCGCTGGAAATAACTCCACGATCCTGCAGGCAAGCACAAAGAGAGGGTGGTGAGACGGAGAGAGAGAGAGAGAGAGCAGTGGAAATGGAAGCCAACATGCTGGAAAAAAGCATGCATGCCCTAAGCTTATAATGCAGAAATAAAAATAGATCTGAAAGACACTGTTGTCCATAATATGTTTCTATCATTGGAAATAAAGTATTTATTCTGTCTTGAAGGTGTTGTTTGCAGTCAGTCACAAGATAAAATGTAGGTAGCTGTGGGTGGAGTTTTGTCCTTTTCTGTCTCAATGTTTTGTTGTATGTGGATTAACAGTGTGAGGCCACTTTTCATCTCATCTCTCATTTGCATACAGCAGTGTTTCATGTCAAAGAGGCAGAGCCACCGGAGAAGCATAAAACACACCTGTCTTAGCAGTAATGGATGTCTGGAAACGACCCAAATAACGGTGCGATTGTTATTTAACGCCAGACGCGACAGGTTAAAACGTCTTTTCATGCACTTGCGCTTCCATAATGTGTCTTCTCTCAGACTGGTGGACAGAAAACAACCAAAATAAACATTTTAGTGTTTAGATTTAGAATATATTTCTGTGCTGGATATTTAAATGATTCAGTATTTAATGAATAATGCATCATTTACATATTTACACATAAAATATCAGAACATTTGTAATGCAAAAAAAAAATGTCATGATCTAACTGATCAGTTGGAAAGGTTTCAGTGGCATTTAAATACACCAAACGTTCTGGCGAAAGCATCAAATAAAGCAGCTTGCACTGTAGTTACCCCTCTAGCATCACTTATTGAAGCTCCCCTCTAGCTCAGTTGTGTAAAGAGCAACAAAAGTCCAAGTCAGTTGGGGTGCGATGGGGTGACTGGACAGATCGTTGGCGCGATTTGACCTCCAAGACTGGGGTTCACGTCCTGTTTGTGATCAAGAGTTACGTGACGTAAGTAAGTTAATCTACATAAATGGCGTTATTTAAGTTGCAGGACCGAATGTAGTTGATTTAACCAAAAGTATGATCTTTTCCTAAACCTAACAAAATGCTTTTGTTGCCTGAAAACTAATTAAGTGGTTTTGTTGCCTAAAACTAATTAAATAGTTTTGGTGCCTAAACACAACCAAGTAGTTTGGTCACCTAAACCTAACCAAATTGCAACCATTTTCACAATTTTACCAACAGTCCAATATTCATAATATGTCATAATAAATGAACTGTTGGTGATCAGGCTTTATTTTGAAAGTCTAACCGGATGTTGCATATTATTACACTGAGCCCTTCAGGTAGGTAGAGCATCATAATTTGAAGCTAAGGCCGCTGACCAAGCTGCAGAAGTTGACAAGCTGGGAGCGAGAACATGTTGATCTTTCATATCTTTCATATTTATGGAGTGATTAAAAAGCAATCTCCAAAATTCCCTCTGTAAAAAAACACTCAGCAGGGGAAGTTTCATGTTGATCTATTGGTTAATATCTCCGCCATATTCACCTGTACTGTCTTGCCAACAAACAGTATTACACTGAGGACAAAGTACAATAAGTTCTTCCAGCAGTCTGTGGAAATAAAATACTCTTCTGTACTTCAAATACTGTATATTTAAAGGGGCTCCTAACGAGCTTTACAGTCTTGTCTACACCTCAAAGTAGCTGATGTCAGTCTTGCTCATAAAGACAGAAAATTGGTGCCTTCACACTCATTTTTGTCAAGCGTACAAATATTTTACCGTACGTGGTGTCATAAAAGGTATAAAAAAAAATTGCTGACCCTCTACTACTTGCACTCTGTGTGATTACTCTGTCCACAATCAAGCTCTGTCAGCATATTAACACTGGCCTCATATGGGCCAGTAGCCATCGCTGGCATTTGCCCACACACTCCACATCAGGAGGTTAAATCAGCTGCCACGCGGCACGGCGCGGCTTTTTACTATACAAACGATGACCCCGACAACAAAATGAGCATCAGAGGAGGCAGTGGAGGAGCTTTTAGCGTTATGTATTCAGATTGCAATTAGTCAACAGCCATTTGAAGAATGAGAGCATGCAAAGTGCTGCTGTGGACTATTGAACTGATAACACAACAAACTGTCAGTGCTTGTTGTCCGAGTGCATGAAAAACTTGAATAAAAATGAATAAGTCCAACTTCTTTGTATTTAAGATGTGGTAACCCCCCTCCTGAATACCCAGTCTCCTCTGATTGGTCAGCTCCCACATGCCTGAGCCAGCACTGCTAACAACAACAGAGCAGCTGTGCTAAATCGATTCTTACGCGCCAAACTAGCCGCTAGGCATAAATAATGCAAACGTGTGACACGGTGATGTAATGTGATGTCACAAAGTCACAGAACTAAGGCTGCGACTACTGACGAGGCGTTTCAGGAGCAGTGTTTTCAGTGGGAGAGAGGAGCTTCGGTTGGTGCCGACTTTGACCTTTTTTAACTTTCAAGATCTTTTACATGCACAAGAACCTAAAACACCGAAGGAAAGGAAAAATGACAAAACATAAAATTGTCTCCTTTAACATTAGACATTAACACCCTCTGCTCCGGTGGTTTTCAAGCGGACGGACTGTTAAACCAAACTCCATTTGAAAAGTCACTGTTTTATGGTAGAGCCCTGTGTCAGAAGTCAGAAGTGACTCTTTTCTTATTTTGCTTCAGTCGAGGCAAAAATTGGCACACATATCATGAGCTAATTAAACTTTATCTTATAGTTATTTCACTGTTGATGCAATGCTTTATAAACCACTTCAAAAGGCAAATGTTAATCTTAAAGTTGCAACTGATGACTAAGCCATTCTCGGGTTGCTCTCCTCTCCTCGTACACTATATTTTTTTATACTCCCATGTCTCATGTAACCTCACTATCCATCACACCGGGCCTTGTGTGACATCATCCCTTTTGTCCAGTGATTGATGTCAACGGTTTCTACCTGACTAACTGATGCACCCGACGAACTTGAGAAGAAAAAGTGCTAATGCAGCAGCAACGGCAGAGCAGAGGCATATTACTTATCACAAGGTCAGCCAATCTCATCTTCCAACTCCGGCCGGGGCGGAGAGGAAGCAGAGAGGTGGTGGTGGTGGTGGTGGTGGAGGGGGTGGGGAGCTGACAGCAGAGGAGGGAGGTTTGGGGGATACCGGCAAAACAAAAAAGGGCCACGCACAATGAAGCGTGCCGGCTCACTTTCCCTCCCTCTCCCATCTTCTACAAGGCTCACCTCGTGATCACATAGGGAGCGAAGCAGAGCATGAAGGTGCCGATAAAGGTGCTGATCTTCCTTGTCGCTCTTTGTCGTCTCCTCTTCTGCTCCTCCAAGCAACGCTGGCGAACACTGGAAACACAAAGAGCGCAGCAGGGTTATAGTCAGTGGAGAACCACAAAGTGTCTTTAAAATCCTCTGACAACAGTTCCTGCGTGAAAGTGCTCACATCAAGGTTTGCGGATGATCTTGAGTAACGATGTCATGAGCTGTGGATTTCTGGTTGTGAGCAATTTCACGTCGGAACTACTTTCTTTCAACCCCCAGAAGAAAGTTGGTCCACAGAAGTTCGTAGCGTAAACATCAATGGCGTAATCCTGAGCTGAGCGGTAACGTTAGCTAGAATCATTAGCTTACTTAGCTAGCCTGAGTTGATGCACCCTTCCTTCTGCGCTGTGATGTGATTGGCCGGTGTAGATCGGTTGAAAGAAAATAGTTCCGACATGAAACTACCCCCATTTAGTTCCATTATATTCCAGAGAACGGACGATATCTCCAAATCTCTGCAACTCACACCAAAACAGTCTAGATGGATACACTACAGGTGAGAGGGAAAACATGTGTTTTAGTTTTTTTGGGGGGGTCAACCTGCCCCTTTAATTAAAAGAGGAGCTAGCAGAGGCTGAGCTGGTGTTAAATAATCCCGTCCTTGAGGACCGCTCACTTTGAGGATTACAGTTTCAACACTTTCTGCGTGCGCTCCCTGTCCACGATGTCACGGCGATGACATGCTGCCCCCGAAAATGATTTTTTGAAATGGAGGTCATCAGTGTGAGTTAGGACAGGCAGACAGGCACACACACACAGACACACACACACACACACACACACACAGATTATATATTGGTTTTGAGCTGTGCTGTGTGGAGCAGAGCAAAGCAATCACTCTGGATGACATTTCAATAGACTCCGATTTTTGCATCCCCCCCTCACCCCGAATACTGAGGACACAATTCAAATGTCAGTGTGAGGATGGCAAAGCATCATTAGCTGCACACACAACTGTGTCATCTTCAACATCAGTGTGAACAGGGAGGACGGCACCAACTACACAATCTGCACCCAGGGAGTTTCACCCCCTTCTTGGTTGGAGGGTTGATTTGTACAGTTTGTTCTTTTTCTCTAAACATTCTCTTCTCACTGAAAAATCTTGATACCCCCCTTTTTTCCTTCTCTTTTTTTTTTGCTCTCCAGATGTGAATCTACTTTGCAGCTTGCTCTAGAGTAGTAAAAGGTGTCTGATGCAGGGGTAAGACGAGCAGGGATTGTCAGTAAAAAAAAGGGGGCTCACCTGGGGTGTATGTCCACCAGCAGCACCAAAGTTTGCATCGTGATAACGTCGATCCTCCTACAGTGAAACCTCGCCACTTTAAGCACTTTGAGGTATGTGACACACAGCACTATAAAAGACAGGAGGAAGGTGAAGGAGTGGAAAAACACGGTGAAGATAACGAACTGCGTCCGACTGCTCGCCCTCGGGTTGGAGAGGGTGCAGGACGCGTAAAGCCGGTGGTATCCCACCCAGGAGAGGCTGGTGGCCACCGTGGAGAAGGACATGGAGTGCGCCCACGTGTACCCGAGCACGAACGCCGCGTCCTTGTGGCGCATCTTGGAGTGGTACCTCAGGGGGAACACCACCGCGATCCACCTGTCGATGCTCAGCGCTGCCATGCTCAGCATCGAGTTGGTGGACAGGAAGGTCTCCAGGAAGCCCACGATCTGACAGAAGGCGTCTCCTCCCGGCTGAGCCTTGCTGACGAGTCCCACCAGAGTGAGCGGCATGTTGGACACGGTCAGCAACAAGTTGCAGAAGGTGAGGTTGAGGTTGAACAGACCTGGGACCTGCTTGCGGATCTCCGGGTTGTACAGAAAGCAGATCAGCACCAGGACGTTGGACAGCAACGACACTATGATAATCACAACCACCAACACAGAGAGAATTACCTCCGCAGTGTCCATCCTGTGGATAACTCACTTATCCTCACTTTTTGTGCGCATATCCAGCTGCAAAACGGCATAAATCACCCATAGCCGTGTGCGTGCATCCCAAGATCTCTCCACCGGTGGAGTCCCCTCTTCCTCTCCACTACACCTTCCCCGAGAAAGCCAGGATGATTTCAGGAGGATTCCGGCTGAAAGGACGAGCTCCCCTCTCCTCCTGTGAAACTACACGGAGGAGCTCCCGTGCCAAAGCTGCTCTAGTCTGGCACTGCGTCTTGCGGTGGGGTTTTGTCGTCCAGTGATGCGCTCTCGAGGCATCCCCCCTCCGCACACACCGCACAGTGTGTGGGCTCTGCTTGATCTCTCACCCCCTGTCTGCTCTGAGAGAACAGGAAAGAGCACTGATAAGAGTGAAGAGGGGGAATCCTTCCGGAGAAATTAACCGCACGGATTCCCCAGAGTGTTCCCATCCTTTCTCATCAAAATCCAGACGCATTATTTCAGTGCGTAAAAAGCTTTCTTCTCTCTCTTTTTGACAGGGAACACCATTTTTTTTCCTTTTTTTTTTGCAAATAATTGTCAAAACAGTGGGCCTACATGAAGCTATCATGAAAGTCTCATGTAGATTTTATTTCTAGGGAAGAAGGAGGCGTCAGTGTCATGACAGGAAATGCAAATCAGACAACATATTCAGGTAGAGAAACTGCATTCATGAGCTTAAGCAGTATCCTGATGAAACACTCATACTGGAATCATCAAAAAGCCCCCAAAAAGGTGCAAAAGTGGTGTTTTTCCCCACTCTTGCTGATTAAAGGAGCACTATGTAGTTTTGAAGGAGAATGTAAAACTCAGAATTTTCATATTAACAATATTAATGAGGTAATAATACAAAGTCTTCTCCATAACTGAATAAACAAGCTGTTCTTGGAGGAAAATAGTCCCTCGATCACCGTTTGAAGCTGGAGAGGTGGCGGGGTCCGCCACATATAAACAAAGTAAAACAGTGTGAAATCGTGTTGTCCTTTAGGGTCAGCTTGTTTATTCAGTTGCAAAAAAATGTAGAGGGTTTGTTTATTTGCTTCGTACATCAGTCGGCAAAGATCTTTCCCTTCATCTGATTAAAACCTCTTCCCCCGAAACCGCACGGTGCACCTTTAAATCATATTAAGGTGGTCAAGTCTGGCTTCAGTGCTCTCAACCATCAGTGCATTCCAGCAGCATCCCTCCCCCTCAAATATCTGCACGAATTACGTCCGCTCCATCAGATTGATAAGTAACAACGTCTTCCATTCCCCCTGGAAGCCGGATGACGCCCCCGCACTCTGCTGCCCCTCTGGACTCGAGCGCGGAGAGAATCTTTTTTCCTCTGAAGCGTGGGACTCATCCGAGTGTGCCACTGCACGTGAGCCACTGAAGGCGCCGGAGCAGGGTGAGGTGCTGGTTGCAATGAGGGGTGGTGGTGGTGGTGGTGGTGGTGGTGGGGGTCAGCAGAGTGAGAGCGTGTGAGTGGGTGGGAAAGAGTTATTGTTCCTGCAACACACACACATGCACACGTGGTGTCTGACAGGCGGATGGGGCCCACCGTTCTCCTCTTTCTCTCCTTGGTGGTAAGAAGAGGAGGGAAGTAAACGTCTGATGCAAAGAGAAGGCGGCTGTAGGGGGAAAGGCAGACAGCCCTGCCAGCTGCTGGGTGCTATTAAGCTGAAATGCTGCTCCAGCGAGGCTCCGGCGAATGATGGATGCATCTCTGGCACCGTACTCTCACATGTGACGGCATGGGGGCGATTCTAGGATCAGACCTTCAGGGGTGCTCAGCTGCCATACATTTAAAAATCTCTGAATTCAATGCTTTTCCCCCCTCAGCTAAGCGCTTACTGCTTTTGCCACCATAATCTTCACTATCCGTCCACTTTCTCATCCGGCTGTTTCTACTCTTGCTATCGATCCTCGTCTTTCCCCTCGTAGGACTGACGATCACAACCAAACATACTGCGTGCAGCTAGAAGATGACATATGATCTGATGATAATATCACAGCAAACACAGTATTTAGGACGTAAATAAAGGGAAGAGGAGGCTCCACTTGTGATAACAGTGTATTAATACACTGCTTAATCATGTAAAATCATTATGGAGTGTGTTCCCTCTCTATCTCTATCCTCCTGGGCCATGTAGTCAGTTAACATCAAAACCTAACTCTCACTCTGAACCTGGCTGTTTTGCAGAGAAAACATTGTCGCCTATATCCATCTATGGAAAGAAAAACAAATGTCTTTGGAGCCATATTCATATTCATGTCGCATCATACAGAACAAAACAAAGACAGACGCAACGGGACGTAACATAGTGGGTGGTAGTCATCTGAACTTCACCTGTCTCTCCTCCCCGGATCCAGTCCAGTCACCCACCCGCGAGAGTCTCGCATAGCCGTACCTACCTCCACATCGTGTCAGCTGTCACCGGAACAGAGGAGAGGAGAGAAACTAGTGCCACAGTAGATAAACACAACAACAAAACAGAGTCAAGACTCACACTGTGCAGAAATGAGTGCACATTAATGAGGTAAATAACATTAATACATGTATTCTGTTTCTTTCAGGGGGATATAATACATGAAAATTGATGATTGGCTGATTATTTTTACATTTTAGGGGGTGCTGAGATGAAAAGAGCCCCTAAAAATAGCCTAAAATCGCCTTTGTGCGACGGACCAATCACCCTTTTGGAGAGAGGCACACACTCCGGCGCTGTCATGCTGCTGCTTGTGCAGCTCTCTCCTGTCAGTTCAGAGGCCTTATCAGCACAGAGCCACCAGTTGATCTCAGGCACAAGCGCAGCTCTTCGTGGGCACCGCTTTAATTATTCTTTTCATAATTAAATACCAGCTGCGCCGACCAATAATGCCTGTGAGAAAAAAAAAAACTCATTCTAAAAATACAGCTTTGAAGGGGCTGAGTGATACGGATGGAGGTTTGATGTTGTTGCAGCTGGCAAATGTTCTTTAAAAACTGACGAAGATTCCTCCTCAGAACAAAGCAACACGAACATCCCCGTCAAGCGCCAGACGTGTACGGAAATAGCTTCTGATAATATTGATGCTGTTTTTCAAAATTACAGAAATGGCCTCTTTGATTCCACCTGAAAGAGGCTTTATTTGAGAGCATTATGTTAATGCACATCCATGTAAATGAGGCTCGAATCGAAGTGGACACATTGGCTCTGATGCCTCCTGGCCTCCAGGTAATATCACCTTGAATTAATGCAGCACAGCAGCTCCTTTGTCTGATGGTGGTGGGATACGTCTCACAGATTAATCATGGCAGACAGAGACGCACAGAAAATATTGAGGACGCCTGCATATTTTTAGGATGTAGACATTAATTAAGCCAATCCAGGTTAGAGCCATTATCCCTCACTGAGTTCATAACTCACAACACATTGATGAGGGATTTTTAAACTGGCAATAGAAAACTTCTACTCATCTTTCTGAAGTAAATACTGATTGTGCAGTGTAATGACTCCATCTGTATATACTGTAGATTGGTTCCCTATAAACCTCACTTTCACGATGTGATTCGGACTGCCCACCAGCCTTGATTTGTCCCACAAAAATTAACGTGCTAACAGGAAGAGGCATTGTTTTCCCTGGTCACTATTCCCAGGTAACAGTGGAACAACTGGAATGACTGTAGAAACCCTACACTACAAACAGACTAAGAAGGCAAAGACTGAGGTAAAATAAGGGCAAATGAACGGGCATTCACTCAATGGATGGGCATTCACTCAATGGACAGGCATTCACTCAATGGAGAAGAAAATTAAAAAAAAACACTAATGGAAGAGACAAAGAAGGCAAAGACTGAGGTAAATAAGGGCAAATGAACGGGCATTCACTCAATGGATGGGCGTTCACTCAATGGATGGGCGTTCACTCAATGGACAGGCATTCACTCAATGGAGAGCGCTTGGGTGTTGTTTTAAAGTCTGTTCCTCCATATGTGTTCCTCCTTAGTGATAGCAGTCAAGACAGTTAAAAACCGTCATTCTTCCTACTAGATCATTAACTAACAAAAGCTGCCTGCTTATTAATACAACCAGCTGTTTACAGACTGTGATTCCCAAACCCAAAGATATTCACTTTGGAAAGCTATCAAAAAAAGAACAAAACAGCAAACCCCGACATTTGAGATGCTTGAAGCAGTAAAACCGAAGATTGATTTTACTTCATGTAAGAGTTCATGTAAGTTTAAGAGTGGGTAGGGTTCCCTCGTGTTTACTGTGCCCGAGACAAGTCAAGACATCTCAGGTCTGCAGATCTGCACATTGAAGATAATTCCTCCTGTCAGAAGGTTTTAACAAGTGCAGGACTCGACTGTGGGAGACGGTGGGATGGGAGGGACGGCGCCCGCAGCACTCCTGCTTTTTTCTGCAGTGACAGTGTGGATTTTTGAATTCGCTGCCAGTTCCAATTCCACACTTGACTTCCCTCGGATTGGCAGGCCGGCATTAAATCTTAAACCTCTATGCATGTTTTAGCTTCTATACGTCTTGCAGAGTCACGTTTTGAATATCAGCCTGTCACTGGTAATTTTGAACGTATCACAACTGGTGACGCAGGATTCCTGTCTCCTTATTTTAGAAAAAACAAAGTTGGTGGAGGTGGGTGTAAATTTGACAATTGTAAAAGTCAAGACTTGAGGCTACATGTTATGTAACTCAGGAAAGCTCATGCGTACTGTATTAGCCGACTGGAAAAGACAGCAGACTTGCGGCTCATGAAGGTCTCGGAGGTGAAGACGAGAGGGAGACTTACTCAGACGAGGAGCTTTATACAAACAGAGTGAAATGCCAACCTGCAAGTGGAGGCAGCGAAGCGAAGGGAAGGTGTTGACACTGCTAACAATAATGCTGAGATGCCAGCTTCCTGTTACCGCTTGGCTTAGTCATCACCACGTCCGCCCATCTGATACCGAGCGGAGTTTGTTATGACAGCGTGGACATATGTTAAAGAATGATACAGTCGCTGGATCGGTGGATCATTTTTGTGAAACCAGTATTGGATCAAAACACTTTTATTGATATCATAGGAGAAAGAAATATTGAGCTTGAGCTGCATGAAAAGTTCAACAGTGCTGCCGTTACGTGCGCCCTCCACCTCGCCATCACCGCCCAGAGTCATCAACCACCACCACCACTGTCTGGACGCAATTATCAGATCTTATCTGTTATGATAAACTATCTTCACTTATCATTCACTTGTCTCCCGCTGATTGACATACACTCATTTGTTGTCATGTCGAGAGTTGGAGGTCATGCTCACATGTATATCAGCATCTCGTATTTCCACTTTACATCGCTTTAAAAGAAAATGTTGTTCCACTGCGTTCACGTGACAGCCGTAGTTACGTGTTACGTTACGGAAAACGACTTTATTTTATACATTGTAATTCTAAAACGGTCGATGCACCACAATCCAGAGGGACTTGAAATTAACTCCGCCTCGACCGGCTTCAACGTTGAAATTATCTTAATGGATCAGAGGCAATAATCCAATAATGCAATAACACAACACTCTGAGTGCTGTGTATGTTAGAGAAGCCTCCCTGATAAGAGGCTTTCTTCCACGTGCTCCATCTGTGTGCCCGGCCGGGCCGTGCACCGCCAAAAACCCTCCCGAAAAACAATCTGAAACCCTCTCGTCTTCTCACGTTGCCTCCGCTGACGTGGAGGAAACCCAGCACCGAGGCGGGAGCTCGCCATCAGCAATTTATAATCAGAACACTGTTAATACAGGCGCTGGACTACAGGGTACAAGCTTATTGTCATTAAGGAATCCGGGAAGGTGTTGGCAGCGTGACAACACGCTCAAGGCTGCAAACAGCAACTGTCACAGGTACAGATGGATTTTAGCGTTGCGCGGTGATACCGCTCCACAGACGAATCGCCCTCAGCCTCAGCCACGTTAATGTTTGGACCATAAAACACTGAGCCGCAATTATTATCTGTAGCTGGACAGTTTTCTGCAAATATTTACTGTCCAGCTTCTAGTAGATGGAGTCTGATTAATAGTATAATTACGTGAAACTGTTGAACCCTGCGAAAGAGCGCCGAAATGAGCTGCATTTATGCCCGAGAGAAAGTGCCAGCGGGGTTGATGCCAGTGGGATTTTCGCCACAGTACGAAAATAAGAGACAGATGTTGTTGCACGTTCGCCCCTCGAAGGTGTCGATCCAGGTCGTGTGGCAGCCGAAATGCCAGACAGTCCGTCTCTCATCTCTTTATTTCACAGATGAGTTCACAGTGTCATTATCAGCTGTTCTTTGAAGCCGGTGCTACATCCACGCGCCGAGGCAAACAATTTGCAATGTATTGATCCTCTTATTAGCAGTTCTCCCACAAAGCTCCACTTGTCAGACTCGCTGAATCCAAAACGCTTCAGTAACATCCAGATAAAGACACGGCAGGGGATTTTATTTCGACGGGGGGTTTCCACCTATTGAAATGCAAACACTGTATCTTGCAACTTGATTGCATCCCTCCACGCTGGAGTGTGAATTTAAATCTTTTCTTTCTGACACAACTTCAATCAGTTTGTGATTCAGACACATCGCGTCGCTTTTATCGGAAAGCAAAAGCAATCCTGTTTTTGTAATAGACCTGTTGTGTCTGCTGCCTGACGTCAGGTGATCGATGTCAGTCAGCACAATCCAACACTTGTGAAGACGTCAGAGAGCACATCTGACAAACAGTCCAGTTTGAGAGCCATTGAGATATCAAGCCTAAAGCAGTGGACTTAATCTTTGACCTTTATCTACCTTTCCTTTGTAGATCAGTAACATCTTGTAATAGCTGGAATTTCACCTTGAGGAGTAAATTGTTTTTGTGATCCCGGAAGTGTAATCAATATTTGCCGATATGAACCGTTTGACCCCCCTAAAGCGAGGAACCAATAAACTGAAACCTGCTTCATAGACACTTTAGGCAGGCGTCCAAACAATCCATAAAATTTAGTATTGCTGTAACAGGGCAACGTCCTGCAGGCATACAGAGCATCTCAGTGAGACAGCACAAGGAGATTTTACCATTTTTTTAACATTTATCTTATCTTATCTTAACAAGAAATACCCTTGAGATCAAAATCTCTTTTTTGAAGGACAACGTTTACAGAAACAACATACAAAAACCCCAGGAAGGAAGGAACCACAGTACTAATGCTCTGCTCTATACTTGTGGACAGTGAACACTACTTTGCAATAATACCGACTAAGCAGAAAATCATACGGTGAACTCCATGAAATCGGCTCAGTCTGAACACAGCAACAACACACCACACACACATCACCAACAGGCCTCATAATACAAGACAATGTAGATACTCGGAAGGATGAATAATCAATGGAGAGTGAATAATTAATGATATAACTTGGGTAAAAGTCTAAAAGCATTTGATAGTTAATGTACAGGTTGAGAACCAACGTCCTTGTTTGTATCAAGCTTAATGCATATTGCAATAATTGCCTTTAAGCAAATCTATATCTTTATCATCATTATTCTCAAATTGTTTCAGTTTTATGAATATACCGAGTGTATATTGACACTTTCTGATGTGTGGGACCCACAGTAACGTTTTGCATATTGATGGACACCCCCCTTTTTTAATTTCATATTCTTTTAATATTTTTTTCTTTTATTGTTTGGATATATGTGATCATGTGCAGCTTTAATGTTTTACTGTAATGGTTAACGGTAACAATGAGTGAAGCTCACACAGGCACAGAGGACAGCTAAAGGAGCCTCCGCTGGGTCAGAGTGTGGACCTAGCAGGAAGTGTGTCGCCAGGTAAACGTGCCTGTGTGTGTTTGCGCACCTGTACCTGAAGAGAGAAGAAACAGCAAAGAAACTTGTTAAATCTTCTGTTGGATCCTCTCTCTGTCCAAGTGTGCAACAGGTGTACTCAGGTAAACGTGATGTTTTTTTGGGCGGAGGCACACAGCTGGGAGTCGTTGCTCAATTTAAACTAGACAGATATTCAGAGAGCATTGTAGGAACACCTGGAACATGCAGTGACAGGAGGCAGCGGCATCGTGGGACAGTTTGTCACTCAGAGGATAAATCAGGTGCCGGAGCATCTAGGAATAAACACAATGTGTACTGAGGAGCCACGGTGATGACGTTGAGAATCACTCCTCTGGAATCTTTTTATGGATGCTTTCGCTCTCGCCTACATGTGGAAGCAGCCCATGTGGACACCTCCAGCTAAACAAGGAGCTCTTGCCGTCCATCAGCCTGCAGTGTGCCGGCGCTTTGCACCGGTCTCACCTTCTCGACCCCCGGCTTTGTGTTGAAAAGTCAATTTTCTCATTCACTGATCTAATTCACTGCGAGGATTAATTTGCCCCCCTAATTTGATTTCACACTTATTTAATAAATCCTTTCAAAAAAAAAAAAAATTCATCAGAGTTCCATGCACCTTTGAGGGCAACCTTAATTAGAAACACTAACGCGTAATTATTCTTTTATTTCCGGCTTAACGTAGCCAGCATGAATGGGGATGCAACAAGGGGGGTGACAGCAGATTTCAGGGGTGTAGAAAATTAATTTCATATCTGCACGATTACATGAATGTGAGAGTGTAATTTGTTTTGGGTTTTTTTCTCTCTTCTTCCCCCTGTTTGCATGGAGACGCTCCGTGTAGCCAGGAGGAGGCTGCAATTAACCTCCGGCGTCCCCTCGCTCTCCAGCATGCAGCCCTCACGCGGTGACGTAACCATTAACACATCATTCAGGTTTTCTTTCGGCGAGGCCCCCGCTGATGAAAACTTGAGGAAGGGAACTTGACGGAGCTTGGTATCCTTACACAAACATTGGGGATTTATCACCAAACAATATGGCTTTCAATAACCCCCGGTTTTAAATCATGCTTCGTGTAGAAACCTGCTTCTCAGCTCAGCAACGGCCGAGCAGCAAAATAAAAGCTCCTGTTTGTTCAGGTGGTTGGCTCACAAAAGAGATTGTCTTGGAAGTACACTTGCAGTGATGACACGAGCTCAGCCGTCAAATCATGCTTCTCCTGCCATCTAGTGAAACGCTGCAGTAGTGGTAAAAGGACTCGAAGCCTCTGTTGAGGCTGCGCGACCGCAACTACATTTAATCAGTGGTTCCTCCTTGTGGCAAAGCAAGGTCAGTGCTGCTTTCATCTACATTGTCACTTTCCACGTTATTTATAGTCCTTGTCATGTTGAGTGGCGTTTGTAAATTGCATGTCACAGATATGCGGAATTATTTGACACCTCTGAGCAACAAGCAAGGCGTCATCTACAGATTGGACAGTTTGCCAAGCTATTTATTACCAAAGGTGTTTTTTTTTTTTATTGCTATTATTCTACAGAAACGTGCTGTATTAGTTTCTGTCTTTCACAAATTCACTGGTTCCTTTATAAAATAAAAGATAAAAAAGCCAAAAAAGTGATTCAAATAGAACAATACTCCTGATTTTTATGGACAAAGTGCTGGAAAGTAAAAGTGAGTCAACTGTTAGAACCTGTTTAAATGTCACAGGTCAAAGTAAAGAGCCCAAGACAAAACTCCACTTAATCCCTGCAGCGTTTTTTTGGGAGGCGTCGTCCCGCTCCTGCAGCTGGGATGAAGCCACTTCACCGCTCGTTGAGATTAATAGCCGGCACACACGGGGGCCATTAATGTTGAAAAGCCACTGCCCCACCTCTTCCCCAGTGCTACCCTGGGAGCCAGCAACCTCCATAATGGCCCCACTCTCTGAATTAATGGCGCTCACCGGCCATTATGAAAAAAAACGTGATTTTAATTATAGGCCTCGGTGATACCAGAGAGGGGAAGTGAAAAGAGGGCGGCAGGGAAAACCTTTTGTGCCGTCGGAGGCAAGCGCAGTCGAGTTAATTCAACCTTTCATTGGATTTCCGCCCGAGAGGAGAAGGGTTTCGGTCCTGGTGAGTTAGAATAGGAAATTATCAAAAGCAGGTAATGTGTGTAAATGTTGGTTGTCCGTCAAAAGTGGTGAAGTGTGCCAAAGATAAGATATGGATTATCAAGTTCTCAAAAAATGTAAATCTGGGAGGAAATTCATGGATTCTGGGAGAATTCTACGGTGGCCATGAAGGTCAAAACACAACAACATTTCACAAATGCTGTATTCAGTATTGTTAGATCAGTGCAAACAAAAACGCTGTACCACCTTTTCCGGAATTTGATATTCCGTTGTGTCGTCTGCAATGTTGTGTTTTGTGAAGTGTTCTGTTTTTATGAAATGCTGTTGTGTTTTGACCTTCAGGGCCACTGTAGATTCAATTCTTTTTCTTTCTTTATTAAGGTGAAACAGAGATAAAAGTTAGCTCTGGCAATATCAGAGTTTTACCTCCATCGTCGCTCACTATATTGCAGAACCATATCATTTTTTATAAAGTCCAGACTTCTCTGTATTTGCTTCTGAGGCACCTCTGGCCTCTTTACTTTTTAACTTCCACTGCCTCGTTGCCATTTATCTGACTGCGCTGACAGAGGACTACAGCTGCAGGCCCCTCGCCAGGCCCAGGATGTCCCTCTGCCAGGTCTGTAACAGTATCCAGGCAGAGATGGACGGGCGGAGTCACCACCTACAGTAAATGTCCATAATCAACTGTCAGCAGCCAGCAGAGGATTCCTTAAACTTTCGAGGGGGCTGCCAAGAGTCCTGGCGGACAGACCATCATTCAGGAACTCTTTCAAAGGGCAAAGATCAATTTTATATAGCTGATTTGTTTCCTGTCTTGTGGTTGTAGTGACGTGAGTTAAACTGAGGGCCCTTGAACATATTTGTTTCCAGATTTTGGGTGATTAATTACTGTTGTCTGACCGTCTGTGGGTACTTTGGTGATGACACAAACCAGCTTGCATATTACTCATCCAAGCATTTGAATCTGTCCATACAGACAAACACTGTAGATCTTCATAAACCATATGACACTCGGTAAAACATGCGTACCACACTTCAGAGTCAGGTTGTCTGACCTGAGCTGAGGTATAACTTATTACAGGTAATGCGGGCTGCAACTAAGAATTAACTTTTCAATTCAATTCGGTTCAAATTTGCTAGTATCACAATAAAGTTAAAACTCATTTTTTTCACTATTTAATGACATTTTATGGACTAAATGATTGATTGATTAGCTTAAAAAAATAGTCGTCAGGTCAATAAATAATGAAAACATTCAGGAGCTGCAGCTCTGGTGGAGACTGGAAAAAGAAAAGGATCTTCACAGTGAACCAGCTGAATTAAAGGTGCATGAACTGCTGTATAAATAGGACACTCAGTGCTTATTGAGTCCTGCAGAGGGCAGGGGGAGACAGCCAGTCCATTGAACACCCCCCTTTTCACCTGAAACCCAAGAAGCGCCTCTTAAAGAGAGTCACTTGCAATCAGAAAGCCTCCATTTAATTACAACACACAGGAAATTACCGAGTGAATGGGTCAGGCGCTGATAAGAGGCTGAGCCCCGGGGATGACAGCTCCTGAAACCCGAGGAGCCCCCCCAATCTCAAAGCCGACTTATCACAAAGGCCAAGTCTGGAAGCCTGACAATCTGATTGTACTGTCATCCAGATTCATAATTAATATATTTATCAAATTAATCGCTGAAAAGAGCCCTGGCCTCCCGAACAGTAGGCAGATTCATTTGCCACTGGCTCGGCTTACCGCTAATAACGGTGTTGTCAGTGAAATAGGCCCCGGAGTGGGCCGATGCCCCGGACCTCCTGACAGACAAATTGCTCATCTGTGTAGAGATGATATGGGGAATTTAGAGAGTGAAAGAAAGAAAAAATGTCATTGTTTGGTGACAACCACAATTGCACCCTTGTTTCAGATTGCGAGCACCAAGTTGGAGGAACATGAAAGGAGGCATTTTGCAGTTTTGGGAAGAGCTGAAGATACCTGTTGTTGTACCTCAAGTTTTACAAATCACTCATCAAAGGGGGCTGCCACATGTTGTTCAAGTGAAGGGGGATGTTCGCAGGGTTTCATCACCCAGATGAAAATGAAACAGACTCTCAACCCTAAAAGCAGTTGGTGAACTGGAAAACACATTCACGTTCAACGACGCAACTTCTACAGTGTTTTTATCTGTTGCTAGTAAAGAAAAACACCTGGAACTTTATAACTTTTTAATGTTTCGACTTGGCTTTAATGTAACTTTCTGTTATTAGGCTTATGTCTTCTTCTCAGAGAGGGCTTTTTGATCTCTTTTCCTCTTTAAGTTGAAATAAAACATAGCATGAGCACAGTTCACAGTTCTGTCCTTGTCTTTATAGATATAAAAAAAAACATCCTGTGTCCACCTTTTCTCTGTTAAATTAATTCCAAATTGCACACACATGGTCCAATTTAGAGCGCCAATGAGAATCTTGAAAAGCTGCCGTGTGAGGCTGAGGGGTCACCTTTTTGTCTCCTGGATTCCCATCTGGGTCCCTGAAAAAGCATAAAATGGACCATAATCAACCCAGATCATCAGTAACTGAGTGAAGAGCTGTAATTCCATGATAAATGTCGTTGTTTCATACCTCCAACACCCGGCTCATGGCCAGAGACACACTTTTATTTCTTCCTGTAGAGTCTTTTTACATCAAACATACTGTATTGATTAAAGCCAAATATTATCCCTCTCTTTTATGTTAAGTAAACATTGCTTATGTTTACTCTTCTATAAAACTTTCAGCGACAAAGAAAAAAAGGTGTGTAAGCTACTTTTATGCAGCTTCATCCGTTTTTCCGAGCCTTTGAATACAACGTGCCTTTCTTCTTTACATTTCATTACAGATGTATTTTCATACAGCGCACTGTGGTCACGGATACACCTGCAAAAAAATTTCAAGTTGGACACATTTAAATCTACTGATATATTTAAGGCATCATTAAGAATGTTGTGAAGGAGGAATGGAGGATTTTTTCCTCAGAGGCCACTCTGTTTGAACACCTGTTTTATGTGTCATGTTTTATATTTTGCATTTTAATACGATGTAATGTTGTACAGTGGCTACCTCGGCCATTTTGATCTCAGTGGGACTTCCAGGTAAAAATAAAATAAAATAAAATAAATAAATAACATAAAACAATTTAAAAAATATATATATATATAATAAAATTAAATTAAATTGAAAAAAAAAACTCTGTTGCTTTATTACACTTGGTTAATTTACTATACATATTGTATACTGCCAACATCTTTTGTTTCCGTAATATTTTTGACGTCAACTGCCTTTTTGTGTTAATTATTATTGTCCCTGCCTCATATCCCTTTATAGATAGTTGTATTAAATCAAATAAAAAAAAAGTATTTGTTATCAAGCATTTAAATCATTAGTAGTAGTATACAGTAACTATTTCAAATGGGGAAAAATATGCCGCCCCAAAAAGTATTTTGGCACATATGTCACATATATAATTATTTACACATTTGTACACATGGGTTATATACAAACTACACATGTTTGCATAGAAGACATTGACATGAAAATGTATTATAATGTACCAGGTTTGGGTTTTTTGTATTAGCAGATTAAGTAGAGAGAAATGGATTCCTTTCAATCTTACAAATAGCATCTTTACCGTCAAAATATAATTGAATTTATACAGTTGGAGACTCACTAACTGTTGGAATGCCTTAACTCATGGTGTGACAAGGGTAACCTAATCTTCTTCTTCTGCTCGCAGTGAGAAGAACCATGAGGGAGTTCCCGAATGTTCAACCAGTCTTCCCTTGTTTACTTTGTAATAATGTTGTTTTAACATGTTGTCCTCCTCAGTACTTGTACGGTTGCTGTTTACGCTGTCTGTCAGCAGCTTCGGGGTTCAGCTCTGCGGGCTGAACTGACCAACTCTTCACCGCCAGCGACTGCAGCGGGCAGGTAGCAGAGGCTTCTCAGCGCCGCCGGCCTGCATCAATCAACTTAGTTAGAGGGCTCTCTCTGTAATTGCCAACTATTAGAATATGTGGCACGAGGGGTTCAACACTATTTTCCGACATGATGAAATGGCATCAAGGCCTCCTCTCACACATCCAGTGATAATTGAACAATTAAACTTTAGCATACAAATTACCTCTTCATATGGCATAACTAATTACAGAGGCAGGCCGGTGACAAAGAAGGCTCTCCAGGGTCGACACCAAAACTGTTTTTTCACACTTTCGCGCTTCGTGTTTGAGCTCAGAGGTTTAACTGGGTTTATTATATCAGATGGGTTATTAGTCGTCTGTTTACGTTAGTGATTTTGCAATCAGCAATTAAGCAGAAAACAGCCCCAAAAGGGTTAATTCACCTCGTTTTACAGTCTTATTTTGGAACCTCTCTTTAGCACCCGTGCTTTTTTCGGTTGTAATGATCCTAATTATACAGGTGATTGAGACCCAGGAACATTTTCAGGCCATTTACTTCAGGTCATCCAGCTGCAACCCCTATTAAACATCTTGATTAGACAGGATTTAAATCACCTGGTTTGATTGGGGCAGTTAAGCTCTTTATACTCTTCACTGTAAAATGCTAATTCTCTTCCGAGACGAATGGACAAGAATACTCTGAGAGCATATGGAGAATCTCTCGCGTTAATAATTCAGAGGAAATGAGCAAAAATTAGTGAGCCGAGCGTCAGCGGTGTCGCGTGGCCATTACTTCTGCAAATGAGATATTTGATTTGAGAGATTGAAAATGGAAATATCGTCAGAGTGAAAATGTATGATCTTTTTTTTTCTACAGTACGAGAAGCTGAATATCATCTGCTTGAGTCTGACAAATACATGAAATTCATACCGCTATCATCCTCCAGATTATGCTTGTTTCTTTCTGCTGAAGTCACTTAGCCGTCTATACAATGACAGCTAAGGCCCCCGTAATGAACTCTGAAGCCTAACTACATTTTAGCTTTCATTTTAGCTCTCAGCAACTCCTCCTGGAGCTCTTCAGGTGCATTAGGTGAAAATGACATTAACACCAACAAAGGCAGCAAAGCTTCAAGAGACACTTGAAGCGGGCAGTGGACCCGAAAGAGGGCCTGTACATCAGTCCACGACAAAAGGCTGAAGACAACAACATGGGTCTTACAGAAGCCATATGTATAATGGTACCAAAATAAGCTGCTGCTAATTCCTCTGTAAACACTGGCCAAGATAGAGACGAATATTGGCAGGTCAACGTTTCTGCAAACCACAGATACGTCCAAGTTTGTATATGGCATAGGGTATTAATCATGCTATTTCATGTTCACATTGGGGTCTACATGTGTATTACCTGACTTTATTCCATTATGAGATGGAGGGGATGTTGGTGGAGTTGCTGCCATATTGGCGGCTGTAGTTCGAGTCTGCTTTTTCAGCATTTGTAAGTGTGAAACCACTGGATATTTTTGAGGAGAAGTCAGGACAATTTCCAGCCCTGTTTGTGCTGACCAACACCACATTTTTTTAATGGGAGGTCAGGCTGTCTCCGTCGCGTTTGAGGTGACAAAACTGGCTGTTTTTAAGAAGAACTGGGGACATTTCCAGCTGTAGTGGTGGAGACCAAAACTGGTTATTTCTAACAGGAAGTTGGATTACCTCCAGCCGTGTTTGTGGTGACTAAATCAGTTGTTTTTAAGAAGAACTGGGGACGTTCCCAGTTGTTTTTGTGGAGACCAAAACTGGATATCTTTAACCAGAAGCTGGATTATCTCCAGCCGTGTCTGTGGTGACTAAACTTTGTGTTTTTTAGGAGACTTCAGGATATTTCCAGCTGTGTTTGTGAGGACAAAAACTAAGTGGGTTTTGTGCCTAAACCTAACCAGAGCACAAGCAAAGCATTATCACAAGAGAGAAATCTGAGCCTTAGCAAATGTAAAATTGGTTGCGAAATACTTCTTTCCGAGTATATAATGAGCTTTATGCCTAAAAGAACATCAAATACAGTCAGGGTAAAGTTTTATGCGAGACCAACATGCGCTCATGACCTCACAAACTCCTCCTCGGTGCACAGTCAGAGATGAGACAGATTATGAATGTGATATTAACTCCGACCGAAAAAGGCCAAACTAGGAGCACGAAGCACATTTAATATATAAAACGTGGCTGCGCACACACACACACACGAGTCATTTGCAAGTTCCAATACAAGATGATTATATGTGTTGATACGTCGAGGCAAGAGATGGAAATGATTGGGAATGTATCACGAGGCGGTGATTGTAGACAATATTAAACTCCACAAAGACGCTTTTGTTCTCGAATTCCTGCGGCAGTTCAGCCAGTATTGCCTCTGCTTTAATTTAATATCTATTTATTTTACTCCATTGTACGGGTTTTATTGAGGTTGCGCCTGCTTTATCGCCCCGATCTGAACCAGAAGTGAAGGTCAGGAGAGGCAGAGTGCCTCTGTTTATTGGCTTCCATTGAGCCCATATGAGCTGATTTGGCTATCTGTTCTTGATATTAAGTTCTTTCACAGTATTTTGGGCTATCCGGATATTGTTTATCACCACATTGAGATATTCACTGTGTATTTACTGCTGAATTAAATATTCTTCATCACTTTTGTAATATCCTCTCTGTAGGCTCATGCAGGATGTGAGAATCCTGTTGAATTCATAGCAGACTATCTACAAGTTCGGGGGGGAAAAAAAAAACACAATATATATTAAATCAGTGCCCCTTCCATAGGCTATGAAATGTAAAATTGTATTATTTTCAGCCAACTGTTGGATAAACCTCTTGCACTGTGGTGATAAAGTTGCTCTCTTTTATTCCGGGGTCACCTCTAATTATGGATAATAATTCTATCCCTTCATTTAACTTCATCTTGCAGCTACGTATATCATAAAATTAACACAATAATTATATATAGAAGTATAACTCAATGCTGAACCAACTATATAGTTCTCTAAATTATGCCATATTTATCTTTTAAGGCCAAATACCATTAGTTATCTAGTTTTTCATTCCAGTCCTGGTTATTTGTGTATTGATCAGAAACAGCATCTTGACACAGGACTAAGAGTATATTAGTCCATCATCAAAGACTGCAGCATTTTTAGAAGATTTGGGGAAATATTTTACATTCAACGACGATTTATATCAAACAGAAATCCAGAAGGGACTGTCTCCATTACCTCTGAATCTGAACAGAGGAGCTAATTCTTGCTAGAATGTGTTGGATCACAATGAATTCCACTTGCTTGCTGGTATATCGTACATTTACTCCAGAGAATATGTTGACATTTTGGGAGATTTTCATTTTCATGATTAATGCTTAACACAGCATTATAGTCATGGAGCTTTTCTATCACTGTCACATGATGTTCATGAACAACACTTGTAGACTGTTCAGTGGCAACTGCAACGCTGATGAAGATCATGTTATATGATCACAAGCTTCTTTTTTCAGCTGGAGATACAAGGTTCTCAAGAAAAAGCAGGACTAAACTCCACTGTAGTACTTTTGATACTTAGGTAAATTATACTGCAAATATGTGTTTTTATTTACTTAAAAACAGGTTTCAGTGTGGGAGTCAATAAGTCAGTCAAATATGACTTTGGTAAATGTAAAAGTACTTGAGTAAAAGTCTGGAAGTATACTAAATGTTTTTTGCCAATAAATGTACTTAAGTATCAAAGCACAAGTAAAAGTAAATAATATATACGGCCAATCATCAGATTGATTTTTCTGTATTTTTTCTGATTATTGGCATCAGTGTTTGAGCTGATAAAGTAACTAGTAACTTAAGTTATCAATAAAATGTAGCGTAGCAAAAAAGTATATTTGCTTCCAAAATTTATAAAATACAAAAGAAGTAAAAGCAGCAAAAAAAAAAAAAAAGGAAGTAGTCAAGTAAAGTACAAGTACTACAGTACGTTACATTCCATCACTGTCTATGTACTTCTACTACTCTGTACTGAACAGGCTGTCTGGCAGCTTCTCAGTCCAAAGCAGCATCACGTGGGAATAACAGGAATAGTTCCCTGAACGCATCATGAAAAACAAACACTGCACTGACCATGTGACGTGTACCGACGTCACGCCTCCCGAGGGTGAAACACGATGCGGCGGGAGGCGCACGTGGTCTGTTGTTTACTTCTTCCAGGAACATTGGAGGGGCTGCTGGAGGGGAGACGAGGGGGAGGAGGAGGAGAAGGAGGAGGGGGGAGGTTGTGAAACAGTGTTCCTGGATAGAGTTTCATTGCTCAGCATTTGAAGAGACGTGCAGACTGACATTACCGCGGGGAAAATGTCACGCTGAACCCCTCATTTCTCCTCCTGAAGGGCTCTTTGTACAGCGTCAGACCTCCGCAGTACGTATGGTTTGGGTTTAAGTTGTGGTGTTGCTGGTCCAGCTGCTGCTGTTGTCTTTGCTCTTTGTTCTCTCCACAGGCTCCTCAAGAGTTCAGGTTCAAGCGTTCAAGTGGCGTCAACAAACCTGTAAAGCCTGAGTGTGGCGGTGAACATGCTTTCTGGATGCCTTCAGAGTCTAACAGCCACACTGGAGAGATGCAATGAGTGTTTTTAAATGGAGCTAGTTCAAACACTGTCTTTGACACCATTTTGATAGAAACTGAGGAAAAACAAACATACAAAGCTAGTTTCCAGACAAGTTACCTCCAGCTTCATTATTATTACTGTGTAAATTGTCTCTTTACCAAAGTGCCTTAGTCGTTAATGGGTTAACTTTATTCATTTTCTTTTTTTTTACTTTTCAGATTAAAACTAGAATGCCTCAGCTTGGAAGCCTTCTCACCCAGTTTCATCTCAGCTCCAAAACCTCAGAAAGTGCTCCAGGCCAGAGCGCGCCTCAGACACAGACACTCCCTGAGTTTGTACAACATGTCAGGTAAGTTTTCTGTGAAGTTAAAACCGCAGTTACCAGTATTTTTTTTATAATGAACCCACAGAGCAGTCTGGCAAAACTCCTCATATTTCTAGGTGGAGAGTTTTGGCGTCGTTCAGCTCATTGTTTTGATTTTACAGGCAGAAATCCTACCTGCCCAGCGCCAAACATCAGACTGACAAAGTTAGCAACACAGTGGATCATTTGGAAGTTTTAGCAGCTAGGAACCAGATATTTCCCTCAGGGGGTGGTGGAGACTTGGAGCTAAAAGGAGAGGGTAAATTGGACTTCCATGGGATCTCAAATGAATGTAAATGTTGCTGTGTGACTGTTAGCTAACACATTCACTATAACAACTTCACAACAAAATGATAGAACGGTGCAGTTTGTAGTCCTAAAGCCCGGAATTCAATTTTTGGGGGTTTTTTTGCACATCTGGTCTCAAAGTACGTCCGTTTTCTAAGATGGTTTTCGGTTAACTGCCAGAAATAAGGTCTGTGGTTACCACAGGCTTAATTTTTTCCATGTACTTTCACTGTAGGAAACTGACCGGGCTGAGAAAGGACGACGTCTACTGCAATCTGCGCATCCCCGACCAGCGTAAAACCTTAAACGATGACATCAACATCGTTATCCTCACAGGTTGGTTCTCACAGGTTTTTAATTTCACACATTCTTCTTCCTTTCCAAAACCTGGGGCCTACGTTACCCACAATGCAACTTAGCCACTGAGTGACATCACTGATGGCAATTAATCTTCTTCTGGAGACACACAAGGCTTCATGCAACTTCTTTCACATATGCAGATTTACTCCCCGAGACCTTTAAACAAACTTTGACGTGTGAAATTGGTGGAGTTACCCTTTAATCTTATTATTTATTGTGGGTTTCTCTCTTTGTACTCAGGCCAGGGGATCTTCTGCGTGGACGTGAAACCCTGGAGAGGCACCGTGTCCGCTCACAACCAAAACTGGCACGTGCAGGTGAAAGAAGAGGACCAAAACTTTACCAACACCTGCATTGAGCAGACTGAAGATCCCCTCAAAGCTATCACGGTAAATGCTAAATAAAAAGACACAGTTAGCAGCGATGCTGAAATGCCATCATGAAAACCTAAATGTCAAACTGTCTGGCACACTCGTGTCCAAGGTCTAATCAATTGTCCGGCCCATTGTTTTCATCCAAAACTGCAGGCGGGGTTAAGAGATTCTGAGTCACCAAAACAATTTATATGGAAATTTCAAACACTACAGCGAGGCTTCCTAAACTTCCCAAGTGCTGGCTCTTCATTTGAAAGGCCATAATTATGTTCACATGGGGAGAGGGGGTGGGGGGTGAAAGCAGGCAGGTGCCTAAACACAGCTGTCACCTTATGTGCCTGGGTCTGTCCCGAGTCAGTCATTTCCATCTCTATAGACGTTGGACTGGGAGCTCGACAGAAGAGATGGTAAACACACACTGCGTTATTTGAATAGTTCTGCTTGAATTGGACGTATTAACTTCATTAATCTACACAAAGAGGAGGCAGCTCGACCGACTGTGCCAATTAAGTATAATTTCTTAAAATGGCTCCTTTTTGTTCACTGAAACACTGGATACTCAGGCATCCTGTGTGAAATGTCTCTTCTCTGAGTAAATAAACTCTCAGGCTTAATTTGACTAATGCTGAATCCATTCATCAATGAATGATTCGTCTATCAAAAGGACAATAATGAACAATAATTCTGAAAATCAGTTAATCGGCTGCTTCTTTTCTCTTTGTTAGGTCATTGAAAGTTGAGCTTCCCTGTCGGCTGGCTGGACAAAAACAAGCTAATTCAAACAACACTTTATTTTCTGTAAAATACAAACATTTTTGTCAACAAAACCGGCTTCAAATTGGAAAGAATCAAAACTGCTCAAATGTCATGTTGACATGTCAAATGCCAAAAAGCAGCACTTAAATCAGAGAGTGTCTAATTAATGATAGAGTGATCAAATCTAAACAGACAGTCAACACCAGCTGTAGCAGACATCGGTACCCAGCGCTGTCCATTTTAACTGTATCCTCACATCTAACTGTGAGATGACTCAATAATAAAAAAAAATGGCTATTTGCTTGCGTCCCTTCATTCTTGTCCTCCAGACCAAGACAGCTAACTTATGTGGCCACCTGAAGAGGAGCGGAGTGTCCGTGCGCCAAAGCCTCTTCTTCCCCAGGGTCGTCTTCCTCTCCCCGGACTGCGAGCTGGACGAGGAGCTGAGGAAGAGGAGGGAGCTGGTCTCCCACAGCCAGATAGACGCCTTCCTCCGATCTTTCAGGGAGGGCTACGTGGCCTGGATGTCGGACGCCCTGACTCCCTCCTGGCTCTCCGGTGAGTGGGACCTTTGAATATATACATCAGTGTCTGAGGGGTTCAGTTGATGTTCAAACACAGAGGAAACATCTCCATCTTAGCATTTTATTATTGAAACATTGAGACATTTCGATTCTGGATATTTGAAACAGTTTCACTTCTCATTTTTCACAGTATTGATACACCAGTATTAATTGTATTTTTCCGCTCTGGCACATGTGGCGATGTCGTGTCCCACCTCCTCCAGATGTAAAGGAACTTAGATGCTGTTGTTCTTAACATACACAGTACTCAAGCCTTGTTATATCTATCTTTTAATAAAATAAACTATTTTATGCCCTCAATGTTCTGTCAATTTTTTCCCAATTTATCAAATATCATTATTATTTTTCAAGGTATTCTATCAAAGTCAGAAATTGCAATCTCATGACATCACTTCTGCAATAATATTAAGAAAATTGACTCTTAATTCTGGTTAACTCAGCTTCTTCTCAACACTTGAGAAGAGGCAACACATATTAGCATGCACATGAGTAGCATATTGGCTCTTTATCTATCATTATAAAGCACTTAATAATGCTTTATTCTGAATGATACAATGAGTTTTCCCTCAATAACCTCCTAATTACTGATTATTGATTGTAGGTAAGTAAGAAGAAGTTGTTGTGCATGAATTACAATCTCAATATGCTTTGCTCATGATGTCCCTTAAAAGATGGTAGTACCACAAATAGTCATTCTCCCTAACTCACCAGCAATTTCAGTCATGTTAATACGTGTCCAACTACTTGTGAATTAGTTATGAGCTGGACCTCAATGAATGGGAATCCTATTCTGCGTTAGAAATAGTTGTTTTGACACTTTAAACACGTGTAATTCTGTGTGGTGTTACGTAATAACAGACCATGTTTAACAAGGATCAAGGTGATTTAATTGTCATTATACAACACAGGGTTTCATGACAAAATAAAAGACTGGAAGTCCGTCACGCTACACAAACAGAACATATAAACAGAGATTTAGGCTATAAACATACATACATAAACACATAAACACACAGGAAATTATTCTGTAGTGCAACAAGATGGTGATGATGATCGCTGGTCGACATCTTCACACTAGAAGTTCAACATCAGGCGAAGACTGTCCGTCAACTTTGACTGTGTTTGAGCACCAAGCATCAATGATGTGAACACAAGCACATACAACCGGTCCTGTGAAGTCTCAGAACACAACAGTTTCTGATCTCCTGTCCTGTTTCGTCCATTTGATTTCCCTGCGGCTGAACATTATCCTGGACCAACCTTGAATCCAAGCTGGATTAGCATGACTCATATCCCGACTCTCTTCCGGTCTGGCCGATCAGGTCGGATGGTCAAATGATGCCGTGGGCAGTGATGACTATTCTGGTGGTACTTCCACAATGAGCACAGCATATTGAGATCATAATTCATGAACAACATCTTCCTTACTTAATTTATCTCTTTACTAAGAGATAAAAGCTGTGAATGCCCCAAAATACTCAAAAACTGATAATCTTATGGAACTTGAACTGGAACTTACAGGAAGTTTTCTTCTCCTGCAGGTCATCTGTCATACAAGCAGATGGAGTCAGTGCGGGAGGTCCTGAGGAGGGTGGGAACGTGGGATCTGCTGCGACTGCACTGCGGCGAGCAGCTGAAAGGAGACTACCGGGGCTGCCAGTACATCGCTGTGAACCGACAGGAGACGGACACGCTCGAGTTCTCCAGAGTCAAGGCCCTGTCAACCGATTCGCTGTGGGCCCTGCTGGGTCACGCTCCTCAGGTCAGTCCGATGAGAGGTTCTGTCTGTAAACGAGGGGTGAATGAACCAGAAGACCAGCAGGTGGCAGTAGTACTGTACAACTGTATCACTCAGTTTACAGTCCTTCCCCTCTTGTTCTGGGAACTGGAAAAACACAGGTTTGGTTTAGAATGACTGCAGAGCATGACAGCAATTTTACAGCTACTCCAAAACAATTAGGGACATTTTTTTAGTGAATAAATGTCAGGATATCACTGTACAGCCATTAGATCAAATGATTGCAGAACAATTTTGGCATCCAGTTGAAGAAAATGCCACGTTTTAGTGTTTGTCACCACAAAAAAAAGAGCCCAATTGAAATTAATTACAGATTTTATTTATTTAGGAATTGAATAATTATACTTTCACTGTCCTTTTTCCCATAATAATCTTTTTTTCACAATCTGGAAAAACCCCCACAGGGCTTATTTTTTAAACCTGCGAGGCTACCGGCACTCTAACGTGCTCTCCCAGATCATTTCCATGAACACCCCTAGTGTTAATTACTGCCTTAACTCTTCATTTTTCCATTGAGGTAAGTAATTCTGTCTGGCTGCGAGGTGCTCGTGAGCTCTCTCGGTTAAATCGGGGCAATCGCATGGTCTAAAAAGCCTCATTTGAGCTTATTCACGTATTCAAATTGGTCGATGTTTTAGATTATAATTGTTTATTTTTATTCCAATGTATAATTAATGGATTTGGCTATTTAGTTAAATGTCTTCTCTTTCGGTGGCATGGAAGGGAAGCTCTTATTTACACCCAATAAAGTTGTGTTTGATGACATTTCAACCCAAATTTGTAAATGTAAATGTTAGACGGACAAAGGTCAGAGCTCTTAAGGTCCGGCGAGTACGACCCGCGGTCAGCATCCATTACAGGTTTCACACCCAAACACTCTGGGCTTTCCTTACAGTCCCCACTCAGGCTTTACTTCACCCACACCCCCTCCCCACCCCCCAACATCCAGACTGTATGTGCTCTCTCCTCTCGCCTCCAGCTGCTGTGTATTTGATACATGACCCAACAATCATTAGACAGTCTCCAGCGGGCCCTTTTCTGGCCCGAGGGGACACACACGACGACAACAAAATATATTACTTTCAAAGAAATACTTGTAAATGGAGGGCCGGGTGTGAGGCGAACCTCCTCCCCGGTGTTTCACAAAGAAATGTGCCATGAAGAATAGGTGGTAAATATTCTGTTGGGGTTCATATACAAAAGACAGGCCTTTATATGTTTTCTGATATCAGATTCCAAGTGTTCAGGTGCAGGAAAACGACAAGAAAGAAAGATTTTGTTATCGAGAATTTTAAGATTTTGCTCTTTTGGACTCTATGACTGTCTTAAATAACCCAAAAAAAAAAGATCTTTGCTCGTGTGCAGCAGCTGCGAGGGGAAGCTCGGGGGGGGGTGGCACGGAAACGTGATAGCTCCCCCAGGCGTATTTCCAGAGCCCAGAAATAATGCATGCGTTTGATTTGTTACTTGTAAACACACAGAGGGCAGAAGATGTGTGCGATATGAGCCGCGGCCACGCTCTTCCAGGCATCTGTTTGCTTGCGAGAGGTCGCACCAGATGCATCCGCAAAAGCCACCGTGGAGGCACTAGGTGTGTTTTCTGTGGGCTCGCTCAATTACTCTGCGCAGAATGGGATGTCTGCATGTCCCCAAAGTGGAGAATGATTGAGTGGAGTGGCTGTAATTTATTAATTATGGTCTATATTCTTAGACCACAGTTCTGGCTTCATTCAATTTGTATGGATTGAGAGGTAATTACAGTGTGTGTGTGCATGTGAGAGTGTGCACGCGTGTGTGTGTGTGTTGGGGAGAGGGAGAAAGAGCCAAAGATCTATTCATGTCATGATTTCAAGTGCAGGTTACTTATGCTGTTCATCTTTATGTCGTCTCCTATTCTGATATGTGACTGTTTCACCGGGTCTTCGTATGTCCCAGTTTATATAATGAGGATTATTCAGGAGGAGCAGAAAATGGAGTCTCCTTACTCACATTCAGCATATAGAGTGTCTGCTAATTGCATAGCTGAGAAAGAACAATTGAGTTCCTCCGACCGTAACTTGACTACCACCAGCCCCGTCAGCTGATTAATACGAGCAAAGCCACCAAGGCAAGAAGCCGCTAATTCGCCGACAGCATCCCCGGCTGACAAATAATCGGACCTCGGTTGCCGGAGTTACATCGCCTTCGCCTCTCTGACTGGATTCCGCACAGATGCAGCTTGTTAATTCAACTCCACGCTGACATTCCTCTCTGTTTGGCCATCTCCCAGGCTGCACGCGTCACAGGCCCGTAATGGACAGGCTGGTGCGCCTGGTGCTTAGCACAGAAAAGACGGTGAGGGGAGACATCAAGCGCTTTGTGGTGATAATGAATGGAGGCACACAAAAGGCCAGGAGCTGGCCATTTACAAAGCCCGCAAACTCCGCTGTCTAAATAGATGATATTGGCAGCCGCTGTGGCTTTTTGGTCTCTTTTTTTATGTGGAGACAAAAAGGCTTCAGCCATTTAAAGAAAATATTAACAGTGGCCAACACTATTAATTATAAATCATCTATAATAGAGTAGAATGGTATGTATGCTGTGTAACATTTACTTTGCTGTTCATGTAGAAGAAAACATGTTGATTAATCGGAACCAAATTAAATCTCATGCTCATAAGAAGTCAAAGATAATGTGATTGCATGCTGATTTTAGGATAATGCTACAGAAGTAGGATCAATTTATATTGCTATGAATTAAATTTTTGACAAATCATCCATGCACGAAAACGTAATGTTCTCTGAGAGGATTTGGAAACCATGATGATGATCAGGAGCCGCAACAATTACTTGTTTAAATTGATCGCAAAAATGTCAAACATGTATTAGTTTGAGCTTTTTAAATGTGAGGATTTGCTGCTTTTCTTTGACTAAGACTGTTGGTTTTTTTTGTAACTTAGGAGGTAATTTGAAGACGTCACTTTAGGCTCTGTGAAACAGGACTTTTGAGACATTTTATAGACTAGATGATTGAAGCTCCTGTCGGTAAAGATAGTTTGTTTTTTCGGTCTCATTCCAAATTCGTCAAATACTGACGTTTTCGGATGGCTTTAGTCATGAGAGTAAGTGGCAGATTAATCGATAATAAAAATAATCACAGCCCTAGGGGTAGTCCATGGCTTGTGAATAGAAGTTTTTTGCCCCTCATAAATCAACAGAAGTGTCTACTTCCAGTTACCAGACACAAACCAAGAACAGGTTCCTTCAAAAGTTGTTTCATGGAAAGCACCCAGCTAAACTTGTTGGAAGAATCATTTCAGTACAAAAGTTTCCTGAGGAATTTCCCAGGAAAGAAAAAGATCTATTAGCTGCACGGCGTTTTTTTTTCAACTGAAATGAAAATTGTGGGGGGAAATTACCAGGATGTTCAGATTTTCTGTAATTGCAGCATCGCTCTCGAAAAGGAAACTGGAATTGGAAATAATTTGCGCCCGAGTGTGTGTGTGTGTGTAGGAAGCTACAGAGGAAAGCTAACCATGCAATTACGCATGAGAAGAGTGCTGCGGAATCACAAGTGTCTGTAATGAACTAGTGAAGACACCAGCACTTACACAGTGGAAGGCGATGATAAAAGCTGCCTTGTAATAGCGTGTGATTAAACTTGGTAAAAAATCTATTTTTTCACTCGAGCACTAAGCCACCGTGAAGAGTCCCGTGGAGAGATTCTGCATCTGTCAGTTTGAAGATGACTCAATGTGCTTCCTCCAAATTCATCACCCAGCACGCAGTACCAGTCATTCTAAAGGGCTCTTCAGGCGCTCTTTTGTTAATTTAGTTAAACATCAACCGGTAGGGTTCATGTTTTACACAGTCCTACTTAACACAGGTGGAGATTGAGTTTCAGTAAATTTGAATACATGTTTAAAATAAAAAAACTCCGAGCCATTAATATTCATTAGGAAATAATTTATTTGAAGGTGGGATGAGCCGCGGTTGTGCAAGACACACAGTAGGTAACACTAACTGAGATACTGAGCATAGATATCGTGATGTTTCAAGGGTGTCACACTGTACTGATAATGACGAAAACATGATGTAACAAATTAGATATTGACACTGTGTTAATAATACACATATGATAATATGATGTTGATAATCCAGCGCAGATGTTCGGTCTTGTGTATCTTTTGTTTAGTAGTTTATCTTTTAACTATTCATGAGTCAAATGTTAGTTACAGACTCTCTCAGACTCCCTACACTCTCATTTTGAGTGTTTGCCTGGAAAAGAGACAAAACACACATTAAACAAAGTTTTTTAAATTTCAAGTTTCACAATAGTATCTTTTTTTGTGAATTTGTTTGTCCACCATAACCATGTATTGAAAATCTGATAGTCGTGACAGCCCTCTTGTGTTCATACTGTTATGTTGTATACTGCCTGCTTAATATAAACAGACACAAAATAGCTTATATCACGATATTTAATAAGAATATCTTTATGTTAACATACTATAACCACAAATATACAAAATGTGTCAAAGTAACCTTTAAAATGAAATTTCTTCAGTTTTTATGGCTTCTTGTCAATTTTAATTACAGAATTTTGCTTAACATTAACCATATATGTTTAGCTGAAAAGATGATGGCAAAGAGTCCAATGATACTCAATTTTTGGCGCCGATACCAATATTAGTGAGAAAAAAAATTCCGATATCATTATAGTGGCCGATATACACACATTTTTTGCAATGATCCCTAAAATTGGTAATTAAACACCTGTGGCGAAGATACATAATGGGTGCAGGATATGATAAAGAAAGCTTTATTGTCTACAATGACATCAGTGCACTAAAACAGGAAACGTCACTGGGAATTTACATAAGTATACATAATCCCAAAGATCTTTTTCTGCATTATTATCCTTCAAAATAATGTTTTCACATTAGCGCCCATTGGGTAACATAAACGCCAAAACTGATATATCTGTAATAGGCCAACATCGGCCGATAATAACAGCCAGCAGATATATCAGGAATCATTTTTCCAAACATCCTCTGGCTCCAACTTGTCAAACATGAGGATTAGATGCTTTGTTTGCTAAACTTCATAATAACCATCATTGATAATCATCATCATCATCAAATGTAGTTATTTAGAGGTTAGTTAATAGATCTTCCATACAAGGTTTATAAAGCATTTCATTGTTTGTTTACAGTGAGATAACTATTAAGTAGAGTTTAATTTACTCTAAATGAACCATTTCTAATGATGGTTATTATGAAGAAATAAAGATAACTCCTCTTCTTTGTCACATATTATAGTAAAATAAAAGAGCTTTTGATCACTTTTATCTCTGGGAAACTACAATCTGTATTTTTCACTATTCTCCTGACATTTTTATCAAGAACTTGATTAATTAAGAATATAATGGTCGGATTAATCAGTAATGAAATAATCATCAGTTGCAGGAATAATGATGTGATCACATTGTTGCGGCTCCACTGAAACTCAATAAATGATAATATTGAATCATACCCAGGCTTTTTTTTTAATAGCACATTCAGACTTCATACAAGATCTTTCCTATCAGTGATTCTCTGACATCATCCAGTTTGGCATCAAACGCTGGATTCAGTATCAAACAGAAACTTTTTCTTTGGTCAATGGCCAAGATTGTTATTTTTTATCTCGGTGAGCTCAGCTATTTGTTTTTGGGGATTCAGGATATTACAGTGATCCCCGCAGCATAAAGGTAGCAAGATATGATCAATAGGGACTCATGAATAATGAAGAGGCCGAGTGGAGCGGAGACACTTAATTACAGTTTCAAAAGCCATTCTCGTTAATTGAGGAGAATAAAGGTGGTGAAGAGGACTGAATGGCAACATTAGAATTCAAATCTGTGACTTTCTCTTTTTTTAATTATTATACAGCTAAAAAAAAAAAGCTGGCGACTGGCAAGTTCTCACTGTTTTCTCAATTTAGCTGCATGTCTGTGTTCGACGTCATTATCGGAGTTTATTTTGTGCGCTCTCCAGTCCATTTCCTCCGACCACCTGTGAGCAGACTATCGTTCTTTTAATGTGAAGCCTAATACGCTGCATATCCAGACAGTGTGTGGGGCCACTGTGTGCAGCAGATCCAGCGCATAATTGACAGCCCTGCCATCTGTTACAGTTACGTGAAATTATGGATAAACTAGTTAACAGACACTTTGGCCCATTGTCTGTTGTTTTGATAATCACCCTTAATAACAGACGGCATCAATATGGTCTTTAAACCTGATTTGGGAGTTAATGGAGTCAGATGGGGGCGGTCAGTGTATGCTCTGGGGGGTAATGCTGTTAGAGATGTTTGTAAAGAGCAAATTAAATCAGTCATAGATTGTGCCCTCTCAAGTCAGCCAGACGACCAGACCCATTGAGGAGAAAAGGGGGGAGGTTCATATTCGAGCCTCTCGCAGAAAATGCACTTATGTGGATGGAAATAAAGTCAGAGCTGGGTGAATGGATGTAAATGGTTATTGCCGAGAGTCTAATGGCTTCCTGTTAGGCCGAGGCAGAGATGCAGCTATTCTGAACTTGACCAGTTGTCTTTCGCATGCGAGACTTTAGATAAATGTCGTTATTGACACAGACTGTGATGTCACCAAACCAGAGTTTCGGCATCTTAATGGACGGTTCACATCTGGAGCACGTAGCAGCTGGATTATGATGTTTTATTGTGATGCTACTGGACTGACGCCATTCGTTGATCAACAGAAAATTAATTAGAAAACAATTTTGATTAATGAGGGAAGTCTTTAATCAAGGAAAAACACTAAAAGTTTACTGGTTCCACATTGTCAAACATGAAGATTTCCTCTTTTTCTACGTCTTATATCACTGTGAGTTAAAAAACCTTTTCACTATTAACATTTCCTTGGCTAAACAACTGATCACTTAATAACTAATGAAAGTAATCATTAGATGCCTCCATAATTTGTTTGAAGATGCAGTTCATCAGCCCATAGTCTTTTACAGTCATGTATATATGTACAGTTAATACATCATGGTTTTTACATTAACACAATACGTTTCACTCGACCATCAATCCGTTAAATAACAAAAAAGAATCCACAGATTACAGATGATTCCATCGTAAAACAACATCTGTGCATTTCAGCAGGTAGCTGTGCAAAGATCAGTAATAAATGATGCAAATTCAACCCATCAAGTTTGACAACCCTATTTAATGTCAATTCATTTTACCAAACATTGTGATTTTTGAGAATCTTCTCATAAACATAATTCTCCTGACTTTTTGGTAACTTGGTCAACATGTTGATGAATAAGGTTTATTCACATTATTGCATATTTATCTAATGACTATACACATACGTATGTTTTCATAGCTAGTCATTATCCATCAACATCATCATTCCTGATTGATTGATTGATTGTTTGGGTATCTACAATGTGTTTCCCAAATCCAAAGATGACATTCACATATATCATGGTTTTGTCCACAACCCAAAGATATTAGACTGTTTTTTCTTTCAAAAATTACTCAAACCAACTAATCAATCGTCAAAATAGTGTGATTATTATAAAATAGGTGTTTAATTCAATAGTTGATAATCGATTAATCGTTGCCGCTCTACTAATCCTATGGAATTGAAAAAGAAAAGCTATAAGCTGTGTTGAATTGCATTAGCGAGAATCTATGACGCACAGATCTGTCATCATTGAATCGCTGATAATCCAGTGATTCACACACAGACTCAGCAGGTCGTTAATTTATTCACCCGGTGCGCCAAACCACACAGCGTTTTTCCTAATTGCCTTGTTAAAATCCAGCCGAGATGACAGCGAACCACTTTTGGTCCGATTCCATCGTGTTTGGCCCGTCGACAAAGACGTTTGGTGCGCCAGAGGTGTGTTACTCAGTGTTCCTCCTCATCTGTGTCTGGTGAGACACGGCGCGGAACAAAGAGCCCGTCGTCTGAAGCTGGTGTGGCGTTACGCTCACTCAGAGTTCACCTGAAACACTGCACCCACCGCTCCAGGTAACAGCCCCCGCTGACTGATACCCCACTGGGATTCTTTGACTTTATCGGGGGGAAGAATCTGAACTTTGTGAATGGCGATACACGCAGGTGGTGACACGTCCCTACCCAATTACACAGCTCCTCACATTAGTCACGTTTGTCAGAGCTGTCAGAACCTTTAATAATCACGTTTAGACTGAAACAATGAGATGATCTACAATCAAAATGCAAAGTTGAATTGTTTTATCCGTCATTTTAGATTTCTGAACGGTAGCTTCACCAAACTGGCTGAGAATCTGTGCCACAAACATCCCAACAGGTAGAGGTTCAGCAAACCAGCGAGATCGCCATCAGCTATTTGGAGAGCGAGCTGTCGTCTTGAGTTTAAAGAGGTTAAAAGGTGAACAGTGAACCAGAGGAGGGATTTATGACTATTAGCAGACGGTAAATAAGAAGACGGGAGTTTGTCTCGTTGAAATGTGAGGACTGATGTCATTCACAGGACTGCCCTCGACACGGAAAGTGAGAGGCGGATCAGGGGTAGACACCGTTAGGTGAGCTCTCAGTCCTTTGTGTGACACCCAACCTTAGCCCCAAGGGGTCCTGTCCTGCACACACACATTCAGGCCTGTCTGTGCTTGAATAGTAACGATTCTCACACACTTGTGGACAATAAACAGTAAAAAAGTTATATGTTATCTTTAGCAGCTTATGAAGCTGTTCATCTGCATTCACCTTGCATTTCATCCCATGTGTAGGATGCAGATTGCACTTTGATAGACATTGTTTTTTTTAACGTCAACAGCTCCTTTACAATTCGTTCTGCTACTGTAATGCAGATACAGTATCATCTTAAGCCTCAGACACTTGCCTCAAGTGGCAGAGAACAGAAGGTAACATGCAGTGACAGTTCCTGTACCTGACACATCACCTCTGCTGAACAACACCTGGCAGGCAGGTTGTCTAGACCACACAGAACTCCCCTCTTTGAGTTCGTGCCAAAAATGGCGGCATACTTCCTTCCTATGGGGCAATGTAGCAGTTCATAAATTTTTTGGGGGGTGGTTCTGATTTCAAATGATTCAGTGTTTCACTGTAGCTTTTCCGGTTCGTTAATGATGACAGTTTTATTTGATTTTTCTGTCGGATGTTCTGGTAACGGCATGAAGCATTTTTTTTGGGGTTCTGAAGCATAGAAGGCAAGAAGATGGTCCTCTGCCATCTTGAAGCGTCGGTCACAAATCCTCCTACAAGTTTCATTTTTGGAAGCCTCCCAAAGTTTTGCAATAACTGATTTCCAGACTGCAGTTCTGTTTCCACATTTGTGCCAACTGTAACCCATAAGATACAGAGCATGTGGTACAATTGCAACCAAAATAGATGTCATATGCCCATATCGAGCCAAAATAATCCTGCAGAATTTGATTGCATTTTGATTTTTGGATGATATTTAATGGCTATGAATCAAATTTTGCACCATTTACCCACAAACAATAACGTTACAGATTTAGGTATTCTCCAAAGAAAACTATTAACCAATCAGCAGGATCGTCTATTAATCCAAACCACGATCCTTTCCTAAACCTAACCAAGTAGTTAAAATGAATAAAAATAATTTGCATATTAAATTAATTATGAAAATAATCATTAGTAGCACCCCTAATCTGGATTACGATGCAGATTTCTGTTCATTTTCTGTCATTAGAATAAGATTTAGTGCATTGTGCAGCCTTGATGGAGGTAAATGCTCTTTGGAAGCTCTCCCACATAGGCAGTATGTGTGTTTCACAGCCTCTCGTGCTGCAAGTGAATAGTTCTTCTACTCCCGTCCTCCAGCATTGTGTCTGTGCCTCTGCAGCTCCACAAAGATGGACAATACTCAACTTTAGTTGCATCAAATGAGTTAATTGCTGATTACCAACAATTACATTTGGCTGTGATTTGTTAGAATAATTCCTCTCTGGGTGTCTTTTGTGTTGGTTTATTTTGCCTCTCTGCCACCAGCTGTCATGAAGCTACTTTTTCATGCATCCCAAATTAATAGACACTCACTCGTTCTGAAGTGTCTGATGCCATTGTAATACAAGCCATGTGGCATTCGGCCAAGGCTGCAATATAAGACACAATTGTTGTGGGGGTTTTTTTTCCCTCTCTTTCTCCCTGTTTTAATGCACAGTAATAAGTAAGTAAATGGTGGAAAAGATGCGTGTCTGAAATCGCGGGGGCCTTTGTTGCAGATAATTAGGTTAGCGGCAAGAGTGTGCAGGTGTTGAGGGTGTGCTGCGCTGCCCGTGTTGTGTTATCGACTTGCTCATATTCGTAGGCTGTCAGGGGTGTCGCACTTCCCATCAGCCCCAAAGCTCACCAACCTCTTCACTATTAAAATGATCACTTTCAATAGCAGACAAAGGAAAGAGGGAACATATCTAGTGCAGGGTATTTTCCCCACCTCTAATGCTTATCTGCCTTTTGATGTCGGCGTAATAAAAGGCCTATTGGGCTTCCACAATGACCTGCAAAATGGACAAGGGCCGATATACTGGGCTCTGACTGTCGCTACCATTAACTAAAAGGCCCAGACATTATGGAGAGCCGGGGATGAAAGAACACGGGGAAAAAAAATAATAATTGAAAAATTGCCTAATGCTAAAGTGAAAGAAAATGGAACTGTGAAAAGGCACTGTAATATTCTGTTATCCCCTGTAAATGCAGCCAAACAAGAGATGCAGCCAGGCATTTCTTTTTGAAATGGATGTGGTTCAATTACCTGCATGTCTAAATCTAGTTAAGGCTTCCATTGTCGGGCTCAAACATAACAGGCAGTTTTGATGTAGTGTTAAAGCGTATTATGCCCTACAACCTACATAAAATCAAGAGAGGTATGACTCCATTCAAGATGTGGAGGGGAATTAAAAGAGCTCACGGTGAAAACAAGGTTAATTTAATATTTATTCTGTTTCAGACTGCCGTTTGGATCACTGCTCCCAAAGAGTGCCACAGTATTTTTTCTGGAAAAATTGCCAGTATTTTATTTTATCATTTATTTGGAGACCATTTCAGTGGGTGACTAATTGCTTCCTGCAACCGATTCGTTTTAACCATGCAGAGAACTGGAGTGGACCCTCAAGTACGCGTTGGTGAAAGAGTTAGTTGATTAAACAATCAGAAAATGAACCAGCAACTGTTCTCTTCATGGTCTGAGTCATTTTTCTTGCAAAAATGCCAGTTGAACAGAGAGGGAACAGAATAAAGAACTAATCTATTCATCGAGAAGACAATCGGCAGAATGACCAGTAATGAAAATAATTGTTAGTTGCTGCTCTAAATCATAGATTTGGTGAATTTCGGGTAAAACAGATGCACCTACAGGATTGCCTCGGTACCGTTGAGTATTGAAAAATGTCTTGTCATCGACACCTAATGTTAAGTGTAATTACTTACTTATTATAGTACTGGTGATTGGCTGTTTCTATGCATGCCGGACAACTAGGTTACGCCCATAGACTGGGCTCACAATGTGTATGTGTAATGTAATCTTTTGTTAAAACCGATTTCATAACATTTATTGAAAAAAGTATTGTTCAGGAACTGGTATCGAAGTCTATCGGTATTAAATTTTTTTGAACGATACCCAGTCTTACTTACGTCTGAATAATGGATGTTTTCGCCTAGTTTCTTCAAGGACGACATTTCAATGTGAAGTTGTCGTTCTCCTTGGTTAGGCCACAAAAAGTGTTGGTCTAACAAAAAAGTTGTTCTTTACAACAAGTGTTGATAAAGTTTTGTCTTCTTTAGACCTTGGAAGAATTTGTGCCAGAAACCTCGACTCTGCTTCAACAAATAGAAATATGTCATGAATCAATGGTAACCAGATGTGTTCAAATGTCATCAAATCTATACTTTCTCAGTCAAGTTTGACATAAATGTTGATCTTACCCATTATCAAACCTGCTTCCTCCTCCATTGAGCCAGAATCAATAGGTTTATACTTGCTCTTGAGTCGACAAGCCCACAGACTGAGCAACAGCTTGTACGTGTAGAGGTCAAAAGTGAAAGTCATGAATGTCTGCTTATCTCCAGCCGGAGGTCAGGAGGTCTCAGTCAGGGTCATGACCCCAACAGTAGCCAAGAACAGCACCATGTTTTAGCCACATAAAGACACTCTCACTTTGTAACCTCAGTGATGTGTATTTCCTGTTTACTTCTCTCTGCAGGTCACCGTTAAAATGTACAAGCGTGGGTCTCAGGGCTGGCTGGGCAAATCCCTGAACGCCACCGCCACCGTCCCCTCCAACACCTCTGTGATGTTCAGGATCAGCGGGGAGGAAACGGACGCCAAAATCCCAGCAAACACCATTCGCAGCATCACACTCAGCATGTGACGGGATAGCCATTCGCGACAAGCATCTTAATTACAAGTACGCAGATGAAAGAAAACTCTTAATTTGCCTCGAACTTAAGTACATTTTTACCGAGTGCCTTTTACTATGCAGTGTTTGTATGTTGTTATATTGTATCCACACAAGTTCTGAATGTCTTCAAGCGAGCATTTAATATGAAAGGAAAGAAAGAAAAGGCCCAGATGCCAATTTCCCTGATTCTCTGCTCCTCAGTGGCAATATTATGTTAATGAAGATGGTTTCAGACAATTAGCCTGATTAACTTTCTCTTGTTTTGAATTTCTAGGGCTGGCCCACACTTTACGCTCGCCCATTAATTAATCGTTACGCTAGCCGATTGTGTCACATCAGTTCAGCCTTGAAGTGTTTAATGTGTTAATTGTGGCGGTTTAAAAAGCTGCCGGCCTCCAGCGCCGTGAAGGGGTCGCGAGCACGTTACTTCCTCTGCGGGTTTAATGGGCGGTGATATACGGTCTGTTTGGATGGTGTAACTGTAAGGTGCTTTATTAATATGCTCCACCCGCCACAGAGGAGATGATAACATATTCAAGAGCTTCCCAGGCGTGGCCACCAGCACCATTCATAACTGTGTCTCGAGTCACTTTCCATCAGTTACCAGGCTGACACAGCTGCGCTAACAGCTAGCAATCGTATTTACTGTGCCTGGTAGTGGCCGAAATGAAGTTATTTCCATCAAGATATCAGTGCCTTTAGCTAATGCAATAGAAAGAGCTCTCTCTGTGTTGATGGTATCTCTTTGCATGGCATCTCTCTACCTGAAACATCATTACACTGTACTCAAGCTCCTCACTTTTTTTTAAATGTCTGTTTTACCTGAGGGTCAGATCATTTGGTGGCTGTTTACATTTATAGGCGCACATTTTTTAGACTCTGGTAGTTTCAGGCAACCCTAATCGGCAGAATAAATGTTGGTATTGTATGTTTCTTAAGTTTCAGTGTTCGATTTTTAAGATCTGGTTAGATTTATGCACAAAAACAACTTGTTTATTGTTTGGAAAAGATCATGTTTTGGCCTAAAATACCCAGTTTTGTCTATTAAATGTTAAATTAAATGTTGATATGATAATGATATTTTTTACATAGAGCCCCTCTAACATATCTGTGGTTTGCAAAAAGGTAAAATACCAACATTTTTCCTGGAGACCGGGCTGTCTGATCTTGGTCATCATTGCTTGAATTTCATAGTGTTTTGATGGCTTTATTATCTTTGCATATTTAAACTTAAAGCATGTCCTCAGGAACTGTTTTCTCCACAACACTTGACAAACAATATTGACGTTATGAGATGATCTGGGCTTAAAGGGAAATTACGAATGTAATTTAATGTAATGTAATTCTGGGAAACTGAAGGGTGCATGCAGGTTTTACTGTAGTTTTCATTCAACCTTAATATCAGTATTTGTTTTCATTTTTTTTTTCAAACTTCAAGCACTTTCAGCATCAAGCCAACTAAGGAAGCGTGATTGTTAAAGGGACGGTTCATCCCACAATCAACAATACATATTTTTCCTCTTACATATAGATTGTTTTGGTGTGAGTTGCCAAGTTGTGGAGAGATCGGCCCTAGAGATGTCTCTTCTCTCGAATATGATGAAACTATAACTAGGGGTTTCTTTCTTTCTACACCTGCCAAGAATATCTCAACTCAGAAGGATGTGAGCATCTACTTATGGACGAGAGCGCCATTACAGTGAGGGACGTAAACATTAATGGTGTCCTCGGCTGAGCTGTAATGTCAGCTAGCCTCTTGTCCATGAGTAGATGCACGCTTCTTTCTATGCCATGATTCGGTTGGAGGTACGTAGGTAAATAGTTCCTACATGGAACCGGACACAACACGATCTCTGGATTATCATGAGTAATCATGTCATGATTTCTGGAGAGAGACATTGCTGTATAGTTTTGTCAGATGTGTTTCTTCGGTGCTTTGAGCACCACAAGCTGAGTGCCATCTAGTTCCATTATACTTGAAAGAAGGCCGACATCTCTTGCGTGCGATATCTCCAAAACTCGGCAACTCACGCCAAAACAATCTAGACGGATAACAGCTCTACAGGTAAAAAGAAAAATATGTATTTTGATTCGGGGGTGAACTGTCCCTTTAATCATGGTCTTTAGTCTGTGCATTGGTTTAAGCATGGTTGTTTTATTCATCTGTGTGTTTTTCTAGTAATGGTATCACCGAGTGTTTTTATGTTCACATGTATTTGTACTCTCTGGTCTCTTAATAAAATGATCTGATGATTTCATGTCATGATTTGCACAGTTTGTTATTAACATGGCCTCTCTGGGGTGTCTTTCTCCTGCTTGCGTCCTCCAGATCTGCATGGTGCAACTAATCTATAATATTCAAAGTCATTTGTCACCACTGGGTCACAAGGTTTCCTCAAAGCTTCGTTTTGGGTGACGGAGGGCATCCATCAACGGCTCACTCTGCCCTTTGAAAGCATGCAGCACGTCTCCAGCGCGGTAAAAGACTGGATATTAGGAATGGATGACTGGCCACAGGGACAATGCGAGCTCTGTTGGGCGGCCTGGTGGCGAGAGGGAGGGGAAGCCGAGCGGAAATGGACATGGAGATCAGACCAGAACATAGTGTGACAAGGTAACAAGGTAAACTGATCCAGGCTGCAATTCCTCTGGAAACTGAATCAATGAGGGTTCTGTTAAAATGGTAGTCCTCCCGGATATCGAGTTATGGTGAATCTATAGCACAATAGAATCAACTCTAAATATGTCGTTTTCCTTTGTGGTAAACATGTGCGTCAGACAACCATCTGTGAGTTACATGTTTTGACGTGTAGGAAGACTTGGTGACCTGGTCCTACAGGAGGTGAAGAACTGAAAGACTTGACCCTTCAGTGAGACAACCGTGGGTCCAACTTTGACCTCAGCCCTCAGGTTCTCAGGTCAGGTGACTGGTTTGACCTTTCCTTTGTCCAGGACTTGGAACTGTAGCTGTCTCAGCTGCAGCTTTTCAGTTGGAAATCCTGCACCACAGAGCTGTATTCATAAGGGTCAGCACTCGAGGACATTCACCTGCCTGATGCTGCTTGACAGCCGAATTTCAGCTTCGAACAAACTCAACAAACAGTTAGGTGCACCCCCCCTCCCATCTTTTGTGATTCTGCTGCTTCGGCTTGACGGGCTCAAAGGTTCTGACCAGGCGGAGGTCAACACACTCTTTTTAACTGTAATATTTTCTGAGATGCAGCCTGTTTCGTCTGTAAAGGGCCCTAGAGATTAGATTGTGTTGCACTGAGAGTCTAACCCCAGGGGAAAGCTGTGTTTACTGTGAGTGGGGAATGACTCTTGGCTGTGATTGCGCCCCCACATGAACATAACATGATCGCCAGAAACTCTCAGCGCATTAATATTCAGCAGTTAACAATTTTGCATTTTACCTGCCATCTCTGTAATCCTTCAGTTTTACATAAACATATCTCCTAAATAGAAACTAATTTTCTCACTGAACTCTGGTATCTAGCAATGCAGATATCTTTGGGCACATCTGTGCTGGTTTTTGAGATCCACCTTTGAGATTTATTGCCTCGATTGAATAGAGGTGAATAGATTATTATAGAAATGATAAAATACAGTTCATTTAAACAAGAATAAAAATCAACAGCCATGCTTAGCAGCTCTTCTGTATTGAGGCACAGGAAATGCAAATGTCAGTATGCTAACCAAATTAGTTTAGCAAATTAGCATGCTAACATTAGTGAATCAGCATTAACACAAATGACAACTGAGGCTCATGGGAATGTCATTAGTTTTGCACGTATTTGGACATGAATCAAAGTATTGGACAAATGAGAATTTTACAGTTCTTGAATGTAGCATTGCAGTCCACTCAGTAGCTGTTCGGACGTCCCTGTCACAAACTACAAAAGTCAGGGGATTACCAAAAGCATTAAGACACGTCGTATTTGCAGCATAATTACTGGAACCAATTTTCATGGCAATCCATCTGATAATAACTGAGATATATGAGTCTATGGTAGACACACCGACATTGCTACCATGGCTAAAACTTTCCAGAAACAGTGTCACAGGTTATTCTGGGTGGATTCAAAAACTCAGCTGTCAACCCTTTTTCTTCAAACTACTTAAAGAGGTCATATTATGCTTTTTGGGTTTCTGTTTTTCCTATATTGTGTTATGAAGCATGTTTGTGCATGTGAAAGGTCTGCAAAGTGAAAAAGCCCAAAGTCCACGCCAAAGGGAGTTTGGCCACAGAAAACACTGCTCCTGCATTGCCTCAAACCCCTCGTTTGGAGTCGAACCTTAATTTTAACGTAACTTATATGTGTCAAGTCAAAATGTAACATGCGTTATATAAATATGTATTTTATATATTTATTATAAAATATATACATTCCTGTCAGTCAGCAGACATACAGCTGTTACTGCTGTAGCTGCGTTATTTTAGATCACACTACCTTGCTCAGCATGACCCAGCCTACTTGGCCTCTGATTGGCTACATCCTGCCCGTTAAGTAGTGTGCATGTGCAAAAGAGATGCTGCAGCAATGCACCATATGCGAAAAATAATGTGTTTTTTTGAAAATTAAATGAGTAAATCTTCTACTAGAACCCCCAAATAAAAGTATGAACCTGAAAATTAGTCTAATGTGACCTCTCTAATATGTAGGACTTGGTCTCAGTAAGAACTACTGACAATTTACTCAACTTTGAGACCAAATACTTTTGTCATTTGAAACCAGTGCTGGTTCCCAACCTTTTCCATTTCTTCACTTTTTCTTGTGAAATACTGTACAATTTAAGCCATTCAGGCTTCTGAAAGGTTTAGCAGAATAGAAGAATGGTACAGTAATAATGTATAGACTCATACAGAAATAATCCTGCTCAATCGTCAGTTATTGACACGCTAGAATTGTGTTGGGTTGAGACCTGCCCTCTGCTTGTGTTTTCGTATTTGTGCGTCAACAAATTGAGTTTCTTTCCCCGGTTGTCAAGACACAAGACAATTTATTTGTCACTGTAGTCATACAATGGAATTTTGTTTGGAAGCTCTCAGTGACTAGCAGCAATAGAGAACAAGACAAGAATGATACGAATACAAGAACAAGTTAAAAACAGCATGAATAAACAATGTAGCAGTCCAATTGTTTGTGACTTGCTATTTTTTTTTTTTGTCTTTGCTGATTTTTACCTCATGACTAATTGCAGGGAATTCAGATCACCTGTGCACAGGGTTGGGAGACTGACTCCTGATTAAGGAGTGGAAGCAGCTTGGAGCATTTCCCTCCAAGCCAATCGTGGTGCAATGACAATCTTTTTTGAAGGCTTTAAAGGAGGTGGGGAACGGCACACAGGTGTCTCGCACCCTCAGTCTGACTCTGTCCCTGGCCCATTGTAAACCTCATTCCCCTTTGATTGTCAGCCAGAAACTCTGGTCTGTTTAGGCCCTTTTTTGTTTTCTTGGCTGCCGACAACTTTGAGTGAGGAAATTAGCTTATTTGGGAACCCCTTAGAAACCCAAGCCCCAATACACCTTCAGTTTACCTTTTTATTCCCCGTGGGGCTTGAAGGAGGTCCTTGTTAGTTATACCCAGAAGAGGCATTTGTTTATTGGGCATTTCCTCTAGATTTTAGACTAGCAAACTAGCACTTTGGGTTTGCGAGCCACCAACTCAGCCATCACCTTTAAATGGTTTGTTTAATAACGGCAATCAAAAAATCCTGCCTTTTTTTCCCTTTTCAAATGAAACAAACCGAGAAGAGAAAATAAATCTTTAATGCTCACAAGTCATCTACAGCATACGCAACCTGCAAGGGTTTCACAACTACACATGGCTTTTTATTAAGGGGACACAAGCAGGAAAGCAACCATTGGTACACAGTATAGTAACAGTTGAATTTAACTGCTGTGAGCATATAATACAAGATCCATGAAAAATACATACAGTAACTGAATTACACCTGAAAAAGAGTGCTGCACATATTTCCCTGAGACCTTTCTTCACCGCGGTATTCATATAAAGCTGATGTAGCAGAAGGTTAAGAGTGCTTATGGGAGAGAGAAAAAAATGCACTGATGTAACATAGTGAAAATCTTTTTAATGCATTTTACGACAGGATAAAGTGTAATTGTGGTGAAAACATGACTACAAGCTACATTTTGCGGGGCTTTTATACAGCTACTACAATGTGATGATGAAAGGAGACGGGCTGTCCCTCTAATGCCCACCAACCTCTATTCTGTGACCGCTGCTTTACCGAACGGCATCAAAGCTTTCAGGAGTGTGAAAGCAGCAGGATTCGTAAGAGATTAAATGTTTTCCCACCTCTTGCAGATGTTCAAAATTAAGTAGGGTTCTGTACGCAGTATCATCAGGACACTATTAAAGGTTTAGTTATTAAAACGCGTCCGTGTCCAGCAAAGTAAAGGGAAAAATCTTTCAGTTGCGTGGATGATAAAAAATAAATAAATGGGTAACAACAGGCAGGGGGCTGCAGATTTTTTTTTTTTCTTCTTCTTCTTTTTTTTTTTTTTTTAAACAACTCTCAAAAGCACCACACTTGTAAAAACCCACAGCACAACAAAAGACATACGGGAGTGAATGAAACGAAGCTTCCTTGCCAATTACTGCTGTGAACGTGGCTGCGGTGGGGCTTTTTGTGCTTCACACAAGCAGTCTTTTCTCCCCCTTGTCCCCGGCTATTGAGAGGGATACATTAGCCGGGCGGGATGGGTGGATGGATGGATGGATGGATGGATGGAGTGGAGAGGAGCAGAGCAGAGCGGAGCGTTGGCAGTCATACAGCTCACTTCACGCCTGGTGTTACAGGACCTCTCTTATGACTTCACTCACGGCGCTCGTACAGAATGTGATTTTTTGTGTCGTTTTCTACCTCCTTTCTAAGACTTTGACAGAAATCCAGAGTCCATGTGAAATATCTGCTCACATTTATCTTGATCGGATGAGATGTCGCAATGAAATCCATGTGTGGTCTTAAATTCTCATTGTGCAGACTTAAAATCTATTTTGTTGACTATTTACACCTAATAGATGTGTGTTCTTAAAAATTTGTCATTGTAGAGATTTAAAAACTTCTTTGTTGACTATTTACCAGGGCTAGAATTAACTTATGTCTGTGATCAGCATTGCTTCTCTTCTCATCCCCCAAACAAGCTTTTTTCAAAGTCAGTATTTTTCCAGCGGCACCCTCACAGTCAGCATGAATTTGCTCAAAAGACATCTGAAAGTCTGAGTTAAAACCTGCTGATATTTCACAAAAAAGCGCATGTTCAGTAATATAGGTTTTAAAATGAAATACTATCAGCTGACAATGCCTTAATTATGCACACACGACACCAAAGATTTGGCATATTGGTATGTTAATGCCACTTCAGGAGAGTCTTGATGTTCTCTGTCAAAAATTTGACAAAATGTTTTGAAAAATATCGGCATGTTGGATATCGGTGCATTCCTATTTGCAGTTTTGTGAAAATGTATTCTACTACACAATGAGACATGATCACCCAGACCCTGTTCGAACAATTATTATATGCAACCAGTAAAACCTAGACATATTTTGACCTGCAGATTCTTCGCCTGTGTGATGTTTTATTGCATTTTTCCCCGTATATGTGCCTCTTAGACCACCTCAATGAACACTCAGCTGTTTTTCGCAGGCTCACAGCTACAGTACATGTGGGTAAACGCGCTGCCCGTCTCAGCTATCAGCAAGGTTACCGCTCCGGATAACAACATCCATCATTCAGTTTCATTAGCGCCGTCCTTTGACCTGCTCCACATAATGTTGTCAAATGTGTCAGGCGCCAGATTATTGGGAGGTATGATGATCAATAGAGGAGTAAGAGGGAGCTGTGAGCGGCGCTGCTGGCACGGGCTGCAGAATAAACCCTCCATCCAGCATTCTGCCGCCTGTCACAAATCTGAAAAAACAAATGGACTGGCCCGGGGCAAGAGTCATCAATAATAATATAATGTGTGGACGACGATGAGTTAGAGCCAGACTCCTCGATGCATTGCCACAAACATCACCAGATGAATGCATCGATCCCCGCGTTCACATTAGTTTGCTTAATCTGCATTGGAGTCGATGGGACAACACGCTTTCACTTCACCGAATTCAAAAGAGTTAATTATGTCCAATAATCAAAAGCTGTTTATGAGAGCTCGTCTTTTTTTTTGCACCATTGATTTGACTCTGTAATGCACGGCGGTGTCTGATCACTCAGACAGAATGCACTTAGGAAATGACAAATGTATTTTATATTCAATAACATGGATTTTTCCCTGCTTAGCCACAGGTCAGAGTTTAAACACACGGGCACAACATTAGATTTCCAAGTCCATAATAAGTATATTCCAATATTTACACGGAATAGTCGCTCGCAATTTTCCCCTTGAACTCTCTAGAAAGGAGTTCATACCTTGGGAGTTGAGTCATTTCACCCTGATGTTGACCTTAAAAAAATCTGCTTCCCAAACTGCGTTTACTGCATTCATACTCATAAAAATAGTTTAACAAATCTTTCAATCTTTCATATATGCATTTCCTTGTTTGATGTCAACTGAAGAGGCATGCACACCCATCTGTAATCATCTGCAAACCACTCATACGATAAGATATTTGTACATGTCATACGTACCTCATCAGCCTTTCTACAATACGTGTCACATCATGTTCATAATAGATGGCAAGCGTTTATGAGCTGACTTACATGTCGGACATTGGAGGGTAAGGTAGTGTCGTCACAGCTAGGCGAGAAGGCAAACAAGCCAGAGACCACTGCTATTCAGTTGAGAGTTTCAACATTTGTAAGGGTGACAATGTTTGTTAACGATATTTTTGACGGGGACATTTTCCAGCCGTGTTTGTCACAACAAAACTGGATACTTTAGACGAGACATAGAGATTTTCCATCCATATTAGTGGCAACAAACCACATATTTTGATGCTGTGTTAGTGGCATCAAAACAAGATGTTTTTGCTGAAACATCAAAAAGGCATGTCCGGTTTTCCGTTGCCATTTTATTGGCAACAAAACCAGATCTTTCTGACAAGACGGCAGGAGCTTTACCAGCCTTGTTTCTGCATATTATTGATGACGCATCCTGAATTTTTCCAGTCGTATAGGCGAAAACAAATTTGGATATTTTTGAAGAAGACATGGAGACATTTTCCAGCTATGTTTGTCGTAATAAAATCATATATTTTTGGCAAGATGTGTGCCGTGTTGATGACAACAAAACCAGGAAGCCAAAACATGATCTTCTCCTAACCCTAACCAAGTTGTTTTTGTGCCTAAACCTAACCAGACCATAACCACTGCTGTAACACAACATGAAATAATATTGTTTTACCTTGGACTGTTATCGATGCGACATAAAGAAATGTGAAGTTCTAGCATATAGCCTACATAGTTTGCAGAAACATACACTGCTAACGTTATTCTGGTAACTGAGTTGGGATCACTGTGTCGGAGCCTTTACTGTCGGACCCATATTTAACAAAGATACAAACACATTACAACCTACATTTGCTATAGTTCTCGAACAATGCCGTGGTCAACCTACATAAACATCCCCGGATTCACACATAAACTATGTAATTTTACACAACGCAGAGAAAGCTAATAGCAGAAAACCGCTCCGAGCTGCTTCGCTTTAACAGCGGTGTCACTTAAGACCCATGAGATCCCCACGGCCCACAACTGCTCCGACAATAGCCTCGGTGTGAATGTTCCTGTGTGCTGAATCCTCCGTGAGATCACAGAGTCTTGACCTAAATGTCACAGGGCAAAACCAGACAAGAAAATAATGACAAAACAGGGACTGCATTTTTGTGTTGTGACGCAGAAATGTGAGAAAAATAAGAACCAAATACAGATTGACAGTGGAAAGGAAATGGCTCCCATTACCTGCATCGATTGTTCAGACCTTTGTGCTAATATTCTTAGATAACATGGCGCTGTTTAGTGCACACGCACAAGTTAACCCATCTTGCGACACCGACACTTAATTGGCTGATAATAGATGGCTTGAAATGGTATTCTTCAGGGGATTTTGTCAATACCCTCCTATAAAGCAGCTTGAAATGGATACAAGGAGTCAGTTAAATCTCGCCCGCAGTCACTCAGAGGCACACAGGGAACTTGAGCCTCAAAGATGTGGTGCATTAGTTCTGCTAAGCTAACCGTGAATGCTAATTGCAGGAAGGACAAACTGTAACCCTTGCCCTGTGGCCATGAACCCATTAAACAGCACAGAGGGCTTCATAGACGTGGAGAGAGTACAAAGAGGCTGGCCTGAAAGGGCCTGCAATCTGATTTTGGTTTAAACGGGGATAACATGTTACTGTTCTCCAAAGTCCCCCCTGGGACCTCGGCATATTTTTTTTTTTTCCCGACGGCATAAAGAAAACTGCCTGTCACTCCAAAGCTGACCGCAAATCATCGATACAATGCGACAGGTTTTATGTTTTCAAGTGGAATCCGTTGTGCGATCCGCAGGATAGTTCTCACAGAGGCTGACAGGTGGCTCTCTATAGGATGTGGATCGCTGAGGTTTAAGTGCTCGTGGTGTCAACCCTGGAGGACATTAACAAACCAGCAAGGGTACAATATGACATCCTATACATTGGGAAAGGTGGCCTTCATCAGCAGGAACCGTCAAGCATGTTTACCAGGCAACCCCCTAACAAAAGCCTTCAGTCGGTATACATGAAAAGGCGACTTGGTGACAAGAGTTCACTTTTCTGTGTATTTCCACCTTTAATCTCTGCAGCTCTGGAGCCCCCTGGCCATACATTTTCAAACATGACCCCAACGCACCGACTGCCCCTGCCTTCTATATACATACATTCATCAGTTTGACAGCTGATGTGAATGCTGCTGCTTTTCTGCACCAATTTCCACAATTTACCTTTTGAAGAGAATGTTTACCAGGATTCCTTTTTGCCTGCATTCAGGTAAAAAAAGAAGTAAAACTTGGAGTGGAAGCACTAGGAGTCGATCATGATACTGTAGCAGCTCACTGAGGCCGTTGAGCTAAATGCTAACGACAGCATGCCAACATGCAGACGCTGACGAGGAATGATGTTTGGCAGGTGTGTTTACCTTGTTCGCCATCTTTCGGTCCCAGTAGGAAGTTGCTGTTGTGATTGCCACAATTATCCCAATTTGATCATTCATAACAGGTTCCCGAGAGCTTCACCGATAAATGGCAGTCGCCTGTACATCGTTAAGCCATAAACGTACGCTATCAAACTCACATCCTTGTTTCTGATTCGCAAATATGGTTGTGAATAAACTTTGCATCTTTGTCAATAAAAATTGGTGTGTGTGTGTGTGAGAGAGATGAAGGGCACGTGCGTATGATTATTTTGAGAAAAAAACTTTGTATTCAATCATAAGTTGCTCCAACAGTTCTATTTTAAAAACACATAAAAGCATCAAAACATGCTTCGCAATTTTTTTTAAAGAGAAGCTGCTGTGAAATCGGGCATTTCAAGCTGCAGCATTCCCAACAAAATCCTGCAAAATCCAGGAGGGACTGACCTTTAAATTAGCAAATTAGCATGTTAAAATTCGCTAATTAGGAGCAAAGACATGGTACAACTGGGGTTGATGGGAATGTCATTAGCTGCAGGTATTTGGTCATTAACCAAAGTGTTGGACACGTTGAAATCTGAAGCTGATGATGCACTAGATGGAAAGCTGAGGAATCGCCAAAGAGTCATCCTGAGTGGGTCATCAATGTCTTAACCACATTTCAATGCTTTCATTAGCTGTTAAGAATATTCACTCCAACCAAAAAGTAAACCTCATGGTGGCACGAGAGAAAAAGTCAGGGAATCAGAGTTATTTGAGTCTGGACCAGAGTTGTGGACCATGATGGCTGACCGTCATTGCTGTCCCAAAGTGAAAAACGAATGATATCTCCTTATATGTTTTCTGTTTTGTTATGGTCGATTGTAAATTCAGCATACTACCATAACATCTGTCATTCACATTCTCAAATAACAGTGATACATTCAGTCTAGTCTCATATGTTTCCATGCCTGACTCCAAAAGACCAAATTTGAATCAACCAAATGATTGATCTGCAGCACAAAGCCTCAGAGCCAAAATGGAACCCCGAGCCCAAAAATCTGTGACCCTTTGTCACGCCCAGAGATGTTTGATTAACTATAACCCAGCTCCCAGGTGAGCGTCCCCTCCACCAGTCAGCCCCGCCCGCCTGCCCGGCCTGTAAAGAGATGGATGGCTGCGAGTGTGAAACCTAGCAGTGGGTTACATGGCCTTGAGCTTTACCGTCTAATTAGGCTCTAATGTAACTACAATGCTCTCCAGGAGATGTTGTCTTGCCCACCAAAGCTCTTTAAAAGCCTCCCCGGGGCAGGGGCAGCTCTGAGTGAGGCGCTGTGGCAGGCCGCAGCCACGTCCAAGTGAAAAGCTCAGGTTTCATTCTCAAGCTGGGATGTACCGGCAACGGGACGCCGAGTCTACACAGGACGAGACCAGGATCTTCATTCTGAACCAGTCTGATGGTCGTGTATGAACATTGTTTAGTCCATGTTCTCACTTTATAATTATATATAAAAATACATCTACAGCAATAGTTATTGACAACAATTTGAGAATGTTTTGCTCTACCAGCAAATGGCAAACTGGAACACCAACACGCTACAGCCACCTCACTACAGTCGACAACAGCAGGGAGATGAGGAGGGAGAGAAATTCCCCAGACTCCCTTATAAAATCACTCAGTTTTGTGAGTTGTTGAGTCAGGAGAGACTTTGTAAACATTGTGAAATGCTGTTTAGGACAAAATCTTAAAAATTTGGGCCTTCTTGTGAATTCGGCAAATGTTATAAGTTCTTCATTTCTTTGTGTCAAAGAACATTGTGTCCATTTGATGGTTTTTGTAATGGTTTTAGGGGGCCCTGCTGCCTCATCAGTACCCTACTTCCTGAGAGCTAGCTGTTGGCTCCTGTTTCCAATCTTTATGCTAAGCTAACCACCTGCTGATTGCAGCTTCATATTTAATGGGCCAACATAAGAGTGATATGAAGCTTCATCTAACTCTTGCCGAAAAAAAGATGTAAAAATAGTAAAAAGATCAACGTAAAAATGATTCTCCAAAATATCAAGCTAGTCCTTTAACTCATGGATTTTTGCATAGACGCTGTCCTGCCCTTTGCAGATTATAAACAATATGGTCTCGATCTGCCTTATATAAAAATTAACAATAAATGTGTTAACTGATTTGGCGCAATACGTGAAAGTGATTTAACTGAAGGGCTCCTCATGCTAAATTTAAAGGCAAGCTGCAAAGACAAATCAAGACATGCTGGAGGAGGATTTGTAGCAGTTACACAAGAGTCCCCAGCTGTAAACTGCAACCTGGCAACCCAAAATATATCCTCATGACATGCACAAATCTTAAACCCTTCGTGCATGTTCCTGTGGGTTGACACTCTCCATGCGACAGCTTCGCCAACAACAAAAACATACTTGCGTTCTGAGGCCAGATCATTATCACAAAGAGCTGCAGCCATCGGTGGATATCATTTTCTTGATGCCATCTTCAGGGAAGCAAGTCCCAGCATGGAGAAAAAAAGCCTCGTAATGAAACATTTTAATTGTGTTGTGTAAATATAGGCAGTTATAGAGTGAATAATGCTGTTTTTATTAAAAAAAATATTGAATAGTTTTATCTTTATTACTTGAAATCATGAAGAAGACGTGGCATTGTTGCATGGTGTCACTCTATCTCCATCTCAGTTCTGCAGTATTTGGCAATGAAACAGAAGACAAACCATAATACAGACTGCTGTCAATATTTTCCTGATGCATCATGTGATTTCCCCATTTCGTGAAGAGTGGTATCATCAGCCTGATATAATATTAGAAACCCGTCCTGAGAGATAAGGTGTCTGGCTGAAGGTCATCCGTGCCCCCTCGAGTGAACATAAGAGCCTTTTGTGGTCGGGTTAAATGCACATGACAGGCTGTTGGAGCACAATCACCCATTTTAATTGTCATGTAACGGTTTCATGTAGAGCCGAAGTGTCTGCAACACTTCAGCGGTTGGAAACCAGAGACCCGGCCACACGACCACAGATGTGGTTAACTGGGCCTCACTGCTGAAGGAACAGGAAAAAGAACAGGAGATAGCTCTGCGCAGGAAGATGCTGATGGATAATGCAACAGATTTATCTGCTGCAATTTTGTTAAATTACAGACCTTCACAAATCCTTCAAAGTACAGAATAAAAAGGGGACTACGTTTGTAAGTCTTTGTTACACTCACAAAAAAAGCACTAATTGCTTTAATACTCCTGACAAATTGGCTGCTAAATTACTTTTTTTTTCCCGATAAAACAGCTATCCAACACGGGCAAGAAAAACCTTAACAGTTTTAATGCACACTCAAAGAACTCAATTTTCCAATTTAGCGGAAGCCAAAGATGACAGGAAACAAGGTAATTTACTGTAGCCCCAACAACAAAACCCCCTGGCCATTCTCCGTCTGCTTCATGGGCAGTAATTATGTCCCAAAATGAATGCCATTTCATATTAAGCTGCAGTCATAATCCGACGTCAAAGATGGACTCATTATCGACAATCATGGGAATTAGTTACATCATTTAACCAACCCCGGACTAATCATTTCCAGGATACCGCAGAAGCAGATAGAGCCATTAGAAAAAATTGGAGCTCTTAAATAGAATAATTGACATCTATATCTTCTGTGCTCCTGCTTTGGCTGAAGGGCTTCAGAAATTGCATTAGTTGCAATTGAAAATGTGAACTGAGGGAAAAAGACACCACTTAGACCTCTGCAGGGCACTGCTCCACGTCCACTGTTCCCATTCATGTGATGCTGAATGCCGCATTACAAAAGGTCTGCGTTGCATCCGACTCTGTCACCAGTGTCACAACTGGCAAAACCGCAGCAGACAAATTCAGCGATAACGATAAAGAAGTATTAGCCCCCTAAAACATCGCTGCTAGCATCCTTCGAAAGTAGTTGAATGTGTTGTACTTCCACGATAAGGTTTTCTTTTTCTGTTTGCATTTCTGGATGGAGTTAAAAAACAAACCCTAGCGAAGGTGAAATCATAAAAATTGATCACGCTCGGCTCACCTGTGGTGCGCTTCCGCCATGATAAAACCTTGTGTTCGTTTTTGCTAGCTAGCTGTTATCATGTGGGATGTAGCTTGATTGGCCATGCTAATAAATGACTTTCACCTAGTTTTATTTCGTCTTTATTGTATTAGTTGTTCACTTTAAACCACAAGTTTGAACAAAGCCTGCACTGTCAGCCTACAGTACCTTTCCATGTTAGCTAACTTGCTAGCTAACTTCCCCCAGGGCATGTTGCATTTGAACAAATTAATATTCAGTGAAAGATGAAAACATTGTTTTCAAATATGTCTGCTTATAATCTACTAAAAGGCTCATTTCTATTTTTTTTTAATATATAATGGTTAAGAGGCTTCAGCAAATAACCTTGAATCCTTCTGACATTTTGCAAAACTAATAATCTTATTTGAGTGATTGCTATCAGAAAGGATCACTAATTACCTGTTTCTGATATCTTTAAAGGTTTGTTTCCATCTGCATATGACAGTAAATGACAGCCTCAGCAATCAACCCTTATATTTCCTGTTAATGCCAATGAATTCCTGTCAGTTCCTTGGAAAGTTTCAACCTTGAGCATTCCCAGAATCTTGCAAACCTAAGCTGTTACTTACTTACTGATATGCTAAAATGTTTGTTTCCATCTGCATCTGAAAGTAAATACAGCAAATAACCCCTATATTTTCATTTTATTCATGTTTATTCCCATACATTCCCATGGAATATTTGCAATTTGAATATTCCCACAATTTTGCAACCCTCATCAACTTACTTTAGTAAGATCTATTTGCAAGGTTGACAACTGCTTTTTGCTGATGGCATGGTAAAAAGTTTGTTTCCATCTGCATATTAAAGCATATGGCAAATATCCCCTTTATTTCCATTGTATTCGTGTTCATTCTCATAAAAATTAATTTCCCATGGAATGTTTCTACCTTGAATACTCCCATCATTTTATTTTATTTTAACCTTTTAACCCTAACAGACTTCCAGATGCAGCCAGGTCACCCAGTTTAGTGCTTTTTGTCCCAATGTTCTCCCTACAATAAAGCTGGATCTGGTTTAGGCCGCAGACCTCTGATGTCTATCAGCACAGGTCACTGTCTGGGGGCAAGTGGAGCCCTCGGCAAGACGAGTTGATCATCGCTTTCCCTCAACACATCATCAAGAGAACAGCCTCTGACACATTCCAAGCATTTCTCAGGATCTTTTTCACAAGTAGTGCATGCAATAAAAGTTAAATGTATGAACTGACTTTGTGCTGTTGATCAAAGTTTTACATAAAAATGTTTATTATACAGCAAGTGTCAAAAGACTGATGCACGAACAGCTCGAGTGTCATTTTACATGTAAGAGTGTACAAAAACAATCACAAAATGTTTGACTCATAAATGACCAAGAAAACATGTCAAAGGGTGTATATAAATCAGTTTTAGTCCAAAAAGCAAGTCAGAACATACACAGAACAAAGAAATATTTAACAATAGTCAGAAGAGTGAAGAAAAGTTTTAAACAAACACTGGAGAAAGAAATGACAGGAAACAATATGGTAATGGTACACTGGATGCCAGCAGATAACCCGATATGTGATGAACGCTTCATATGCAGAGGGAACCAGTCCAAGGAGGACTTAGGTTGACCTGTAAACCAAAAAATAAAAAATAAAAATGTAGAGAAGAGATTCAATGGAGAACCGAAGTATTTAAACACATCCCAGTATAATAAGACGAGGCAGCTACCTCAAACGGTCTCAAAAATGACCATGTGACTGCCTTAATGTCCAAAAAGTCCAATTTGACAGAGGAAAAATTTGTTACATGTATGTTGTTGTTGTTGATTGTATAACCATTTACACAGGGTTTCTCTTTGTCTGCTCACTCAGTGTATATTTATAACAGCATAGACACACAAACAGGGGGAGGATTTTCTCATTTTCAATCGGTCCATCTTTCAACTGTCGGATATTGAAGAGTGGACCGGCAGAGATACAGATCAGCATATGCTGCAGCTGGACGTGCTCCTAATAAATGCAGCTGCTCACAGATTCACTGAGGACACAAGACTCACTTGGGCTTGGTCTCGGCATCTGTGACTTGGCGGATGAAGATGGCGTCCTCTGGGTGGCTGATGTCTCCCTTCTCGTGCATATAGGACGAGGCGATTGCCAGCATTGTGCCGTCGTTATTGAAGGCCAGGGAGGCGATGCTGGTCGGGTACCTGTGGAACTGACACAGGCGCTTCTTGTTGAACGGGTCCCAGATGTTCACAAAGCCGTCTGAGCCACCTGGTAGAAGGAAAGGCTCAAGGTCAACCATCAAAAGATTTAGGCGGTGTTACTGCTGAGATATAGATCGGTAATAACTGTGTTCCTCATGCAACCTTGGCAACTCAAAGCTAAAAGGTCATAGGAAAAACGATGCCATTTATAAAAACAAATTGCCCAATTAAGAGAAACTAAATGTAAAAAGAAAACAAATGCTTTTGTCTAGACAAACATACCTGTGGCAAAGGTGTTATGAACACTGTGAAATGAGATGGCATTGACAGGGTAAACATTCTCGATTCCTTCTTCCTTCAGCCTGTGGCACTTGAAGGCGTACTTCTTCTTCTGAACCTCCTGGCTTGGGTCCAGGTACTCCACAGCTACACGTCCCTCGATTGAACTCAAGACGTAGCCCTGCAGCCAAGAAAGACAATCTGAAGTTACCAACCAAATTCCTCATATTAAGACAGGAGTATTTGTAACATGGTGCACTATTAGATGGTGCACTATTAGAAGAAAATTATCTGTCAAATTTTAACTGCTATCTGCATCTTTCATCAGAACTGTGTGATTCTAATTCAAACTGTACCTGTTTGTTGGGGAAGGCTCTAATGCAGCGAGTCTGATACTTGAGACTGGACTCTCTTCTTTGCTGTACGTAGCCCATGTTCCTCAAATCCCACACCAGGACTCGTCTCCCAGCCGTGCCAACGATCAGCCTGTCTCCAGCCACAGAGAGGGTATACACCTTTCACAGAGACGACAAGTATGAGACAGAGTGGAGACCAAACACCGGCAATGCCAAAAGTCATACTTGATACCTACGCAAACACGTGCAACAGTGAATGAGTTGTGATGAAATTACACCTTGTACACAAATGTCCTAAAGAGCCATTTGACAGTAAAAAAACAAAATTACAGGGTCTTAATTTTATTATATATAAACAGCCCAACACCTGTGTATCTTCAAGGGCTACCTCTTTGTATACCAGTGGTTCCGTGTTCCTCAAAATACGATAATAAGGAAAAAAGGATCTTTTCTCTATAATATCCTACTGGTTTATACCAGTGATTTCTCATTCTACATCGTCATTCTTTTTGTTATGATTATATACAATAGTGTTGCTTTACCTTTTCAGGCTGAGTAAAAGTGCCAGCATTGCAGGGCGTCCTTGGGTCCCACAGACGAACTGATCTGTCCCAGCTTCCCGTTACCATGACATTAACCTCTGGGCAGTATTCCACACAACGAATTGGGGCATCATGTGTTCCAACGATTGTATCTGTTTGAGGATAATGTTAGCATAACATAAATAAACACGTCTAGTAAGATAACTGCATAGTTATGAACATCTGCCACTGATTTAAGCGATAATGTCTGAGGACTTTAATTTATACTTGGCAGGTTTGTGACATACCTTGGTCTGTGTTCAAATCATGAGTTTTCAACTGTGCATCCAACCCTCCACTCCAAGAATGTGTCGGGTCCTGCAAGTAAAAGTTGAAGGTTACCAGTGTGTGTGCCAGACTTTTAATCTTTGGCATGGCAATGAGGAACCTAAACAAATAAAAATAACAAATCTGTGACCTACATAAAAAGCACAGTCGAGAACTGGAGCCGTGTGCTGGTACTTCATCCGCATGGTGTTGGTTACGACATCGAAGAGACGTACAGTGCAGTCCCAAGAGGAAACCAGCAGGAACTGGGTTGTGCTGGGGCTGAACTTGACAGCAGAGATGCTGTCCTCCGGTCCCTGGTTCAGCTTGTACTCGTTTGAGCCCGTCATCTGCAAAAATTCACATCACAGAGTCTGAAATTTAGACTAAGTGAAGCTCCAATATGACTTTCGTGAGATCTAAGTGATGCTTAAATGACACCTTTGAATTTAACAATACACAGGGGCAGATACAGCAGCATAAAATACTTTATCATATTGTGCAATCTAGCTCAACAACATCACAGACTTGAGCTTTCCAGAGTTTAGTTAGTACACCTCTGACATGGCTGAAACACAAAAAGTATTTAGATAATATGCTTCAGATTGTTGCAGATACACTATTAAATACTTACAGGTAGTGTTATTGTGTTATTCGTATCAATTTATACAAAACCAGCTGAACTAAAACAAAATATCACTACTGTCACTGACAAAACAGACATTCAATGAAGCTTAGATTAAAACCATTACATACATGTTTGTGATTATAAAAGTTTGCTTTCAGCTCAAGCCTGTCGTTATGTTTTGAATCATAGCAGGTAGCTCCAAGAGTCTCTCATATGAAGAAAGTATTTTCCAAAACCTTGCACTTAATCTAACGTTAATCACCTCATTGAATAAAGTTGGATCAATATTTTCATATTCCTAAATCAATAAAAGCTATAAGCGTGTTATATCCTGTAGTTCGTCTGAAAAACATCTCTCAAAATTAGATTTTCCAGAAATACACTGGCATATTGCTGGATCAATCGCTATCATGCTTGTTGTTAGCCTGATTCAATGACAGTTGTTGTGGATTTAGCCAATTAGCCCCACCGAGTGCATAGCTTGCTAACATTCATTCTAAAACGTTTTTATGCGAAAGCTAACGGAACAGTACCTTTATTCCAAGGGCTTTTTGCCGCTTTTGTTCTTATGTCGCTCAGTAAATACGACATTTTCAATAACATCCAGCAATTACACCAAGCCCACTTCTGCCACCACCACCGGTGTTTGCTAACATTAGCGCTAGCTTGTAACAGTAGAGCTAAAGTAGGCTACGAGCCCCGGTAGAAGCCGTTTCACTCTACTTACCGCAGCAGCTTTGTGTGATTCAGACGCGGCTGTTTCTTCTTTTCAACTAGAATAAAGGAAATGATGCCTCGGTTTGCAATAAAATATAAAACATACAACGCTAACGCGGAAAATGCTGTACAGCAATGTGGCTGCGTGCAGCTAGCTTACTCCGTTGTAAGAGCAACCGATGGTCCAGAGGGTGCTGATTGGTCGAGACGAATGTTCAAATTCCCGCCCGCGATGTGATTGGTTGATTTAATCTCAACGAGTACTTCCGTTGTCTCGGCACAGGTCATATGACCCTGGACCGCTCCAGACGTCTCCCCTTTCTCTTTTTCCCAATCTCTGACTGCCACAAAGGATGTATTTTCCTGATTAGGAGTAATTATGTGTCTTTCATTAAAAAAATTACAGTGCAAATGTCATAAAAAGACTATAATGCACCACAGTGAAAGAGTAAATTAGTCTAAGAGGGTGTTTGCGTATTAAAGAGGATAATCTAGACTGCCTGAGTTAGTTTGATCTGCACAAGAATATATAAGGGCCCACGTTTAAGGCTATCATTAATTCACTGTGTAATATAAACCCTCCTATAAATCTGTACATAGCTTTACTTCATGTTCTTTTTGTGGTTTCAGAATAACTTTCATCGAAATGGGTGTAATCTGATAAAATAACAGTCTTTTACATAGGCTGTTTCAGACCTCTCCTCAGACAGCAGGAAAAAGAAAAAAAACTCAGCCCTCAAAACATGATGTCATCATATCCTTAAAATGTGTGAAAAATGAGCAAGTATTGACTTCTACATCATTTAATCCCTTAATTTTCCTTTTAATAGTGATGACATAGCCTGTTGTTATCTGCATAATTATCGAATATTTTAGAAAGAATGTTATGTCCTTGTCAAAATAGTCTATTCCAGAATAAAATTCCCCCCAAATTAGGGATCCTCAAATGTTTTGTAAAATCAGGCTACCATCGCTCAAATTTTCTCAAGTCATCAGACTAGAAAAGAAAAGTAAAAGGTGGCCATCATTAATTAACTGCTAATGATGGAAGTATTTTATTTTGGAAGGCACCATCATCTCTGCAGATCCCAGTTGTCTCTTAATGCCTCTGTAAAATTATATTTTAATCTCGATCCCTCACAGATGATTCAAACCCAGCATCATTAAATTATTCTTTTTTCCACGTACATCACAGATATATAAAGAGTAGATACATGTCTTTTTTTTCTTTTTGAACGAAATCTTTACTGAATGTCAGACCATATAATATACAGAATTTCAATAACAATATCAGAGAGAGAAAAAAAGAAACATACACAAAAACAGAGGCTATTTTTGGCTCTTTCATGGCTTTAAAATCACCGGCAAAAAACATTTGCGTCATCATAAAAACAATTGCCTATCACCTGCAGTTTGTCGGGGGGGATATTTTTTTGTTGTAAAGGATCACATGATTGTCCTCACTGTTACAAAGAGAAAGAAAGCATCGTTGTTGTTTTTTTTTGTTCGTTTTGTTTCTGTAAAAGTGAACTATAGGTGAAGAAAGGCTGGTAGCCCAATAATGTGAAGCCAACGGTATATTGCACAATATTGGAAAATATCAAAATATTAAATTCCACTTTTCTTTTTTGTTCTTCTTTTTTTTTTTTGCTACAAACACAGACACAAATCTCTGTAAAATACATATGGACAGTCAACCCTGTTTAAAACCCAGTTCTTTTTTTTTTTTCAAATGTAATTCTTTAAACCCACCATTTCAATAATAATAATAATAATAATAATAATAATAATAATAATAATAATAATAATAACAACAAAATAATAATGGTTTTAGATTGTCCCTCTTGTAACACCAATTAGATCAGTAAAAGGGACTCTTGTTCAAGTGCGCTTCAGCAGGATAAAGGATGATTAGCCTACATATAATAATGATAATTAATAATAATAATAATAATAATCTAACATTGTGTCCGTTGAATCTACAAAATATACAAAATTGTATTTTATTTTTTGTTCACTGTCGTTTAAAAACATTATGTACAGCCCATCGTGACTCGGTCGGTGTTAAACAGGCCTCAGCAGTGGCACCGGGTGGGAATAGTACATGTGGTGGGGGAAAGCCAGCAGTGACTGGCTGCCCGGTGAGTTTGCCGCGGAGCCCCCGGCCGTGTCTGAGCCTCCGTTCTCGTGGTAAAGTATCGGAACCCGCACAATCCTCTGCGCCGCCGCGTGGCTCAGGTTGGCCGCCTCCAGCTCCGCGGCCAGCTGCCTTTTCCACTTATTCCTCCGGTTCTGAAACCAGATCTTCACCTGCGTCTCCGTCAGGTGCAGCGACGCGGCCAGGCCTGCCCTCTCCGAGCTGCTCAGGTAGCGCTTGATGTCGAAGGTGGACTCCAGCTGGAAGACCTGGCTCCTGGAAAACACCGTGCGCGTCTTCTTCTTCCGACAGGGCTTCCTGTCCGGGTCCAGCTCGTCCGTTTTTCTCCTCCAGTCGTCCTCCTGGTCTATTTCTTTCTTTGGCTCCTCAGAGTCACTCTCATCCAGCGCGATGTCGTCGTCGGCGCTTTCCTCTTTGGCATCCTGGTCGCTTTTTTGGAGATCCGGGGAGCGCCTGTCCGGAGCCGGGGATGCTTCTCTGAGGCTGGCCTTCTCAGACCCTGCAAGGGGGAAAAATACTGTATTCATATTTGATCCTCTTTGCCATTACACATGTGATCTTTAAGGGACATCTCCTGTATTTTAATGCGTTCTAGACATTCGGTTTATTGGTGGATTTACGCGTTTTTTCTTCTGTTAAAAATGAAAAATGATTTTTAACAGAAAATAATTTAAGATGCAGGCTTTATCTTAAATCCCCACTCATATGATATCTTTTTATGATAAAAATTAAAGGCCTTTTGCCTTAAAACTAATCTAAATTCACACTTCTCCACACCAAAACACCACATTTTCTTTATCTCTAAAGTTATAAATAACATGCACCTGCGGTCCTTAGATGGGTCCCGAGCGTGTATGGGTACCACCAGGTCGACGCTCTCTCCAGATACTGCGCTGATAGTCCAATTCTCTGTGTGGGCAGCTCAAATCGGGGGAAAGACAAGTCCCCGAGCCGAGAGAAGAAGCTGCCTTCGAACACGCCTTTGGACGAGCCGAGGAAGCTCTTCGGCTTCGTGGGTTTGTCTTCAATATTCAGCAGGTTCTTTATGGAGAACGGCGACTCCTTTGCGGGCTGGCGAGTCTCCTGCGCATCAGAGTCTGCCATCACCGTTCACTGTCCGATGTGGATCACCATCAAAACTTATCGAGGGAAAGGAAAAAACACCTGGAAAAAAAAAGACTGACTTGTTGTATCGTGAAGGCAGACGAAAGAGAGGGGCAAAGAGAGGATAAAAGAAGAAAGGTGTCCGACGCAGCTCCCGAGGATGATCAGAGCGAGAGCGCAAGAGATTGTAATGATGAAATCAAAAATGCCATCCGAGTTAAAACGCGCTCGGTTTCTGCTATTGGGCAGGTAGAATAGCAAATGGGGTTTGAGATGAAACCGCGAGGGGGCTGTGACGAGAATAGACTGCGAAGAAAAAAAGGCCGCGCAAGCGTTTTGCCATCGGGCTCAACAGTACGCACCCACTTATCATCCAATTAGATTAAAGAGAAAAAATGTCTCGGGATTTTTTTGGGTGGGGGGCGTGCGCGAGCCGCAATCACCTGTCAGTAAATTGAATAAACGGTCCGGGGATTATCGCGCCTCAACATGAGGGTGAAAGCAGCCTGGCCTTGGCACAAATTACGCACGTTTTACGCACGGATGCAAGCCACTTAAAACACATGAAACAATAATGAAACAATGTTTTATGAAGCAGACTTTGACGTGAAAAGATAGAAGACGATGTTTGTTGATCACTGTGACCTGCTGCGGATCAACCTGCCGGTCATCTGTCGTGTCGCGCGCGTTCGAACGTCCTCTCCGCAGCACCTGTGCGCAACAGGAAAGCGACACGCGCTGTGTATTTCTCCTCATTGACTTCAGTGGTAATTGTATTAGTCAGGAAGCGCTACAGGCGCACATCAAATTGAATGCTTGCCATTGTGATAAAGGCTTTTCAAATCAGCTTTGTACAAAAGCCTGCAAACCCACAGGGGCGGCAGGTGATCTAATGCAGGAGGATGACCCAACAAGTCTGTCACAGATTATAATGACGGCGGTTCTCGGATGCAGCAAATTATATTTGTGTGCGTAATGAGACATTCATGTGATCACGTGTGATCAGATTAGATGATAACGAGGCAGAATGAACAGGAGGGAGCTCGAGCCTTCATTTGAAAGCCTTCATATTGCTTTTCTCTGCAGATTGAGGGAACTAGGCTTCAGCTTTCATGATGAATCCTGGATCCATAAGACAAAATATATATGTCACTTAAAAATCCCAAAGCAAACACACACAACAACATGTGCCCCATGTTGTTGTGTGTGTTTGCTTTGGGATTTTGTAATGAAAAAGGCTTTTTGTACAAAGCTGTAGATGTAGATGCTTTTGTATTTATCTGTAAGGTAATGTTTGGCTCACACTGGTGTGGTCAAAAAATGAAACAAAGTGTACAAAAAAAAAAAAAACACAACATGGAAGACATCTAATGATCACAATTCCACCCAGTCCCGCAGCAGATGCAGAGAACTAATCCAATCAATTGCATTTGCTCAACCTGCAAACATGCAGCCTGTCCTTTTAGCTCATGGAGCGCTCTCCAGCTCTAAAGGACAACACTGTGTTTTGTGAAAAGCTACTTGAATCCCTGCATAATTAGAGGTCTCATAGCCGTGTTAAAGATGGGGGCGGAGGAAGAGGCCAGTGGAGCCGCTGCTTGCCAACGCAAAGTGAAAGGCAGATAGCTGTGTTTTCATCAGATTACGCTCATTAAACAGTGGGGCCTGGGCACAATGAGCAGAACAAGTCAGAGTGGACCAGAGGGGGGAAACAAAGTGCACTCAATCAGTGATGCAAACGCAGGTCTGTGTTCTCCTCTTTTAATTTTTTTTTTTTGTGTTTTTTTTGGGGGGGGGGAATGTCTGCAAACATGGAGCTGATCTTACTGGTAAAACATTTTGTTCTGCCTGAGGTTAAATCAGATACAGGGCAAGTTTTTAAAGACCTGGTTCTTTTATCCAATTACGTCACATATAATACACTCTACTCATGTCAGATTATTAGTTCAGGACCCAGTGGACTCGAGCCTAAATCAAACTTTATATTGCAGCCTTAACAGATAAACAGATAATTAAGCTTCTTTTACAGGATATGATGATGAAAAGACTCCTTGTCTCGCAAACATCTCAGAAACAGATGAATAGGCCCGGGCATGTATCATTATTATGTTGTTATCCTGATAGGAGACAGTATTGTTTTAGATTCTGGATATCCTTATTTTGTGCTTTGGCATACAAGATCTTTGTCTTGTGACTCTGAACCAGACTGCACTTGTTCTAACTCTCGCCTGTACACACTTATTTGTCATATTCACTGATGGTTATTTATCAAAACATCTTGCTTTGTTCATATTTTGTAAGTAAAAGCACCAACAGTCTTTTGTATAACATTGTTACAATATCGTTATGGAGGTATTAGCACTTCATAATGTATTATGTGTTTGTTAAAGCATATAGCAAGAAAACCATTTGGCTAAAGTGGGTTTCAAATCTGATTCATACCTGAAGAAAATGTATTAAAAAAATTAAATAAATGTAATTGTGTCATTTAAAAAGGAGGTTTTAAAACATCTGGGAAATCTTTTGCAATAGTATTTATAGGCCATCTCGCCCGGCCCCACAGATAACCCAAGATTTTCATGAGGATGGGAGATATTTTTCGATTAATCTACTTCCAGATATGGTGAACATCAATATTGCTTACGCTTTGTCTGGTGTCAACAGGTGACAATGAAGATTTATCTTAAGCTAACCGATGCTTAAAATCAAGACATTTAGTTTCAGGAAGAGAATGATCCAAATAATGTGAAATGGACTGAAACTATGTCTTTACATGGTCTGTTTTGATTTCATAGACCAGTTTGCTCTTTTTCTCTAGTAGATACATTGGATTGTTGGAGAACCAGAGAGAAATAGAGCTTTGTTTTCCCGGCAAAATACAGTTTTTATCAGTGTGATGAAACATAATCCTGTGTGGTTGGAGGATGAAAACACTGTTGTTCATTAACTTCACAGGACTCTGAACATCTAGATATTTCAGCTTAAATCCTGTCATTACAGCCGTCATGACTCTGACCTTTCCCGTCGGTTTTAACCAATAAAATAAATGTAAATGGTTAAGTACTGTCAGTGATCAATGGCTTTCAGCACACAGGAGGGGTCACCACGCCCGGTCTGTGTACTTGGACACAGCTTGCCTGTGTTGTGTAAAACAATGGGGCTCATTTTACGCAGCACGTGCAGGCTGGGGAAATGTAATCAGTCTCACCTGAAAAATGATCAGTGAGTCAATTACACGAGGCAGCCTCTCCTCATCTGAAGCGCCGGCATAATTAAATTGATATAAAATATCATTAGAGGTGACAGGCTGTTAAAAGACACAGTAATTGACTGCTGCTACTCGGCACTGCCGTCCCTCTGGAGAATGATGCCATCTAGTGACATCACTTGGTATTAACCCACGAAACATGGGAGAGAAAGATGGTTGACTGCACCACAGCATACATTTATTGATATTGCCAAAGTTATTGACAGATCACTCTTTACAGATCATTTCTTTACACAATGTAAAATCACTTCCTCATTTTCCCGACAAGGAACTGTACAGTATTTATGGATTATATGAGTGTTGTAGAGTATCCTGCAAAGAAAATCTCAGTCAAAGTAGACCTTCTGAAGGCACTGAAACATTTAAAGAGAATCCCAATCAATATGTTTAAAAAATCTCTCATATTGCAACATATTGATCCGTTATGTTATTCTGACATGATTCATCGACACATCTCATTAAGCAGAAGGAGAGATAAGAGCTCTACATGACATTCTTATTCCTAGATTTTGACGAGGTCTGAAAAACACAAAAAAAACAATAATACACCAGATCAACTTTGACTCTAAAGTCAGGGAAATGTAACCACATCAGTAACATTAGTAGTGGGGACTACTTAAAGGTGCAGTATGTAAGAATTTTAGTTCTAACTAAAACTGCTACCAACAAAATACCAGATTGATGTCATTACAAAGTTAGCATGCTAACCAGCTAGCCCCGGCTCGTCCCGTTCAGAATGTATTGTGCTAGCAGTATAAGCAAAAACAATTGCTTCCTTGCTCCGAGCTCACAATCCGGAACACCAGCTGCACGGCTAACTGAGCTAACTAGCCAACTGTTTCTACATTTCCCAGTGGTTGGCGCTCTTCTGTTGATGCGCTGTTCCCGTTACCTTTGAGAATTAATTTGACAGGAAGTCAATTCTTATGTATTGCACCTTTAACAACAGCAGAGGTTGGTGAAACAGAGGACAAACATTGAAAAACTGCACCAGAATTCTAGAAATATAAAAGCAAAACTACAGCAAAGTCCTTTGAGGAGGAGAAAATGGAGTGTAACACAGCGGAGTGCGACCTATCAGGCTCCGGTGGTCAGACGCTCTCAGTAGTCGTACTCCTTATCTATGAACTTGGCCATAGTGGTCAGCTGCACATTCGTCGTGCCCTCGTAAATGGTACCTGCGCACGGAGACAAAACAAAGCATTAGAACGAATTCCTGCTCTACAAAACAAGGTCAATTTTGTCGAATTCCCCCCCCGACATGAATCTCAGGAGACAAGAGGGCTCATTATTCAGTCTACCGGAGAACCAAAACGTTGGTGATGAAAGGAAAAGTGACATTCTGCCCTGGCAGCTTCCTTGGCTGTGTGTTGGTATAATGGCACTCTGATGGGGGGGAATTCCTGCAGAGTCCGATTACAGCTGCTGCTATCAGCCCCCCCACCCCTCGCTCTCTCCACCCAGCTCTGGTCCAATCGCAAAACAGCTACACCTGACCTTCCCTCAGCCCTCGTGAGTCGTGTCCTTTCCACAGCAACAATCTCACAAACAGCGCGCTAAAAACACAAGTCGTCCAGTCATGCTCACCAATTTTACAGTCTCTGTAGTATTTCTCTATGGGGTAGTCCTTGGTGAAGCCGACTCCTCCCATCCATTCAATGCATTTAGACGTGGTTAGTGTTGCAAGCTGAGGAAGATAAAACAGAACAGATATCATGATGACTTTAAAAAGGTGCAATATGTAAGAATTTCAGTTCAAAACATTCAAAAATTAACTACAATTATCACCAGAATGTATAAAAATAACCAGCATGCCAACTAACTGAGCACGGCTAACTGAGCTTACGCTAGCTACAGTCATGGATGCTTAAACAGGTTACAGTCAGCAGCAGTTAGCAGGTGCTCTGGTTGTGTGCTGTCCCTGTTTGTTGGGAGTGTGAATTCAAGGTGGCCAATTGTTACATACTGTACCTTTTAATTCAACCACTAAGAGGCTTCTCCGAGACTGAAAATATCATTTTTACAGCACCAAAGAGAATAACTAATATAGATTTGACAAAATATTTCAAATATCTAACAAAGACATATATATTAGATGGATTACGGAGAGAAATTAAGTTTTAACATGAATAAAATCAGAGAAATAATTTAAGAATTACGATTAAAAGGAAGAAAAAATACTTAAAAATACATGCATTTCATTTATAAAAACAAATAAACTGATAACCCTGAGGATCATACATATAATAGAAATACACAGACAGTTCCAGCAAAACCTTGAACCTGAACTGTAGTCAGCGAACGAAGAATCTCACCTCTGCAGTGAAGTATTTAGCCATGCAGGCCTCTTTGATAAAAGGTCTCCCAGCTTCCTTTAGACGAGCGGCGTTGTAAGTCAGCAGCCGAGCGGCTTCGATCTGTGTTGCTACGTGGGCGATTTGGTGCTGCATGCCCTGGAACACAAAACATAACCATAACAACATTGATGAATACACCGGCCTCGAGAACAATAACGTGAATAATCACAAACATGTAAGCTGAGGGGAACGGAGTTCTCTACCTGGAAGTCAAAGATTCGTTTTCCAAACTGCACCCTCTGTCTGGTGTAAGGAATGGTGTTGTCAAAGCAACCCTGTGCCAGCCCAAGCATCTGAAACACACACAGACAAAGTGAGCACATGCATAATAATTTTGTATAACTGAAAATATAGCTTGTTGCATAGCTATCGCTTGTTTTAAATGATTTAAATTAAAATTCACCTGAGCAGCGATTCCAATCCTGCCTTCGTTCAACATTCCGATGGCATACTTGTACCCGTGACCGATCTGTCCCAGAATGTTCTTCTCTGGTACCTAAAACAGAGAGCAGGAAAGTTAGGGAAAGCCAAAGTACGCAGTTGTTTCGCAGTACAAGGCGTTTAAAAGTACCTTGACATTGTCCAGGTTGAGCGGGCAGGTGGAGGACGCACGCAGGCCGAGCTTGTTCTCCTTTTTGCAGATCTCAAGACCCTCGGTGTCTCTGTCCACGATGAAGCAGGTGATGCCTCTGTATCCCTGCCAATCAAAAGTCAGTTTGTCTTTACATCACAGAGGCACACATTTCAGTAAAGGATGTTTGTGGTAATTTTAGGATTTAGATAGATGACTGGTTACTCACGGCAGACGGGTCCACATTGGCCATCACCAAGAAAACGCCTGCATGCTCCGCGTTGCTGATCCACATCTTGGACCCATTGATGATGTAATAATCTTTGTGTTTCTCAGCACGTGTCTTCAGAGAAAAGGCATCACTCCCCGACTCTGCTTCAGAGAGGCAGAAGCTTCCAATCTGGGTGACAGGAGGGCAGGAAAAACGTTACAGCAAATACAGTGGAGAATATTCACAACCAGACAAGAGATCTATTACAAGTGTGCAGATCAACTACATCTTTCTGTCAATGCTTGCCTTCATCTTCAGCTTACAATCAAGAAAGTACAATTCGATCAGTGCCGCAATAGAATGACAGAATGTGAGATTGCTCACCATGTCGGTTGACAGTCGGCTGAGGTACTGCTCTTTCTGAGCTGGTGTGCCCAGGTTGGCAAACAGTGTGTTGATCAGTGTGTTCTGGATGTCACAGAGCACGGCCACAGACGGGTCCACCTTCGCCAGCTCCTCAATGACCAGGATGGAGGAGAAGAATGTGGAGCCAGTGCCGTTGTACTCGGGGTCAATCTCGATACCCATGAGCTGAAAAAAATGGAACATCAGAGTCAGTAAATAGAAAAGAAACCCTGACATAACTGTAATGCGACAATTAAATGAATCACATACGCCCTGTTCAAAGAGGGATTTGATCACTTCCTCGTCCATGGCGGAATTTTCATCCATCTTCGACACAAACGGTGCAATTCGCTCCTGTGCATATTTTTTCACTGTCAAACAACAAGACACATGTTTAGTGATCGAGGGCTGTCTGCCTCCAGCTGACACAGCAGCAGGGCACATGTTACCGGTGTCCCAGCTCACCTGCTTCCCTCATCATGCTCTCCTCCTCTGAGTATGTTTGAAGGGGAGGAAAGGAGGTCACCCCAGCTGCCTGGTCTGAAGACATGTCTGGAGCAGGTCTGTTGGACATGCTCCTCCATCCAGCCTGGCATGTCCCCCATGGTCGAGAGATCTGTCTGCAGGTCTGAGAGCAATAGAGTCAGCAGTGAGAATGTTTAAGTGCACGGTTGGGTGAAAGCACTGTTTGAATAGGAGTTCTAGGCTGTCACCACTAATGTCAAATTAATTAATTTTCTGTGGCGATCAGCAACAGTCGAGTTTGTGATGAAACAAGCTCATTTGTTCTCTCAAGCTAGGGTTAGCCCTCTGTTAGCTAGCAACGTCACATTAGCAAGGGCCAGCTAGGTTACGTAACTCAAGGATAAATAATCGATACGGTGGGGAAATACATTAAAACCAGTGCAGACACCCAGCAAATGTAAATAATTATGACTTGATTGTAATTCAGACTCACCTTTGAGAAAATCCTGACCAACGGGGCAGCCATGATCTGTTACAAAATGTTTACATGTGATGCTGCCTTCAGATGCCTCCTGTACGAGTCGGACACTTGAGGTTTATGGTTGTTCATCAGCTATAATGATAAAACTATTGAGTGAGCGCAAATCACATTCAGGTTACCTGGCATGATGCTTTTTTATAAGTAAGATTTAAGCAAAGCAAATTGAAAGCGCTTTGCTCTGTGTGAAAGAAAGGCACTTTGTTTCTGTTTATTGGTTACATTGTTGATTTGTAAGTTATATATTGTAGAATGTGCCATGTGGTGATATACACAAAGGATGAACTAGCACCACTGGTCTAATTGGAAACCTGGATGACATTAAAAACTCTTCACTTATCTGAGAAGCAGAATGAGTTCTGCGAAATAATGTTTTTTAACGACAGCACCCAAAGGCAGCAGTTGCGTTTGCTGTTGACACGGAACACAGATGTATCGGAAAGACGGGAAGCGTTCACTTGGTAACAATTCTAGCCGCTAATTTATCCCCAAGGCCCAATTTTCACACTTCTCCCATCTCACTGATAACGTTACTTAGCCGCTGAAAGGTAAGATATTATCTCTGTTGAGAATTATGTTGAATAATCGATGTTAATAATGATAACAGCCGCAACGGTCGTGCTAGCTAGGCGTCGTTTAGCATTGTTGTATAGCTATGAGCTAACGATTAAGATGTTTTGGACGCTACGTAAGCTACTGTAGGTTTTTAAGCAGTTGTGTGTGAAAGCAGAGATGTCACACATCATTTTCATTTATTTTCTGGATATTTCCAGGTTGAATACAGAAGAGGGAGAATGGAGGAGATAAAGACCGAGCCGGTGGATTTTGTGAGGGAATTTCAGGAATACCTGACACAGCAAACCCAGCACGTCAACATGATCTCAGGCTCTGTGTGCGGAGAGAAGGGGTCAGGGGAGCAGTTTCAAACCGGTGGGAATGGACTGAATATAAATAAAACATCCCATACATTTGATGAATAAAGAGTGTGATCTTAAAGTGACTGTGTGTTTGGTTTCAGATGCCCCCAGGAGCGAGCAGAATGGTCTGGACCCCCCGGCTGTGGAGGTGAGCCTGTCGGTGGAGGAGGGGTCAGAGGTACAGATGGACGGCCTGGAGAGGACCTGTGATGGGAAGTACAAGTGCAGCTACTGCAGCTATGCCAACAAGGGCATGGCTCGTTTGATAGAGCACATCCGCATCCACACAGGTCAGTAGTTCAACTGCATCCATCCACCAATGCAACACCATGCCTGAAACACCTCCACTCACACTGCTGTATGACTGTGTCTCTCAAGGTGGGTCCTCATCAGGGCAGTCCCCTGTGAATGTCTGCAAAATAAAACATATGTAGACCATTGTGTGTATGGTGTCAGGTGTGTACCATTTCTCACTGGACATGTTCCCAATCAACCACTGTATTATAAATATACCATTAATCGGGTATAAATGGCAGTTCTCTCCCACTAGGTGTTGACATGATGATACCTTGGGTCCCTTTCATACCCTGCAACCCGTGACTTGGATTAAAGAGCACACAACCACATTTTAAAATTCCTGTTATAAGTCGCACCTAATTTGAGAAGCATTCTCATTTTTGCTTGAAAAATGACTGAAACAGTTAATCAGTTATCAAGATATTCCACTCCACTCACGCCTCGCCTCTGTTTACTCTCTCACAGTAAAGTATGCTGAGTAATATCAACATCATAACTGCAATTATGTCCTCTCCTGATCATCCCCCAGGAGAGAAGCCTCACCGCTGCCAGCTGTGCCCGTTCGCCTCAGCGTACGAGCGCCACTTGGAAGCCCACATGCGCTCGCACACAGGAGAGAAGCCGTACAAGTGTGACCTCTGCACCTTCCGCTGCAGCGACCGCAGCAACCTGTCGCACCACCGGCGCCGCCGCCACAAGCTGCTGCCCACGAGGGTCGTCCGCTCTCCGTTCTCCGCCAAGAGGATGCTGGGCTCCCTGCAGAAGAGGACGGGCTCGTTGGGCTACGGCAGGCGGCTGCTCATCAACCTCAACCCTCCCTCTGTGGTATCGCAAAAATCGGATTATCTGAATGATTTTCCTCACAAGATGCACCACCATTTGAACAGAGATGAGAGCAGCGGTCGCAACAGAGGGGCTAATGGCCTGACTTTCAACAACCCGCTGGACCAGCTGTCCACGCTTGCTGGCCAGTTGGCCGACCTTCACCCCGACCTTCACCCGGAGTCTCAGACCCCTGCATCCCCAGACAGGGACTCCTTCTCAGACGAGAAGCCCATCCTCATCCAGCAGGTCTCTAGTGAACACGCTGCGGTGTGCTCAAACGGAGTGCAGACTTCACCACATAGAAGAGAGTCCCCCCTGTCAGGCCACAGGACGTGCAGTCCTGTTCCCGGCCTCGGCTTTGAGAACAACACGTTCACTGCGAGCGTCTGCAACAGCCAGCCGAGCACACCGGCCCCGGCCCTGACCGCACCGGACCAGCAGCTCTTACATAAATGCCAGCATTGTGACATTCAGTTTTTGGATAATATCCTCTACACCATTCACATGGGCTGCCATGGCTACGAACATCCATTCAAGTGCAACGTCTGTGGTCATCTGTGTGTGGACAGATATGACTTTGCGTGCCATTTTGCCCGCGGACAACATAAAAAGTGATTTTGTGCTAATATGGACTATGGATTCTGGTGTTTTCAGTACATTGCTTACACGGCATCTATGTGTGACATAATGACTTGAGTTTTATACTTTTGTTATGAACAGTTTGCTATTCCTTTTTCATTTGATACTCACTAACTGCACAATAATGTTGCCTTACTGCTGTCCTACATGGCTCCCAACGCTGAGCCTTTCATACCAGTTTTGGATTGAAACACGCAATCAAAGGGGTGGACGAAACAGGAACATGCTGCAGAACAACAACACTACAGTAAAAATACGGCTGTACTGACTAGTTCAGAGCTTCGTTTGAATTCTAAATCAGCATTGATTGCTGCAGGGGTTTTTTTGTTTTTGTTTCAGAGATTCAGGTAAAAGATGGTTGAATGCTGAGTCTCATTCCTAGGTTGTCGAACACTGATGCTCACTTCGACCGAGCTACCAACTTAAAACGACTTGAGACTCAACAATCGATAGTCTTTCTGCCGATTCACTGACCTTTAGCAAACTAACAGCCCCATATTTTACATTTTCATAACCAAAATAACAAGAAATCTAGTTTGGGTTACTTACTTACTAAAAAAAAAAAATGTATCTGCATTCGCTCGGTGCTAAAGTAAAAATCTGCTCGGCTAATATTCTTTTCTTATGTCATTTTTTGCAACAATCCCTCTAACGTAGTTATCAAACAGTTCTGACTAAAATAATTTTGTGCTTGAGGAAGGATATTTTACATTTTAACAGTAAACTTAAAGCAACATTATGGACCTTTACTTCAAAATGACAGCTTCAGAATAATTTTGATGCTACAGTGTCTTGTAACAGGGTGAATGGTGTCTGTGTCTCAAGCACTCTGCCCCCCATCACTTGTTTCTGCACTGTGTAACTTCAGTGAGAGGGAAGGGTCACAGCGTTGCATACATGTTTACTTCAGGATACAAGTTTTCAACACATAGCATTGTTATGATGTAATGAGTTTTGTTTGTAGTTGGCACCTACACATTGTTGCAGACCCTGGATTTGTATTGAGTGGTGTGGCACTCAGAAACTGTGGGGGGTGCCAAATTGCACAAAATGCCAATTCCTACATAATGTTACTTCATTTGTCCAAAATGACACTGAACCATTTAACTTCACTGAAAATCTGCTAGTTTTACAAGAATCTTTTTCTGCATTAAGTTCTGTAAAAAGAAAAATAAGTTTACATATAGCCACATATCGGACAACATATATGCCGACACTGATATATCTGTGATCGACAATATTGGCTGATTTTGCTTGAGGATTTTCACATTTTTTTTTGTTTGGTTGGGGGGGTGATGATGAGGTCATAAAATAAGACAACAGACATTCGAACACCTCCAATATAAGGTTTGAATGTTAAAAAATATACATTTGGTCCAGTAAACAAAAAACTGTAGTCAGTATTAGTCGGGGCATTGTGACCACCATCCTCATTACTCTGCAGTGACTCACCAGGACTTCACTCAGCTCCTCCTGTAAATCATCATTAATCACAGGCAGCTAAATATGTGACAGTATCAGTTAAATATCCATTAACGGTATTGAACACTGAACAATATGAGCTTGTTTAAACTGTCCACCGTCTGCATATCGCTGGTCTGAATATACACCGAAGTTTTCTATCTCCGATGATTCAGCTGGACACACTTGAAGCTGAAGTGGGATATTCAGAGACTCGGAGCTTAATTGGCTCATTTTCTGTTTCAAAACAAGTCCGTGTCCACCAGCCAGACTCATTATAATCCTGCTTGCCCTTCTGATATTTATTTATGCGTCACTCCGTAGACTTTCAAACAGTAATATTTTAGATAGATTCAAGTTTGTTTGTTTATTCCCTTTTTTTGCTACTAATTTATACCCTTGAAGCAATTTTCTACCAATATTGAGTAGTTTTGTGGTACTGGACGTACCAGTTTTTAGCACATCTTATTTCATAATAGCCACTTCTTATTTGTCTTTATAAATCTTGGTCTAAAGTGAATTATTCAATTGGTTAACTTGTTTGTATCTCTTCATCTTATTATGGACAGAATGTAAGCAAGCAGAGACCATGTAGGTGACAACTAGTTTTGCACTGGAACTGGAAAGTTTAGTTAATTTTAAGGAAAGTTTGTCTTTTAAAAGAAATATTTATTTCAGGTCACTAATTTTCTTTGTTTGATTTCTTGCCACAACGGTCCACAAAGTCAAGAGTAAGTGACTGAACTGATGTGATTAAATTTGCCTTTGTAAAAAAAAAAAAAATCAAGAAAAGACTCAAGTCATTTATTTCCATTCATGATTCTCAACAGGATTTCCTTTCTCTCACGATCAAAAACGTCCACTGCTCTTTTCACCACGCGCTCGACGTCGACGTCCTCCTCTCGAGTGAAAGACGCTTCCTGAAGCAGCTGTCTCCGCAGGGTCTGAAGAAATGTTGCTTTGGATCTGTTCAGCTCGGCGGCCAAACACCTCATGTGCTCAGGGGGTACCTGATCTTCTTAAGTGAAAGACACAAAATGATTATTACACTGGGCTGTAAATGATAAATGAGTACAAGGTGAAATGTGTCGTGTTGATGAAGCTCGGGACTGACCTCTGGCTGTTTTCATGGCTTCAGAGATGAGCCGTCGACACGCCTGGTCAGCCTGGTGAACAACGCTGGTGGCACATTTCAGGCGGTCTGCCTCCTGCAACAGAGACCACAACCCAAGTCAACTCGCCAATTTTGCAGTTGCGCACTTCATATCCACTTTTAACGGATTTAACTGGAGCGACGCTGACTCACCATTTGTTCGGCGTTGTCCTCAATCGGGCTGAGCGGGTTGCTCAGAGCAGAGGAGATCAACTCCATCACCTTCTGGCTGAGGAGGAGCCGTACAGGAAGAGAAACAAACCTGATTTAACGAAGGTGAACGTTAGTAGTAAGTGTTAATAACCGTTAACTCGGCTGCCTTACATGTCACATCCGGACAAATTGTCTGTGGTGTTGAGTGAAACGCTGTTCGCCTCCCACGAGTTCTTCTGAGGGTTTGGAGGCTCCAGACGCTTCACCATCTCCAGTATCACCTCAGTGGGAATGGGTTCAGGCCGGCTCTGGTTTCTGCTGATGCAGGACTCCAGATCACACTGCAGATACACCTGGCAGAAACCCAGCGAATCTAAACAGACAAAAGACAAATTAAAGGGGCTATATGTAGAAATTAGCCACCTGTCTGTTTCATACTACAAACAAAATATCACTAGAAAGTTGGGGTGTCCACACCTATTTTAAGAAACGAGGAAATGTACAGTCCCTTTCTTTTTTTATATTTCATGGTTATGATGGGTTTGAGGTATGAAATCAATAGTGTAAGCAGATATCGAAAATATAAAACATTCGTAGTGAAATGGCTAAAAACATGCAAAAACTACAATGTGGTAGACAAAAAAAGAGAGTTCTTACACTTTCTTGCGAGTTGGTACACTTCATATCTCATGCTCGGATAGTAGAAGTTGTCATCTAGCAGAAAGAGAAGCGGAGCTCGGTCAGCCCGAGTGTGATCCAAAGCGCCAGGCTGCAGCAGAGCCTGAATGCACCGTTCCCACGCAGCCCTGTTGATCTGACAGCTGTAAGGCAGCTCGGGCAGAACTTCAGGTTTCTCCAAGAACTGTTCAATGCAGTGCAAAACCGCTTGTCTGTGCGACTTCCATTCAGTGTGCTAGAAAGAGAGAAGAAAAACATGATTATGGCACGAAATGATGGTGTATTTTAAAAGGAGCACATAGAACAGGAACCCAGATGAGGAAAATAAATATTATTAACCATTGCTCCATAAATTGTCAGAAAATAGTGAAGTAAATGTCCTTCACAAGTCACCAGAGCATAAGTGGACATGGTTTAAAATAGTTGTATTATTTCTGGCCAAAGATTTTCTGTTAAATATAATAAAAACTAAGGAATCCAGCAAATAATCACATGTGAGGTCATTTGGCATTCACCCTGAAATAACATGATTAACTGATTAACAAAATGAACATCTCAGCCATGTCTCAGAAGTTTTCCTCTTCCTCTCCTGTGTCATCTCATTTTTGATATATATAACTTTATATTGATACAAAACTTTGTAATTTCTCACAATACAATCATTCTAATTTTCCAAATAATCTATTGATAGTCATAGTCAAAGACCACTTAAAATAATTTACATTGTGGTATCTATTAGTTTTGGATACAGTGTCATCAGATTGCACTTCTGGACAGGGGCCCTGTATGACTAATCTACATCCTGAACTCCATGTAAAAATCTACCAATTTAGCTCAACTGTCTTCACCATTTCTTCCATTTTGGCACCGTCCTCCACCCCTCTGGTCTGAAAAGCCTGCTCGGGGATCAGGTCATCATACGGCACCACACTGGCTCTCCATCCGTGCTGTGCAGCGGTGCTGAGGACCTTTGCGGACAGCGTGGACTTCCCCGCAGCAGGTATCCCGCAGAGGACGCACAGGCAGGCGGGAGCCCGGCCGACAGGTCCGGCCTCCTCTGCTGCCATGAGCTACCAGAGAGCCGCTTCAAAACTCACATTTTTACATTGTTTTGTGTCCATGGGTGTTTGCAGGTGACAGATAACTTCCGCATTATGCCGCGTCACAACAGAAGGGGAACACGTGACTTCCGGCTGCACTGATTTCAAAATAAAAGCACACAGCGTGAAGGGAGAACTAGATAAAAATGTCTTCTTTATGGACGTTCTGGTCAAATAAGGCTACTTGATGCTCAGGACTCATAGGTACTAGACTGAGGCTATCATGAGGGCTAATAGTTACACAACAATTTATTTTAAAGGGTCGCAGTAGGCCAAAAGTATTAGGAACCACCAGTTTAAGGACTGTCAAATCCAGGGTTTTGTATTTTGTTTCTATGAATGGTGGTTAATATAATGTATTCTTTATTTAGGGAGAGCAGTGACACACCTAGAAGAGCCTAAGCTGTCAAAACCAAACAATGACAAAGCAAAAAAGCCAACCTTACCACCACAGATCTTGCTTTTGTGCTTCTAATGTCTAATGATTACAAGTACCAAACAACAAGAAGTGCTTATAGTACAGGAGCCTCGCTGCTGCTTTAAGAAACCATCCTCCAATAAAAAGAGCTTGATATCCATCACCTGATACATATTTTTATTACAATTCATAAAATCACAGTTTGCCATTTCTTTTTTTTTTAAATATTTGAAAAATGATACACAGCAGTATAAAATATAAAAGATTTGTTGATTTTCAAAGTATTATATGTGCATGTATACCCAATGAGTAATAAACAGGAATCTAATAAAAACACATTCTCCAAAAAAATATTCACGCGTCCACCAGCCTCATCCACCACCATGTCGCCACAATCGACTGTAAAAAGGTGCTGGCAACAAGTAAGTCCATAATCATCACAGTGTTTTAAAATAGTCTCTTCATACAGTGCTGATCTGTAGTAAACTCCATACATTCACAATACAATTAAACATATTTGGTAAAAAAGGAGAATCAGGCTGGTGGCTGCCTGGGCAGGATTGGTTTGGGTACCCCGGGGCCCTGCCTCGGAGCTGCTGATTGTGGAGGGGCGGCGGCTGGTGTTTCCCCATTCCAATAATCCAGCTCGCCATACCTAAAGCTAACAGACAGACATTCAGTTAAACCAGTTATACGGGTTAGCTTGGACATTGAACGCTCAAATTTCTATCTGGGTGTGAGGGCGATATGTAGGCTACTGAGTGTAATTTAAAAAATGAGTTCATACCCAGAGATTGGAACTGAGGTAGCTGGTGGATGTCCAGCCTGGAAATTAGGAGAAGAAAAAACAAGTTATATTCCTCTTCTGATTGATTTATGCCTTTACTTTGGTGTGACTGCATTTTCAGGTAATAAAAACTTATCCTGATGCCAAATCAAAAAAGATCTATAATCTAAAATATGTACCGTATCAGGGGGAACCTGTGCTGGCAGCTGGGTTGTGGTATGAACATTTCTGTTTGACTGTCCATTTGCATTTTGAGCATTACGTGACCTGTCAAAGCAAAGAAATGTAATAAAATGCAATAATCTTTTCATCAAGATTCATAAAACATTTCAACTGGAGCCTCTGACATATCCATCAGTAGACTATAAATCTGAGGTGATGTTTACTTGAGACTTTTGGCGAGGCTTCCTTTCAGGCACGGGTCCAGGGTGTCTCTCCGGAAGACGTAGAGCAGCACCAGGATGAGAAGGACAAGAACAGGTACGACTAACAGGAAGAAGATCAACAGGCCATTCCTGAGGGAGTAGTCTGAAGTAGAAAAGGTCATGTTTGAATAAGGAGCATTAGAGTAGTCATAGACACACAAGAAAAAAATATTAAGATCAGACTTAGAAAATGGATCACCAAAAAAAAAAATCCTCACTTGCCCCTCAGGACTTCCTTAGTATTGACACATTTTCAATATTATCAAAATGTGTATTTGTAAAATTGGTAAGACCAAATAAAATTTACATCATGTGATACGTGAACAAAGTTGTGTGAACACAGGTTTAAACATATTAAGAAGTTTAGCTCGTTGTTATGTAGTGGCCGTGATCTTGTTCGTGGTTGGACTGATTTATTCCTTGCCAGAAACCCACTTCGCTTACAGTAATAAGGAAGCACTGAGACCACAGACAGAATGACTAATATATGAGTAATATGAAGCCTGATGTAGGACGACCATGGGCCACAGAAAGTGGTATCAGAGAACCGAAAATATAGTGACGCATTTCTTCCTAAAACATAGTCTTATCAGACAGCCCTTACTGATTTTACTTGACTTAAGAGATACTATTTATCTATTTTGTTGTTTTGTTCTTTTTTTAATCCGTCTTATTGCTATTATCTGTTCTGTTCTTTAATCTGTTGTAAACCTGTTGATTTTATTCCTTATCAGTTTTGTTTTGCTGCCTTTGTCAGGCACTCATGGACATAGAAAAGTGCTGTACAAATCAATAAAAAAAGAAGAAGAAGAAGACATAGTCTTTGACTTTCTTTGTACTTTATCCTTTAAAATCAATTCAAACCCACCTATCTGAGCAGGACCGCTGTCTATGCTGCCACCCCGCCCTGCCCTGTCACATCTAGGTGGTGCCCATCCATCATTACAGTGGCAGTGCCCTTGGTCATTACATACCTTGAAAGAAACAGAACAGCAAAGTCAGACGGAGTCATTGTTGGCAGGTAAATTAATAAATACAGTAAAGGAATTGCTGTATTACCCCTCTGTTGGTGCAGGTGGTCTTGGCATCACAGTCCAACTTGGGCAACAGTGCAGTGGCATTCACACATTGAAAGTCCATGCACGTCTGAGAGAAAAGATGTTTAACTTATTGATTCAATCAAAATGAGCCATCTTTTCCACAGTCATTTCCTGGAAGGAATTACATCACATTTGTTCCTGGTTAGATTCTTTCTCTGTAAAGTCTGCTTACCTTTCCTTCACCACAGGGGCTTCCAGAGTTAACGTAGGCAGGATCGAGCACATCTGGGCCGAGGTTAAAGTCTGCATTAACACAAGTTGAGCCTTCAATCATTTGGATGCTGACTTGCGCACCGGGAGGGATGGTGGTGAGGTCCACGTTGGTACACTGCACCTTTCCACACTTGGCGTTCCTGCAGTGTAGGTTCAAGAGAACACCGTCAGTTTCCACAGTTGTTAACGAGTGATGTGTTGAAGGAAAAAAAGTCGCATCAGAACATTTGTTTTAAATGACCTTCCTGAGAATATTGGATTGGAAGGTTTTCTACAACTGTGATTAAACAAACTTCCCCTAGAGGATCATCAATAAAGAAATATTCCTTTTTCCAGCTGTACCTGCACGTATTCACTGAGCCCAGTTCTACTGAATATCCTACATTTACCCAAAATAAATCTAATAAGTGATCTGTGTGATGATTTAGGAGTTCCAATCCTGCTGCAGCTAACTAGCTAACAGCAGCTACAAATAGCAGCAGTTAGCAATTACTCTGGTGATAGGCTCTCCCCTATTTGTTTTGAGTGGCTGCATTCATTTTCTTGGTATATGGTGCAATATTTTCAATGTAATACAAAAATATTCAGACTAGATTACATGTTTTTTAATTCTTTTTTTAATAATCCAATCAATAACATTACTAATTTCACAAATTGTAATCCAGTTTGTATTCAGTAACTGACTACATTTCGAAGTAATCCGACCCAACCGAGTCAATGATTGAAAAAATAAATAAAAAGCAGAGAGTACTTACGCTACGGTACATTTGATAAATCCTGCTCCGTTTGTTCCACAGTTACCAAATAAGTTTCCCCTTGTATTAGCATGCTCAAAACAAATATCATCTGCCTTTGTTGCTGGATCTGCCAAAGAGAGACATAATATCCAAGGTAAAATATTAATGACAAGAGACGTGAATTCATATTGAGCCAGGTGACCACAGCCTCCTGGTAGACTTTGAACTGGTGTATCATTTTATTGCCTGGATAATTCAGAGTAAGTGTTACACAAATGGATTGTAAAATAGCTTCACGGTCTTTAATTAGCTGCAGACGTCTTTGTATCGTGCCTTAATGAATGTACCTGGTGCAAATAGATGTCTGCACTGATAATCATACGTCTGGCATCGGCCCTCGAAGCAGTAGGCGCCCTCGCAGGGCAGGCCGTCCATGATGTAGAAGTCATCGGGACAGGTGGCACTCTTGCCGTCACAGAACTCAGGAAGATCACAGGTGTCGGTAGACTGTCTGCATTGCGTTCCAGCAACTAAGATCTAAAACAAAAACCATAACACATCGATTTAGTAAATTTTCCACATCGATTTAGTGCAGTCATAAGCGTCATAACTCCGGCCTTAAGCCCAACATATTGCTAACCTGACAGTTTCTGCAGCAGCCCCCCTGAGCACAGGTGGCCCCGCGTTTGAATCTGCAGGTGGTTGGTTCACAGCAGTCATTATCGCATTCCTACATAGGGAAACAGAGAAAAAAAATGAAAAACCATTACCAACACTCTATAAAGACAGAACACGTCAAAGAATAAATCTTGCCAGAATATTTTGATTCTGGGATAGATGAGGCTGTAACATGATGTGTGTGCACTCCGGCCTGTACAGCTGGTAGCAGAATGTGTCTGTACGCATTTGTGGTACATCAAAAAGTTTGTATTGATTTACAAAGAAACACAGATTGGAACCATTATAACAATCAATTTGCAAATGTCTGTTTTCGTATTGCACCGTATCACAAAGTTTTCAACGTTTCTACTGAAAGTAAATTACAAAGACATCCTCTTTAACTCAGCCTCTCATTGTTTCTGTCTGTACTGTACCATCAGTACATTAGGGTAAATTATTTATTCCAAATAAATACTTCTCCAATGCATGTCAATGGGAAGCGTTTGGTTCTCTATCTTTCCATGTGTGTGCATGCGAGTTTTACTCTACCTCTGGTGTGCCACAATCACACTGCTCTCCATTGTCCAGTCGGCCGTTGCCACATTCAGCTTTGCCAATCACATCTGATGCGGAGGGCTGGTTATTCAGACACATGCCTCCTCCACGGACGATCAGGCTCTCAAAGTCATCTGCACTGCAGCGGCTGAAGGTAGTGGAACCACTAAAGGGTGACAGGATAATCCATTAATAGTAATATCTATTTGGACATGACATTGGTTGGTTGTCGAAATAACATTAATTAGTAGTTTTTAAAAAATGTATGTAAAAATGTATGTAAATATATATATATTTACATATTTATTTTCTGGTTTTAATGTAACAAAGAATTTTCTTAATTTCAGGGAAGGAAAACAGCATGTGTAAGACACTATAGCTAAACTAAGGCACAGAATAGACCATATACATCATATTATATATAGCATATATTTAATTTCATGTCAAAGGGTTGAGAAATATTTTGTGGAAGGTGTATTACGTAGCAGACGCTCCCATGATGCAGCTTTTTCCGTCACAAGTGCAGCGCCCAGTGTCGTGATTCATGCCCATGTTGTGGCCCATCTCGTGGGCCACTATGGTGGAGATATAATTCACGCCGTTGCCACTGAACTGTCAAAACACAGTTCACAGAATTACATAAATTCTCAAGCCAACATAGAAAAAAAGTGTGACTTTAAAGGAAATTTAAACACCATACTACATGACAATGCAAAAGAATGCCAGGAGTCTAATAAGTCAAACAAAGCTGCCTTGTCATGCAGCTTTTTAAAACTTCAAGTATAACCTGTTGGACTACTGCGTTATTCATAGCCTTGAGAAGAGAATGAGCTGCATTTGTAGAACCCTCCATGAATAATGCAGACAGTATCAGATCCTGTACAAAAGCTCAAGCTGCCAAAGCACCATGGTGTCAGCTGGTGTTAGAAGTTAAAAGGGAGTTGAACTGACCACGTTGATTCCTCCGGAGGTTGTCGTGGAGCAGACCGTTCCGACAAAGGCCATGCCTAACACACCACCAGGGTATGAACCTGACCGACCCCTGAGAAACAAGTGCACCAAGAGAAATGTTACAGATTTGTCTCTACATTTCCAAAAAGTTCAGTTCACCCTCATCAAATGACTCAATTAAAGAACACACATCACTTACACGATAAGCTGACCAACGTCATGCCTGTGTCTTGGTAACAGATCGCTCCTTCTCCACTTAACGAACCTCCCCAACACGTCTCCTGCATTGCCCTCCACACTAAAGGGATTGCCATTCTTAAAAATCTCCAGGCCCGTCAGCACTACGCGGATATTAAGCTGCTTGTAATACTGGAATGGAACAGAAAATTTAAAAAACAAAAGATTATGAATCATAGCCCGAGGACAAAACACTAGAATGAATTAAAACTAGGCATCAGCTCTGCTACAGACAACTGAAAATCTCACCCCGTCCAGTAGATTGGCCATATCCACCATTTCCTCTCGTATCGCCGTCTCATTTTGTGACCTAAAGTCATACTGTAAATACAATTAACACAATAATCAAACATTACTTCTTAAAACTTATGGTACATCATAAGAAAAAGCACCGCAACGCTGGAATGAAACTAGCACATTCCTTACTTACTATTCCATACAATAAGTTTGATGAAAGTGCTCATCTAGTCTAAAAAAAAAAAAAAAAGGCAACCTGTTGGTGCCGATTCATAAACAGATGAACTGACTCACCCTGAGCTTGTCCACTACCAGCACCAACTCCACATATCTGGTCTGAGGTAAATTGCGCTTCCTCTGTTGAAATAACAAAGAGTAAAGAAGGGAGCGCAATCATTTAGAATGTCAGCAGCGATCCATTTTAAAACCTGTTCACACCACAAACATAAGTTCAGTAGAGAGCAGTGATCATCCTGACCCGCAGCAGAGAAGTGAGCGACTGGCCAGGCTCAAAGGGTTCATGGCTTTGCGTTGATGATGCGGCCTCATCGACGACCCCACAGGTGACGGGGTCGGACTGGATGTCCTTTAATAGGTACAGAAGGTGCTCGTTGGTGGAAGACTGTGGCACAGGATCGAGCCCATAGGTCTCATTTCCGAGAACGATCACACCCCTACGGAGAAGAATGCATGGCAGCCACGCGGTTAGAGAAATTCTTCCAGTCAATACTAAATCCAGGGTGTGAAACGCAAATGCACTTACTGAAGAACGGAAGTACACAGATCGAGCGTAAACGTAACCAATTTCCATATTGATTGGGGTAAAATATGTTTGAGGGGATGGAAAATTGCTTTAATTTGTGACTCTAATTGTGTTTTAGTAATATGGCTGACATCGGTGTCACATACTGATACACGGTTTTATAACGATATGGCAAATGTATGTAAAATCACAACATTGAGGGCCTTAATTACTAAATACATATATTGCCGTTTAGGGGGTGTGTATTTTATCACTTTCAAATACATTAAAAAGTGGAACGCTCAAATGTAAAAATGAGCATTAAGTAGGCTATATCACTGATGATTGTGAAAAGCGACTTCCTCTATGGCAAAACTGTCCCCACACATGGTTCCACTGAAAGTTAAAATTTTCACTCAGAAGGAGGAAGTGGGAAAAACCAGAGAGATCATCAAACCTGAGGCCAGAGCATGTGCTGAGCGCTACCAATGAATCCTCATAACCCTCCACCTCTCCGTGGTAATAGCAATGGACCTGGCAAAAGAAAAAGTAAAACCAAGGCTCAGGGTGTTAACGTTTAAACCATCCTAACTAACCAGAATGTCTGAGTGCCGGCTTACGTACATGTGGTTTTGGATATGATGACTTGTAGTCACCAGTGGCATCACGTGAATACTGAACAAAGTTTGGGTGTAAAAAATCTCTGAAAAAAAAAAATAGAGAAGAAAATACATGTGATAATTCATCTGAAGCATTTAAAAGGACTTGCATTTATATCTCTGTGGGTACCTGTTCTTTTTTAGATGAAGGACGTGCTTTGTGTTGTTTATGATGAGTGCATAGGATATTGACTCCTCATCTCCATGTTTCTGAATTAAATAAGAATGTCATCATCATTAAATGTTGTCATATTATAATATTAGTTAAAAAAAAAAAAAAAGGATAATTTAATCAGGGGTTTACCTACCTCTTCTGACTGTCTGTCGGTGCTCCTTGCCCATCTGTGAATCACTTGAGGATTTACAATGGAGTACTTAGAGAGTTTATATGAAAGTCCATGGGTCACATCTGAAATACAGGTGAACACACAGGGAAAGTATTGTTAAGGTATTCTGGGAGTAACTGATCCTATAAAGTCCCTTTAAAACAAACAAAGACCAAAAGCAGACTTGATGGTTAAAAAAAAAACAACCTCTCAAAATGTCAAATCATCCTTGTTGGCGTGTATGATACAAAAACAATCTGCTTTTTCCTGCTCCATCGACAGAGTACACAACAGGTAACCGGATCAGCCGTGCCTCACCTTGGTTGTCGATCCCAGAAACGTAACACAGCAAGAAAACAGCGACAGAGATGTATATTCTGAGCATGGTCCCGGTTATAGTGTCTGGATTATGTTGTCCCCGTTAAGGGTAGGGTATATCTAACATTAATGAATTCAAGCTCCGTGCCTGCTTCCTTCTGCTGCTGCTGCTCAGGTGCGTCATGGTGGGTGTGGCTAACTAACTGGCGAGCAGGAGCGAAGTAAAATTGAGGTGTGGAAAGGCAGTTAATATTTGCACAAATATCTACCAGACAGTTTAACTAATTGTTATGCTAATTGACGCTTAAACAAACTTTACTAACCTTACCGACGTTAATTAACTGTTTCACGTGGGGGAGTTGCTGTCCTCATTCACTCCTTAGTTAATCGGCGTTATTAATATGAAGACACAGTAAGTCTTCCATTTAAATAAAGGCTTTATTTCGAGTTTTTTTTAGGCATAACTAACAGATTTGCCATTATAAACTTTGAGAACAGGTTGAGCGTTGGAGATCTCGCGTTGTTTCGGTGGCGCATACGTCACTCACTCGCGGAAGTGTTTTGGAGTTGAGCAGCGGCACCGTTGAAATGCAGCAATATTGAGAAATACTGAAAAATGCCGTGGTGCGTTTTAACTTTAATCAAAGAATAACATATGCTCTCAACTCTCGTGGTGTACTTTGAAGGTATTTCTAATATAAAGCAGTCTCTCTTCATAATACCCGCTTAAAGTGCTTGACGGCTACCGGGCTATTGTTTTGACAACCCGGTGTAGTCCAGAGCTAGTTAGCATTTAAGCTAACGTTAGCTAATAAACTATGTTTGGCTGGCAGTTGTTTCTTGACAGTATCTCAACCTGTCGGACAACAACTTAGACATAAGGCAAAAGTCTGAATAATATGGAAATACAAGACAGCATTTTAGATATTTAGCCAGTGCTTATTGGTGAGATAGCGTTACTTGTCAGTCAGTCACATTGCAACACGGGACAATTATGTCTTTAACGGAAGCACATCTGTGTGCTGTGTTGAAATAGATTGTGTCATGTATGGCGGCATTTCACATTTTAAGATTTGCTCACCTCATGAAGAAAGGATTGCCCAATAAAGTCTGGACAAAACCAAGTAACGCCTCATTCGTGGTGTCAGCACAAGTTGTATTGTGAGTAATGTTTGACAGTACATTACGTGTCTTTCCATGTGTCAACTTCCAATAATCACCGTCGTTTAAAAATAATATCGACATCTGTTCCATTTTCTTTTTATAGAATGACTGCGCTGACGGACTTTGAACCTTTAGCAAAGAGACTCAGGGTTGAAATCAGTGCCACAACGTCTCCTTCATCTTCTTTCAAAGGTAATTTGGTGAGATTACCTTTTTGTCTGCAAGGATCAAACAAACTATTAACTTCATTTCAGTGTATATCCCTTTGTAAACAATATTTTTTGTTATTCCTCAGTCCCATCTTCATGTATGCAGACCAGAGACAATGAGACAGTAGATCAAGAAAGAAGTCAAAACAACACAGAGTCAAAGATGGACATACGGCCAAAGAGTGGGGCAGATGGTTTGCGTGGTGTAAAGACGAAAGGTGTTCGACAAAGAATCGGCCCCAAAAAGCAGCAGAAGATCAGAAATACTCTTGAACGATGGTTACTTAAGCCCACAAATAAAGCAAGTACAGCTGAAGTGAGCCAAACCCAAGAGGATGTAGAAATGACTGAAGACGGTGGCTGTCAAAGCACCTCAGCGCAGTCTCTGGACCGCCAAAATGCTGAAAAACCATCTATCTCTGACTCTGATGAAGAAACCCAACCCTTGACACCAGGAGACCTGTATGAAGAGAATCCTGTGTCACCAGCTTCCAGTGATGCTGTAGGGAGCGGGCTTATGGATCCACTGCCTCACAATTCCTCAGAAAGCTCAGAGGGATCCGTCAAACAGAATACCACAATAACAGACTTCTTTTCAGGGACCCCGTCGCCAGGTTTACCTGTGAGACGAGGCAGGCCGGATAAGTTTCCAGAGAAACAAGATGCAGACAAGGAAGCTGCCGCTGCTGATGTCAAATGGCTAGGGACGCCAATCAGTGAGTTAAAGAGAATGCCTGAATGTGGCAGACCACTTCCCCCGCTGAAGGATGTTCCTGGCCAGCACACTGTGATGATAAGGGTTTGAGCATTTCTTTTCTTTTTTTAGTCAAAGCATGTAGACACGGTAGTTTACTGTGCAAGTTTTTCTTAACATGCATAAGAAGAACTAATGACTAACGACTATTTTTAGTATGTTTGTACCTCTTTTTTTGTGAAATTTGTTGGGCTTTTTCTTAACATACTATAGTCGTTAGTCATTGATGGGTTGATACAAATCAAAGCATTTCAGGTGTTTTAATAATTCAGTAGTAATTTAAATGGGCAACTTTATGTGTTTGCAAGTTTCTGCAACACTGCTGCAAAGTTTCTGGAAATGTGTAAGTTATTATTCTAGCTCTAACTTGTTACTTCACCATTTTTTGTGCATTATTGCTCATTAGTACTTAGTGCATTGTGTTAATAGTATGTGATTGCTCTGGTCAATTTTTATTAACCACATCAGAAATGTGTTGTCCTTTTTTGGGGCAGAGTGCGGGGATATTTCTTTTGACTGTAAACGTATTGTGACGGCACGTTAACCAAGCCCTCATGAGTCAATCTTTCATGTGGTAATACCATTTGTTTTCATTCACTCCTTTGACAGACAGACCGTCTTCAGAGTGATAAACCTCCTGTGCCCTATCCTGCTATGTTTAAAGATACTTGGGATGATATCCATGTCAAGATGCCCTGCTCCAGTTCGAGCCTGTTTCCTGTAGAAGATGAGGTAAAGATCAAAGTGTTTATATAAAAACAAGGATTATGTTATAAAGATGTACACAAAACTGACTGCTTTTAATTGCACAGATTGTACACCAGTGCATCAATATGGGTCATGTAAACAACAGAATTACATTATATCACTGAAGGCATATTCAGTCTATTACTGCTACTAATGAGCATGATAGGATGAACACGTTAATATTTCATTTTATAAGTGTTGTTGCAAAGAAAACACCTCTTTAGGTAAGACTGACGCAAGTTTCAACATGTTATTATGCCTATCTATTCAGGCCGGAGCAACTGTTTAAATTCACATATGTCTTGAATCTGTACGTGCTTGTATAGAACACAACTGGGGACAAAAGACGTTACGGCAATCATAAGACACAATACAATGGCCACAACAAGGCCGCACTGATATTCTTAGCATATGTGGAATAACCCTGCAGAGGTCTAACAAATGTATTCTTCCACAGGAAACAAGAGAACGTCAGAATAAGAGTCGGTGGGAGTTGATCAAGGAAACTTTAAGCAAGGAATTTACAAGTCAATCTGACTTGAAGGCAAGTTTCACATTTGTGTTCTTTTATTTGCAAGACCTAATGCGGTTGAGATGGTAAAACAAGGGGCACAGTGCACAACAGTTGTTGTTACCAGATGATGCCATAAGATGGCGTCATGAGCCCAGAAACTGAGGTGCATACAGTCTCCCAGAATTTCTGTCACCCTTGTTTGAAAACACATGGAGTATTTCTGACTTAAAAATGTCAAAACAGATACATTTTGCTTCTGAATTTTATGTGATTGTTGAACTTGTTTGTTTCAGAATGCAATATTGAAATACAATTCCTCAAACGCCAAGAAATTGGACTTCACAGCACTTCATTTGTACTGCACTAAGGTAAAAAATCTGTCCTCTTGTTATGAATACTGATATTTTTATGAATCACTGGAACCAGAAGTCATAAATGAAGCCTCTGTTGTTTTTGAAAATGACCTTTTTTTTGGAATAGTTATTTAATTACTGGCATGCAGACATGTAAACACAGATGGACACACATGTTGAGGATGTTCAATTAATTAAATTATGATGAATTAAATTATTATGACACTTGATTGACAAACAGAAGGCATCGTGAACCGGTGCTGGTTCTTCTCACAGAGCTCGGGTCAAAGAAAGAACAGATGGTTCATTAGTCACGACATTATGTTCAGATACAGTGATGCGGATGCCTCATTTGACACCAGATTCGATTTAAATTGGTATAAAGAATATTTAAGTGGTATTGGAAGTCATTATCATCTCATTATATCTTCATAGTAAATGCAGAAATAAGTCACTAATCGTGCAGTTGTCTTCCTTGTGTTTGTTTCAGTGATGAGTTCATACACTATAATGAGACTGTCACGCAGGGTGAAATGATACCCAAATGCTTCTTTTTAAAGCAACTACCTGGCTGATGTTTAGAATAAGGCTTTAACAGGTTTTGTGAAAAACGGTATTAAACTGTATCATTATAAAGGCTTTCTCAAGCATTGCAGGCATGTGTGTGTAAACACATTGGGCTTTCGCAGCATTACATAAAGTCACAACACCAGTGTGATCCCGGGTTTGTGGAAGGATCAGGTGAAAATATTTTATATTTTTCAAACAAAAATATGACACTTCACATCTTTTTAGGCCACTATATTACTGTAAGTGTGTACAAAAACTTGGAAAAGCTCAAGCGGATAATAAATAATCAACACCCACAAGCTTAATTATAAAATGCTCTAAAGAGGTCCTCTGGGGACCAGTTATAATCATTATATCTGTCATTTAGCTGCTGCTCCTAATCATTAGAATGGTAGGGAGAACCCTGAGCACTTGCTCAAAGTCAATACATTGCGATCTATTTGTATGTGCATTATCTCCATGTGCTGTCCGGACATCTGCAGTCAGATGATAGTTAAAGGCGATGTTTATGTGATTTTTATTTATTCATTTGTTTTATATTTTACCGTCACCGGCTTAGTCATTCTTTTTACAGGCCAAACATAAAATAGGCCTGAGTTGCATCATGATGGCCAGAGCACTGTTGCTTCTTTGGTTGTCTTCTCCAGCCTCGTTTGGAGGCCATCCATCATCCGTTGTCTTGATGCGCTCTGCGTCATCCTGTTCAGAGAATCAGGGAGGGCTGTACTGTCTGGCTCATGAAAGGGAACGGGAATAATCCATTTGGAGAGATGCGCTGTGTTGTGACATGAGTGTTTGATATAAGAAACCTTGAACCTGTAGGAGAAGACACATAATAGGCTTTATTTTCCTCATAGTACGGAGGCACTCATCCACTCTGTGCTGCACGGCATCATCTGGAAAACATCAGCTTCTGAACATGTTTTTATGATATCTCACATGTTAGGAAAAAAGTACATGTAAGGCTTTTTTTCTCGGATGCCAGTTCTGTCAAGTGTGTTTGTCATTTTGCACAAGAACAGTAATGGATTTCACACAGGAGAATGTTGCAGTCCTTCAGAGGTAAAGTGGGAGTCTAGAGAAATAATTAAATCTTTTGCCAAAAGGTCACGTTTAGTAACTTGTCAAAAATGGCTGACAGTACATCGCAGAGAAGGCCTTACTACACCTTTATATTGTTAAATCAATTGTGTGCCCTATGTGTGCCATAAATCATTTTAGAATGTGAATTTTACTAGATAAAATCTGAACATGTTGAGCGGCTTTAGACATATATCAGGTTTTGGAATGGCAAAACTTGATATTTGTCAAAATAAAAAATGTCCAGTACCATCAAATATATTATAAAAGAGCTGGATTTTAAGTGATGCATAGCATAAATGATAACTAATGAAATCAGACATTTGTGTGTTGATTGAGGTGATGTTGAAATGTTGGTATCTCTGTGGATCGGTTCAGTAAACATTTTAAAACTTGAGTATTTGACTGTAAAAGATACCTGCTTGTTACAAGTACATTTCTTTTATTTATGCTCCATATTATTGCAAAGTTGACACACAGTTCCTCTTTACGGAGACTGTTTATTGCTTCTGCCTTTTACAAAATTTATTCATAGACTGAATAATGAATCTGTGTTTTAACAGTCTAATATGCTGAAGAGACAGTAGCAATTAGGCTGCAGTACAGCATCTGTAATATATTGATAGAAACAAGCTCATATAATACTTCGATTTTAAAAACCAATCGCAGAGAATCCTTAATGTTTGATATATTTACAGTCCTGCACACAAGTAAATAAGGAATGGCAAATAGTGCTACGTAATGTTCCCCATTTTTCACTTACTTACTTTTCCCCTGGAGACTCCAGATTGGAGAAACTGTAGCAGGATGATTGTGAGTGTCAGAGAAATGTAGACATGAATGGCATAGAGTGACGGGCGAGCCAGCTTCATTGAATATTCATCTGTGCACGCACACCTCATGAATAACGGAAAAGCTGTTGACGGACAGCATCAGTTTTTGTTCATTTCTCTTTCTCCAGCCCAACCAGGGTTGTATTTACGGTTATGAGCACGCAAGTGTTTTATTTTTACATGGTCACACGTCCACAGACGCAGTCAAGCAGACTGGTTTATTGCCTCAGACCTGTGGGGAATCGGAACAGGAGCGCGAGGCGTCGCGTTAAAACTGTACGGGGGCTCTGGTTTCTCACACACCGTCTTGCAGCTTTCTTGATTACTTTGTCAGTTTGATGTGATGTACAGACCTGTATCAAGTCATACAAAGAGTTAAGTTCAGTTGATTTGATGCACTGTCTTGCGCTGATTTAGAGGGCTCGGCTTATACTACCTCAGCTATATCCACCGCCTCGCCCTGTCAGCCGCCTCCATTTATTACGCCCATAGGAGCAGTTTATGATGTCAACCAGGTCATTACTTATGACAGTGTTTAGTCAGGCTTCCTTTGCCATAATATAAATGTCCTCGGCTAAATCACCAGTCAAGGCTCCTTGTCCTGGGGAGCACACTGTCCTTTCTATTTCAAAGGCCTGATCATTTGCATCTCTTCCAGGAAGACTGTTTAATCAGCTGGCATGGCCGTGCAACCTTGATGAAATTGCTCTGTGATGGATCATTCTGACATTTTGTAGCCAATATGGGTGTAAATAGGGGTTGTATATATTGTCTAAGATATGTTAGAGCACTTAGGCAGTGTGGGGAAGTCATGGTTGGCTGCTACTTGAATATTTGGGAGACTATATTTTGCTAAGAAGTGTTGCTGGCTGCATTACAGTAATGTAAATTACTTGTCTTTACCCGCTTCAACCACTTCAGTCCTTATATCCACATTACAGATGACTACTATTCAAAAATGTCATATGTTAGAGGTGCCCTTTCTAGTTTTGGGGAAGATATTTTAATCAGAAGATAAAGATCTTCTTTTTGTATGGTTAAACAAACAAAATAAACTTAATTTCTGCGACTGAATTAACAAAATAAACAAACTGACCTTAAAGGACAACACAGTTTCATACTGATTTACTCTGCAACCTTTCTAGCTTCAAACAGTGTTCTGGGGACCTTATTTTCCTCTGAGTACAGCTTGTTTATTCAGTTATGTAAAAAAAATGAAATAAAATAAAATACATTTCTTCTCCAAAACTACATAGTGCCCCTTTAATATTTTTAGCAATATTGAATCCGTGTTTCCCACACATATATTTTATGTGGCTGCCCAGGTATATTAACGGCCACCCAAGAATATGTAATCCATTTCAGCATTTTTTACTTTTTTGCATCTGTCTGAGAGAACGACATCATCCGCCATCGATTAACTAGTGGACAGTCTGCCCTCCGGAAACACTGATTGAATCGACGTATTCAGTCAAAAATATTGTGTTTCTTTTCATTTTGTAGCCTAGTCCTAGAATTTATAAAGTGCTTAAATGATGTGTATTGCGATATAACCCAAAAATAACGCAGTATTATTATGGTGATATTATAATACATGAGATATCCAGCTAAAGCCAGGTGTATTTTATTAATATGGATCTGCATCTTTTACAATCCCTTTTAAATTGACAATACTAGCTGATTTACATCTGCATGCACAATTTTGTTGGTCAGGAAGTGGAATTTTACTGTTTTTTGTTATTGCTCTTTGACGATCTGTATTACTTATATTTCATTAGCATTTGTTTCTCTGTAAAATTGTACGTAAAGCCTCAACATTTTGATTTGGTTCAGAGCTGTAAATGTCATCTGTCCGTCTCAGACTAATCATCCCAAACAGCTAATAATGTCACAGCTGAGTTCCGTGGCGAAAACAACAAACATAAACAGATCTCTCGCTCTTCTCTCCCAAGGTCCTGGAGCCTGATGCGGCCGAACATCTGTTTGGCTCCCTGCTGCCAGACATGGTGCAATTAGCACTGAGAGCATCTGAGCTCTGTACCAAGGTAACAACCCCTCGCTAGCCAACAGACACTGACTCACTGGTCTGTGATACAGTAGATCACCGCAGCAGGTTGATCCCAAAGGTCACGACATGACAAATAATCCTGTGAAATGGTAGTGAAAATGGTGAGGTCAAGGCACGTAGCCATTGATGGTCATTTGTCTGATGTTTTATTGTCCTTTCGGCCATTTGGTTCTTTGGTGTGTGGATGATGGAGAGCAATGTGTGTCTCATTAAGAGGTTTTTGTGTTTTCATTTGGCCAAGCGGCCAACCATCTAATTTTAGTTCGACATCTGTGTGTTAAACATATTGCTTAGTTTGATTGATTTACAAACATTACCCAAGCATACAATCCTAATGTCTATCCTAAAACAGTATTTAGAGATTTGTGTGGCAAACTGAGCGTTGACATCGAAGTTAAACATCAGTCTACACATGAGTAGTGTAAGTTGTGATGTGTGTCGCAGTCCTCTATGATAATATTTTATAATCATTTACTTTCTAGCTTTACTAAAATTAATCTTAAATTCTATTGATTCTGTTGAAATCTCTGGTCTGTGTTTGAGGTGTAGAGATGGAAAGATTAATACCGAAGGAAACTGAACAGGCTGGCACATTGCTCTACTACAACATAAGAAACTTGCTGAATATTTGAGGACTTAAAAATGAGAATTATCCATCATTATTGCTGTTATTCCTTCATTTTCAAACATTTTAGCCCTTGCAACCAGCAGCTAAACAAAGTGATTTTACATGTCTGTGTATAGGCTTAATGCAGCAAGCTCTCCCGATTGTCATCACAGAATTGCTTATACAGATGCCCCGGTCATTTATGAAATCATAGTCTTTATTAGGAGTATAGATCTCTTGTGAGCAAGAATGGACGTTGATTGTAATTATGATGGTTGATTCAAGAACATGGAGTGGTGCCAAATTTGTGCATTCGTGCAACATACTTCAGTGTCTCAGTTAGCAAATCGACAAAACAAATTATTTTGACCTTCCTCGACTTTACCTCTGTTCCTCCTCTAGCCGATACCCCTCCTCAAGAGAGGCACGACCCACTCCATCACCATGTCTCAGGAGCAGGTGGCATGTCTGCTCGCCAACGCCTTCTTCTGCACCTTTCCCCGACGCAACTCCAGAAAGACAGAATACTGGAACTACCCGGACATCAACTTTTTTAGGTAATCGAGGGATGTGGTGTTTTCTCATACATGATGTTGAAAGTTGCAGAATCAAAGGTCGTAAATGATGCTGCTGTGACAACTTTCCATGAGGGGGCACTACTGTATATGCTTTACTCACCAGTCATTTAATCATCTGGCTCGGTGTTAAGGCATACAACATTTACATTGTATGTAGACTCTTAATTACACATGAGCAAACACTGTCATATAACAAGGATATATTGATCAGAGACGGTGGTCAGTCTGACTTAGAGTTTGTACCTTTTAAAAAAAATGCACTGGTTTGAGATTTTTCTAAACGCTCATAGCAGATGTTTGCTTTAGCCGCGCTACTCACCAGAACTATACAATGCACTTGTCAGAATAATAAATAGGAATATGACAGAGCAGGGCAGGGGGCGTCTTTTTCTTTTTTTTAGACTTGCAAGCTTTCACTGCAGAGATGGACTGGGTGGTGTAATGCAAAAACTAGTCTGCAGATCGCTGCTCAGTCATGTCCCCCCATCTCTGTTGGCATCACAGTGTAATTACCTAAATGGAACAGGGAATTAGATTAACATTGACTCAGATGGTTGCTTTTGACAATGGAGAAGGCCATTGGCTGTTTTGCAGAAGGCTGTCACGGAGTTCAATCGCATCAGTATTTCATTCACATAGAGGTTTCGCTGCGATTTGAAAGGAAAGCCAGAGTCATCTTTTTAGTCTACTGCTGAAAAGTCTCCTGCGAGAAAGATATTAAATGCTTTTGAAATGTGTTTTATTTAAATCATCGATTTTTTTCTTCTATAACTTTCTATAAAGATCTGAGGGATTCAAACTCTTTTTCTCTCCTTTTCTCTGTGTGTTTGTTTCTCAGGATTAAGGTAGAGAAAATAAAAGCAAAGCTTTTTATCTGCAGGTGTTGTTTTATCTCAACGCAGACTTCTCAATTGCATTGTAGATAAAACAGACCATTAATACGTCGGCTCTGTCATTCAAAGTATTCTTCGGCAAACTGTATTTTATTTATTATTTTACCATGAAGTGCTTTCAGCTCATGCAGAGTTTCCCAGCTGGAGTTCCCTGTTTTTTGCGCTGGTGATGCAGAAACCCTGCTGTATACATACTGTAGTCACTTATACCCTTTTCTTGAGTTACATCATTGCTTTCTTCACATCTGTGGGGGGTGTATTGATGTTATATAATTGTGTATTAATTCTCTATTCCCCAAAGACCCTTTTGAGATTTGTTACTAAAAGCCTGCTCTCACTTGTGGCTAGCTAATGTCAAAGACATTTGGCCCGAGGACAACACAGCGCACGATTGTTTCAAGAGGCCACGCTGAAAAAAACAAAAAAACGCAGGAGTTGACTTCGATGAATGAGTTTCCTGGCCCCTGAAGGGCTCTCAGTGCATCAAGCTTTTGTCGTTATTTCACTCGCCTGAAATTTCTCTCTCTTCAGGCATGTGAGGCGGGCTGTGGGGTTCTTTATAGAGTTTGCTCGGGAGGGAGATGGCGGGCTTAAAGTGCATTCAAACCCGCCCACTGCACCTCACCTCAAGCAGCGTCGTGTGTTTTGGTTTTTGTGTTATATTTCAGGGGGATTGACCTCTTTGCCTCCTGAGGACTCGGTTGTTAAAAGGGACACAGGGCTTCTTAATGTATCCCCAAGGAGAGAGCCCTGTTTCCCTCTCTGTTCCTTTTTTTTTGTGTGAGTGCTGTGAAGTGGCACATGAGTGTGACTCCGTGATGGCAAGCCTGGGGCAACTCCATTGTCGTACCAATGAAGGAACTCCTACATAATCGGCTAGTGACTGAAAGGGAGGCTGAGTGAGAGATGAACTAATTCATATCAAAAGTTAAAGCATGACTGAACTCACATGGCCAAAGTGGAGGTCCTGTGTCTCTTTGGCGCTGGTTATACAGACTCGATCTTCCTGCCTGGTCTCTTGGCTGCAGTTGTTTAATTGTTGGTGAAAATGTATTACATGCTTGCTTAAAAAGTGTGCTTCATTTTTTTTTATAATGCACATTTGAATTGGCTTTATATTGGTGGGAGAGCTATCAGAAATAAACATCCATCCAGCTTCTCAAATATTTTTCAATTTAAGACGATGTATAATAAAATAATATTGGGAAATTATGAACGTAGCAATTAACATCTATGTTAAGATGACTCTTATTGATCAGAATATGTTTTGCTGAATTTGTATATGATTTGTGAAAAGACAAAAGGTAAACAAAAGAGGGATGGCCATCTTATGTTATTTTAAAGAAATGGACAGGTTATACAAGTTTTTCTTCCCTCTACTTCTGTGTTTTTTTTTATAAAAGTGTATTTTTGTCTTGTGCAATTGATTAGAAATCATATACTAAAATGAGCCTAAAAATCCAAATATGAATAAATGCATACTTAAATTCTCCCAAGCACAAATTGAGAAAGATTAGAATATATGATAAATAAGATTAAATAAATAAAAGACACGCATTCACACACTGGCATCATATCCAGGGTCATGCACAGCAGTCCCATTGGTTACACCGCATGTTAACGTGTACTGACCGAGCTTGTTCAATAGACAGTATGTCGCCCTCTCATAAGCAGCCAGTGCACATTTCTTCCTCCAGTGCCTCAGTAGTATCCCTTTAGCTGTTGTCAAAGCCGAGACAATCCATTTCTTTTCAAATGAGTCCTGAAGATCAGACAGATTTAGTGTGCTTCAGTTTTAAAAGAGGAACTTAACATGTAGTCTAATATCGTATAATATCTTCTTGCCTTCAGGCTGTTTGAAGGCTCCTCCTCACAGAAGACTGAAAAGCTGAAAACCCTGATGTGCTATTTCAATAGTTTCACTGAGAAAAGTAAGTGTCCACATTCATTTTCCTTTCATGTTCCTGTAATATGTTGTAATAGATGTAAAGTAAGATATAATATTGAAATTTATCACTTCCTTTTTTTTGCTTTTCAGAACCCAATGGACTTGTAACATTCACACGAAAAAGACTGGACAAACCTCTGAATTGGAAAAGGTGTAGTATACTGACACTGTAATCAAAGAACAACATTATTAGCACTAAGAGTAGTTGTAGTTTGTCAGTTACTTCTGCCACAAATCAAAAGATCCACCGTTCTCATAACGATAACTGGAAAACAATTCGTTCTTTGGGTTTCAGCTCACAGACTCCGCTTACAAACCTCCATATTACTTGTGAAGGGACCATTGAGGACGATGGTCATGGAATGCTTCAGGTAAGAGGAGACAACATTATTTAAACCTTGCAAAATCCTGTTTGCTTGCTTGGAGGAGCTCTTAGTTTGAGATACACTCCTCGTTGCGCTTGGTTCCCATCCTCTTTTCCCTCTGTTGTAGTCAATCACTTGGCCACCGCATTCTGGAGTCTTTCACCCAGAATGCTTACTACTGCTGAAAAGGCCTTTGAGGGAGCCTGAGACACGTCGCGGGGAGTGTGTGCTGGGACTGGGGTCGAGGCCTTTGAGCCTCCTCTGCTCTCCGTGTCGGCCATGCTTCCTGTGCACTGTCAGGATGGCCCGCTCTGCCTTTCACCTTTTGTTTGCCTCCAGTTGCCACAAGCTGACAGTTGACGTGCACACATGACCAGCTCCGGGGCACGCCGCGGCCCGGATTGATGGATGCTCTGCTGGGGTGGGGTGCTGTTGACAGCCTGTCAAAGCAGACTTTGGAGGTTGGCTCGCTGTCCCAGAACTGAGTGACCAGTTTGGGGAGATCTGCTCTCAGACTGCTGCTTGCTCCTTTGCAGCTTCTTCCTTCGGGGGTGGTGACGGGGTTGGTCTTGGCTGTCTACAGGCCAATGAGCAACAACTGTCAGTCCTGAAATTGGGATATATGTTCCCCATGGCTGCTTAACGACTAAAAAAATGAGTTATCATGCCTGTTGTGTGAGCTTGAGCAATGAGACACGTATTTTCTTTTGAATCATAAACAGACTGAAATAAACAAGTAAATCAGTGTCACGATTGATCTGGCCACAAACCTGAAGGAACACAAGCAGCAAAGGATATCCGGGGCATCAGTCAGCAGTCAATTTCACAGCATGTTGTGACTGGAGGGAGATGTTTACTTAGACTGCAGGACTGCTCTCTTGTTTTGATCTTTTGCCACCGGCAGCGGCCTACCTAAGTGCTGCTGCTTGTCTGGCGAGCATTTTGGCACAGGGGACAGATGTCTGAGTAACGCCAGCACCTGAGGCCACCTTCCCAGTCAGGTTGTCAGGGATTCTATCACAAATGAGAAAGGGCCGGGACCCTTTCATGACGTGTTTTACTCCTGTCGTCCAAGTTTGGGAAAATATAATGTCACAGTTAGAAATATGTTCAGCAACTTTCATTTGGATAATGGCTCTCAAAGTGCGGCCCACTGACCAATGGCGACCCATTTTGTGCTGCTCTTAATGTGACATGAAATGCAGGCATGTTATTTTAATCATCCGCAGTCCGTGACTACTCATGCTGTCATCAGTGCTAATGCTTAAGTTAGCAATTTGGTGGACGACTCAGCAGTATGAAAGGAAGAAGTAGTAGTAATAGAATGGGCCTGTCCATGAGCGACTGTGGCCTTAGTTGTTGTGGTGTGTCCCACATCTTCAGGACTAGTTGGCCCTTGTCTGCAGCTTTTTTGGCTGATTGATCGCTGAGATGAAGGCAATGCTTCAGCCTGACTAAACAATTCAGTAGATCCTGCAAGGGCGTGAATGTTCCATTGTGATTTCTGTCATCATCGGTCATCTGTTTTGATTTGCAGGTGGATTTTGCCAATAAGTTTGTCGGAGGAGGAGTCACCAGTTCTGGTCTAGTTCAAGAGGAAATCCGCTTCCTGATCAATCCAGAGCTTATTGTTTCTCGTCTCTTCACTGAAGCCCTGGATCATAATGACTGTCTGATCATCACAGGTCAGTGCACAAAAACTCTCCCACACCTTGTTTAACAATAATTTCCACTGAAGGAATCCTACTGTTCAATTATTCGCGATTTAGTCTGTCGATCTAGATTAGATCAACTATGTCCTGGCTTCACTTCTCTCATGCTTGACCTACGATTTGACAGAAGAGACATGATGGGCGTTTCTAGTCACACACAGCGTGGGATGCACATTTCACACCTCCAATTTACCCCATCCTGGCTCAGCGAGAGGCAAAAGGATGTCTTTGGCAATTGCCCTGTTTTCCAAATCGGTCCTTGTCAGATGTTTGCTTTTGATTGGCTGCAAAGGGAAGAGTTGCATCTGTCGGGAGTTGGAGATTGGGCTGTCCTGATTGCTCTGTTGGGTCTCTCAGCTGAGTAATTACCATTGACTTCAGTATTGAGTGGTTGAAACAAACAATGTTGGGGCAGGCCAGTAGACCCAGTAACAAGAGCTTGACTGAAGGAGTCTCAGCAGGAGGCTGATGGATCCCGTCTGTGCTCTTCTTCTTTTTTTTTACCTTTCTGACACTGTTTGTCTGGACGAAAGCTGTTTGATTGCATTTGATGAAAAGGTTAGAAAACCCATGTTATGTAACATAGAAATCGCTAGTCTGAACTGAAGGAAGTCTACACAGATCCAGGTGTAGAATAGAAATCATTTTAATCATGACTATTGCACAAATTAATCTTGTGAGCCCTTTCGGAGTATCACTTACATTAATTAGATGTATGATAATGCATTTAATCCCAAGCCTCTGGCAAAATGAAGTAAAAACATCAAACTGAAAAGTGATTTGAGTCGGACAGGAAAACAAATGTCTTGTCTGAACCGCCTCAGCATTGCATAACAAGTGTGTTGGATTAGAACAGGAAGTGAGGCAACAGAGCCTCCGCCCACCTGATCAGCAGTCATACCGCTGCATCAGGTCTTCTCGCTTTGGCAGAGTCACCTTCAGACTTTCTTGCCGGCCATCTATCCCTCGCTTCCACTTACGCCACTTAACTTTATTACTGGGGCCCAGAATTAATTATAGCTGGAAGACCTGCCCAAGACCTGCTCCGCTAATGGACTCTTCCATTCCATCATCTTTATTAAACCCTGCCCGTATCTCTTGTCCCCCGTTGTAAAAAAAAAAGAAGTCCATGCCTTCGCTGCATTGTGGCCATGTTGTAAATCTTACTCCCCAGTGATACCTTTTGGCATACAGTAGGGAAGCTAATGGATCTTCCCTCTGCTCTGAAATTTGCAAAAGTGCCCAGGCCTAATTGAATTTTCCTTGATTGCTTGATATCTGGCTGGCTTTGGGGCGGTCAAAAGTATGAACAGTATCAAGGAGAAGTCATATGACTCATTGATAATAGCACTGACCAAGACAATGCACTGCAGCTTGACGTTAGCAGGAGATGCGACATTTTTCTTGACGCGGCACAAAATCTTGCCGTCTTATTAATCATCAGTGTGACTGGTGGTTTACATGGTTGAAATTGGTCTTCAAAGAAACCAGTGGTGGCCAATTTATGGATTTTTATTTAAAAGAAACCTCTTAATGTTATTCTTATTGTAGACAGCTTTGATTTTTGTAACGGTGAGAAACAGTGTCAGCTGCCTCGACATGGCAATGAGATGCACCTCTGACATTTCGCAGTCTCCGGCTCACCACAAATGTGAGACACTTTGTTTCGATGTATTTACACATGAATGAAACAACCTTCAGAAACATTGTGATTAAACCTGCTGATTTTTATGTGACCTATTTGTTACCGTTTGTTGTTTAGAAATGATTTCTGATAACCAGACACATCTTCCCTCGGCTAAGATTGATCTTTCCACAGGAAGATAGGGTTGGATTAGAAAAATCTCAATCATAATTCAGATTGTTCAGGAAGGTCGGTCCTTTCAAACGTAAATATAGTTGATCATAGAGTTTGATATTTTTGGTGGATCAGTGAATGTCAGGTGTGTGCATAGTTTGTTAAATAGTATAAAAGATAAAAAGTAAACTTGTGTAACTAATGTTTTAAAGTATACATCAAAAATAACTTGCGATAGAGTACAAAAGTACTTACTGATAAAGTTACTTGAGTAGTTAATAACTGCTCCTGCTATTAGTCATGTGAAGGTGTGGCTGTAGTAGGTTAACAGAGCATTAGCAGACCTGCAACCAGCAAACCACTTGCCTGGTAACATAATGTGCATTCATGCATAAAATAATGACGATTGTTCTTAAAAAAATATATACTTAGATAAAAGTGGGCTGCATAAAACTACTCTGAAAATAACAATTAATTCAAAAAACATACTCAAGTACATGTAACAGAGTAAATGTAACTTGTCCTACCCTAACTAAACATGCCGTACATTTCTGTATCTAATTTCTAATGATACAAGGATAGTTTCAGATATTCTTCAAGCAACCTATTGTATTTAATTGTTACCAGCATACACTCTCTGTTCTTGCTGCTCTGTGAGTTAATTGAATTGTTTTGGTAATCATCAGTATAATATGCTGTCTAAGCTGCTCTGTACATACATCTCATCAGAGACTCTGCAAATAAACAGGACAGGATTAGTTTGCCAGTTGGCTGCTGCTATGCATCAGTCAAACTTTAAAGCCGTCAGAGAGAAGATATTTAACTGTGACTTTATGCTGCTGTCCAGAAATCTCATGAAGCAGCACATTATATAACTTTGGAAAGATTTTATCTGTTTTTTTTGTCCAGACATTGTTTTAGTAGCATTAAAACTCCCTGTTCAGTGTGGATACAAATGATGTGACATTTAACTTCCAGGCTGGTGTAAGTTGAGTTTGTAAAAAACCTGTCGCAGCCCCTCGATATCCTCTCATAGTGTCTTTCTTGCTGGGATTTTGACCACCATTATCAATTTAGGTAGTTTGTTACATAGCCCATTCTGCTTTTAGCAGTTTTGTTTTAATGGCATACTGGCAACATAGATTAGGTACTCCACCGCATTCGAACAGTCATTTTGCTTATTACCTAAAAAAAAAAAAAAAAAAGGAGGCAGCCTGGTTATTAGTGAAATGTCTGTCAAGTGGAGAGCGCTCTAGAGATTCCCTTCCCCCGTGTGCACCTCCTCATACCTGCTGACCAAGGCCCCACTACTAATCACTTGGTTTATTCACTTTGCAGCATGAAGAATCTCAGCGAGTGCTCTCGACAGTCAGGTACTAATGAGCGCTAATGAATGGGAAGTTAATTTGCGGCCTCATTTGTTTGACTGTGCTGTTGCCTCCCCACCCTCCACTCCCCTGTTTTACCGCGCGGTGAGTGTTCCCCTGTGGGCTGGCGGTCAGCCGCTGCCTCTCACATTGTTTCAAGGGGGAGGGGGCTAATAGCTTGACCTTCCTCTTGTCAGGAGACAGCTGTTCCTGTTTCATTTGATCGCATCAGGCAGAATCACCACAGACACACCCCATGAAAACCTTTTGATATTATAATGTATTTTAACACCTCAGCAAAACTTTTCTTTCTTGTGCGTAACAAAATTGAAACCCTGTTTTTTTTTTTCTTTGAAACCATTTTTTCCGTTTTGCATCCTGAGTGTCTACACTGGATGTTATTCGCCTACAAATACAGTGTAATATTACCTCCCTTTCAGTCTTGCCACCTAAACAACTTGAGAAATATTCTTTATTTCTCAAGTTTTATGTCCCTGTTTCTTATTACAGGTACACAGCAGTACAGTGAATACTCAGGCTATTCTCGGACCTACCAATGGACTGGCAGCCACGAGGACACAACTCTAAGGTATTTTTTTGACCTAGATGCTTTAACAAAGCTTAAATAATAATTGAATGCAGTGTTTCACCCCTTCATGACAAACCCTGTTAGCCACAGAAACGTATGGGAGGGCAATAGTGGTTGGTTGGTTGGCACGCCTACTTTGCCCAGACTGAAATATCTCATAGGGACGTGCTGATACTAATGCTTGAAATTACAATTTAGCCAATAGCTGATGCCAATACTGATGTTTTTTTGTTGTTGTTTTGTGCCAGGGAAATAAAGAAATCTTCATTACAAAAGATTTACTGTTTTAAAGTCATTCAACCATTCCTTAAACTGCTTTAAAAGCCTTTTTTAGCATGCTATAACAACTACCTACTCAATGATAAGAATTTACACTTGCAAACTGATAGCAGGGATGTCATAATCCAGTTGCTCATGAATGTGCCAGCACAAAATTGACGTGACAAAATATAGACAAACGTCAGCCACTGCTATTGGTGAACTCAGTTTTTCGCCTATAACATTATCATCTTAAATTGTGTCTTTCGATGTCTTAAAAAAAAACAGCCACAAAGCATGAATTCTTTCAGGTATTATTTGCTTTATCTTGTGCAACTTCTTATTTCCAATGTGTATGTAACTGTAAGGAATAATTGCCTTGCTGGACTAAAGGCCAGTTGCTTTGTTGTATCTAAAATGGTGCAAAACCAATTCTTTGATTTGTTTCAGAGATGAGTGGCAGAGGAGATGCACGGAGATTGTGGCCATTGATGCGCTGTACTTCAAGAACTTTCTTGAACAGTTTCACCCAGAGAAAATCAACCGAGAACTCAACAAGGTTATCTCAATCTGTTATCTGTTATTCCTTTGAGTATTTTTTGTTTCTTATGTCTTTCTGTTAAGTTTGGTTGATGGCAGACGGTGGTGTCAGCTTATTGGAAAATCCGTGTTATTAACTGTAGATAAGTGCTGCTGTATCTGCACTTTTTTTGTTTTGTGGACAAATGAACAGTTTGTATAATTAATTGCAGAGGAAGTGCGGCGGCGGTCTCCCACTCTGATGTTACGCTTTGATCTTCCATAATCCCTTCTACGGTTCATGACTGCAGTAATTTTGTGTTTTGACCTTAATTGCCATTTCACTTCATGTCTGGTTTACCAGATTTAATGACTTTAGTGTCAGTGTATTCGGTTGATAATCAGAGGTGTCATCACAAATGTCAGCTGAGATGACACTCACTTACTATTTTCAGGGTAAATATGTGAATAATGGTGTCATATGTATGTAATACAGACTGATGGATTGTCACATTTCTAGAGAATAAGCTTAATCTTACTTATTACACTGTCCATTAGGCCCAGAATGAATTATAATGAACACAAATGACCTCAGGATAATAAATCCAAATGATTAAATTTACATCACAGGTACTTTAAATAGAATTTTGAGCATGTCTGCAATCTTCTCAGACAGAGATATCCATTCGTAATACAGAATCAAGATGTTGATGTTGTCAAGTCTGCTGTCAGAAAGCATGGAGGAGTTTGACAGCTCTGACAAGGGTGTGAAGAATGCACCAACGTGAAGATCAATCCCGTTTCGAATATTGTTCAGCTAACTGTCACATCTGCCCTTTTCGAAGGAAGAATTTATGGCTGGTCAGAGGGAGGATGGGCACTCACAATTCATTTTCACTATTCACCTAATTTATAACGTGGAAATGGATGTCCAGGGCTCACTCAGGACTTTCATTATTTTTCTCATGTGAGGGTACAGCCCACCGGACATGTTGTCATATCAAGCGCTCTCGTTGATGCACATGTGTTTAGTCCGTAATGTGCAGTTATTGAAATGTCTCACACCAATTTTACACCAGTGGCAATTCAGTTGAGGCAAGCGGTGTGAAATGACACAGTATTGCCAAATGACACCATGTTTAAAAATGTATGCTCAGCCAGGCCAACCAACCTTTATGTGTTCATGCACTGAGTGATGTGTCAAGCACAGGCCTCCGGGGAAATGGAATTACTTTGTTGCTTTTCTATATCGCATTTACGTTTGATAGGTTGGAGACGTTCTGTACGCCTGGTTCTTATAAAACATGCCAGCGATCTGGAACAGTAAAGGTGATCCCAGGACCTGAGGCTCGTCAGCGCTGTTACTTACATGAGCAGCCAAGTCTCATGTGACTAAAGATCTGATGAAGTGTCATCTTAAGAAAAAGCTGCTCCATTCGCAATTTTTTATTGCTCATTGTGAGGCAGCTGCATTACCTGAAATCCCTTCATATTTGCTTCTTAGTGCATTATATTTATCGTTTATGCTCCTTTATTTGACTGTCCAAAATTTAAGCCCTCCAAAAATTAACCACCAAATCTGTAGCATTGCTGTCGGCAATAGCAGGCGATCTGACGATTTCAGATCATGATTCATCATGAAGGCGTCTTTTTTTCATCTTTTTTTGATTGTGGTATTTAATGTCCTTTACTTTTTGGTCAAACTTCACCGAACTGCACTGACTAAAACAGATATGAACAATTTTACAAATGTGTTGGTGTGTATTCAGTGTGTGTAGGGTTTTAATTTAAATGAAAATATGTTTTGATATTGGTATCAAAAGACGTATCGAGTATTTTTAATTTTTTTTTATTCTGCCGATAATCTTACTTGTGTTCACATTTCCTTCCCTAATATGTTGCATCTCATGCTTCCTTTACTCTCCTTCATTTAGGCATACTGTGGCTTTGCTCGCCCTGACGAAGATAAACAAAACCTTGCAGCGGTGGCTACCGGAAACTGGGGGTGTGGTGTTTTTGGGGGCGACACACGTCTGAAAGGTGAGCGCTGACGTAAAGCTTCCGTCAGTAGATCTTCAGGAGAAATTTACTCGGATCCTCTCGGAGCTCTTGACAGTCTAAGCGGATTCTCTTTTCTGGATGTAACCGAATAAATTTCAGATTGAAAGGCTCCAGCGGATCAGTGTGGGCAACCATTTGTCTTCCAGGAATGCGTTCATTTAGTTAAGGCCTATTCGCCGCCTTCCTTCTATTGATCAAATGACAAAGTTAATATGTTTCATTAATAGTGAAATTGATCGCCAGCTCGAGTCCATCAATCCGTTACAGCTTTTTGTCTGAGCCTTGTATCACTGTCAGTGAGCAGGGAGCTTCTGGAGAGTTTATGCCGACCGTTTGCAGTAGTACCTCCATTTCTCACTTTATAGCCACTGTGCTTGCAAACTATACATCCATGAATATTTGTTAATTAGCTATCGTAAGTTACAGCTCTCCATAGGCAACCTACTGTCTGCTTAATGGCATGCCTCGCGGGGAAGGCTTTCGTTATTCACACGCTGTTCTCCTCCTCTGTGGCCTCACCTTCTTTTTTTTTTTTTTTAATTGTCAGATCATCATTTGAACAAAGCAGTTAAAAAAAACCAGAGCAGCGGAGAGAAACTGCTGAAGTGTAGACAAATTCAGCTTAGCCCCCTTTTCTGAAAACGTTGATTCGGTTTTGCTCGTTAACGTAACCGCTGTCCCAACCTTCATTAATCAGCAGACGTATTTCCAGTCTCTTAAAATATTCACAGCTCTCCGGGGCCAGACCTGGCCTCTCTCTGTAACTAATCCCGACTTCTCAGTGGGGGTGAGACCTATTCCCCCGATTACTTACCTTTTACTGTACCTGCCACAGAGTCTGCTGCTGCTGCTGCACACTTTTTAATGTCAGCATCAGCTCCTCATAGCTCTGGTTATTTAAACAATGCTGTATTTTTTTACAAGCAAGAAGATAAGAATTTGATCTGCTTTGCGTCTGTGCCAATGCACTGTAGTGAGGCCACTCTCTCTGTTGAGATTCACCACCGGCTTCTTTTTCCTCCAGCTCTGCTCCAGATGCTGGCAGCTGCTGAGGCGGGCCGAGATGTGGCTTATTTCACCTTTGGTGACAGCCAGCTCATGACAGATGTCCACAACATGCACTCTTTCCTCACTCAGAGGAAGATCAGTGTCGGTAAGGCAAACAACTGCACTGCCTGCTTCTTGTTTATGTGCAGCTGTGAACTGTGTGCCGGTCCTTTTTGTGTGATGCATGAAATAATAACATGATTAATTATGTTTTGGATTAATATTTCTTGTTTTTGGGAATAGGATTTCTTCTTGATTGTTAATCCTGAAGTCCATATTTTGCTTGCTGTGATATCAGTCCACTGTAGAGACCAGACAACATACACAATCTCCTTGTCTCCGTTACAGGGGTGGTGTATGATCTCCTGGGGCAGTACTACAGCTCAGTGTGCAAGAGCTGCCTCAGTCGGCGCCCTGATGTCAGCCTCTACTCCTTCATCTACCAACAGGTCAGCTCCTCCCTGGCGCCAGATGACTCCGACAGGGGCTCGGCCAGACAACACGTCCCCGCAGACGGCCGTTAAGGTCAGGTGGCTGATGAGTCACCGCGCCTTATCATCAGAAAACGAAACACTTACCGAATTAAATCATTCTCAGTCTGCTTTTAGCTTTATTTTTTTTTTAATCTCAATTTTGGTTGCTAGACAGACTTTTAATTAACAGTTTTGGATTTACCAAATGTGGTCGTCCACCACTGGCTGCTGATGAAATGAAAATCCAGCATGCAGACGCTTTTTCGAGAACAACTGAACAGCAGAAGGTGATTAGTTATGACCCTGTCTGGCGCTGCAGTCCTGGCTGTGTTCATTTTGCTGCTGCTGGTAATACGCCAATGGACTGAGCTTCAATACGACGCAATCGTGATTTTAATGGTGAAGCAAAGGTTGCCATCCATCTTCTGAGTTTGTCATGTTGCCTTATTTCACACCCACACATATCCAGCCTAATTGAATTGGCTGTCAGAAATCAAGTTAAAGGAAAGGAATAACAAGAACGGGGTTTGGAAAGCTTGGAGCGGTCTCAGGAAAACGGTTTGATTTAAAGAGCAGCCCAGCTCTTTGGGAAATAATCTCTTAGTTCCTGCATCTCATGCAAAATTCTTGTTTCAATCACGGATCCGGTTCTTTGCTGCTTCTTTGAGTTCTTTGCTGTATGTGATACACAGACCAAAGAACACAGATGCACTTAATTTGACTTGATGTGTTTGTTTTTGTATTTTACAACCGATTGCAGTGTTAATCTGTTATTTGTAGACCTTCTAGACACTTGAACTGAAAGAGGATTTTTTTTTCTGATGGATTGTTTTTCTAAATAAAATCAGTTTAATCAAAAAGGGAATATTCAAATGTTTAATATTGCCAATGTTTTATGGTGAAGTACCATTTGAATGGAGCCACAAATGTCAATGATATATCTCTGAACAATGGAGAATGAGGGCTTCTGTCCCATGAGCAAAATGAGTTTCTACACAGCCTTGCCATTTATCCTTCCCCAGCTATTGCTTCACCCTTTCACTCACAGTTTAATAAGGTCATACCTTTTATATAAACTGCACATGACATCTCATTAAGTAAAGAGTAGATCATAGAACATCCAGTCAGAGGAGAGAGTCCGGCAGTGGGGCTCCTGGATGATTTATCTGTCCTTTGGATGAAATGCTGCTTTATTTGCAACAGTAAGAAGCTGCCTTTGGCACTTCGCATTCAAATTTGAAGACGTGCAGTCAGTTTTAAAGGTGCAATACTGTATGTAAGAATGTTAATTTAAAACATTCAAAATTAAACAGATTTATCAACGGAATGTGAGGAGGTAACAGTTTTGACATTATTGTGTTTTCAGAGATATCTACTGACATTAGCATGCTAACCAGCTAGCTGTTGGCTATTCTGTCTCGTAATACCACGTCGCTCCTCAAGAGGCGATAGACTGTGTAGCTCTGGAGGTGGACATCTCTACAGTATTCCTGTCATCAAACTGGGCCTCCGTTGATCTTGGAGGCTGTGTTCAGTCCCGACTGAGCCTTGTTCCAGCAGTCCATGCAACAGTCCAAGTAAACGCCAATACTCACCCGGTGCTCAAATCTGTCAGTCCGGACCATGAGCTGCTTGGCTAACTGAGCTAACTTGCTAAAGTTAGCTACAGCAAGGGGGAGTTTGCGGTTACTCCGAGGATATGCCGTCCCCTAAAGGTCTAATCACTGTGATTTTGCGTTAACAACAGTCACTTCCAGGTAGGAAATGATGGTTAATTATACACATAGTTTTCCTATAATGCATGATGTGTTTCCCTGTTTTTTCCTTCATTGTGTGGCGGTTTAGTTACAGGCCTAATGAGCCCGTTCTCTGTCAGCAGGAATTTATTGACTAAATATTTTTAGTTGAATGTTAAATTATTTTTGTGTGCACTGCTGAATGGACTCTTGGGAGCCTGTAAGTGAATGAACGAGGGTGTAGGCGTCTCTAAGCTTGGTGCTGTCTGCCTCCATGGAATCAGGACTTGAAGTAGGGGGGTCTCTCTTTGTAGCTTGCGGAGTTCAAAAAAAGCCTTTGGTGGCGTCTCACCCGAGGGGATCCACCGTGCTCACAGAGGGGTATCCGACTGGATTGATCCCTCCGCAGTGAGCCCCATGTGTTTCTTTGACCTTTTGGCTACCATCTGTTATAAAGTCACAAACACTGTTTAGTCTTTCAAACATGCTCACACTTTGACACATCACTGCAGTATAGGATTGAAAAGTAAGGTAAATAATGCGGCTTGTAGACATGATTTTGATGTTTATTGCAATTGATCACAAATTATATTTTTTATGATGTTTTGACTTAATCCAGCCAATGTTTATCTACATTTGAATTGAGTTATCATACGCATACAGCGCCATCACTGCCAAGTTTTCTTATTCCACTGGATGAATTATCAATGGACCCCAGAGAACAACTAAAATGCATCAAACAGTTCCTCATTAGAGTCTTTCTTGCCATATAATATCTCCACTTTTGCTTTGTTTCCATCCAAGAAGGTCAACTCTGATAATGTAGGGTGCTGTATTATAAATGGGGAGGCCTATTTAAATTCATTACAAGCTATTTACTTCACATTTCCTTATCATTTTTGATCATTAGTGTGAACTCCCTGTAGTGTTTGGAGGAGCTCTGCAAGGCTCTCTTGGCCGCAGATTAAAGGCATTATCAGCTGAATATTGATATGTTTGATGAAACCCTCGGAGCTGTGGCTTACATTTGTTTGGACGGGAAGATATAAGACAAAAATAGGATTCGTTGTCATGAGCTCCCTTTTGCTAATTATTCATACTTGTCCCTTGCATGATAAGAATCTTATGAAAAAAAGACGGATGCTGCACATACAGTACACCTGGGGCGTTGAGAGTGCTTGTCGGATGCAGCTTTTTTGCAATTGCGTCTAATCTTGGAACATAAGTCATGAATTATTACTATTTTACACTCGATTGGTACTAGCAGAGATAGCTGACATGCAAAAGTAATCAATTCTAACGTCAAACGAGACAAAAAACTGAAGTTTTAAAATATGGGTTCATCGAATTAACACCAGGGCAAAGGGTGGTAGAACCTGTTCGCTAGCCTGGTTGCTAAAGGTACAAACCTAAAGCTAGCAGCTTTTATTTTTTCTGTTATGGGAATTAGCCATTTTAATGCTAGGGCTGAGAGGGGGTGAGATACAAACCCCAAGGAAGAGCTCCAGGATTTGAAGCCAGTTTTCCTAGTGGGTTACATAAGCGTACATTATGAAAGAAGCGTCTGTAAAACAAATAAAACAATGGATCTTTTTTTTTTTTTGCACCACAACCCCAGTGAAATGACTAATTTCACTGTCGCAACTGGAGTCAGTCGTATGTAATATAACATCCTTGATTTGGTCCAATAAAATTTGTCCAGAGGAGCCGCACGATTAAATTAGTTTCTCCCCATTCAAGTTAGCTGAGGCTGAACCAGATGTTAGCCAACTTGGTCGCGGAACTCTGTAATGCGAACGCTCTATGGGCCCCACAACACGGAAGATCCAAACACTGTCTCGAGATGTAATTAAACATCCTTGGTGAGCTATCGCTAATATATGTTAAGGCAAACATTAGCAGTTTAGCTAGCTGATGCTAGCTGTAATGTCAGGCAACATTTAGAAAGTAGCTGACATTAGCATTGAGAAACTCGGTAATGTTCGCATTAATCTGTAGAAACATGACACAATTTTTAATGGAAACTATGAGGGTAAGAAGCTAATGTGTGTTAAACTAGCGAGATAGCTACTTACATTAACCTCCCACGACTCCGCTGGCTAGCCTATGCACGTTAGCACAGACTTTAATGATGACGCAAGCCACTGAAATGATGGTAGTGCAACAGGCGGTCAAGGCGTTCAACTAACATTAAAATTAAGAATGGTGTGGATATGAGAAATATATTGTAATATTTACTATAACAGGTAGGAAGGATATATCAATGTTGCAACCCTGTTGTTTTTACCTCTTCTGGGGCACCCAGGTCTCAATTAATGGCGTCTGACCTCAATATCCCTTATAAATCAAGTCTTGTTTACAAAAATCAGCAAGACACATGAAACAAATTGTGCTTGTAGGAAAAACACTAATCTGACTGCTAAACACTAATCATCGTTATTAGACTAAATTTACAGCCACTGAGATTCAAGACAATATTCTGCCACACACCCGTCAGTACGTCTGATACTCCTCTGCAGACAGGATGTTTGCCTTGTCACGCTCATGTTCTTTAAACACCGCTCTTCTGCTTAAATCAATTTTGTGCCATCACGATTAGCAAATCTTGCTGCGTCTGTAAATGTCTTCAACTCTCCCCGCTGCAGCTGCGAGCATGTTTGAACTCGGCGTGACCTAAATGTTTCACCACTTCCTCTGTGTCCTGTGTGGCGCCTCAGCGGTGTCACTGCCGCCATCGTTTGATGGTAATTGTGTCCCTCCTCCGGCTCTACACATGCTGAGATGGTTCCTCTTCCAAAGGCAGTTCCTTCGCTGCTCCCGAAAAAAAAAAAACCTGCTTGCATTGTCTTTTCCTCGATTCTAAATAGCCGGCAGTCAAAAAAAAAAACCTCTTAAATATGGGCCGCTCTCGAGGAAGCGGAGGGGCGGCGCTGTATAAAATCCAACAGCGATTATTTATTAGTGACAGCTTTCTGTGGCCATTTTAGTTCAAATGTTTCCACTGCAATTGATCCAAAAGGAGGAAATCCATTTTTATGTGATAGCTGTAGCTTTTAACCAAACTGACTGCTCGCTCCGTAAGGTCAAGGATTGAGTGAGTGAAGTTATTTTTTGCTCCTAGTGTTATTAGATTGCCTATCTATCACTGGAGTGTCATGTGATTGATACTGACTCAGCTTGAATGAAAGATGGAGCGAGGCCGTTGTTGTTTGCTCTCACAGAAGAGTTAGGCGGAGCGGCCCCGGCAAAGATGACTTACACCTTGTGTCACTTATGCTCATTTGAGTTTCTTGAACGCTGTTTTCCTTCGTTAAACTTCCAACCTCGGCATATTTTAGTGGGGGAAAAAAACAGCTGGATAGGCGATCGTGAAAAAGATGATTTGCCTCCAAGTGTGTGTGCAAGTGCTGTTAATTCAGGGACAGTCCGCATACCGCTGACCACTTAAAATCGCATGAACTGTTCATTAGCTTTCATGCATGCGCGCCGATTTCATTTTTACCATACATTAGCATTCTAGACGTCCAGATTCAACTTTAAATGCACCGGACAGGAAGTTTTTAATCTTGCGGTACATGGCTGACTTGGTTTACTTTTTCAGAGTTTATCTGTTTTGAACTTGAAGGCACCTCTTCAGGCCTTTAATTGCACACTTGTTGCTCCTTCCACCCACGAGGTAGAGAACACCATCTGTTCCCCGAGTCCACACAGGACCAATCATAATTTCAAAAAGAGAAAAATATATTTATCAGTTCCCTGGCAAAGATTTCACAGTGCTACAGGAAGCTTATTAGGGGAATACGAAACACATGTTGAGGTTTTTTTTTTTTAATTTAAAAGATGTTTTAAATTACATCATTATCTGCAGAAGCGGCTACGTGCAAGAATACATATTGATGTTTACATACATGTCGATCGTAGAGCACTTCGGGCATGATACCACATCAGGCAGATGTCTCTCACCGGGTTTCAAAGGTGCCAGAGACAGATGCTCCCCTCACATTTCAAAGGAGACATTTTACTGGCGTTTTGCCTTGATCATTTTCAGGATATTATTAGGTTCCAGCACATGTCGACATGTCATTAACTAGGAGTGAAAACAAAAGTCAGGCAAATAAGTTTGAGCGTGTTTTACTTTATTAGATTATAGTGCTGAAACCACTGGTCAATTAATTCATTCAGTCAGATGTCAAGTCGATTTTGTCGTTTATGGAGCGGAAATGCTAAAGTGACTGGTTCCACCTTTCTGAAATGTGAGGATTTGTTGCGTTCTTCTTTTTTATATCATTGAACTTTGGGTTTTGGATTGCTTGTCGAACAAACAAGCGGATTGAAAGACTGGTCTGATACATGAATAATCAATAAAATAAAACCGCAGCAGTGGCGGAAGAAGAACTTAGACCTTTCACTTAAAGGGATAGTCCGGGTCTTTTGCAGTGGGGTTGTATGAGGTACTTATCCCGAGTCAGTGTCGTACCTGCAGTAGATGACCGTCAGCTCTCCCCGTGTGTGGAGAGAGCAGCGAGTATGGTCCATATTAGAAAAATACTCATCACAAGATCGTAATGAGTGATGCATTAGAGTGTAAGCACTGGCTCCCAAAATGTAGTGAGGACAAAGAAGAAGAAGACACCAACGACAACAGAGAAGACAACGACGAAGAAGAAGAAAACCCTGAAGACGAGATTGTGATGCATTAGTGTGAAGTAGAGGTGTAAAGAAGCAAAAAATGGGCAGTTACCTCAATTGTACATCAGTACTTGAGTAGATTAGTTACATTCCACCGCTAAAGCAGTCCGATAATTTCGTGGTCAACACTCGGAGAGGGGAACCTCAAGCCTCAGAGAACTTGACATGTCGCTCGCTGCATGCGTGTGAGGACTTTGTGACAGTGCACTGTGGGGAATATCATAAAGCGAGCGGCTCGGGGGCTCGGGGGCCTGTCACGTGTCGCAGGTTGACTCTGCGTGTCCACAGAGAGGAGGGAGCTGTCCGCCATGCGCCTCTGGTGCTTTTCAGAGCAGCTCTGGCAGAGTGGACCTCTGGGCTCACGCCGCTGCACCGGGCTTGTTATGGAGCTGTCACTGTTGGGTTTGGCAGCGCACAACGCAACGGGCCCCTCTCTCCTGGAAGTCGGACAGGATGTACGTGGAGTGTAAAAGAAACGAGTTCTGTTCGCGCTTCTTTGACTGTTTTCTTCACAGACAAATTAAGAAAACCACACCATTAATATTTGTCTGTTTTTTCCTGTGACAAAACTGTAATTACATTGTTCGTTTGTACATGATTCACCCAGCGAGGCTGCACACGGGAGGGTTGAGGATTTCCTGGTTAGAAAGTGAATCCCTGCTGGGCCTTTTTTTTTTTTTTTACTGAATGTTAATTGGATTTCATCTGTGAAAGCCCCTCCAGTCTTTACAGAGACATCCTTTTTAATCAAAACAGAAATGAGACATGCTAAAGTGATTGCAAGTATCATAACTCAGGGGGGGATTTACGGGCTCCTAATTGAGATGAAGAGTGCTTAGATGGATTCTTTTATCTTTGCACTCTGCTTAACATCGTATGACCGAGCACTTAATTTGGAATTACGGGGATATATTAAAGAAGATTAAGTGATTTGGCGGGGGGGGGCTTGTGTGAAAATATTGGCATTTTGTGGTAAAGCTCCTTCACGTTTGGCCCCTTTTCTGATTGCATTTAGATGTTTTTTTCTGTATTCAAATGAAAATATGATAAAATTCTGTAATGTGTGCAAAATTTGAAGATGTTCAGTAGGTTTTTCGTCGTGAATCAACAGCTTGATTGTAATCTCTGCCACGATTAGAATTGTTTTCTTCACTGTCAGCAGTTTTGTTTGATTGTGGAAGTCACGAATGGACTTAGATGGGATCGCCGTCTATGTTTGATCAAATGTGAAAAAGTAGGGTGTCCTTCCAGTGGACAAAAGTCCCTAATCAGGACTTCCTGAGTGCTGGTGCCCGACCACATACAACCGCTGCCTCTCAAACATCTTGAGTCCACCACTAGTGGAAGCTAAAGTCTGACTTTGCACTTGTTTATTTTATGCCGTAATGTCTGTCTTGCAAAAGCAACGGTGAGTCTGTGTCAGCTAGTTTTTCTCTGAGTCACTTTAGAGGCTAAAAAATGCTATATAGTCTGTCTCTTTGTTGGGGTAATTGTAAAATACTGGGACAAAGCCTATTTGTCGTGCCCATCCCAGCTGTCTGTGGTTTGAGGGGCCATAAAGCGGCGCTGCCACCATTCCTCAGTCCTGTCGTCTGTTACATATGAACTAGTGGCTAAACTGACAGGCTAATTTGCACCAGGACACATGTAGCTTAGATGGCACCATCGCTCCAGTGCCGAACGACGCCGGTTCACCAAACATATCTCATTGACAAATGAGTGGAGGGCAACAGAGAGCGCGTAAAGAGAGAATACCAATATCAATTCGCCAGTCATTTAGTTTAAATATACTCCCTTTACGGACAAGTGCTTTAGACCTTTTTTCCTCCTGCTGTTCCAATTACCCAAGCACCCATAAAAACCTGAAGTTCTGTCTCCGGAGTGAGATATTGTCGCGCTGCACGCAGCAATAAGGGCGAGATTTAGGACGAGCCTCTCCGCTGTGACAGAGACTCGGCAGAGGGACCCTCTCTGTCACCAGATATTGCGGTCCCCAGCCGCTCATTAAAGATGGAACCATTACTTCACAGCTCCGGCTCGGCTCCTCTCCGCTCCTCCTTCATCTACCTTCACAGCCCCCCTGGAAGTAAATAAACACAAATGAGCTCACGAAGGCGCGCAAGCCAAACCTGCGAGAGGCGGCCATACAGTGTTACCTCACAGCCGTTTGGCCCATTAAGTTCTTAATGCCTTCTGTCATATTTCTCATAGCGTCTCTAAGTGCTTGGATTGAGTTTATTTAAGAAGAGAACTCCCCTGTGAGCTCTGCGGCGTAATGTGTTTGTTGATCATAGTGTGTGTGTTCGCTGTGGTGTTGTTTGCTTCACCAGTAATAGCGGGACAGTTATAAAACTTGTTTTTTTCTTATAGTTCAGGTTGTTGTCTCATTATTTCCAATAGTAAAAATAGTTAATGTATTGAAAAGCATCATGTGAAGACTCTGTATTGAATAATGCCCTTAAACCCTCCAGTATACTTGTATGTTTATTTCATGGAATAGAGGTAGATGCACAATATGGGACAAGACAACGATTGGCCAAGAAGAACACATCTCAGAAGACGAGGAAGAAAAAGAAAACGACAAAGAGGAAGACGTCGAAGACAAAGATGAAGAGGACGATGTCAAAGACGACGACTAAAAACAAGAAGATGACAACTACTGTAGGATGATGACGACAAAGACTAAGAAGGAAGACGCAACGACGGCTAAGAAGAAGAAGACGATGCAGACTAAGAAGAAGATGAGGATGAATCTAAGAAGAAAACAACTATGAAGAAGAGGAAGAAGATGACGACTAAGAAGAAGAAGACAACGATGGCTAAGAAGAAGTAGAAGAAGAAAAAAAAGACAAAGATGAAGAAGACAAAGAAGATGACAAACATGACAGCGATGGCTAAGGAAAAGATATCTCAGTAGACAAGGAAGAAAAAAAGACGTCAAAGAGGAAGACATAGGAGTCAAAGATGAAGAGGACAAAGAAGAAGACGATGAGGAAGAAGAAGACACCAAAGACAACAGAGAAGACAACAACGAAGAAGAAGAAAACCCTGAAGACGGCAAAGATTTACATATCTTTTATTAAAAGACACTTATAGACATTCAACATGATCCGGATACACTTTAGTAAGACAAGTATCAAATTACATCATAAGACTTTTACCTGATCCTTCTGTAAAACTTTAAAAAGTCTCTTTAGTCCAGATGCACAAAAACTCCCATCAGTATCAGCAGTATTCGTCTCTTCTTTCACCGAACAAGTGAATGAACACACCTCTGTTCTCCCATCTGTTGAAGCTGCGCTTGTTCCCTCTTAATGGGTCACTGTAATTGGCGGAGTCAGGAAGCGGGCGCTGCTCCACGGCGTGTGGTTCAGTTACCGGAGTCGTGAGAGTGATGGAGCCACTGGCAGCTGTGGGCTGGAGGATGCTGCTGCCGTTGCTCTCTGTAGGCCTCTGATCATCTCCTCTCCACCCCACACAGCTCTGCTCCACAGGGACAGTACTGCTGGGACAGATGGCCACCTGGGAGCTGGGAACGTAATGAAGCACACCTTTTTTTTTTCCACCTCGTCCCCTCAGTCGACCTCTTTTTTTTTACTAGAACCAACAATCCCTCCAGCTCACATCTGGCCGGGCAGCAGAACCGATCTGTTGGGGAACTTGGGGAGGGAGGGAATTGCCTTTTGCAGAGCGTGTCTCACGTGAGCGGAGCCGCGAAGACTACATGCATGCAACTCATGCCTTTTTATTTGCCTTCATGACAGTACAGCTATTAGCTGCCTGGTGGTTGTTTTCACTTGTCAGGCGTTACAAGATATATCCTTCAGAACTCATGGCCAGTTCACAAATTTCTCCGCGCTGCTGAGACGGGGTTTTGAGAGGAGAGTGCAGCGCTCCTAATGAGTTCCTTCCATCTAACTTTTCTCCCTCCTGTCGCCTTGGATCCACTCATATTTGGCGCTTACGCAAGCGGCTCTCAGAGCTGCTCTCAGTGCTGAACTGGGAGGCCGTGCTGGCCGACGAACGGTTGTTACTCCGATGTGAGGAGAGCATTTAAGTGATTGTCTCTTTGCAGTGCTTTTGTGGATGATTGACTCTGGTCCGAAGATGATGGCCTGGCACAACCATTTACCTTCTCGGCTCGCATCCGGTCATGAACGTTCACTCTCTACCTCCTTTTCTTTTTTGTTTATCTTGACTCAGATCTTGGGAGTGCATTAGGGGTGGAAATCAAAGATACAAAGCCCGTGATAACAATCGTATCATGATACAGCGATTCTGCAATACTTGATAGATTATAAGACAATCACCTACGAAATCACGATGCCCGTGTAACTGTAGAAGACAGTATACCCCGAAGCAGTTCTAAAGCAAGTATTATGTATTTATTCACTGCACTGTGGTGTTTGTTTTTACAGAATCTTTGCATAAAGTCTTAGCTGAGTGTCTCTTCAACACACACACGCACACTGACTGCAACATTTGCCATCATCCCAAAGTCAAATAGCCATAAAATTCCGAAAGGCCAAACTGCTAGAAAGTTGAACAGTTCTGGAGTTTTAGCCCCATTTAAGTTAGTCGAGGGCTAAAGTGGAAGTTACGATCAATAGGCCCCACAATAAGGAAAATACAGCTAATTTTATACCTGGGAAGTCGAGTTTCATGTCAAGTAACACCAATTTAAAAAAAAAAATAGCCTACCTGTCTCTTTCTACTGCATGGACAGCCACGTTTTATGCAAGCGCCATCTTTCCGGCGGTGAAATACTTCTCTAAGTTTCCTAAAGTTAACACCACAAGGAGACAATGACGTAGTGACTCTGGTAAGTCAGATAGGCAGTGGAATTTGTTTAGAATAAGTTTTTTAATAAAAATATCGATATTAGGCGCCAGTGTATCGATAACGTATCGCGAGACAAAGCAACGCGATATATTGCTGTATCAACATTTTGTTTCATCCCTAATAACAGTTATAAAGCTGATGATTAATAACTGTTGAGATTTTTGTCCTCCACACCCATCATTACTTTCTGCACTTTCTCTGGCTGTAACACCCTGACCCTTTGGCTTAACAACCCCACTATTCACTCAGCAGCCTCTTTCACTGAATCCACTCAAATTAGCCCCGGCCGTTCGCTGAGAGCCCGACCGCTACGGGACATGCTACAGCACCGAGGCATAAATCATTCCCCCGAGCAGGAGCTGTGGCAGGCCTTAGACGCACATCCACCACCCGAGATTTACGCTGCACATCGAAGCACAGGCCCCCGCAATCTGGAACCTCTCCACCAGGTCATCTTCAAATTGGTTATTGATCCTCAGATCACAAAATGAATCATACGATGCCAACACTGTTTAGGCGCCACGTTTACAGTAGCGTATATAGCTTGTGTTGCCACCGATATGCAGCCTGGGGATGGATTATTGTTTAGAAAACCACGAGAGAACGAGCACCTTCGCTGCACAGGGAGTAAATAAGAAAAGAAATTAGAAGCAGTCTACCTTGAGATGAATAGGTGTCATGTTGTCATCCAGCGGAGCCTCATTATAAGATATCAAAACAGCTTAAGAAACCGTTGACAGCCGCTGAAGTGAAGAGCTTGAAGTTGGCAATTCTTCTGTAGTGATATGCAACAATGTGTGATTATGGGAGAGCAGTCGTTTTGGGGATAATTGCAGTGCCTATCATCACATCATACTGCAGTTTTCCTAAAAAAATATTTTGGCAATTTGTCTGTTATGTGATGGGAACAAATTCTTCGGACTCACTCCCTGTTTAAAAAGCAAACGATGGACGTCGCTCAGTCACTATATGAAGCTGAAATGCGCAGGATTCTGTCACGGCAGCATCAGTGCTTTTGTCTACGTCTAACTGAAAGGGGCGAGCTCCGTGGGAGTACTTCGTTTCAGCTCTTGGCATATACTATATTGTGGCGATTTTTTTTTTAATGGGGCTTCACTTCTTGCCCAATTAGGCTCCAAGATGGTGTGTAAATGTAGCTCCTGCCCTGGGAGCAGTTTCCTTATAAATGCCAGAACGGCCATTATCAGAACTCCTTTGTGAGTGAAAAGAGACAGCTTATAATATAGACTCAGCCCTTAATTGAAAGATTGTAAGAATGGCAGCGGTTCTGTCTTTTTAATTTTCTCTTAAATGTCGATCTTTGAAACATATATTCTTGTTCCATTTTGGAGGGAAAAATGTCAAGCGCAGTTTCACTCTCAGAGATGGCTGCATCACAGCTCGTGGCTCCTAAATTACCCACTATATTAACAGTGTGGGGACACGTTTGGATGACAGGTTCAGTGTGACTAATTGGCCATTGAATGGAGTCAGATTGTAATCTTGTAGCTGTTATTTTTGATTCATGTGCACATGTTCAATTAGAGAGGCTCATTAGGACGACATAGTGATTAGTGATTACATCACATGACGTGATTTGTGAGCGCTGATGTGTTTGTGGGTTACGGAGCGTGTCCGCTGGTCAGTTGTAAGGACAGGAAGGAAGTGCCTTGTGCACTATCATCATCGTTTAAAGGTGTTTGTTGTTCCCATATTTCATGATTTTCATCAGATCAAGGTAGGTAGGTTGTACCAGTCGTTGCCATCTTGGCTGTTCCCTTGACTCCGCCTAACTCCCGGCTATTCAAAGATTGCCAAAGAGTTGAAGCTGAAGCGAGCCTAGTTGGTTAAACTAGCCCACCTAGCTGTAAGCTACCAAGCAAGCTAAGGCGAGCAAGTGCCTGAGTTTGACCACGTGGTTATTTGCCTCAGAATAATTTGTCAGATGTAATGTTCCGGCTAACTTCAGACAAAACTCCACACATCAAAACAAGGTCTATTCCTAAAAACGTATGTCTTGACGTAATAATGCATGCTCAGGCATTGTTCGCCAGTTTGCTCAAGCGTTGCATAGAATTCAGTACAGTAATGCTGAGCTAACATGACCTGAACCGGAGAAATGAACATCTGTCTATAACACACTACAGGCCTAACCTCTGTCAAAATGGGCTGACTTGACTTGTGATCAAAAACTAGCAAGTTGACAACTTTGCTAACACAGCCAAACATCGAGAGAGTGCATGTAACTAAATACATCATACATAAAGACATATAACTCAGCCTTTTAATTTCCGTGTCTCGCGTATCTCGAGATATAGGTTCTCGGTAGGTTATGGTTGGTGACACATCTTCTCCACCCTCATAGTTGTTGTTCACCACAATGGGAGCTTGTACTCCAGCTCAACAAATGCCATCAGCTCGTGAAAGTCTTCTTCTCCCACAAAGCTTAACGGGAGAATATCTTCACCGTCTTCTGGAAAGAGCTCTCTAGTCTTCTCTGCCTTGGTGGTGCTAGCAAACGAGGTGATAGGGTTGCCTATTTTCTGGTTAAGCTGTTTTATTTCTGTAATGCACAAATTTAGCAGGAGATGGCTTGCACTGCATATTCTTTTTCATCTTTTACATCACACCTGCTGATTGCCACTATGTCTGTAATGTTAAATATTGTGAAGTCTGAAGGCTTTAAATGTTATCTAGCACTAGTGCCATTTATAAAAACATTGTAAACTTCTTAAATAAAGCAGGGTCGATTAACCTTTTTATATTCAACAAATGAAAAATGTGATAATACGTTAAACGAATAATGACATCCAAACTTGCATAGACGCTGCCTGTGCGTTGCTTTTGTCATCCTCAGGTAAAAAGCCTCTGTAGCCTTTCATTTCTCTTGGACTCTGGCAGGCCCCTGAGCAGGGAGGAGGGAATCTAGATGGACAGCTCTGCTCCCCTCTGCTCCCCCTGAGTCGATAGCAGCCAGCAGGTAAGGCTCTGTCTCCGTCTGCAGCATGGCAGACACTTATTAGTGGTAATGTACTCCCATCATCCATCTCCAGGTGGGCTTCCGCCATTGATCTCAACGCCAAGGCTTGTCACTAGCCGCTCCTCACGCAGCGAAAGTGCTGGTCGCCGGCAGCTCTGGCTTCAGATGACCCAGCTTAATGTTCTGTCGATAGACTCGCAGCTGGACAGCCGGCAGTGGAACTGTGAGGTGACTTGCATGGCATGTTTTCCCCACTGTGCTTCTGGTCGTACAGACATTTATGAAACCTGATATATTAGTCTCTGATAATCATATTCGTTTGGCGGTGACTTCAGACAGACATCGCACAACGGGAGAATTTGCATCTGTGTTCTCTTTGAGTTGGACTCTTTTAATACATTGAACTTGGATAAACATTTCTTGGATTCTGAGCCTGTGTTCTAAGATCAGGTAGAAAACACCATCCTCTCATTTCGAATAGAGCAAATGCAGCGGGCTCTCGCAAAAAAGCTGGGTCAACTGCCTATGAACCTGGTGCGACTATTTAAAAACATTAATCTATTCTCCAAATGGATCTCCAGGGTCATTTTACAGTTGTCTTAAACAACATTCCCCCACCAATGCAGCTGTTTTTTAGCCTGAATACAATGGTACAATTATTTACCGTTTTTAAAAATTGGTAACCAAGGAGACAGATAACTGATGCTCGGAACTGAAAAATGCTGAATATGGTGCTGATAATGGGCCAGGCTGATAACCGATCCATCCCCAGAAGACTCAAGCAAGGCCTGCGACCGGCCAACGTCTTATCATCAACACATGGCATCATTGGACTTCATCCGCAGACGGAAGTTAGAATGAGAATCCGCTTCTTTCAATCAATGAGGCCATTATTCTAAAACGTTTGATGGCCTTCTCTGTGAGTTGCTGTACAAATGAAGGACTGCAAGTATCTCGGGGTCTTCCTTGCAAGAAAGGCTAAGATGATGTTCCGAGATCAGTACGTTGATGGGATCCTGACCTTCAGAGATGGAGGTGTTGTATGAAACTACCAGGGTGAAGACATTTACCAGTCTGCGTTCCAACATTCATCTGAGCTTTGCATAGTGACTGAAAAATTGAGATTGCAGAGGCAAGTGCTGAATTGAGTTTTCTATTGGCAGGGTGTCTGGGCTATCCCCGAGGGACAAGGTGAGCAACATAAACTTCCAGGAGGAACTCAGAAGTAGAAAAGTGCTGCTGTGAATTGAAAGTAACCAGTTGTTGTGTGCAGTATTTCATCAGAATTCTTCTTAGATGCATTTATATAGACGTTTTCTGGGAATGTCCATGTAGGAAACGTAGGACATACAGGATAAATGACATATCGCACCTGGTCTGAGAAGACCTTGAATCTCTCAGAAGAGTAAGAGATATTGTGATAAAACACAAAAGCTACTGAAAATGAAGATAACGATTATTAACGGCATTATCATGGAACCGGACAGTTTGTGCTTCTAACACACTGAACTGTTTGTTTAATGAGTCTGCAAATTTTTTTTTAATCTCAATTTGTATTCCAAATTTAATTGGACCGATTCACGGAAGCTTGACTAAATGTTTAATGTTTTTTGGGCACTTGGTCGACCTGGTTCAGTGGTTTAACCAATGGAGAATTAAATTTGGGTCTCTCCCCAAAGACCTTATCAGATGCCAGTGAAACGAGGCCATCTGTTGGGAGTGTGTTAGTGAAGTGGCCATACTGCAAACAGAGAGCCCTATGCAAATGAGTTCAGTTGTTCCTCCAGTTACAGTTGTACTTGAGTTTGATCATCATTATTAGAGTTTCACTTCACAGCCATGTAGCTTAGCATTATGTTTGGAAACAGAATTTAAAGTGGGTAAATGTGAGTTAAGGATGTGACTTTGTGTAGGGTTAAAAGCCTGTTATAGATGTAAAGAAAACATCAATGACATTGGTTTTTGGTAGTTGGTATTAAATGTTGTATTCAACTGAAAGTGATCAGTTTGGGGTACATGCCAGGCATTTGGATCACCTTCGAAATGATTAAAAAGCAGGAAATGATCATTTCTCTGTGGTTTGACTGTGTTGTTTCTACGTGCCATTTTGTCCAGATAAAGTTGAGTGAGCAACATCTGTAACTGAATCATCCCACAACATCTGGACGTCGCTACTAAAGTAGTTTTCATTGCTATGTAGACAAAGTGTAGAAATGTAAAAGTTCCAGCTTAGTAAATGTGAGGATTTGCTGCTCTCCTTTTCGTTATTTATGACAGAAGAAGAAGAGTCTTTGGGTTATTAGGACTGTTAGTTGGACAAAACAAGCAATTTGAAAACATCACTTTGAGTTCTGGGAAATTGTGCCGAGCATTTTTCAAGATGTTTTTACATTTTCAAAACTGAACGATGAGTCGTGAAATAAAATTAGTAGATTAATTCTGTTTTAATTGCAGCTCTATCTGCTGTAACGCACCAAATCACACAAAATAAACAAACACAACATTTAATTATTTTCATTGTGATGGCCTCGTTTGTACAGCCATTAAAACTGTGCCACCAAACTAAAAATGAGCCAGATGGAGCTTCGTCCATAACAGAAAACACTGACACTGTGAGAGTTAATAGGTTGAAGTTCACTTTATTTCTGAGTTATCAGTTTTTGCTACACGACAGCTTTATTACAGATTAAATTGTCTTCCATCAGCAAAATAATGTTGTGGCCTTAAAAAAATAAAGTAGCCTTTTGTTTTCTTTTTTCATAATGATAAACATTTGAGTTTTCACTGAACATTCATTGAATAAATAACTTCATAAATCACGATATTCTCCCTGTCAGTGACGTTTCACACATTAATTTATCAAGCCACGTTGATACTTTACAATACATATAACAGCTGGATTTACTCAGGGAACATCAGTTACTCTTTATGAATGAGACATGATACATATTACATTCTTTAGACAACGAACACCAACTAGAAACAGAACATTAAACATTTATAGGATACTACATCTGGCAGGAATTCTGGAAAACAGTTTGCATCCCTTTTATTTTAAGGCATTTTAGTCACGTACGTGTACTTCACCAGTATTTCACTATATCTCCATTTAGCTTTTCACATGATGAACATGTAAAAAATACAGTTAATATGTAAGAATAAACATGCACGTGTGTCGCTGATGGTCTTTTTCTTGATCTTCACGGGTTCACATTCACTTCGGCTGATGATACATAGACGCACAACGAATAAAGAGTCGACACAGCTACCCTCACGTAATGACCGCTAAAGACCACACTGATTCGATCGGCTGTAACACGGACCACCACAGACTGAACTAAGACTCGTGCAGGAAACACTTTATAAACGGACATTCTTGACCAAAACATGCATGATGTAGATTGCCACACTTCAGTTTGAACGTTACCAATAACATCTGATATTTCTGAATATAAAAAATAGCAACTATAATTTACTTACGTAAGCTCCATGCATCTAATGATTTGACTTAAAATTGCACTGATACCCTCACAGCACTTGCTATAGTGTTATTGCACAAAGTACCTACATCACTACCCTCGTTCTACCCCTAAGTGCAAATAAAAAGCACTTCAGTACACAGGAACACAGTGGTTTGCCTCAGTCACCACTAGACTTATAGATGAACACTGTTCATAACACCCTACACCTATTAACTATTGCTATAATATAGAGCACATACAGTACGACAGGATGACTTCAAATGTGCCACTGAAACCATATCACATATGCTTTCCATCTACACACGTTTTTCATAACCCGTCCTCTTATGTTTACAGTACAGTTATTCATTCATATATCTTTGTATAAATATGTTTAAAGTGCCTCACCAGACAGACTTCACATACACACAACCTCTTTGGCAACCGTATGGCGTCAGTGGTTTCAAGAAATGTCATGAAAACAACTTTTAGCACATTTAAAAATGGATCTTAAGGTACGACCGATCCGGTTTGTTCAACACACAAAGTCACACATGTCGGCGGGATCACATTTACAGGATGTCATGATTGTTATAAGTCACTTCTACTTTATATACTGTACGTATTTTTTTTTCTTTTTACAGAATTTTGTCCGTATATTTCTATTCTATGTGTGTAACATGTACAATAGGATCACTCAGTTGATTCACTCGAAAACAATAATTATGCTTCAAACACTGACTTGAAGTATTTTGATTACATGTGTATTTTCCATTTAATTCCGTGAGACACGTTCAATTTAAAGGGCCACATTTAATGCAAAGATTTTCTCTCATGTTAAGTCAATGTGTATAAATTAAATAACTAAATAACTAAAAGACAGAATAACCTGTTTTAAATTAATTATCTTGTATGTACTCAAGTATGAGTATAGTTACATTACTGACATATTACTCAATTACAAGTTAAACTGCTGGTCTGTTTCTCCAAATCTTCAGAGTCTTCATTGGTCTCTCAAGCTCGCTAGGTTCCGCTCAGTGGTCCAAACCTGCGCCTGCGGAACATTTTTGTTGTTTTTATCGGTAACGTTCAGGGTAGTTTCAGGTGAAATTACAGACTTAGAAACCTATAAAAGTACCTGAAAAATGACTTAATTAAAGTAACTGAGTAGTTGTAATTAGTTACTTCCACCCTGTATACTCAAAACGTCATTGTTTAAAGAGGATCTGTATAACATTTTATATTGTATTAACACGTATTTTCATGTTTTAATCACTGTTTTATCGTCCGTATGTTAGCGGATTGTAACGTGACGTAAAAAATTAGACCTTCTCCGTCTCTCTCGGTTTCTACGTAGTAAAAGGATCTAATTCTCACAGAGGATGTGTCTCAGTGCTTCTCTCCGCTAGCAACAGTAGCTAACGTTAGTTTAGAAATGGAGTCCTCTAACGTAAAACTTAAAACCGGCTTCATGAACAACACAGAAGTTCCACAGAGCCGCTTTAACTTCATATGTAATAAGTGAATAAACACTAAGATTTTACGTATCAGTCTGCATCAATTTAATTTAATCAGGCTAAGATATTTAATTTATTCTCATTGACTGAACTTAATAGAAAAACTTTTGCATTAAATTAACAGTGAATTTATTTGATGAGAATAGATGGAAACATGTAATGAAATATCTAGAGTCAACTTTTTTAGGTATAATTATTAGTCTGAGTGCTCATTCTCTGACAGAGGACAGTTGTCCCTCACATCAGTGCTACAAAGCGGGCATGGCTTCAGTTTCCTAAAGGCAGCAGACCAGTTAATCTCAGTCTACCGAGTCACGCTGGGTCATTACTGGACCCCAAATCATTCTAATGTCTACACACATCCAAAAAATAAAATGTTTCCCAGGTTAATTCACATTTTTTTAATATTTACAGAATATATATATGTATATATATATATGATCTTTAAGGCTTTGTTGTTGTTAAAAGAACACTATTGCACAGACGACAAAGACACACGAAGGCCTCTTAACTACTGACTAAGTCTAAGTATGGCTTACTTCCCTGATTTATGAGGCTGGCCGGCTCCCTGGCCGCTATGAGCCGCTTTAGGAGCCGCGGCGCTGCTTCTATTGCACAGGTCCCTGATTTCCTGCAGGCCCTCGTTCAGGGCTTTGACGAAGACGGCCGAGCTCGTCTCTGTGTTCTCCCAGAAACTAGACACGCAGAAGATGATGTGGTCTGACTGCGGGTTGTAACAGGCGCCGTAGCCGTTGGGCACCACCGGGCCGTAGCAGCAGAACATTTCCACTGTGGTGGGGACCTGGATAGAAGAGGACACAGTCTGGGTTAGCCAGGAGTATTTGAGGATAAAGTTTCAGAGAAGGGCAGCAGCTAATGATTTTGATCTGTTCCTTCTTTTTTTAATTGATAATTTAGTGTAGAAACAAGTTCCCAGTTATGTTACATTTTCGATTGACGAGTTTTTCGTAGATACTTTTCACAGATGTGAAATGCATCACTTCATGTTTACCAGCAGACACAAAATGTTGAGATGGTGGACTTTCGATGAGCAGGGCGTGGATTGAATCACCTCTCTCGTTAAATCCAGGGCTGCAATTTAGGATTATCGATATATCTGCTGATTATTTTCACACTGAATCGATTAATCATTAAGTCTATAAAATGTCAAAAATGTGTTTAAAGAAAAATGCTCATTTACAATTTCCGAGTATCCAAAGTGACGTCTTCAAAATGCTTCTTTAGTCCAACCAACAGTCAAAAAACCCAAAGACTCTTCATTTACTGTTATGAATGACAAAGACAAGCAGTAAATCCTCACATTTAGGAAGCTGGATGCAGCTGTCCTAGGAATGTCTTATTCATAGTTTATCAAATCAAATCAAATCAAATTTTATTTATATGGCACTTTTCATACTTAAAAGCAACACAAAGTGCCTCACAGAGGCTAAAAACAACAACAACAAGGAATTAAGAGACACATAGACATACAGAAACACACACACGCACGCACACACACACACACACACACACAAACACCGACACCCACCGACACACACACACACACTCACACACACTCACACAAGCTCAGACCCGTTGCACACACTAGACAGAGACATGGCAAGGCACCGAGACCTACCGCAAGGAAAAGCCACCTTTGGGGGGCCTACCACGTCGAGAGGGCCCGGCCCACAGCTACAGGGAGCCCCGCCACAAAGACAGCCCCGGCCCGGGCAGACAAGAGGCTCCACACCAAGGTGCAGAGCTCTCCAGCCTACCAGGCCAGAGCAGTCCACAGGACAGCTCCCCGCCAGTAGGCCAAAAGCAGCTCCCGGCATGGTAGACCCCCATGAGGAAACACTGGAGCTAAAAACTAAAACTAAAACAGTAAAAACCAGATAAAAGGGTATAAAATGAACAGAGTAGATCAAATCTAGCTAAAACATGAAGTTAAAGTATATAACTAAGACATATAGCTAAAACATGTGACTAAAACATGTAATAAGAACCTAAAACTAAGATATATAGTTGAAACTTAATTAAAACATGTAGTTAAAATATATAATTAAGACATGTAGTTAAAACATGTAACTAAGACATGTAATAAAAACATAAAACTTAAAATATGTAGTTTAAAACATATAGCTAAAAATAGTTAAAAATAAAAACTGATTATGATAAGAAGTTTGATCAAAAATTAAATAAATAAATAAATAGATAAAGGAAATCAATAAAATCAAATCAAATAAAAGCCTGACTAAAAAAGTGAGTCTTCAGCCTCTTTTTAAAAACATCAACAGTCTCTGCGGCCCTGAGGCTCTCCGGCAGGCTGTTCCACAATCGGGGGCCATAATAACTAAAAGCCGCCTCCCCGTGTGTTTTCGATCTAACTTGTGGTATGGTTTAGTGACCGCATGTATTCTATAGTTATGTACGGCTGCCTTAAGCGACTCCTATAAGTGAGAAAATATATTATTTTAAGTGAGCCGAGGGCAGGGGACGAGTCTGGCAGGCTCTCCAATTAAAAAAGACTGCGAAAGGAAGCACAAAGCCTTCGGTGAGGATCCTAAACACCAGCGTAAACTAAATATTTTAATTAGCCCTGTGTATTTTCTCAAGTTAGGTTGCACTTTTGCAGTCTCAGTTCCTGTTAAAATGACCTCAGAAGAGTTCAGTAAGTCGCTCCAGGCTCAGCTGTTTGCACTCGCTACTCTACTGGCTGTACAGCTTAGTGCTGAATACACTCGTGCCTTTAAAGTTGCTGAAGAAAACTATGAAGATTTTGCGAGTGGATACCAGACCTGGGTTGTGTTTTCTCACCTTGACATGAACAACTCTGGGCTCCAAGAACTATATCTCCCTTTAACATCTTAAATAGGAATCTTATCATCTGATGTACTGGTCTTTTGACTTGAGGTTATGAATGGACAATATGCAAAACAGCCAAATCAGCACCAGTATGTCCTCAACCGCGTCTCCTTTGCATCCTCTATCTACATTAAATGATAACTCTAAAAGCCAATTCATTTATCTCTTTTCATCCCTGTGGAGGAATCGCTCTGTTTCCTGTCCTGAGGCAAGACGGATGTGGAATCAGATCAGACAGGGTTCTGGGAAAGTATATGTGTACATATAAAAGAGTAAAGGAAGGTGAGAATGGGATCAGGTGTTACCTGACTGGTAGAAAGGATGAACTGGTTACTGGCCAGATACGTCTCGTCACAGAAGATCTCGGGCTTCTCCATGTTCAGATCCTTTGCGATCCTCAGAAGCCCGAGGAGATGATTGTCTATTGCCATTCCTGTAATAGCCTGAAAGATGTATATTTTCATGCTTAGTCATTACTTATTTTCAACCACAGTATGGGCACAGACGCCCTTGTTGGTCTGAAGTTGGACTGGTAACTATCTATTGTAAGAAATATCAATTCAGGCTGAGCTGAGCACGGCTGCCACCCTGCGCGACAGATGATGGAACAAACACCTCGCAACCAATTTGGGAAACACAATTATTAGCTGTCTTGCTGTGAGTTTGATGAGAAGATCAATATCTACTCCTTAACTATAAATCTCCTGCCACGAGATGTTAGCTTAGCTTAGCGTGAAGACTGGAAGTGGGGGGAAATTAAACCTACCACCACCTATACGGCCCATCAATGAATATGTCATGTCATGTTTGTTGTGAAATATAAAAACGCACAGGTTGTAATTTTACTGGGGGTTTTATGTGATGGACTATCTCTTAGCGAGGTGTAGTGACTTCCTGGAGTCTCTTCTGGTTGCCTGGCAACTTCATGGTGAGGGCGAGACTCATCCGAGTCATCGTGTCCGGCCAAGAAGTTGTTGACAAAAGTACAAATTTGTGTTTGTACTCTTTAGTTTAGCAAATTTGTGCTAATTTGTGAACTTTCAAGGCATTGGTAGGCTAGCTGTTTCCCTCTGTTTGCAGTCTTTGTGCTAAGCTAGGCTTACTCGTATCCTCACTGGGGCTTCATATTTACTATTAATGTCCCTTTTCTACTAACGTGGAGCCGGTTCTGTTCTAGTTTGCGCACAGTAGTACTAGAAAAGTTGGTTTCAAGCTAACAAAGTGGTTTCATTCGTGCGTTGTGCGATGCCTTTCGTTGATGATGCATCCTTGATTATAATGGTTCTGCTCATAACTGGTGTAAATGTTGGCCGTGTTCTAAAATGTTCTAAGAATCTTTAATAGAGCTAGTTAAAGAACCAGAGCTGATTTGGTAGAAAGGGGGCCACAGACACGAACTCTCAAACTATTCCTCCTAAATTTAGATATTTTGGAAGAAGCGATATTCTGATATCATGTTTAGTTTTCACGTTTCAATCCTGGCTGTCACAATAATGTGTTAAAAAATATAAAAATAATGGTTTCAAATACTTACAGCAATTGTGTAATTCGTCTGGGCATTTATTGCATCCCTCAGTCTTTTACTTTTTTCTGCATCCTGTTGGAGAAAATGACAAATAATTCAACAGGGCTTTTCTCACATTGTACAATAAGAGAGAAGGACAGCTGGTAAATTTCTTCTTCACAGACCTTTTAAACCTGCAGGGAGATCATGTGTTGGAATGGGTGAGAGAGGAGCGCTTGCTCGCACCTGTTTCATTTGAGCAGGTGCGGTGAGCAGTAATGTGGGAGTTGCTCGGTAATTGGGAGTCAAAGTGAGAATAATGACTCACGGTGAAAGTGGCCCTCTCGTCTGTCATGGCCCTCACAAAGGCCAGGGCCTCGGGGGTGGCAGAGCGAATGTTGTCAACCCGACCTTGTTGGAAACGCCGGATGGAAGCACTCTCGTAGGTGGACACCAGCCTTCCCCTGCACCTGAGTATACGAGGGACAGAATCAGGGCCATGACGGCATATTTCGAGATATTTCATCAAATAACTGTTCTGTTTTTATCCTCGGTTGATCTAACTTGTTCTATTATTATCAAGTGGGTTTTATTCTCCCTCTTATTTTACATTAATTATGGCATTCTGTGCCTGTTTTTATCCATCTTTATTTTATTTTTACTTTCATTATAAATGGGTTGTACCTTCCATCTTATCTCCCATTAACTGTCTGTCCCTACTTTTTATGTTCATTCCGTCTTTTTTTATGTGAAGCACTCGGTGCCAGTGGTGGGCAAGAAAATGGTGACATATTTATAGTGAAGAGAGGGCACTTCACCGCAGTTTGTCCACTGGAAGGGCACCCTAGAGGGCACGATCATGTTTCGTCTACCATCAACCCCCCTTGAGTCCACCGGTGCCTGGTGCATGTCATTTCTTTGTTGTGAAGCACACAATTTCTTGAATGAAAGGTGCAATACAAGTAAAATTTCTTATCAAAGATTTGAAGATATAAACCACTTTACTTGTAAAATGCGAGCTGCAAGGCGACTTGTATGAACGCATCTGGACTCATCTTCTGTTTCTTGATGAATTCCTTCCCGTAGTCTTTGAACGTGAAAACATCCATGTCGAGATTATTCACCAGCCTGAAGGAGAAAGCACACGAGACATTAGAGAGGCTTATCTGCACATTTGTCTATGTTTCAACGTGGGATTGTCTTGCCTCTGCAGTCTGTCTCCAGATGCCGCTACGAGTCCTTGAATCTGTGGGTTACATTTCCAAAGCAGCCTTCTCGGAGGGGGAAGCTCTCTGACGCTGGCTCTTGCCATCTTGGACGGACTTCCCGTCCTGTTCGGGACAACACCAGAACTCCCTTCACCGTTTGCCACATCAGGATTCATCCAACAACAACAACATTCAGTGACTGTCTTACATGTATTTCATCACGTATTCGGAGCACTGCACCAGGACTATTCCCTCGAAGGCCGAATGCTCGCACACGACCCCGCACACCCCGTCCATTCCTACGACAAACTGAGAGAAGAAGGGGTTAGATAACAAGCTCTACGTTTGTGGAGGATTTGAAGTGACTCGGCAAGTGGTCCTACCTGCATCGACTTGTCGTACCAGCGGTTCGCCCCGTTCTTCTCACGGCCGCCACCGTGCAGCATCAGCAGGGCCCTGGTGGTGTCTCTGGGCTCCAGACCGCAGGGCTCATCCAGACACACCACGCATATACAGCTCTCGATCAGGGCCAGAGAGTCCCTGTTGGTGAGATCTGGATAAAAGAGAGATACACATGTGATGTATCTGTCTGAAACTTCTCAAAGTGGTATGAAATTGAGAAATGTATAAGTTGAGACCTTTTGTCAGTACGTCTCTGGCTTGTGCCCATTCCGTCCTCCCGTCTGATGTCAGGATACCGACAGGAGGGAGCCTCTCTTCAGCGTTGTCGGCCATTTTCATGATTTTCTCCAGCTGGGATAAGATCTCCGTTTCGTTGAGCTGCTTGCTGTTTGCGACTACATCCAACACGAAGAACTAGCGAGGAAAAACAGATTACTGAGATCACGTGCTCCTTAACCATTCCACCGTATCCGCTCATCGCGAACGCTTGTGCTTAAATGCGCCTTTGCCTGCTGTTATTCCTGCCGAGAAAATAATGGCACGGACTAAATTCAGCCAATAGCTGCCTAAAATATGGCTCCTCTGCAGCGATCAGCAAAACCTGCGACTCAAGGAAGCTCTTAAAGTGATCAGCTGTAATTAAGTTAACTGCCTGTATCTCCGTAGGGACGGGCCCTTATGTGCCACGGAGTGATCATTCCCAGCATCTCTTCCAGGTGAAAGCTCCTGCTCTGCCCCTTTTTTTTTTCTGTGATCAGTTAAAGGCACAATCCGTGAGCTTAATGTAATCAAAATAGTAGCCTTGGAGCTGCAGATGTTGCAGATGGCGGCGTCTTTTTTTATTTGTTATGCATTTATGGGAATCTGTGTAGAGGATTTGGGCAGAAACAAAACGGGATTGCAGTAAATGGGCTGGTTGTGGTCTTAGAGAAGGAGACGCAAAACTCAACTGGACAACCACTACATTTGTGAATTCTGGAGTAAAACCTCAATTTTCATATTCAAAAGTATGTGTCAGTTGAGGAACACACAAAATGTAGTTTGTGCATCTGTGACTCGGACGATCTACATCGAAGTACATGTGTACCAATTTCCTGAAACCTAAGAATAGCAGCTGCGTTTAGACCAGAGCTACACTTTGACATTGAACGTCTTCTTCTTATTTAAAGGTATACTGTGCAGGATTTGGCCCTCCTCCTCCTCCTCCTCCTCCTCCTCCTGGGCTCAACTAGACTGAGAGAGCGGCGTCGGTCTAGCAGCGAGCCAGAGAGCGAATGAAGAGAGAGGACGGAGCAGTGAATCGGAGAGCTGAAACGTTATTTTTCTGATTCATTTCATGGCGGTTTCACTCTAAAGCGCAAATAAACACGCCCACACCGCCGCACAACCCCGCAGGAAGAATTTTGTGTGTGAAATCAGCCAAAGCGCAGGGCTTCATCCTGTCCGTCGAGGAGAATATCAGGTTGCTAAATCTCTCCAGAGGCCACACCTCGTGCTGTTAATCAGCTGGGGGATACACGCTACCACCCAAAGTTTGATGCCCTGAAACATCCTGAGCAAGCAGAATAAGAAAATACAGGCAAAGGGCAGGGCCTCTGACTCACTCACTCACTCACTTCTAGCAGGATTTCTCTTGTTTGAGTCAATGCAGTTTTATAGGAAGATCCTGCAGAGTTCTGAAACTTGCTAAACGAATAACAAGGATGCTGGGAAAGTCTGGTTGGGAACGGTGAAAGAAGACTCTCTATTAGATGAGTCTGTTTGAGTCCTCTGATAGGCTGCTGCTGGAGCTTCTCTGGAGCTCAGAGAGGGACAGATGATATACAAATATGAGCACTCCACAGAATCTGTTATTTTACATATTCAAATAGACATCAATAGATAGCAATGCAGCCAGTCAAACTCAGGCCTTGAATCAGTCAAATGCTTACCCATGAAACAGAAGTCTTATTGTTTTATCCTGCCTTGCAGAGCTGCACGGCTGATCGAAACATTATCGACATCACGATACGGCCAAGTGCAATGTTAAAAATGTGTCACAACAAACTACAGCGATGCTCCAGTCCACGTGTTCTCTAGACGTCAGGGAACATGCTCATATGAAAGACCATAATCTACCATTCACCCTCATACTGCAATCACAAATATCTATCAAATAACTGCGTTACGATTTTTTTTATTACAAGTTTTTTGCATATTGCGCAGTCCATAACTGCTCTGTATACAAAGGGTGTGTAAGTTAGTTAGCAGCAGCGGTTGTGACTGTGTGATTTGTGTCTTGTTGTCACCATGTTTGGCTCCTTTTTTTGCGTTTCACTGGATATGAATTCAACGTAGGCGAGCTAAAGCCTTTTTGAGACGCGTTTGTAATTCAGCGTTGTATAAATTGAGGGTACTTGGGTGTTTTTACTGCCCGTCAGTGAATAATAAATCTCATACTTAGGACTGATGAAGTTTAAAACTGGAGGTTTGAGGATTTTGACAAGTTCATGCCCCCAATCCATGACACATTATCTTTACAGATGGCACCTTGACAGAATAAATAATGTGTCTTTTGTATTTCCTATACATTGAAATCTGATTGTCTGTGGTGTAACTAACTCTCACCTTCCTCATTACATCTTTACATTCACTTCTGTTTTCTCTGAGATGGACGGGACACTGTTTTTGCCATCTGAAGCCTGACTGAGTCTGAAAAAAAGTCTCCTCAGAGGCCCGGGCGTCCTGACCTGGTTCTTGCACGCCACTATGATGTGCTCCGGCGCCGAGGAGGCCGCGTTCATCTGGACCTTCAGCGTGTCTGTCTTCAGCCCCGGGTATCTGTAGGAGGTGAAGAGGCGGTAGTACTGCTCCATGCACAGAGGGGTCCCGGCGAGCTGGCCCCGAGCAAAATCCACTGGCAGCGCTCGCCTGAGAGACATCATCGCACACACACACACACACACCACATCACGTGACCTCTGAGGACTCTCACGCTCACACACGGAGGACATGCGGGGTGACAGGTAATCTATTACAGGGTTGAACTTACGCGTCGATGAGAGCCTTGTAGTCCAGCACTCCTCTGATGAGGCGAGCGGCGAATCTTAAAGGAGCGAGAAAAGGTTGAAATTAAAGAAACTGGGAGCGGAGTGTGCAGGACAATACGCAGCAAAGGGATTATAATTAGATGCTCCTGAAGGACCGACAGTAATCACATTACGGTAAATTACTAGGATACAGTGGGCGAGCTGTGTGTGTTTATCTGTGTTAGAGAGAGAGAGGGAGAGAGGCAGTGTGTACGTGTGAGTGGGCGGTGTGGGCAAACACAGAGCCCTGTCAGGTCCCATGTTGTGTGTCATTTGTCTCGGTGTTATTACGTTCATAGCCAGATCAATACGGAGGAGGCAGCCGCGGCGCACCACACCCCTAAACGAGGCCTGACTAGCGGGTCTCTGCGGAGAGCTTGGTCCTGTCACTCCCAATCTAATGAGTGTGTGTGTCAGTGGATTAGCAGCTTCGGGGCTGCTCTGGGAAATATTCAGTTAGCGCGGCACGAGCTGACAAAAGCTAATGTTGAGTTACAGGGCTGGGGGGACTGGTGCAATGTCTGGTGGAGCACGGCTCATTTAATAACGTTTCAGAGGTTTGAGGGGGGAGAGATGATGCCCAGGCCAGTGATCTTCTTCGCGTCCGTTTTTCAGATCTTAATCTCAAGCCTGTTGAGGAGAACGGAGCCGAGGAACCGAGCGATATACCGTATATACTACTGGAACCTTTTGCGTTTGGTGGGAACGTAACACAAGCAGCTGCAAACCAAGTATCTGTTTTTGTTATACGTGACTTTTGGGGCTCCTTTTAACATATCTTCTGTTGTTTTTTATTACGTAAATGTGTTTTAATGTGTCCTGTTGGATGTCATATATGTACGTAAATGTGAGACGCTAATTATTTTCTGTTTCTACTGACTGAAAAAAAAATTGTGATTTACATTTTCATGGAAATTCTTCCTGGGTGTTAAACGGCCCCGGGGATAAATTATTAAAGGCTGTAGTATTCACAAAGCTCTGACGTTAACGCTCCTTTTATCTGTACTTTTTAACGTTTCGGTGTAGCTTATTAAACGTCCTCTCGCTACCAGTGGTGCCCGCAGGCAGTGAATCACATCAGCAGAGGGAGGAGGACTGATAGCGACTGATGTCTGTGTTCTTCATTCATTCTAATCTTTACTCAGTATCTCAATGTCGGGTACGCCTATATTATTTACTTTATTAACATTTGAGGAATCTTGAGTAAATTATTGTTCTTTTTCTTTGCTTCCTTTCCCTCTGACTCAATCCGCAACCTCATTTTGTTCTCTCCACTAAGGAGGTTACGTTTGTGTTGGTTTGTGAGCAGGATTACACGAAAACTACTGAACGGATTTCCACCAAACTTTGATAGAGGATGAGTCTCGACCCAGAATAGACCCCGTTGAGTTTTGGTGCGGATCCGGATAAAGGAATCCAGGGTCACTTTTTTTAAACATGGCGATAAAGGGCTTTTTCCTGACATTTTTTTTAATTTCTCAGGGAATAATACATGGATCTCGATGAAAAGATCTCAATATTTTCTGCTTTCAAACACGATTGTGTAAATTTTCTATTGCAGATACATCTTTTTCATACTGTCTTACATATTGCGGTGGCTGTTTATTCAGTAGAAGGTGTGTTAGTGTCAGGTTTTGTCTTTAGTTGCTCTTCTCAGTGACCCACACTGTCAGAGAAATGCCATCATTAGAGTCTCTGGTGCATCACAGCAGAAGAAGGAGGGCGAACTTTAAACACACAGCAGAGGCAAAGGTACAGCACATACCTCCGCGCATCATTATGATCTCTGAACGTCTGCTTGGGAAACACCATGACGGGACTGGAGTTGACTGGCAGGGCCAACCTGTTGTTCAAATACATGTCCTCCAGCCAGTAGTCGTACACCTAAATGAAAACACAGGGATCGTTAAGCATTTTTCTTTTTTTTTCCGACTCAAGTTATTACTCTCAAAGTTGGGACCTGTGTGCAGCCGAGTGAAAAGCCATTACAGTGCATCACTGCCAGATGAAAAGGAGAGTGGGGAGAGAGTCGGGCGTGGGAGTGGGAGCCTGATAGATTTCGCCGAGCTGGATGAGCTGTGGACTGAGCCATCAGCCAGACGCAGGGGGAGAGATTGAAGCGACGGAGAACGAGCAGAGGCTCCGATAAATCTTTATCGCCAGGGGATTCAACTCTGTTATGAATGGGTTATATGTTATGTCAGAGTCGAGATCTGATGAAGTTCTCATTCATTTTTTTTTTCAGATTAAAGAGCAGATACTGAGTTTGATTATTGTTATGATTACAGAAACACAATCAAATCTGATGCTGAGTGCAAATATTGTGACGGGTCCAATTTAATCAGTTGGATTGTAGTGATAATGAATGATATGATACGACAGTGATTTTACAGTGACTGTATTGAGTTTCTCAAATTACAGTAGAAAAAGGCACAGAGGAGACAAAAATCTTTATTGATTCAAGGAAAAAATGACTAGAATGTGTTATTTTTTCTGCCTCTGCATGCATGTTTTTTTTAATCTTTAAGAGCTGAGACTTTACCCAGTTGGTCGTCTTGTCCCTCCTCTCTAAAAGCTTCTTCTGTAAAAGCTCTCCGACCCCTCCGGGGGCCCCAAACTTCTCCACGATGGCCTTCGTCTTCTTAAACTGCTCCTCCTTGATCAGGTGTTGGACGCACTTCAAGTACGTGTCGAGGGTTTGCCTCAGCGGGGGCACGGGGACTTTTGGCAGCACCTGATGTCGTGAAAACAACAGATTGGCGTCAGGACCGCAGCTGTTTAGCATTTTTTGTGTCTTTCCTGTGATTCACCGAGGGTTCATTAGTCAACGGGGTGATTCTCTCACATCTTTCCTTTCTGATTTTATTATTAGAACCCTGAGTTAATAATTCATCTTAAATGCTTGGAGTGTTTTCAGTCCCCGCAGTCTTGTGGGAACTGAAAGCTCTCTTGTTTTCTTAAAGGATGGAAAAATGTGAATTGATTATCTTTTTCCGTCTGATGTTTGATCATTTGCATAGTGGCACTGGTAGTAACCCAGCGTGTTAATATTGACCAGTACCAGTGTTGGAATTGCAAAATAAGTTGTTTATGGAAACTGTGCAGCATTATATAAAATATCAGCCTGGAAAAACAAAACCAAATGTAGAAAAGAAGCCAAAGTTAAGAAATACAGATTTTTATAATATAATGCAACACCGGCTTTATATGTGCATTAAATGACTGCACAAAAAATACAGTACCATGTACAGCAGTGGAAAATGTATTCGGATCCTTTGCTGAAGTACCAAACTGTGAAAATACTCCAGTACAAGTAAAAGTACTGCATTCAAAACTTTACAGTGTGATGTACAAAAAGTATCAAAAGTAAAAGTACCCACTGTGCGGTAAAATGTTCCCTTTCAATGTTTAACTAAACATATATGATTCTTTTTGAGTTAATGTCACTATTGCATCAGTGTTTATGTTACATTTTACTGTTGTAGATGTTTTTAATACAGTAGTATGTACAGATGAAGAAGTATTCAGATCTTTCACTTAAGTAAAAGTTCTAATACCACACTGTAAAAACATTCAATTGCAAGTAAATGTTCTGTATTATAAGCTAAATGTACTTAAAGTATCAAAGTAAAAGTACTCACTGTGAAGTAAATGTTCCCTGTTAGTGTTGTGTTATAGATATATAGGTTACCGCTGCTTTAATGTGTATGCTGCGTTTTACTGCTGTGGATATTTGAGCTAATTGTAACTACTTAAGTACCCAAAAGTCAAACTTGAGTAAAAGTAAAGAGTAAAGATATTCTGTTAAAATATCCTTTTAGTAGAAGTAGAGGTCACCCTTATGTATAGTACTCTTAAAGTATCTGATATTAAATGTACTTTAGCATGACAAGTAATTGTATGGCAATAAATGTACTCAAGTATAAAAAGTACAAGTGAAAGTAAATAATACATACAATGATGTATGACGAGTAACTAATGTAGTGGAATAAAAAAGTGAAATATTTGCCTCTAAACTGTAGTGGAGAGGAAGTGGAAATGGAAAAACTCAGGTAAAGTAAAAACCCAAGTACAGTACTTGAGTAAACGTACTTTCATCAGTGTTGCTGGGAAGCAATGCGTCATATTTGATAAGATCACTAAACAGCTTCAGCAGCTTTACTCATTTTTGTTTCCTCAAGGTCATTTTCACACCGTCGCGGCCTCAGGGGCGTTTTTCAGGATTTCTCCAAAGACAGTAACAGAGTAAGAAAGATCATGATGAATGGTAAGAAGAAGAAAAGAAAAACACACATCATAGATCTAAATTTAAACAATCAGCTGTCTCTGTTACGAGCTGTCAGCTCTGGAACAGGTTACAAACTAAAAGTCAAACTAATTCCTGCAAGGAAATCTGTAACAGCGAAGCTTCATTGTGAAAAACAAAACAGAGCTGTAACCATTTTAGCTGACTGTATGTTGATTCAGGTCATGTGTGTTTTGGTGCACTGTGGTATTTTATTGTATCTCCGTGTCTATTTTGACTGTGAAAGCTGTAGTGAAAGTTTCACACTGGACTGTGTGTTAAACTGTGTCGTCTGTAACAAATGAAACTCAAATAAAATACACAAATCGTGTGTTTGTGGTGTCGCTGTCTGTGTTCCTCTAGAACCTCAACTTTTTACTTTTCAGCTTTGTGACGATGAATCTTAGTGGGTGTATTTTTAATTAGCAGATTTAGCTCAAGGAGTTTGGAGAATTTTGCATCCACATTACTTCATTGAAAGAAAAAAAAATCAAAATCATCAAATTTGGAGATGAATGGGTTTCACCAGATGGACAGATTTTGACAAATTGTAATCTGAAAAGTTACTGTTACTTAAAGCTGTCAGACACATAACATGGAGTAGAAATCTATTTATCTGCCTCTGAGAAGTATGACGTTGCATATAACAGAAATATTTAAGTAAAGTACAAGTACCTCAATTTTATACGTAAGTGCAGTACTTGCAGTGTTGAAAAAAGTACCGAAAAGTAAAGATATTGTGTTTAAATATTACTTCTTACTAAGTCTTGAAGTATCTGATATTAAATCTGCTAAAGTATCAAATATTGATTATCAGAATCCATTCTTTTTTTTTTTAGCCAGAAATTGTAATTAAATTAAGAATGTGCTCCTTTGGCTCTGAAGCATCAAGTAATCCACAAAGGAACAGGTAACTAAAGCGATCAAATTAATGTAGTGGAGTAAAAAAAAGTATAAAGCTGCAGAAAATGGAAAATACTCAAGTACCTTCGAATTGTACTTAAGTAGATGTACTCAGTTACATCTTCACAGTCGGGTGGCAGATGAGGGCCCGCTGTCATTTCGCCCCTAGCGGCCGGTGAGTGTCAGTGCAGTTGACCGCGAACACGCAACAAACCATCCCAAAAAAAAGCGGAAGACGTGAAGTGAGGGGAGGAAAAATAGTTTCCATACCTGGCTGTCTCGGTCCCTGCTCGTCTCTTTCTCCAAGATCGGCATGTTTTCATCCCAGTCTGCTCCTCAAAGAAAAAACACTGTGAAGGACCCGCGAGGACTGCTCAGCCTTGGAAAAAGAAAAAGCAGAAAAAGTGACAAAACGTTAAGAAATGAATAAATAGATAAATGTGGGCCTGTGAGTGAAAAGCGTCCATTCTTCATCGTTGTGCAGCCTGTGGAGCGAGCCGCCGCGTGTCCTTGAAATCCAGCTGCGCCTCGTCGCTCACCTCTGGACAGGGCGGGGGGTGTGCGCGTCGAGAACTCGTTTCATCTCAATTTCATGCTTAAAAGATTTTTTTTCTCCCTAAAACAAATGTGTGCACATGTATAAGCGATAAACGGAAGCAACATGAGCTTGTTTTCAGCGCAGTTTTTGGACGCATTTTTGGATAAAAACAGAGCTCGTGTCTGGAAACAAAAAAAGATGAATCCTTGATGCAAGTTGGTTTGATTGGAAACGAAACTTTTCAGAATTCCCTTTCAGCTCAAACTCGACTTTAAAAGTGAGTTTTTTCCCAGAAGAATGTAACTGTGAGGGGGGTCCACACAGGTGATCATGAGTTCTTATAATAAAGAAACAAAATAAAAGCAGAACAGAGAAAACAGGTTGTCTTACCTGATCAGCGCAGGAGGTCAGAGAAGTGCGGCGGGAGTTCACATGATCAGATCCCAGGTCAGTGTAGAGAGAGGCTCCCCGCCGCGGTGTGGACGCCGGACTGCTCCCCGGTCCCCTCGCCTCGCCATACGGTCTGTGGCTCCACATTAAAAGCGCGCCTCGGAAAAAGATGCTGAAGGTGTTGGCGTCTACCTTCCATTCCTCCCCCCCTCGGGGGGCAAGAAACTCCTCCCATCGACGTCCATTCGCGGAACATATTATCTAACAGCTTGCTTCATCCTCCCTCCTTCTCCTCTTCCTCCACCACCTCCACCCACATCTAATGATTTTGATATATATATAAATTAAAGGGAGTGGGTTTCTGGTGTGGCATTCATGGACTGACAGTTGTGGTGCGTTTGCGGGCCAAGATGTAAGCCTGCGTTTTCTGCAGAGTTTTTAGAGAACTTGGGGGGATGCTCTTAAGTCTCGTCTGCGGCTGATTCTCTAAGCCTTTGCGCACTTGTGTCTGCTCATTTATAGGCGTATTTTTTTTGTTTATTTATATATTTTTTGATTACGCATCAACAAAGAGGCGCAACATGTGGAAATCAAACGTCTGACTTTATTCATCTTTTTCTTTTTGTCTTCTTTTTCTGCAGGATGTTTCACCTGAAATGAAAAGTCTTTTTTTTCTTTCAATCTTTACAATCACCCTGAATGTTTCATCTGAATTCGTTACATTTCCAACGAAATAAGAAATGAAATCACCGCCGTCACACAGATCCAAACAGAGATTTATTAAAACGACAGTTCATAAATGTATACATGTTTTTTTTTGTTCTTAATTCATCTCAAGGAGACTTCATTGGCTACGTCTTGACAAAATGTTCCATACTCACAGGCGCTGCGCGCGCACACATACACACACGCACACACACACTTTGTAGAGGTCCACGTATGTTTTGTTTTTTACATTTACATTGTGCATATATCCACATATGTACAAAAATCCATTTATTATGATACATTTAATTCCAACCAACGACCAAAAGATAAAAAATAAAAACAAATAAAGGACAAACAGGCCCACGTGTTACAAAATTCAAACTCACGAAAAATAAATTTTTGGACGAGAAGAAATAAAACAAAAAATAGAATCAGGCCTTCGATGTGCAAGTAAAAAAAGTTTCCTCCGAGACTAAAAATAGAGGCTATTCTTGTGTGAAGGTGTGGGGAGGGGGGGGAACTGTGCTGTTTATAGTTGGTCCCATATAATCTTGTACGCACATGAATCTATTTATATCTTCTTTTTTTTGTTTTATTTTTTTACAATACACACGAATTCAACAGATCTCTCACAACAAAACTCCAGTTACACGTCCATGAACAAACGCTACAGAGACTCGTTGGACACAATGAAATCACAGTCAGAACAGAGAAAGAAACAAATAGAAAAATAAATAATGATGATAATTCACTTTGGAAAACGCGTCACACAATCGTGATTTTGGTGACTGGGTGTTTTATATTGCACATCGGTACTTACATAAAAGTTTAAATCACTACTATAACATTTTTTTTCTTTCTTTTAGATCTCTGCGTCCTAAGTGAACTCCGGACCGGACGACTCCTCTGACAAGGACCGCTGCGCTCTGAAGGGATCGAACCCGTTCTCATCCACTGGCAGACAGTTCCCCGCCGAGCTGTAGCCCTTCTTTTTAGCCCTCCTCTCCTCCATCTTGATAGTATCGTACAGCCCCTGCGGAGCCTCCTCTAGCAGGTTATCTCTCTCGGAGTAGGACGGTTTCATTTGGCACACGTTGCGCAGCAGCAGCAGAGCCGGCGCGTAAAGCACATTGACGAGGCCCATGCCCAGATTGAGCTGCACGAACCCGAGGTTGTGTACGATCTGGCCGGCCACTATGGGACCCATGGCGTACGCGACGGAGTAAGAGATGTCTGCTATGGCGTAAACACTTCCATACACTGAAACGTGACGCACGTCGACCAGGAACGCGAGCGTCGGCAGCAGCGCGGTGTCGACTAACGCGATGCCGAAACAAATGCCGCACAGCGGGGCGATGAGCTGCCCGAAAGTTTTGCACGCGGGGACTGTGCACGAGCTGGCGCCGATGATAACCATGCCCACAGCTCCGTAGAACCACTGCAGGTGTGGATGCTTGGCGGCCAGTTTGACTGTAATGTACACACCGAGGACGTGGGGGAAGAAGGCGGGGAGCCAGGTGAGCCCCATCTCCCACTGAGAGGAGTGCATGGTGGTCTCCATCCAGTTGGCGATGGTCGGCTCTAGAAAGGCCAGGGGGATGTTGCACACCGTGAGCGCGCCGGCCACCACGGCTATGTAGGGGTCGATCATGAGTTTGTATATGGGGGTGCCGACTGGCATGTTCTCTCTAGTCCTGTTGGAGAACGGCTTGATGACCGTGAGGAGGAGGAAGCCGTCCGCCAGGCAAACGCAGGCGAGCACGATGAAGGGCACCTTCTTGCCCGCGAACTCGTACAGGATGCCCCCGAAAGGAGGCGCCACCAGGCTCCCGAAAGAGATGAACGCCAGCGCGATGCCCAGCGCCGTGCTCCTCTCCGACTCCTCCGTGTACTTGTCGGCTATCATCGCGATGCCGGACGTGTCCGCGAACGCGGAGCCCAGACCCTGCAAACTTCTGGCCACGAAGAGCGTCGCGTAGTTCTCCCCGATCGCGAATATGCACGTGGACACGAACATGACGCTCAGTCCGATCAAAAGCGGGATGTCATATCCGACCCGGTCTATGAAAGTCCCCGAGAGCGGGTTGACTAGCAGCTGCAGGATGGCTTTGGACGCGAAAAGTACTCCTATCTGGACGTCTAAATTGTCCTTGATGCTTTTGTCTTGGCTTGTGCTGTTGGCTGAGGAGTTGGGGTGCATCACCAGGTGGACGTGCTCTGACTGCTCACTCTCCAGCTCCGCGAGATAGTCAGGGATAATTGGCACGATTACCATGTAGAGCATATTGTCCAGCAGGAGAGCTACGCAAACAATCACTAATATGATCCGTCTTTGCTGGTGAGGGTCCCTCATCGCGGTGCCCAGCTGCTTGGTTCTCTCGCCCATCTCGGAGAGTTTCACGGCGGCTGATTTGGCCAGCCCGGATGATGCTCCTTCTCCATCCATTGTGTGCTTTATAATTGTTCTTAAAAAATGATTTTCGATGTAAAAAAGAAACAAAAAACAAACAAACGAGAAGTTGTAGTTGTGCTTCTCCCGTCTGCTGCCGATCTTTCAGCACCTCATCGATGACTCATTGGCGTTTTCTCTACATTGATGTGATGCTCCCCGTCCTCACCTCGCCTGTGCGTAAAGGGAGAGGCGAAGAGGAACTTGGCTGCCTCATCGGTGAAGATGGCTTTCCTCAGCTTCCTCAACTTGTCCGCGCCTCAGCCACATCCGATGTTGTTTCATGATCTCCCGAGAAGTGACGTGTTGAAATCCGCTAATCTTTTACATGGCAGAGTTAGTTTGGAGCGATTGTTTTTTTTTTTTTTTTTTTTTTGTTAGTTAGTTATTTGCGACACATCGGGCGCTCCAGCTCTCTCGTCTCCGTGTCCATACCTCCCATGACCTGTGGCACTTTTGCGCTCAGCTCTGAGACCACGAGTGACTTCGTGGCCATTGGTGCACATTAACCCGGAGCTCGGGCGCTATTTTAGTCCCTTTCTCTTTTTTTTTGTCTCCCCTTTTCACCAGCAGCTATGACGCATCACCAGCTTGCCCCCAAGTGGATCCCTTTGCCGCTCGCCTCTTTTATGTTAATTTTCCAACCGTGGCTGCGATCACTTCAACCAATAAGAGCCGGTGAGCGCCACATCACGAAGCCTTTACAAGAGCCTGGAAGCAAAGAAGGGGCTTTCTTATTCTTCATGTCCTGTGTGGGACTCTTGACTTTGGTGTTAAGGAGATTTTCAATATTCTTGTGCGCAATCATGGACATTTACGCACACGCACGGCGGAGAAAGCGCCAATAACATAGCTTCACTGATGAAAATCTATACGATATTACATCAAATAATAAAACACAGGCTGTATTATACATAAGAAGGCATGTGTGCTCCATGTAATCAGCCTTTATATAAATCTACAGAAGACTGCAACACCAAAAACATGAATGAAACACCTATAAAACTCACTTCTCGCTTGTGAGTCTCTAGTTGTTTGGGGAGAAACTCCCTCAAAGTGGTCAGTAAACTCTTTAGAGGCTTAAGGAAGAGTTAACGAGCTTCTTTTAATGTTAAATCTCCATCAAACATGAACTCATACACGAGAAGAAGAGATTTCAGCACCACGAGGCTGTGGACAGCGACACGAGGGGAGTTTTTTTTTTCTTTCTTCCTCCTGACTTTGTGAATGAAAACTTTCCTTAAATTGTAGCCAGAGAACCAAAACATGTCAATCAAACTGTGTATCAACATGAAAACCATTACGCACAGATGTTACGTCCAGAGATGAGAGCGACTCATTTTTAACTCATTTAATGGCTCGATTTAACACGAGACACCGGCGACACCTTGTGGTGTAAATGTAGCATTACACAAAAAACACCGCGAAAATCTTCCCATAGTCCACATAATATTCTTGCACCAAAGAATACTGTGAAATAACAGAAAATAACCATCGTGTGAAAAACACAGTAATTTGCTGTCATCACAACTCAGTTTTTAGCTTTAGTTTGACATGAAATCTTGTTTTGGGGGGCATTTTAATGTTTGATTAAGGATACTTACATACATAAAAACATGAAGTTATCTTTAAGTATGGCTTACTATCACAGGAGAGCACTGATATCAGCAGAGTTTTACTATATATATATATATATCACTTTATGTGAAAAAACTTCTATTTCTAAAGGTGCACTGTGTAGTTTTGGTGGACAACGTTCCTTTACTTTGCAACTGATGTTTATAAACCTAATAAATCGTTAATAATGCATTCCATTGTTTGATAAAAGTAAAACTAATACATGCAGTTTAATAAATCTTAAATTTATAATGTTTTAATGAGGTTATTATAAAATACTGCCTAATAGAGTTTATACGTTCTGTTCAAGTATATGTATGTTTCCTCCAAATGAGATGATAGAGAAATAATTTAGATCTTGTAAAATTTCTGATTTATTAATATGACTGATAAAGGAAATATCACTAAGAAAAAAACACTAAGAAAAAGTGGCATTTGCATTTTGGAACAAAAAACAGTAAACTTAACAATTATTTGACTACAACAGTCTCAGCACCGTCTGACTCATCGGTGTGTCTTCACAGGGAAAGTTGCTAGATAAAAACACATTTATTCAAAGATAACAAAACTTCCAAATGATACAGTATATCTGCCAATTAACAAACAAATCTATGTAACTACACAATACTTGTAAATGTAACTTCAGAACCAAAACTTATATCATGTCACTAATTTAATGTCTTTTAATACATATAATACACACATTCAATATCAACCCCTAATTTAACATTTAATTTTAAAAAATTGTCACATTTCATTTATCATCTTTTCTTTTCTGTGTTCAATAACATCACTTTTATTTTCACAATCATGTTAACAGTATAAAAAGCTTGTTCAATTATTGATTTCTTGATCACATTTGTTATCATTTGCCAGTAGAGGGCAGTGAAGGCTCGCAAATAATAACGTAGACGCCACAGACCAACTGGAAAACACCGGACATTATCACCCACCAAAACTCAAAACACAGGGATCTGAATTATCGTTGAATCATAAGACTGAATGAAAAGTGATCCAATCTAAGATTAGACATAAATAATTAGGCTAATGTTTTCTGGTGACACGAAGTGCTTTAAAATGTGTCTTTACGTCGTCTATATTAATAGAAACAGAGATTTTACAGTGTAATTTCTCAATTAACACATTGAAAATTTGAGGTTTAAGGTCAATTAAACTTCAGTTAACACTTATTAATCTGTTAACAACAGTGTTGGGTAGTAACGCGTTATTAGTAACGCCGTCACGTAACGCCGTTACTTTTTTCAGTAACGTGCTACGTAACGCGTTGTTTTTTAAAATTCAGTAACTCCGTTCCCGTTACCAAACGCTGCGTGACTCCGTTCCTTTTGGTGAGGTTTTACAACGGCACACAGTTCCCGATCAATAAAGTTTAATTGAATTGAAAAACTTGTCGCCCTCTAGCGTCACACACGCAATCAAACACGCGCCATGAAGAGGACTGGACAGGTCACGGCATGATGGCGAGCGAGAAGGGGAAGATACATTTCTACTCGTGGAAATACTCAAACTATTTTCAACTCGAGAGCAAAGGGAAAAACAACATTTCAGTAACATGTAAACTGTGCCCCGGGTCAAAAATCCTTTCTACGGCGAACAACAGCAATCTGCTGAAGCACCTAGAGAAGCGGCATGCTTCCACAAAGTTAGCAGCTAAGGTAACGTCAGCTAACGCAGCATCCGAGACCGACAGCAGCGAGCAGCACACACCCACTCCACCCAAGCAGCAGCGGTTGGAGTTCGAAAGACGGACCCATAGCCAGGCACAACTTGATAAAACAATTGCACGGTATGTTTGATTGTTTATTTGGATCTCTTTATCAGGCTATTATTCCAAGAGTCCAATGGTAAAATTGGAAGAATGTTTTACAGTAACTAAAAAGTTACCTTCTCAGTAACGCATTACTTTTTGGTTTAAGTAACTGAGTTACTAACTGAGTTACTTTTTTACAAAGTAACTAGTAACTGTAGCTAGTTACTATTTTTCAGTAACTAGCACAACACTGGTTAACAAACAATAAAATGTTTTAGAAACAAATTATTCAGCACGACAGAAGTTGCACCTTTATAATGTCATCCAAAGTTTATAGATGAACTACTCTGAGCTTATTAACCATTTGTGTTATGAACATCAGTTGCAAATTTATAGTGAACAATTGCTTAATTAATGTTTTATATTTGTTTACAGTGAACTAACAATTGACTCAGTTTTATTTACTACTATCTTTGTTGTTATTTATTTTTTATAAAATAAAAGATGAAATTTGGGCATGTAAGGTTTAAATAGGTCTTATAATTTATAATAATAATAATAATAATAATAATAATAATAATAATTAAACTAACAAAGCTGACAATAATTATAATTTAGACAACAATTAAATTATGTCATGCACTTCATATATGATATATGTGACAGTTAATCTTCATTTTAAAGTTTTCTACCAAACGTGTCTTCATTACAGATATGTAACAGCTCCAGCCAAGAGAGCATCTTTGTTTTGCTTTTGTAATGGTGGTTGATATCAACACTTAAACTGATTACAGTGACAGAGGAGGGGTGTTCCCTGTGTGTTCAGTGGATGATTGGATGCAGAAAATGCAGCATTAATTCACCAACAGGAGGATTAACTCACCATGAAATAACTGCCCAATTTCACTAATGAGAGAGGCCTGGCTCAACAGCTGAAACAGAAAAACACTCTTTATGTCATGGTCTTCTGCTGCAGCCATGCTACGGGGTTTTCCTGTTTAATATGGCAGCAGGCGCCTGCAGGAGTTCATAGTGTCTGCTCTGTCCTGGTGGAGCCAGATATCAACACATTTTGTCAAAAGTCTGATCAATCCCATTCACTTGGCAGGCCTGCCTCTGACCCAACCCTAACCCTAAGTCCAACTATGTGAAACTTTTGAAAAAAAGTGTCACTACAAATAGGTTCCAGTGGCCTCCAAATGGCCTGAAACACACTCCTAAACACTTTCTGGAGGAATAATTTGGGACATAACACTTGGTCAAATTTTTCGTCTGATCAATCCCATTCACTTCAGTCCAACTATGTGAAACTTTCGAAAAAAAGTATCACTACAAAAAGGTTCCAGTGGCCTCCAAATGGCCTGAAACGCGCTCCTAAACACTTTCTGGAGGAACAATTTTGGACCTAACACTTGGTCAAATTTGACCTCTTATCAATCCCATTCACTTAAGTTCAACTATGTGAAACTTTTGAAAAAAAGTGTCACTACAAGTAGGTTCCAGTGGCCTCCAAACGGCCTGAAACGCGCTCCTAAACACTTTCTGGAAGAACAATTTGGGACCTAACACTTGGTCAAATTTCACCTCTGATCAATCCCATTCACTTGGCAGGCCTGCCTCTGACCCAACCCTAACCCTAAGTCCAACTATGTGAAACTTTTGAAAAAAAAGTGTCACTACAAATAGGTTCCAGTGGCCTCCAAACGGCCTGAAACGCGCTCCTAAACACTTTCTGGAAGAGCAATTTGGGACCTTACACTTGGTCAAATTTCACGTCTTATCAATCCCATTCACTTAAGTCCAACTATGTGAAACTTTCGAAAAAAAACGTGTCACTACAAATAGGTTCCAGTGGCCTCCAAACGGCCTGAAACACGCTCCTAAACACTTTCTGGAAGAACAATTTGGGACCTAACATTTGGTCAAATTTCACGTCTGATCAATTCCATTCACTTAAGTTCAACTATGTGAAACTTTCGAAAAAAAAAGTGTCACTACAAATAGGTTCCAGTGGCCTCCAAACGGCCTGAAACGCGCTCCTAAACACTTTCTGGAGGAACAATTTGGGACCTAACACTTGGTCAAATTTCACCTCTGATCAATCCCATTCACTTGGCAGGCCTGCCTCTGACCCAACCCTAACCCTAAGTCCAACTATGTGAAACTTTCGAAAAAAAAAGTGTCACTACAAATAGGTTCCAGTCGACTCCAAACGGCCTGAAACGCGCTCCTAAACACTTTCTGGAAGAACAATTTGGGACCTAACATTTGGTCAAATTTCACGTCTGATCAATTCCATTCACTTAAGTTCAACTATGTGAAACTTTCGAAAAAAAAAGTGTCACTACAAATAGGTTCCAGTGGCCTCCAAACGGCCTGAAACGCGCTCCTAAACACTTTCTGGAGGAACAATTTGGGACCTAACACTTGGTCAAATTTCACCTCTGATCAATCCCATTCACTTGGCAGGCCTGCCTCTGACCCAACCCTAACCCTAAGTCCAACTATGTGAAACTTTCGAAAAAAAAAGTGTCACTACAAATAGGTTCCAGTGGCCTCCAAACGGCCTGAAACGCGCTCCTAAACACTTTCTGGAAGAACAATTTGGGACCTAACATTTGGTCAAATTTCACGTCTGATCAATTCCATTCACTTAAGTTCAACTATGTGAAACTTTCGAAAAAAAAAGTGTCACTACAAATAGGTTCCAGTGGCCTCCAAACGGCCTGAAACGCGCTCCTAAACACTTTCTGGAGGAACAATTTGGGACCTAACACTTGGTCAAATTTCACCTCTGATCAATCCCATTCACTTGGCAGGCCTGCCTCTGACCCAACCCTAACCCTAAGTCCAACTATGTGAAACTTTCGAAAAAAAAAGTGTCACTACAAATAGGTTCCAATGGACTCCAAACGGCCTGAAACGCGCTCCTAAACACTTTCTGGAAGAACAATTTGGGACCTAACATTTGGTCAAATTTCACGTCTGATCAATTCCATTCACTTAAGTTCAACTATGTGAAACTTTCGAAAAAAAAAGTGTCACTACAAATAGGTTCCAGTGGCCTCCAAACGGCCTGAAACGCGCTCCTAAACACTTTCTGGAGGAACAATTTGGGACCTAACACTTGGTCAAATTTCACCTCTGATCAATCCCATTCACTTGGCAGGCCTGCCTCTGACCCAACTCTAACCCTAAGTCCAACTATGTGAAACTTTCGAAAAAAAAGTATCACTACAAAAAGGTTCCAGTGGCCTCCAAATGGCCTGAAACGCGCTCCTAAACACTTTCTGGAGGAACAATTTGGGACCTAACACTTGGTCAAATTTCACCTCTGATCAATCCCATTCACTTGGCAGGCCTGCCTCTGACCCAACCCTAACCCTAAGTCCAACTATGTGAAACTTTCGAAAAAAAAAAGTGTCACTACAAATAGGTTCCAGTGGCCTCCAAACGGCCTGAAACGCGCTCCTAAACACTTTCTGGAAGAACAATTTGGGACCTAACATTTGGTCAAATTTCACGTCTGATCAATTCCATTCACTTAAGTTCAACTATGTGAAACTTTCGAAAAAAAAAGTGTCACTACAAATAGGTTCCAGTGGCCTCCAAACGGCCTGAAACGCGCTCCTAAACACTTTCTGGAGGAACAATTTGGGACCTAACACTTGGTCAAATTTCACCTCTGATCAATCCCATTCACTTGGCAGGCCTGCCTCTGACCCAACCCTAACCCTAAGTCCAACTATGTGAAACTTTCGAAAAAAAAAGTGTCACTACAAATAGGTTCCAATGGACTCCAAACGGCCTGAAACGCGCTCCTAAACACTTTCTGGAAGAACAATTTGGGACCTAACATTTGGTCAAATTTCACGTCTGATCAATTCCATTCACTTAAGTTCAACTATGTGAAACTTTCGAAAAAAAAAGTGTCACTACAAATAGGTTCCAGTGGCCTCCAAACGGCCTGAAACGCGCTCCTAAACACTTTCTGGAGGAACAATTTGGGACCTAACACTTGGTCAAATTTCACCTCTGATCAATCCCATTCACTTGGCAGGCCTGCCTCTGACCCAACCCTAACCCTAAGTCCAACTATGTGAAACTTTCGAAAAAAAACGTGTCACTACAAATAGGTTCCAGTGGCTTCCAAACGGCCTGAAACGCGCTCCTAAACACTTTCTGGAAGAACAATTTGGGACCTAACACTTGGTCAAATTTGACCTCTTATCAATCCCATTCACTTCAGTCCAACTATGTGAAACTTTCGAAAAAAAGTATCACTACAAAAAGGTTTCAGTGGCCTCCAAATGGCCTGAAACGCGCTCCTAAACACTTTCTGGAAGAACAATTTGGGACCTAACATTTGGTCAAATTTCACGTCTGATCAATCCCATTCACTTAAGTTCAACTATGTGAAACTTTCGAGAAAAAAAAAGTGTCACTACAAATAGGTTCCAGTGGCCTCCAAACGGCCTGAAACGCGCTCCTAAACACTTTCTGGAGGAACATTTTTGGAAATTGAACATTTGAGACTTTGTCAAATTTTACCTATGGTCCATCTGATTCACTTTGCAGGCCTGCCTCCAAACCAACCCAAACCCTAACCCTGTCCAGCTATGTGAAAATTTCAAAAAAGTGTCACTACAAATAGGTACCAATGGACTCCAAATGGCCCGGTGTGTGGGAGCATGTTTCAGGCCATTTGTAGTCCAATGTACAATATGTAAAATATAAGACTACGTGATATGTGTAACATTATCTATAAAAGGCCGGTTTGTAGCTGGTTCTCTCGCTTACGGCCATACCACTCTGAACACGCCCGATCTCGTCCGATCTCGGAAGCTAAGCAGGGTCGGGCCTGGTTAGTACTTGGATGGGAGACCGCCTGGGAATACCAGGTGCTGTAAGCTTTTTAACTTCTCTGTACACACAGCAGAGGGTGCTGCTGACTCTTCTTACAAACTATCAAAAAAAGTGTCACTACAAATAGGTACCAGTGGCCTCCAAACGGCCTGAAACACACTCCTAAACACTTTCTGGAGGAACAATTTGGGACATAACACTTGGTCAAATTTCACGTCTGATCAATCCCATTCACTTCAGTCCAACTATGTGAAACTTTCGAAAAAAAGTATCACTACAAAAAGGTTTCAGTGGCCTCCAAATGGCCTGAAACGCGCTCCTAAACACTTTCTGGAGGAACAATTTGGGACCTAACACTTGGTCAAATTTCACCTCTGATCAATCCCATTCACTTGGCAGGCCTGCCTCTGACCCAACCCTAACCCTAAGTCCAACTATGTGAAACTTTCGAAAAAAAAAGTGTCACTACAAATAGGTTCCAATGGACTCCAAACGGCCTGAAACGCGCTCCTAAACACTTTCTGGAAGAACAATTTGGGACCTAACATTTGGTCAAATTTCACGTCTGATCAATTCCATTCACTTAAGTTCAACTATGTGAAACTTTCGAAAAAAAAAGTGTCACTACAAATAGGTTCCAGTGGCCTCCAAACGGCCTGAAACGCGCTCCTAAACACTTTCTGGAGGAACAATTTGGGACCTAACACTTGGTCAAATTTCACCTCTGATCAATCCCATTCACTTGGCAGGCCTGCCTCTGACCCAACCCTAACCCTAAGTCCAACTATGTGAAACTTTCGAAAAAAAAGTGTCACTACAAATAGGTTCCAGTGGCCTCCAAACGGCCTGAAACGCGCTCCTAAACACTTTCTGGAGGAACAATTTGGGACCTAACACTTGGTCAAATTTCACCTCTGATCAATCCCATTCACTTGGCAGGCCTGCCTCTGACCCAACTCTAACCCTAAGTCCAACTATGTGAAACTTTCGAAAAAAAAGTGTCACTACAAAAAGGTTCCAGTGGCCTCCAAATGGCCTGAAACGCGCTCCTAAACACTTTCTGGAGGAACAATTTGGGACCTAACACTTGGTCAAATTTGACCTCTTATCAATCCCATTCACTTCAGTCCAACTATGTGAAACTTTCAAAAAAAAGTATTACTACAAATAGGTTCCAGTGGCCTCCAAATGGCCTGAAACGCGCTCCTAAACACTTTCTGGAGGAACAATTTGGGACCTAACACTTGGTCAAATTTCACCTCTGATCAATCCCATTCACTTGGCAGGCCTGCCTCTGACCCAACCCTAACCCTAAGTCCAACTATGTGAACCTTTCGAGAAAAAAAAGTGTCACTACAAATAGGTTCCAATGGACTCCAAACGGCCTGAAACGAGCTCCTAAACACTTTCTGGAAGAACAATTTGGGACCTAACATTTGGTCAAATTTCACGTCTGATCAATTCCATTCACTTAAGTTCAACTATGTGAAACTTTCGAAAAAAAAAAGTGTCACTACAAATAGGTTCCAGTGGCCTCCAAACGGCCTGAAACGCGCTCCTAAACACTTTCTGGAAGAACAATTTGGGACCTAACATTTGGTCAAATTTCACGTCTGATCAATTCCATTCACTTAAGTTCAACTATGTGAAACTTTCGAAAAAAAAAGTGTCACTACAAATAGGTTCCAGTGGCCTCCAAACGGCCTGAAACGCGCTCCTAAACACTTTCTGGAGGAACAATTTGGGACCTAACACTTGGTCAAATTTCACCTCTGATCAATCCCATTCACTTGGCAGGCCTGCCTCTGACCCAACTCTAACCCTAAGTCCAACTATGTGAAACTTTCGAAAAAAAAGTGTCACTACAAAAAGGTTCCAGTGGCCTCCAAATGGCCTGAAACGCGCTCCTAAACACTTTCTGGAGGAACAATTTGGGACCTAACACTTGGTCAAATTTGACCTCTTATCAATCCCATTCACTTCAGTCCAACTATGTGAAACTTTCAAAAAAAAGTATTACTACAAATAGGTTCCAGTGGCCTCCAAATGGCCTGAAACGCGCTCCTAAACACTTTCTGGAGGAACAATTTGGGACCTAACACTTGGTCAAATTTCACCTCTGATCAATCCCATTCACTTGGCAGGCCTGCCTCTGACCCAACCCTAACCCTAAGTCCAACTATGTGAAACTTTCGAAAAAAAACGTGTCACTACAAATAGGTTCCAGTGGCTTCCAAACGGCCTGAAACGCGCTCCTAAACACTTTCTGGAAGAACAATTTGGGACCTAACACTTGGTCAAATTTGACCTCTTATCAATCCCATTCACTTCAGTCCAACTATGTGAAACTTTCGAAAAAAAGTATCACTACAAAAAGGTTTCAGTGGCCTCCAAATGGCCTGAAACGCGCTCCTAAACACTTTCTGGAGGAACAATTTGGGACCTAACACTTGGTCAAATTTCACCTCTGATCAATCCCATTCACTTGGCAGGCCTGCCTCTGACCCAACCCTAACCCTAAGTCCAACTATGTGAAACTTTCGAAAAAAAAAGTGTCACTACAAATAGGTTCCAGTGGCCTCCAAACGGCCTGAAACGCGCTCCTAAACACTTTCTGGAAGAACAATTTGGGACCTAACATTTGGTCAAATTTCACGTCTGATCAATCCCATTCACTTAAGTTCAACTATGTGAAACTTTCGAAAAAAAAAAGTGTCACTACAAATAGGTTCCAGTGGCCTCCAAACGGCCTGAAACGCGCTCCTAAACACTTTCTGGAGGAACATTTTTGGAAATTGAACATTTGAGACTTTGTCAAATTTTACCTATGGTCCATCTGATTCACTTTGCAGGCCTGCCTCCAAACCAACCCAAACCCTAACCCTGTCCAGCTATGTGAAAATTTCAAAAAAGTGTCACTACAAATAGGTACCAATGGACTCCAAATGGCCCGGTGTGTGGGAGCATGTTTCAGGCCATTTGTAGCCCAATGTACAATATGTAAAATATAAGACTACGTGATATGTGTAACATTATCTATAAAAGGCCGGTTTGTAGCTGGTTCTCTCGCTTACGGCCATACCACTCTGAACACGCCCACAGAGCGCTTGTGCAGAGGAGTACAGGACTGAAAGAATTTGTCAGTGCATTAGGCTGATATAGCAGCCCGTTTTACTTTTTTCGTTAAATTTTGAACAAAATTCGTTAGTTAAAAATCTAATTTGAATTATAGTGTGTGATCTCCCCACGGCTTTGCTGCCGTTTGGGGAGTTTTTTTGGTTTTGTTAATTCGACGGACGAACAACATGGCGGCGGACAAAGGACCGCAACAGAATGACATAATTAATGGAGACGGCGCACGGGAGAGACGGGAGAGACGTGTGACGGAGGATCGAGCAGAAACGGGAGGAGGACGGGAGAAAGAGTATGCCAAAGAACTGACGGTGGAGGTGGAGGTAGAGGGAACGACGGTGATTTCCATGATGGATATACTGCGGGAAGTGGCAGCGCGTTGTGGTGTGGTGACCGGGTGCCGGGTGAGAGGAGACAAAACTTTTGAAATCACGATGAAGGACGAGGTGGGGAAGAGCAAACTCCTCGATGGAGTTCGTGTAAAAGGAGCTCTAGTGCACGCGAGAGAGATCATCAATAATGACATGGTGGTGTCATTTATAAATCTGCCGGTATATATGGATGATGCCACAATACTGGCAAGACTGGAGGAGTGGGGCGTGAAGCCAATGTCCGCTATTAAACGGCGCAAGTGGCCGGGGACGGAGATAGCGGACGGGACGAGATTTTTAAAAGTTCGTTTTAACGAACAGGTCCGCTCCCTCCCTTATTCAACGAAACTGGAGACTCTGAGAGGAGCAGAGTATTTCAGGGTCATACATGACCGACAGGTGCGGGTGTGCCGACTCTGCATTAAGCCGGGACATATATTCAGAGAATGCCCTGACTTCAAGTGCTTCAGGTGCCAGAGGACGGGGCATTACGCACGGGAGTGCGCGGAGCGGGACGCAGCGACGAGAGAGGAGCGGGAGGAGAGAGGAGAACAGATGGAGGAGGAAGCAGGAGACAGTAGCGGCGAAAGAGGAGAAGAGGAGGAGGCTGGAGGTGCAGATGACGAAGCGGAGAAGGAGCTGGAGCGGAGGTATAGAACTGACAGCAGTGACAGCGGAGAGAAGGACGGCGACGGAGACGCAACGGAGCAGGGGAGAGAAGCGGAGGAGGACGAGGTGATGGAGGACACGGACGAGGAAGGAGGGAGAGAGGAGCAACAGGTGGAAAAAAGAGACGACGAGCAAAGACAGGAGCACAGAGGAGGAAAGGGAGAAGAGAAGAGAGAGGACAGGTCCAAAAAGGAGGCAATAGAGGAACAGAGATTGGTTGCCAAAAGGAAAGCAGAGGAGGACAAGACGCGGGGAGAGAGGAATAAAGGACCGCGGTCTGGTATGTAATGTTTCTTTTCATCTGGTTTAAGTATTTTTCTTTCTTTTATTTGGCTCTCATGACCACAGTAACTTCTGTAAATGTGAACGGTCTAAGGGATAGATGCAAACTGAGATCACTATTAAGTCGCTATAGGAGCGATATCCTGTGCATACAGGAGACAAATTGGGATGAAACGAAAGTGGAAGAGGTGAGGGAGGAATGGGAGGGGGGGATTTATTATAATAACGGGACTACGAATGCAAGAGGGGTGGCTATAATGATAAAAAAGCATAGCGTGGATGAGATAAAGGAGATATATAAAGACAGGACAGGGAGGATAATAGTAATAGAGTTTAAGTATCAAAATGTGCGTTTTAGATTAATTAATATATATGTTCCAAATATAGAAATAGACAAAAGACGTATTATAGAAGAGTTGAAGGGGCTAGTGACTGGGAAATGCATAATAGTGGGGGATTTTAATATTAAGTGTAGTAGGTTAGATATAGGGAAAGGTGTAGTGTTCAGATGGGAAAAGTCAAGGGGGATGCTGGTAACCATGATGAGAGATAAAGGATTAGTGGATGTGTGGAGATATGAGAATCCAGGGAGGAGAGAATTCACCAGGAGACAGATGAGGGATGGAGTGTTAAAACAAAGCAGAATAGATTTGGTTTTAACACAGGGAGAGAACATCAAACATATAGATAGAATACGACATGAAATTAATGCACTCAGTGATCATGATGGGGTGAGATTCAGGATTAAGGTAGAAAGAGTGGAGATAGGAGGAGGGTTGTGGATCTTGAATGCAGGGTATATTGAAGAGGATGGATACAAACAACAGATTAGGGAGCTATTAGACTGGGAGATTGGGAAAATAAAGGAATACATAGCAGACAATAGGGTAGATACTAATATCAGGGAGATATGGGAGAAGGTAAAGAATAGAATCAAGTCAATCAGCATAAGATATAGTAAGAAAAGGAAAGTAAACATGATGAGGAAAGAGAAGGAGTTGAGAGAAAGATTGAGGGAAGAGCTGAGCAAAGCGGAGGATGAAGAAGGTTACAGCATGGAGAATTATATAGAGGTGAAGATGGAATTACAGAGATACGAGACAGAGAAATGTAGAGGAGCAATTTTAAGAAGTAAGGCAAAATATGCGCTGGAGGGGGAAAGGTGTACAGCGTATTTTCTGGGTCTGGAAAAAAGCAAGCAAAGCAGGACATATATACATGAAATCAGGAATAAGGAGGGGGAGGTAATAGAGGACTATGTGGCAATACTGGAGAGGGTGCAAGAGTTTTATGGAGAGTTATACAAGAGAGGTGGAATAGAGGAGGACAGTATAGATGAGGTATTGGAGAGTGTAGAGAGTAAGCTGAGTGTAGAGGATAGTGAATGGTGTGACAGAGATATAAATAGGAAGGAGGTGATGGAGGCGATCGAGGGGTTGAGTAGTGGTAAGAGTCCAGGGAGTGATGGGATAGGGATTGAATTTTATAAAGTATACAAAGAGGAGACGGCATCAATTTTAGTGGAGGTTTTCAGGGAGATTGAGAAAACAGGGACAGTGCAGGGTAGGATGGCAGAAGGTGTGATCACTCTAGTCTTCAAGAAGAAAGGCAACAGACTGGACTTAGAAAATTATAGACCTATAAGTCTGCTTAATGTAGATTACAAAATTTTGGCCAAGGTGTTGGCAAATAGAATAAAACGAGTAGTGGGGGGTATAATTGGAACATCGCAGAGCTATAGTGTACCAGGAAGAGACATAGCTGACACAATAGCGACCGTCAGGGATACAATAGAATACATGAAGAGGGATGAGACAGGGGGAATAGTGTTAGGGATAGATTGGAACAAAGCATTTGATAGAGTGGAGCATGAGTTTTTGTTTAAATTATTGGAGAGATTTGGGTTTGGAGAGAGACTAGTGGGGTGGGTGAGGAGGCTGTATAAGGATGCTAAGAGCTGTGTCAAGGTGAATGGAGTACTGACTGACAGATTTAATTTGGGAAGATCCATAAGGCAGGGATGTCCTCTATCGGCTTTGCTCTATGCTATTTCAATAGAGCCCCTGGCCTTACAAATTAAAAGAGACAAAAGAATCCGGGGCATAGAATTACCTTCTGGGAGTGTATATTCCATAAATCAATATGCGGATGACACAACAATAACAGTAAGGGATGGGAACAGTGTGAAAAGAGTACTGGAATTGATAGAGATATATGGGAGAGCATCTGGGGCTAGGATAAATAAAGAAAAATCTGAAATAATGTATATAGGCAAAGTACCAAGAGAGGGAGTAGGTTTAAGAGTAGAGGAAAGGTATATTAAAGTTCTGGGCATATATTTAGGTGCTGAAACTAAAGAGGCAACTGAGACAACGTGGACAGGAGTCATCAACAAAATAAAAACTGTATGTGGGAGGTGGAAGGCAAGAAAGCTTAGGTTAAAAGGAAAGGTCACTGTGGTAAACAGTTTGTTCTTATCAGTCTGTGTGTATGTGTTGACCGTATTAGACATGCCAATATGGGTTAAAAATGAACTGAACAAAATTGTCTGTGATTTTATATGGGAGGGGAAGGGCGTTAAAATCGCACAGGGAACATTGGTGGGTAAGAGGTGTGAAGGAGGGCTCAATTTATTGGATTTAGAAACTAAAAAGACAGCTTTGAGAATCAAAACGGTGAAGAAATATATGGGGGGAGATGTAAATATGGGTGGAGAGACTTTATGGAGAAGTACATTAAAGATGTGGGAGGCATAGGACAGTATGTGTGGTACATGGGTGTGAAACAGTCAATGACGTCGGCCATACCGGAATTTTATAGAGAGGTCCTAGAAGCCTGGAGGAAACTATTGCCCAAGCTGAATTATGACTGCGACACAATACAACCTTTGGTGAATCTGCCCCTATTTCTGAATGAAAAAATTAAACATAATGGCAAAACGCTATATGAACCCAAATTTCTGGAAGGAGGGATTAGACAAATAAAGGACATCATATATGAGGTGATCCCAGGATTCCTCAGAAACAACTGCATATATGATGAGGTATGTGAGCTGGAGGGGATGGACAATAGAGAAAAAGTAAATAAAATATATGAAAGGATTAAAGCAAGTATACCCTTAGAGTGGGCTAAAATCATCAACAGTGAATGTGTAGTGAAAGGAGAGGCAGACACGCCTGAGCTGTATGTGATGGAGAACGGGAAGAAAATTAAAATGGAAGAAATGAGTGTGAAGAGAGTATATAGATGGTTGATAGTGGATGTAATGAAGGAGCCAGCAGCCGAGAAAGTATGGAGCAGAGTGTTTGTAGGTATGGATGTGAAGAAAATATGGTCAAATATTGGTATAAGATATAACAGCATAGAGTGCGAGAACAATGACTTTATGATTAGACATAATAGGATCTATACAAATGTGGTACTAAATAAGATTAATAATGAGGTAAATGTGATGTGTGACGTTTGTGAAAGTGGTCATGAGAGCTTTTTGCATTATTTTCTGGACTGCAGAGATTTAGTTGGTTTTTTTAGGTTTTTGAAAGTACTATTGAAAGAAAACTGGACTGCAGATTTGGACTGGGAGGGAGGTTGGAGGACTTTGTTTTTGTTTGGCACATTTGAGAAAAGGAAAGACGTGAATCTGTGTCTAATGAATTTTGTTTTGAGCCATGCCAGACTCGCGGTCGTCCACAGAAGGAACTACGCACACTTTGAGGGACGGAAAGTGGATTTACAAGTTTTGTTTAAATCAATTATGAGAAGAGATGTGACCTTGATGTATAAGTATGGAGGGGAGGGGGCGAAAAAATTCTTTGTAAGTGGGAGTAAATTGATCTATGAGGGGGAGGGAGGAGAGATTTTGTTTAACTGGTGAATAGACGGGGATATGCAGTTTGAGCTGTACTCTTTGTGTTTAACATTTGGTTTTTTTTGTTGGTTTGCTTTGGCTGGTGGGGAGGGATAAGGAAGTGGCCTAAGTTACTTTTATGGAAGGTCTCTCGCAAAGTTATTTCAAGGATGATGTCTGTGATCAATACTCTGTGCTATCTGTGGATGTAAATTTGTGAATTGGAAAAGAATAAAAAAGATAAAAAAAAAAAGAACACGCCCGATCTCGTCCGATCTCGGAAGCTAAGCAGGGTCGGGCCTGGTTAGTACTTGGATGGGAGACCGCCTGGGAATACCAGGTGCTGTAAGCTTTTTAACTTCTCTGTACACACAGCAGAGGGTGCTGCTGACTCTTCTTACAAACTATCAAAAAAAGTGTCACTACAAATAGGTACCAGTGGCCTCCAAAAGGCCTGAAACACACTCCTAAACACTTTCTGGAGGAACAATTTGGGACCTAACACTTGGTCAAATTTGACCTCTTATCAATCCCATTCACTTCAGTCCAACTATGTGAAACTTTCAAAAAAAAGTATTACTACAAATAGGTTCCAGTGGCCTCCAAATGGCCTGAAACGCGCTCCTAAACACTTTCTGGAGGAACAATTTGGGACCTAACACTTGGTCAAATTTCACCTCTGATCAATCCCATTCACTTGGCAGGCCTGCCTCTGACCCAACCCTAACCCTAAGTCCAACTATGTGAAACTTTCGAAAAAAAAGTGTCACTACAAATAGGTTCCAGTGGACTCCAAACGGCCTGAAACGCGCTCCTAAACACTTTCTGGAGGAACAATTTGGGACCTAACACTTGGTCAAATTTCACCTCTGATCAATCCCATTCACTTGGCAGGCCTGCCTCTGACCCAACCCTAACCCTAAGTCCAACTATGTGAACCTTTCGAGAAAAAAAAAGTGTCACTACAAATAGGTTCCAATGGACTCCAAACGGCCTGAAACGAGCTCCTAAACACTTTCTGGAAGAACAATTTGGGACCTAACATTTGGTCAAATTTCACGTCTGATCAATTCCATTCACTTAAGTTCAACTATGTGAAACTTTCGAAAAAAAAAAGTGTCACTACAAATAGGTTCCAGTGGCCTCCAAACGGCCTGAAACGCGCTCCTAAACACTTTCTGGAAGAACAATTTGGGACCTAACATTTGGTCAAATTTCACGTCTGATCAATTCCATTCACTTAAGTTCAACTATGTGAAACTTTCGAAAAAAAAAGTGTCACTACAAATAGGTTCCAGTGGACTCCAAACGGCCTGAAACGCGCTCCTAAACACTTTCTGGAGGAACAATTTGGGACCTAACACTTGGTCAAATTTCACCTCTGATCAATCCCATTCACTTGGCAGGCCTGCCTCTGACCCAACTCTAACCCTAAGTCCAACTATGTGAAACTTTCAAAAAAAAAGTGTCACTACAAAAAGGTTCCAGTGGCCTCCAAATGGCCTGAAACGCGCTCCTAAACACTTTCTGGAGGAACAATTTGGGACCTAACACTTGGTCAAATTTGACCTCTTATCAATCCCATTCACTTCAGTCCAACTATGTGAAACTTTCAAAAAAAAGTATTACTACAAATAGGTTCCAGTGGCCTCCAAATGGCCTGAAACGCGCTCCTAAACACTTTCTGGAGGAACAATTTGGGACCTAACACTTGGTCAAATTTCACCTCTGATCAATCCCATTCACTTGGCAGGCCTGCCTCTGACCCAACCCTAACCCTAAGTCCAACTATGTGAAACTTTCGAAAAAAAACGTGTCACTACAAATAGGTTCCAGTGGCTTCCAAACGGCCTGAAACGCGCTCCTAAACACTTTCTGGAAGAACAATTTGGGACCTAACACTTGGTCAAATTTGACCTCTTATCAATCCCATTCACTTCAGTCCAACTATGTGAAACTTTCGAAAAAAAGTATCACTACAAAAAGGTTTCAGTGGCCTCCAAATGGCCTGAAACGCGCTCCTAAACACTTTCTGGAAGAACAATTTGGGACCTAACACTTGGTCAAATTTCACCTCTGATCAATCCCATTCACTTGGCAGGCCTGCCTCTGACCCAACCCTAACCCTAAGTCCAACTATGAGAACTTTCGAAAAAAAAGTGTCACTACAAATAGGTTTCAGTGGCCTCCAAATGGCCTGAAACGCGCTCCTAAACACTTTCTGGAAGAACAATTTGGGACCTAACATTTGGTCAAATTTCACGTCTGATCAATCCCATTCACTTAAGTTCAACTGTGTGAAACTTTCGAGAAAAAAAAAGTGTCACTACAAAGGGGTTCCAGTGGCCTCCAAACGGCCTGAAACGCGCTCCTAAACACTTTCTGGAGGAACATTTTTGGAAATTGAACATTTGAGACTTTGTCAAATTTTACCTATGGTCCATCTGATTCACTTTGCAGGCCTGCCTCCAAACCAACCCAAACCCTAACCCTGTCCAGCTATGTGAAAATTTCAAAAAAGTGTCACTACAAATAGGTACCAATGGACTCCAAATGGCCCGGTGTGTGGGAGCATGTTTCAGGCCATTTGTAGTCCAATGTACAATATGTAAAATATAAGACTACGTGATATGTGTAACATTATCTATAAAAGGCCGGTTTGTAGCTGGTTCTCTCGCTTACGGCCATACCACTCTGAACACGCCCGATCTCGTCCGATCTCGGAAGCTAAGCAGGGTCGGGCCTGGTTAGTACTTGGATGGGAGACCGCCTGGGAATACCAGGTGCTGTAAGCTTTTTAACTTCTCTGTACACACAGCAGAGGGTGCTGCTGACTCTTCTTACAAACTATCAAAAAAAGTGTCACTACAAATAGGTACCAGTGGCCTCCAAACGGCCTGAAACACACTCCTAAACACTTTCTGGAGGAACAATTTGGGACCTAACACTTGGTCAAATTTGACCTCTTATCAATCCCATTCACTTCAGTCCAACTATGTGAAACTTTCAAAAAAAAGTATTACTACAAATAGGTTCCAGTGGCCTCCAAATGGCCTGAAACGCGCTCCTAAACACTTTCTGGAGGAACAATTTGGGACCTAACACTTGGTCAAATTTCACCTCTGATCAATCCCATTCACTTGGCAGGCCTGCCTCTGACCCAACCCTAACCCTAAGTCCAACTATGTGAAACTTTCGAAAAAAAAGTGTCACTACAAATAGGTTCCAGTGGACTCCAAACGGCCTGAAACGCGCTCCTAAACACTTTCTGGAGGAACAATTTGGGACCTAACACTTGGTCAAATTTCACCTCTGATCAATCCCATTCACTTGGCAGGCCTGCCTCTGACCCAACCCTAACCCTAAGTCCAACTATGTGAACCTTTCGAGAAAAAAAAAGTGTCACTACAAATAGGTTCCAATGGACTCCAAACGGCCTGAAACGAGCTCCTAAACACTTTCTGGAAGAACAATTTGGGACCTAACATTTGGTCAAATTTCACGTCTGATCAATTCCATTCACTTAAGTTCAACTATGTGAAACTTTCGAAAAAAAAAAGTGTCACTACAAATAGGTTCCAGTGGCCTCCAAACGGCCTGAAACGCGCTCCTAAACACTTTCTGGAAGAACAATTTGGGACCTAACATTTGGTCAAATTTCACGTCTGATCAATTCCATTCACTTAAGTTCAACTATGTGAAACTTTCGAAAAAAAAAGTGTCACTACAAATAGGTTCCAGTGGACTCCAAACGGCCTGAAACGCGCTCCTAAACACTTTCTGGAGGAACAATTTGGGACCTAACACTTGGTCAAATTTCACCTCTGATCAATCCCATTCACTTGGCAGGCCTGCCTCTGACCCAACTCTAACCCTAAGTCCAACTATGTGAAACTTTCAAAAAAAAAGTGTCACTACAAAAAGGTTCCAGTGGCCTCCAAATGGCCTGAAACGCGCTCCTAAACACTTTCTGGAGGAACAATTTGGGACCTAACACTTGGTCAAATTTGACCTCTTATCAATCCCATTCACTTCAGTCCAACTATGTGAAACTTTCAAAAAAAAGTATTACTACAAATAGGTTCCAGTGGCCTCCAAATGGCCTGAAACGCGCTCCTAAACACTTTCTGGAGGAACAATTTGGGACCTAACACTTGGTCAAATTTCACCTCTGATCAATCCCATTCACTTGGCAGGCCTGCCTCTGACCCAACCCTAACCCTAAGTCCAACTATGTGAAACTTTCGAAAAAAAAACGTGTCACTACAAATAGGTTCCAGTGGCTTCCAAACGGCCTGAAACGCGCTCCTAAACACTTTCTGGAAGAACAATTTGGGACCTAACACTTGGTCAAATTTGACCTCTTATCAATCCCATTCACTTCAGTCCAACTATGTGAAACTTTCGAAAAAAAGTATCACTACAAAAAGGTTTCAGTGGCCTCCAAATGGCCTGAAACGCGCTCCTAAACACTTTCTGGAAGAACAATTTGGGACCTAACATTTGGTCAAATTTCACGTCTGATCAATCCCATTCACTTAAGTTCAACTATGTGAAACTTTCAGAAAAAAAAAGTGTCACTACAAATAGGTTCCAGTGGCCTCCAAACGGCCTGAAACGCGCTCCTAAACACTTTCTGGAGGAACATTTTTGGAAATTGAACATTTGAGACTCTGTCAAATTTTACCTATGGTCCATCTGATTCACTTTGCAGGCCTGCCTCCAAACCAACCCAAACCCTAACCCTGTCCAGCTATGTGAAAATTTCAAAAAAGTGTCACTACAAATAGGTACCAATGGACTCCAAATGGCCCGGTGTGTGGGAGCATGTTTCAGGCCATTTGTAGTCCAATGTACAATATGTAAAATATAAGACTACGTGATATGTGTAACATTATCTATAAAAGGCCGGTTTGTAGCTGGTTCTCTCGCTTACGGCCATACCACTCTGAACACGCCCGATCTCGTCCGATCTCGGAAGCTAAGCAGGGTCGGGCCTGGTTAGTACTTGGATGGGAGACCGCCTGGGAATACCAGGTGCTGTAAGCTTTTTAACTTCTCTGTACACACAGCAGAGGGTGCTGCTGACTCTTCTTACAAACTATCAAAAAAAGTGTCACTACAAATAGGTACCAGTGGCCTCCAAACGGCCTGAAACGCGCTCCTAAACACTTTCTGGAAGAACAATTTGGGACCTAACACTTGGTCAAATTTGACCTCTTATCAATCCCATTCACTTCAGTCCAACTATGTGAAACTTTCAAAAAAAAGTATTACTACAAATAGGTTCCAGTGGCCTCCAAATGGCCTGAAACGCGCTCCTAAACACTTTCTGGAGGAACAATTTGGGACCTAACACTTGGTCAAATTTCACCTCTGATCAATCCCATTCACTTGGCAGGCCTGCCTCTGACCCAACCCTAACCCTAAGTCCAACTATGTGAAACTTTCGAAAAAAAAGTATCACTACAAAAAGGTTCCAGTGGCCTCCAAATGGCCTGAAACGCGCTCCTAAACACTTTCTGGAGGAACAATTTGGGACCTAACACTTGGTCAAATTTGACCTCTTATCAATCCCATTCACTTCAGTCCAACTATGTGAAACTTTCAAAAAAAAGTATTACTACAAATAGGTTCCAGTGGCCTCCAAATGGCCTGAAACGCGCTCCTAAACACTTTCTGGAGGAACAATTTGGGACCTAACACTTGGTCAAATTTCACCTCTGATCAATCCCATTCACTTGGCAGGCCTGCCTCTGACCCAACCCTAACCCTAAGTCCAACTATGTGAAACTTTCGAAAAAAAAACGTGTCACTACAAATAGGTTCCAGTGGCTTCCAAACGGCCTGAAACGCGCTCCTAAACACTTTCTGGAAGAACAATTTGGGACCTAACACTTGGTCAAATTTGACCTCTTATCAATCCCATTCACTTCAGTCCAACTATGTGAAACTTTCGAAAAAAAGTATCACTACAAAAAGGTTTCAGTGGCCTCCAAATGGCCTGAAACGCGCTCCTAAACACTTTCTGGAGGAACAATTTGGGACCTAACACTTGGTCAAATTTCACCTCTGATCAATCCCATTCACTTGGCAGGCCTGCCTCTGACCCAACCCTAACCCTAAGTCCAACTATGTGAACCTTTCGAGAAAAAAAAAGTGTCACTACAAATAGGTTCCAATGGACTCCAAACGGCCTGAAACGAGCTCCTAAACACTTTCTGGAAGAACAATTTGGGACCTAACATTTGGTCAAATTTCACGTCTGATCAATTCCATTCACTTAAGTTCAACTATGTGAAACTTTCGAAAAAAAAAAGTGTCACTACAAATAGGTTCCAGTGGCCTCCAAACGGCCTGAAACGCGCTCCTAAACACTTTCTGGAAGAACAATTTGGGACCTAACATTTGGTCAAATTTCACGTCTGATCAATTCCATTCACTTAAGTTCAACTATGTGAAACTTTCGAAAAAAAAAGTGTCACTACAAATAGGTTCCAGTGGCCTCCAAACGGCCTGAAACGCGCTCCTAAACACTTTCTGGAAGAACAATTTGGGACCTAACATTTGGTCAAATTTCACGTCTGATCAATTCCATTCACTTAAGTTCAACTATGTGAAACTTTCGAAAAAAAAAAGTGTCACTACAAATAGGTTCCAGTGGCCTCCAAACGGCCTGAAACGCGCTCCTAAACACTTTCTGGAGGAACAATTTGGGACCTAACACTTGGTCAAATTTCACCTCTGATCAATCCCATTCACTTGGCAGGCCTGCCTCTGACCCAACCCTAACCCTAAGTCCAACTATGTGAAACTTTCGAAAAAAAAAGTGTCACTACAAATAGGTTCCAATGGACTCCAAACGGCCTGAAACGCGCTCCTAAACACTTTCTGGAAGAACAATTTGGGACCTAACATTTGGTCAAATTTCACGTCTGATCAATTCCATTCACTTAAGTTCAACTATGTGAAACTTTCGAGAAAAAAAAAGTGTCACTACAAATAGGTTCCAGTGGCCTCCAAACGGCCTGAAACGCGCTCCTAAACACTTTCTGGAGGAACATTTTTGGAAATTGAACATTTGAGACTTTGTCAAATTTTACCTATGGTCCATCTGATTCACTTTGCAGGCCTGCCTCCAAACCAACCCAAACCCTAACCCTGTCCAGCTATGTGAAAATTTCAAAAAAGTGTCACTACAAATAGGTACCAATGGACTCCAAATGGCCCGGTGTGTGGGAGCATGTTTCAGGCCATTTGTAGTCCAATGTACAATATGTAAAATATAAGACTACGTGATATGTGTAACATTATCTATAAAAGGCCGGTTTGTAGCTGGTTCTCTCGCTTACGGCCATACCACTCTGAACACGCCCACAGAGCGCTTGTGCAGAGGAGTACAGGACTGAAAGAATTTGTCAGTGCATTAGGCTGATATAGCAGCCCGTTTTACTTTTTTCGTTAAATTTTGAACAAAATTCGTTAGTTAAAAATCTAATTTGAATTATAGTGTGTGATCTCCCCACGGCTTTGCTGCCGTTTGGGGAGTTTTTTTGGTTTTGTTAATTCGACGGACGAACAACATGGCGGCGGACAAAGGACCGCAACAGAATGACATAATTAATGGAGACGGCGCACGGGAGAGACGGGAGAGACGTGTGACGGAGGATCGAGCAGAAACGGGAGGAGGACGGGAGAAAGAGTATGCCAAAGAACTGACGGTGGAGGTGGAGGTAGAGGGAACGACGGTGATTTCCATGATGGATATACTGCGGGAAGTGGCAGCGCGTTGTGGTGTGGTGACCGGGTGCCGGGTGAGAGGAGACAAAACTTTTGAAATCACGATGAAGGACGAGGTGGGGAAGAGCAAACTCCTCGATGGAGTTCGTGTAAAAGGAGCTCTAGTGCACGCGAGAGAGATCATCAATAATGACATGGTGGTGTCATTTATAAATCTGCCGGTATATATGGATGATGCCACAATACTGGCAAGACTGGAGGAGTGGGGCGTGAAGCCAATGTCCGCTATTAAACGGCGCAAGTGGCCGGGGACGGAGATAGCGGACGGGACGAGATTTTAAAAGTTCGTTTTAACGAACAGGTCCGCTCCCTCCCTTATTCAACGAAACTGGAGACTCTGAGAGGAGCAGAGTATTTCAGGGTCATACATGACCGACAGGTGCGGGTGTGCCGACTCTGCATTAAGCCGGGACATATATTCAGAGAATGCCCTGACTTCAAGTGCTTCAGGTGCCAGAGGACGGGGCATTACGCACGGGAGTGCGCGGAGCGGGACGCAGCGACGAGAGAGGAGCGGGAGGAGAGAGGAGAACAGATGGAGGAGGAAGCAGGAGACAGTAGCGGCGAAAGAGGAGAAGAGGAGGAGGCTGGAGGTGCAGATGACGAAGCGGAGAAGGAGCTGGAGCGGAGGTATAGAACTGACAGCAGTGACAGCGGAGAGAAGGACGGCGACGGAGACGCAACGGAGCAGGGGAGAGAAGCGGAGGAGGACGAGGTGATGGAGGACACGGACGAGGAAGGAGGGAGAGAGGAGCAACAGGTGGAAAAAAGAGACGACGAGCAAAGACAGGAGCACAGAGGAGGAAAGGGAGAAGAGAAGAGAGAGGACAGGTCCAAAAAGGAGGCAATAGAGGAACAGAGATTGGTTGCCAAAAGGAAAGCAGAGGAGGACAAGACGCGGGGAGAGAGGAATAAAGGACCGCGGTCTGGTATGTAATGTTTCTTTTCATCTGGTTTAAGTATTTTTCTTTCTTTTATTTGGCTCTCATGACCACAGTAACTTCTGTAAATGTGAACGGTCTAAGGGATAGATGCAAACTGAGATCACTATTAAGTCGCTATAGGAGCGATATCCTGTGCATACAGGAGACAAATTGGGATGAAACGAAAGTGGAAGAGGTGAGGGAGGAATGGGAGGGGGGGATTTATTATAATAACGGGACTACGAATGCAAGAGGGGTGGCTATAATGATAAAAAAGCATAGCGTGGATGAGATAAAGGAGATATATAAAGACAGGACAGGGAGGATAATAGTAATAGAGTTTAAGTATCAAAATGTGCGTTTTAGATTAATTAATATATATGTTCCAAATATAGAAATAGACAAAAGACGTATTATAGAAGAGTTGAAGGGGCTAGTGACTGGGAAATGCATAATAGTGGGGGATTTTAATATTAAGTGTAGTAGGTTAGATATAGGGAAAGGTGTAGTGTTCAGATGGGAAAAGTCAAGGGGGATGCTGGTAACCATGATGAGAGATAAAGGATTAGTGGATGTGTGGAGATATGAGAATCCAGGGAGGAGAGAATTCACCAGGAGACAGATGAGGGATGGAGTGTTAAAACAAAGCAGAATAGATTTGGTTTTAACACAGGGAGAGAACATCAAACATATAGATAGAATACGACATGAAATTAATGCACTCAGTGATCATGATGGGGTGAGATTCAGGATTAAGGTAGAAAGAGTGGAGATAGGAGGAGGGTTGTGGATCTTGAATGCAGGGTATATTGAAGAGGATGGATACAAACAACAGATTAGGGAGCTATTAGACTGGGAGATTGGGAAAATAAAGGAATACATAGCAGACAATAGGGTAGATACTAATATCAGGGAGATATGGGAGAAGGTAAAGAATAGAATCAAGTCAATCAGCATAAGATATAGTAAGAAAAGGAAAGTAAACATGATGAGGAAAGAGAAGGAGTTGAGAGAAAGATTGAGGGAAGAGCTGAGCAAAGCGGAGGATGAAGAAGGTTACAGCATGGAGAATTATATAGAGGTGAAGATGGAATTACAGAGATACGAGACAGAGAAATGTAGAGGAGCAATTTTAAGAAGTAAGGCAAAATATGCGCTGGAGGGGGAAAGGTGTACAGCGTATTTTCTGGGTCTGGAAAAAAGCAAGCAAAGCAGGACATATATACATGAAATCAGGAATAAGGAGGGGGAGGTAATAGAGGACTATGTGGCAATACTGGAGAGGGTGCAAGAGTTTTATGGAGAGTTATACAAGAGAGGTGGAATAGAGGAGGACAGTATAGATGAGGTATTGGAGAGTGTAGAGAGTAAGCTGAGTGTAGAGGATAGTGAATGGTGTGACAGAGATATAAATAGGAAGGAGGTGATGGAGGCGATCGAGGGGTTGAGTAGTGGTAAGAGTCCAGGGAGTGATGGGATAGGGATTGAATTTTATAAAGTATACAAAGAGGAGACGGCATCAATTTTAGTGGAGGTTTTCAGGGAGATTGAGAAAACAGGGACAGTGCAGGGTAGGATGGCAGAAGGTGTGATCACTCTAGTCTTCAAGAAGAAAGGCAACAGACTGGACTTAGAAAATTATAGACCTATAAGTCTGCTTAATGTAGATTACAAAATTTTGGCCAAGGTGTTGGCAAATAGAATAAAACGAGTAGTGGGGGGTATAATTGGAACATCGCAGAGCTATAGTGTACCAGGAAGAGACATAGCTGACACAATAGCGACCGTCAGGGATACAATAGAATACATGAAGAGGGATGAGACAGGGGGAATAGTGTTAGGGATAGATTGGAACAAAGCATTTGATAGAGTGGAGCATGAGTTTTTGTTTAAATTATTGGAGAGATTTGGGTTTGGAGAGAGACTAGTGGGGTGGGTGAGGAGGCTGTATAAGGATGCTAAGAGCTGTGTCAAGGTGAATGGAGTACTGACTGACAGATTTAATTTGGGAAGATCCATAAGGCAGGGATGTCCTCTATCGGCTTTGCTCTATGCTATTTCAATAGAGCCCCTGGCCTTACAAATTAAAAGAGACAAAAGAATCCGGGGCATAGAATTACCTTCTGGGAGTGTATATTCCATAAATCAATATGCGGATGACACAACAATAACAGTAAGGGATGGGAACAGTGTGAAAAGAGTACTGGAATTGATAGAGATATATGGGAGAGCATCTGGGGCTAGGATAAATAAAGAAAAATCTGAAATAATGTATATAGGCAAAGTACCAAGAGAGGGAGTAGGTTTAAGAGTAGAGGAAAGGTATATTAAAGTTCTGGGCATATATTTAGGTGCTGAAACTAAAGAGGCAACTGAGACAACGTGGACAGGAGTCATCAACAAAATAAAAACTGTATGTGGGAGGTGGAAGGCAAGAAAGCTTAGGTTAAAAGGAAAGGTCACTGTGGTAAACAGTTTGTTCTTATCAGTCTGTGTGTATGTGTTGACCGTATTAGACATGCCAATATGGGTTAAAAATGAACTGAACAAAATTGTCTGTGATTTTATATGGGAGGGGAAGGGCGTTAAAATCGCACAGGGAACATTGGTGGGTAAGAGGTGTGAAGGAGGGCTCAATTTATTGGATTTAGAAACTAAAAAGACAGCTTTGAGAATCAAAACGGTGAAGAAATATATGGGGGGAGATGTAAATATGGGTGGAGAGACTTTATGGAGAAGTACATTAAAGATGTGGGAGGCATAGGACAGTATGTGTGGTACATGGGTGTGAAACAGTCAATGACGTCGGCCATACCGGAATTTTATAGAGAGGTCCTAGAAGCCTGGAGGAAACTATTGCCCAAGCTGAATTATGACTGCGACACAATACAACCTTTGGTGAATCTGCCCCTATTTCTGAATGAAAAAATTAAACATAATGGCAAAACGCTATATGAACCCAAATTTCTGGAAGGAGGGATTAGACAAATAAAGGACATCATATATGAGGTGATCCCAGGATTCCTCAGAAACAACTGCATATATGATGAGGTATGTGAGCTGGAGGGGATGGACAATAGAGAAAAAGTAAATAAAATATATGAAAGGATTAAAGCAAGTATACCCTTAGAGTGGGCTAAAATCATCAACAGTGAATGTGTAGTGAAAGGAGAGGCAGACACGCCTGAGCTGTATGTGATGGAGAACGGGAAGAAAATTAAAATGGAAGAAATGAGTGTGAAGAGAGTATATAGATGGTTGATAGTGGATGTAATGAAGGAGCCAGCAGCCGAGAAAGTATGGAGCAGAGTGTTTGTAGGTATGGATGTGAAGAAAATATGGTCAAATATTGGTATAAGATATAACAGCATAGAGTGCGAGAACAATGACTTTATGATTAGACATAATAGGATCTATACAAATGTGGTACTAAATAAGATTAATAATGAGGTAAATGTGATGTGTGACGTTTGTGAAAGTGGTCATGAGAGCTTTTTACATTATTTTCTAGACTGCAGGGATTTAGTTGTTTTTTTTAGGTTTTTGAAAGTACTATTGAAAGAAAACTGGGCTGCAGATTTGGACTGGGAGGGAGGATGGAGGACTTTGTTTCTGTTTGGTACGTTTGAGAAAAGGAAAGACGGGAATCTTTGTCTAATGAATTTTGTTTTGAGCCATGCCAGACTCGCGGTCGTCCACAGAAGGAACTACGCACACTTTGAGGGACGGAAAGTGGACATAAAAGTTTTGTTTAAATCAATTATGAGACGAGATGTGACCTTGATGTATAAGTATGGAGGGGACGAAAAAATTCTTTGTGAGTGGGAGTAAATTGATCTATGAGGGGGAGGGAGGAGAGATTTTGTTTAATTGGTGAATAGACGGGGATATGCAGCTTGAACTGTACTTTCTGGTGTAGCATTTTGGTTTTTGTTGGTTTGCTTTGGCTGGTGGGGAGGAATAAGGTAGTGGCCTAAGTTACGTTTATGGAAGGTCTCTCGCAAAGTTATTTCAAGGATGATGTCTGTAATCAATACTCTGTGCTATCTGTGGATGTAAATTTGTGAATTGGAAAAGAATAAAAAAGATAAAAAAAAAAAGAACACGCCCGATCTCGTCCGATCTCGGAAGCTAAGCAGGGTCGGGCCTGGTTAGTACTTGGATGGGAGACCGCCTGGGAATACCAGGTGCTGTAAGCTTTTTAACTTCTCTGTACACACAGCAGAGGGTGCTGCTGACTCTTCTTACAAACTATCAAAAAAAGTGTCACTACAAATAGGTACCAGTGGCCTCCAAACGGCCTGAAACGCGCTCCTAAACACTTTCTGGAGGAACAATTTGGGACCTAACACTTGGTCAAATTTGACCTCTTATCAATCCCATTCACTTCAGTCCAACTATGTGAAACTTTCAAAAAAAAGTATCACTACAAATAGGTTCCAGTGGCCTCCAAACGGCCTGAAACGCGCTCCTAAACACTTTCTGGAAGAACAATTTGGGACCTAACATTTGGTCAAATTTCACGTCTGATCAATTCCATTCACTTAAGTTCAACTATGTGAAACTTTCGAAAAAAAAAGTGTCACTACAAATAGGTTCCAGTGGCCTCCAAACGGCCTGAAACGCGCTCCTAAACACTTTCTGGAGGAACAATTTGGGACCTAACACTTGGTCAAATTTCACCTCTGATCAATCCCATTCACTTGGCAGGCCTGCCTCTGACCCAACCCTAACCCTAAGTCCAACTATGTGAAACTTTCGAAAAAAAAAGTGTCACTACAAATAGGTTCCAATGGACTCCAAACGGCCTGAAACGCGCTCCTAAACACTTTCTGGAAGAACAATTTGGGACCTAACACTTGGTCAAATTTCACCTCTGATCAATCCCATTCACTTGGCAGGCCTGCCTCTGACCCAACCCTAACCCTAAGTCCAACTATGTGAACCTTTCGAGAAAAAAAAAGTGTCACTACAAATAGGTTCCAATGGACTCCAAACGGCCTGAAACGAGCTCCTAAACACTTTCTGGAAGAACAATTTGGGACCTAACATTTGGTCAAATTTCACGTCTGATCAATTCCATTCACTTAAGTTCAACTATGTGAAACTTTCGAAAAAAAAAAGTGTCACTACAAATAGGTTCCAGTGGCCTCCAAACGGCCTGAAACGCGCTCCTAAACACTTTCTGGAGGAACAATTTGGGACCTAACACTTGGTCAAATTTCACCTCTGATCAATCCCATTCACTTGGCAGGCCTGCCTCTGACCCAACTCTAACCCTAAGTCCAACTATGTGAAACTTTCGAAAAAAAAGTGTCACTACAAAAAGGTTCCAGTGGCCTCCAAATGGCCTGAAACGCGCTCCTAAACACTTTCTGGAGGAACAATTATGGGACCTAACACTTGGTCAAATTTGACCTCTTATCAATCCCATTCACTTCAGTCCAACTATGTGAAACTTTCAAAAAAAAGTATTACTACAAATAGGTTCCAGTGGCCTCCAAATGGCCTGAAACGCGCTCCTAAACACTTTCTGGAGGAACAATTTGGGACCTAACACTTGGTCAAATTTCACCTCTGATCAATCCCATTCACTTGGCAGGCCTGCCTCTGACCCAACCCTAACCCTAAGTCCAACTATGTGAAACTTTCGAAAAAAAACGTGTCACTACAAATAGGTTCCAGTGGCTTCCAAACGGCCTGAAACGCGCTCCTAAACACTTTCTGGAAGAACAATTTGGGACCTAACACTTGGTCAAATTTGACCTCTTATCAATCCCATTCACTTCAGTCCAACTATGTGAAACTTTCGAAAAAAAGTATCACTACAAAAAGGTTTCAGTGGCCTCCAAATGGCCTGAAACGCGCTCCTAAACACTTTCTGGAGGAACAATTTGGGACCTAACACTTGGTCAAATTTCACCTCTGATCAATCCCATTCACTTGGCAGGCCTGCCTCTGACCCAACCCTAACCCTAAGTCCAACTATGTGAACCTTTCGAGAAAAAAAAGTGTCACTACAAATAGGTTCCAATGGACTCCAAACGGCCTGAAACGAGCTCCTAAACACTTTCTGGAAGAACAATTTGGGACCTAACATTTGGTCAAATTTCACGTCTGATCAATTCCATTCACTTAAGTTCAACTATGTGAAACTTTCGAAAAAAAAAAGTGTCACTACAAATAGGTTCCAGTGGCCTCCAAACGGCCTGAAACGCGCTCCTAAACACTTTCTGGAAGAACAATTTGGGACCTAACATTTGGTCAAATTTCACGTCTGATCAATTCCATTCACTTAAGTTCAACTATGTGAAACTTTCTAAAAAAAAAAGTGTCACTACAAATAGGTTCCAGTGGCCTCCAAACGGCCTGAAACGCGCTCCTAAACACTTTCTGGAAGAACAATTTGGGACCTAACATTTGGTCAAATTTCACGTCTGATCAATTCCATTCACTTAAGTTCAACTATGTGAAACTTTCGAAAAAAAAAGTGTCACTACAAATAGGTTCCAGTGGCCTCCAAACGGCCTGAAACGCGCTCCTAAACACTTTCTGGAGGAACAATTTGGGACCTAACACTTGGTCAAATTTCACCTCTGATCAATCCCATTCACTTGGCAGGCCTGCCTCTGACCCAACCCTAACCCTAAGTCCAACTATGTGAAACTTTCGAAAAAAAAAGTGTCACTACAAATAGGTTCCAATGGACTCCAAACGGCCTGAAACGCGCTCCTAAACACTTTCTGGAAGAACAATTTTCGGACCTAACATTTGGTCAAATTTCACGTCTGATCAATTCCATTCACTTAAGTTCAACTATGTGAAACTTTCGGAAAAAAAAAGTGTCACTACAAATAGGTTCCAGTGGCCTCCAAACGGCCTGAAACGCGCTCCTAAACACTTTCTGGAGGAACATTTTTGGAAATTGAACATTTGAGACTTTGTCAAATTTTACCTATGGTCCATCTGATTCACTTTGCAGGCCTGCCTCCAAACCAACCCAAACCCTAACCCTGTCCAGCTATGTGAGAATTTCAAAAAAGTGTCACTACAAATAGGTACCAATGGACTCCAAATGGCCCGGTGTGTGGGAGCATGTTTCAGGCCATTTGTAGTCCAATGTACAATATGTAAAATATAAGACTACGTGATATGTGTAACATTATCTATAAAAGGCCGGTTTGTAGCTGGCTCTCTCGCTTACGGCCATACCACTCTGAACACGCCCGATCTCGTCCGATCTCGGAAGCTAAGCAGGGTCGGGCCTGGTTAGTACTTGGATGGGAGACCGCCTGGGAATACCAGGTGCTGTAAGCTTTTTAACTTCTCTGTACACACAGCAGAGGGTGCTGCTGACTCTTCTTACAAACTATCAAAAAAAGTGTCACTACAAATAGGTTCCAGTGGCCTCCAAATGGCCTGAAACGCGCTCCTAAACACTTTCTGGAGGAACAATTTGGGACCTAACACTTGGTCAACTTTCACCTCTGATCAATCCCATTCACTTGGCAGGCCTGCCTCTGACCCAACCCTAACCCTAAGTCCAACTATGTGAAACTTTCGAAAAAAAAGTGTCACTACAAAAAGGTTCCAGTGGCCTCCAAATGGCCTGAAACGCGCTCCTAAACACTTTCTGGAGGAACAATTATGGGACCTAACACTTGGTCAAATTTGACCTCTTATCAATCCCATTCACTTCAGTCCAACTATGTGAAACTTTCAAAAAAAGTATTACTACAAATAGGTTCCAGTGGCCTCCAAATGGCCTGAAACGCGCTCCTAAACACTTTCTGGAGGAACAATTTGGGACCTAACACTTGGTCAAATTTCACCTCTGATCAATCCCATTCACTTGGCAGGCCTGCCTCTGACCCAACCCTAACCCTAAGTCCAACTATGTGAAACTTTCGAAAAAAAACGTGTCACTACAAATAGGTTCCAGTGGCTTCCAAACGGCCTGAAACGCGCTCCTAAACACTTTCTGGAAGAACAATTTGGGACCTAACACTTGGTCAAATTTGACCTCTTATCAATCCCATTCACTTCAGTCCAACTATGTGAAACTTTCGAAAAAAAGTATCACTACAAAAAGGTTTCAGTGGCCTCCAAATGGCCTGAAACGCGCTCCTAAACACTTTCTGGAGGAACAATTTGGGACCTAACACTTGGTCAAATTTCACCTCTGATCAATCCCATTCACTTGGCAGGCCTGCCTCTGACCCAACCCTAACCCTAAGTCCAACTATGTGAACCTTTCGAGAAAAAAAAAGTGTCACTACAAATAGGTTCCAATGGACTCCAAACGGCCTGAAACGAGCTCCTAAACACTTTCTGGAAGAACAATTTGGGACCTAACATTTGGTCAAATTTCACGTCTGATCAATTCCATTCACTTAAGTTCAACTATGTGAAACTTTCGAAAAAAAAAAGTGTCACTACAAATAGGTTCCAGTGGCCTCCAAACGGCCTGAAACGCGCTCCTAAACACTTTCTGGAAGAACAATTTGGGACCTAACATTTGGTCAAATTTCACGTCTGATCAATTCCATTCACTTAAGTTCAACTATGTGAAACTTTCGAAAAAAAAAGTGTCACTACAAATAGGTTCCAGTGGCCTCCAAACGGCCTGAAACGCGCTCCTAAACACTTTCTGGAAGAACAATTTGGGACCTAACATTTGGTCAAATTTCACGTCTGATCAATTCCATTCACTTAAGTTCAACTATGTGAAACTTTCGAAAAAAAAAAGTGTCACTACAAATAGGTTCCAGTGGCCTCCAAACGGCCTGAAACGCGCTCCTAAACACTTTCTGGAGGAACAATTTGGGACCTAACACTTGGTCAAATTTCACCTCTGATCAATCCCATTCACTTGGCAGGCCTGCCTCTGACCCAACCCTAACCCTAAGTCCAACTATGTGAAACTTTCGAAAAAAAAAGTGTCACTACAAATAGGTTCCAATGGACTCCAAACGGCCTGAAACGCGCTCCTAAACACTTTCTGGAAGAACAATTTTCGGACCTAACATTTGGTCAAATTTCACGTCTGATCAATTCCATTCACTTAAGTTCAACTATGTGAAACTTTCGGAAAAAAAAAGTGTCACTACAAATAGGTTCCAGTGGCCTCCAAACGGCCTGAAACGCGCTCCTAAACACTTTCTGGAGGAACATTTTTGGAAATTGAACATTTGAGACTTTGTCAAATTTTACCTATGGTCCATCTGATTCACTTTGCAGGCCTGCCTCCAAACCAACCCAAACCCTAACCCTGTCCAGCTATGTGAGAATTTCAAAAAAGTGTCACTACAAATAGGTACCAATGGACTCCAAATGGCCCGGTGTGTGGGAGCATGTTTCAGGCCATTTGTAGTCCAATGTACAATATGTAAAATATAAGACTACGTGATATGTGTAACATTATCTATAAAAGGCCGGTTTGTAGCTGGCTCTCTCGCTTACGGCCATACCACTCTGAACACGCCCGATCTCGTCCGATCTCGGAAGCTAAGCAGGGTCGGGCCTGGTTAGTACTTGGATGGGAGACCGCCTGGGAATACCAGGTGCTGTAAGCTTTTTAACTTCTCTGTACACACAGCAGAGGGTGCTGCTGACTCTTCTTACAAACTATCAAAAAAAGTGTCACTACAAATAGGTTCCAGTGGCCTCCAAATGGCCTGAAACGCGCTCCTAAACACTTTCTGGAGGAACAATTTGGGACCTAACACTTGGTCAACTTTCACCTCTGATCAATCCCATTCACTTGGCAGGCCTGCCTCTGACCCAACCCTAACCCTAAGTCCAACTATGTGAAACTTTCGAAAAAAAAGTGTCACTACAAAAAGGTTCCAGTGGCCTCCAAATGGCCTGAAACGCGCTCCTAAACACTTTCTGGAGGAACAATTATGGACCTAACACTTGGTCAAATTTGACCTCTTATCAATCCCATTCACTTCAGTCCAACTATGTGAAACTTTCAAAAAAAAGTATTACTACAAATAGGTTCCAGTGGCCTCCAAATGGCCTGAAACGCGCTCCTAAACACTTTCTGGAGGAACAATTTGGGACCTAACACTTGGTCAAATTTCACCTCTGATCAATCCCATTCACTTGGCAGGCCTGCCTCTGACCCAACCCTAACCCTAAGTCCAACTATGTGAAACTTTCGAAAAAAAACGTGTCACTACAAATAGGTTCCAGTGGCTTCCAAACGGCCTGAAACGCGCTCCTAAACACTTTCTGGAAGAACAATTTGGGACCTAACACTTGGTCAAATTTGACCTCTTATCAATCCCATTCACTTCAGTCCAACTATGTGAAACTTTCGAAAAAAAGTATCACTACAAAAAGGTTTCAGTGGCCTCCAAATGGCCTGAAACGCGCTCCTAAACACTTTCTGGAGGAACAATTTGGGACCTAACACTTGGTCAAATTTCACCTCTGATCAATCCCATTCACTTGGCAGGCCTGCCTCTGACCCAACCCTAACCCTAAGTCCAACTATGTGAACCTTTCGAGAAAAAAAAAGTGTCACTACAAATAGGTTCCAATGGACTCCAAACGGCCTGAAACGAGCTCCTAAACACTTTCTGGAAGAACAATTTGGGACCTAACATTTGGTCAAATTTCACGTCTGATCAATTCCATTCACTTAAGTTCAACTATGTGAAACTTTCGAAAAAAAAAAGTGTCACTACAAATAGGTTCCAGTGGCCTCCAAACGGCCTGAAACGCGCTCCTAAACACTTTCTGGAAGAACAATTTGGGACCTAACATTTGGTCAAATTTCACGTCTGATCAATTCCATTCACTTAAGTTCAACTATGTGAAACTTTCGAAAAAAAAAGTGTCACTACAAATAGGTTCCAGTGGCCTCCAAACGGCCTGAAACGCGCTCCTAAACACTTTCTGGAAGAACAATTTGGGACCTAACATTTGGTCAAATTTCACGTCTGATCAATTCCATTCACTTAAGTTCAACTATGTGAAACTTTCGAAAAAAAAAAGTGTCACTACAAATAGGTTCCAGTGGCCTCCAAACGGCCTGAAACGCGCTCCTAAACACTTTCTGGAGGAACAATTTGGGACCTAACACTTGGTCAAATTTCACCTCTGATCAATCCCATTCACTTGGCAGGCCTGCCTCTGACCCAACCCTAACCCTAAGTCCAACTATGTGAAACTTTCGAAAAAAAAAGTGTCACTACAAATAGGTTCCAATGGACTCCAAACGGCCTGAAACGCGCTCCTAAACACTTTCTGGAAGAACAATTTTCCGACCTAACATTTGGTCAAATTTCACGTCTGATCAATTCCATTCACTTAAGTTCAACTATGTGAAACTTTCGGAAAAAAAAAGTGTCACTACAAATAGGTTCCAGTGGCCTCCAAACGGCCTGAAACGCGCTCCTAAACACTTTCTGGAGGAACATTTTTGGAAATTGAACATTTGAGACTTTGTCAAATTTTACCTATGGTCCATCTGATTCACTTTGCAGGCCTGCCTCCAAACCAACCCAAACCCTAACCCTGTCCAGCTATGTGAGAATTTCAAAAAAGTGTCACTACAAATAGGTACCAATGGACTCCAAATGGCCCGGTGTGTGGGAGCATGTTTCAGGCCATTTGTAGTCCAATGTACAATATGTAAAATATAAGACTACGTGATATGTGTAACATTATCTATAAAAGGCCGGTTTGTAGCTGGTTCTCTCGCTTACGGCCATACCACTCTGAACACGCCCGATCTCGTCCGATCTCGGAAGCTAAGCAGGGTCGGGCCTGGTTAGTACTTGGATGGGAGACCGCCTGGGAATACCAGGTGCTGTAAGCTTTTTAACTTCTCTGTACACACAGCAGAGGGTGCTGCTGACTCTTCTTACAAACTATCAAAAAAAGTGTCACTACAAATAGGTACCAGTGGCCTCCAAACGGCCTGAAACACGCTCCTAAACACTTTCTGGAGGAACAATTTGGGACCTAACACTTGGTCAAATTTGACCTCTTATCAATCCCATTCACTTCAGTCCAACTATGTGAAACTTTCAAAAAAAAGTATTACTACAAATAGGTTCCAGTGGCCTCCAAATGGCCTGAAACGCGCTCCTAAACACTTTCTGGAGGAACAATTTGGGACCTAACACTTGGTCAAATTTCACCTCTGATCAATCCCATTCACTTGGCAGGCCTGCCTCTGACCCAACCCTAACCCTAAGTCCAACTATGTGAAACTTTCGAAAAAAAACGTGTCACTACAAATAGGTTCCAGTGGCTTCCAAACGGCCTGAAACGCGCTCCTAAACACTTTCTGGAAGAACAATTTGGGACCTAACATTTGGTCAAATTTCACGTCTGATCAATTCCATTCACTTAAGTTCAACTATGTGAAACTTTCGAAAAAAAAAGTGTCACTACAAATAGGTTCCAGTGGCCTCCAAACGGCCTGAAACGCGCTCCTAAACACTTTCTGGAAGAACAATTTGGGACCTAACATTTGGTCAAATTTCACGTCTGATCAATTCCATTCACTTAAGTTCAACTATGTGAAACTTTCGAAAAAAAAAAGTGTCACTACAAATAGGTTCCAGTGGCCTCCAAACGGCCTGAAACGCGCTCCTAAACACTTTCTGGAGGAACAATTTGGGACCTAACACTTGGTCAAATTTCACCTCTGATCAATCCCATTCACTTGGCAGGCCTGCCTCTGACCCAACCCTAACCCTAAGTCCAACTATGTGAAACTTTCGAAAAAAAAGTATCACTACAAATAGGTTCCAGTGGCCTCCAAATGGCCTGAAACGCGCTCCTAAACACTTTCTGGAGGAACAATTTGGGACCTAACACTTGGTCAAATTTCACCTCTGATCAATCCCATTCACTTGGCAGGCCTGCCTCTGACCCAACCCTAACCCTAAGTCCAACTATGTGAAACTTTCGAAAAAAAAACGTGTCACTACAAATAGGTTCCAGTGGCTTCCAAACGGCCTGAAACGCGCTCCTAAACACTTTCTGGAAGAACAATTTGGGACCTAACACTTGGTCAAATTTGACCTCTTATCAATCCCATTCACTTCAGTCCAACTATGTGAAACTTTCGAAAAAAAAGTATCACTACAAAAAGGTTTCAGTGGCCTCCAAATGGCCTGAAACGCGCTCCTAAACACTTTCTGGAGGAACAATTTGGGACCTAACACTTGGTCAAATTTCACCTCTGATCAATCCCATTCACTTGGCAGGCCTGCCTCTGACCCAACCCTAACCCTAAGTCCAACTATGTGAACCTTTCGAGAAAAAAAAGTGTCACTACAAATAGGTTCCAATGGACTCCAAACGGCCTGAAACGAGCTCCTAAACACTTTCTGGAAGAACAATTTGGGACCTAACATTTGGTCAAATTTCACGTCTGATCAATTCCATTCACTTAAGTTCAACTATGTGAAACTTTCGAAAAAAAAAAGTGTCACTACAAATAGGTTCCAGTGGCCTCCAAACGGCCTGAAACGCGCTCCTAAACACTTTCTGGAAGAACAATTTGGGACCTAACATTTGGTCAAATTTCACGTCTGATCAATTCCATTCACTTAAGTTCAACTATGTGAAACTTTCGAAAAAAAAAGTGTCACTACAAATAGGTTCCAGTGGCCTCCAAACGGCCTGAAACGCGCTCCTAAACACTTTCTGGAAGAACAATTTGGGACCTAACATTTGGTCAAATTTCACGTCTGATCAATCCCATTCACTTAAGTTCAACTATGTGAAACTTTCGAGAAAAAAAAAGTGTCACTACAAATAGGTTCCAGTGGCCTCCAAACGGCCTGAAACGCGCTCCTAAACACTTTCTGGAGGAACATTTTTGGAAATTGAACATTTGAGACTTTGTCAAATTTTACCTATGGTCCATCTGATTCACTTTGCAGGCCTGCCTCCAAACCAACCCAAACCCTAACCCTGTCCAGCTATGTGAAAATTTCAAAAAAGTGTCACTACAAATAGGTACCAATGGACTCCAAATGGCCCGGTGTGTGGGAGCATGTTTCAGGCCATTTGTAGTCCAATGTACAATATGTAAAATATAAGACTACGTGATATGTGTAACATTATCTATAAAAGGCCGGTTTGTAGCTGGTTCTCTCGCTTACGGCCATACCACTCTGAACACGCCCGATCTCGTCCGATCTCGGAAGCTAAGCAGGGTCGGGCCTGGTTAGTACTTGGATGGGAGACCGCCTGGGAATACCAGGTGCTGTAAGCTTTTTAACTTCTCTGTACACACAGCAGAGGGTGCTGCTGACTCTTCTTACAAACTATCAAAAAAAGTGTCACTACAAATAGGTACCAGTGGCCTCCAAACGGCCTGAAACGCGCTCCTAAACACTTTCTGGAGGAACAATTTGGGACCTAACACTTGGTCAAATTTGACCTCTTATCAATCCCATTCACTTCAGTCCAACTATGTGAAACTTTCAAAAAAAAGTATTACTACAAATAGGTTCCAGTGGCCTCCAAATGGCCTGAAACGCGCTCCTAAACACTTTCTGGAGGAACAATTTGGGACCTAACACTTGGTCAAATTTCACCTCTGATCAATCCCATTCACTTGGCAGGCCTGCCTCTGACCCAACCCTAACCCTAAGTCCAACTATGTGAAACTTTCGAAAAAAAAACGTGTCACTACAAATAGGTTCCAGTGGCTTCCAAACGGCCTGAAACGCGCTCCTAAACACTTTCTGGAAGAACAATTTGGGACCTAACACTTGGTCAAATTTGACCTCTTATCAATCCCATTCACTTCAGTCCAACTATGTGAAACTTTCGAAAAAAAGTATCACTACAAATAGGTTCCAGTGGCCTCCAAACGGCCTGAAACGCGCTCCTAAACACTTTCTGGAAGAACAATTTGGGACCTAACATTTGGTCAAATTTCACGTCTGATCAATTCCATTCACTTAAGTTCAACTATGTGAAACTTTCGAAAAAAAAAGTGTCACTACAAATAGGTTCCAGTGGCCTCCAAACGGCCTGAAACGCGCTCCTAAACACTTTCTGGAGGAACAATTTGGGACCTAACACTTGGTCAAATTTCACGTCTGATCAATTTCATTCACTTAAGTTCAACTATGTGAAACTTTCGGAAAAAAAAAGTGTCACTACAAATAGGTTCCAGTGGCCTCCAAACGGCCTGAAACGCGCTCCTAAACACTTTCTGGAAGAACAATTTGGGACCTAACATTTGGTCAAATTTCACGTCTGATCAATTCCATTCACTTAAGTCCAACTATGTGAAACTTTCGAAAAAAAAAGTGTCACTACAAATAGGTTCCAGTCGACTCCAAACGGCTTGAAACGCGCTCCTAAACACTTTCTGGAGGAACAATTTGGGACCTAACACTTGGTCAAATTTCACCTCTGATCAATCCCATTCACTTGGCAGGCCTGCCTCTGACCCAACCCTAACCCTAAGTCCAACTATGTGAAACTTTCGAAAAAAAAAAGTGTCACTACAAATAGGTTCCAGTGGCTTCCAAACGGCCTGAAACGCGCTCCTAAACACTTTCTGGAAGAACAATTTGGGACCTAACACTTGGTCAAATTTGACCTCTTATCAATCCCATTCACTTCAGTCCAACTATGTGAAACTTTCGAAAAAAAAGTATCACTACAAATAGGTTCCAGTGGCCTCCAAATGGCCTGAAACGCGCTCCTAAACACTTTCTGGAGGAACAATTTGGGACCTAACACTTGGTCAAATTTCACCTCTGATCAATCCCATTCACTTGGCAGGCCTGCCTCTGACCCAACCCTAACCCTAAGTCCAACTATGTGAACCTTTCGAAAAAAAAAAGTGTCACTACAAATAGGTTCCAATGGACTCCAAACGGCCTGAAACGAGCTCCTAAACACTTTCTGGAAGAACAATTTGGGACCTAACATTTGGTCAAATTTCACGTCTGATCAATTCCATTCACTTAAGTTCAACTATGTGAAACTTTCGAAAAAAAAAAGTGTCACTACAAATAGGTTCCAGTGGCCTCCAAACGGCCTGAAACGCGCTCCTAAACACTTTCTGGAAGAACAATTTGGGACCTAACATTTGGTCAAATTTCACGTCTGATCAATTCCATTCACTTAAGTTCAACTATGTGAAACTTTCGAAAAAAAAAGTGTCACTACAAATAGGTTCCAGTGGCCTCCAAACGGCCTGAAACGCGCTCCTAAACACTTTCTGGAGGAACAATTTGGGACCTAACACTTGGTCAAATTTCACGTCTGATCAATTCCATTCACTTAAGTTCAACTATGTGAAACTTTCGGAAAAAAAAGTGTCACTACAAATAGGTTCCAGTGGCCTCCAAACGGCCTGAAACGCGCTCCTAAACACTTTCTGGAAGAACAATTTGGGACCTAACATTTGGTCAAATTTCACGTCTGATCAATTCCATTCACTTAAGTTCAACTATGTGAAACTTTCGAAAAAAAAAAGTGTCACTACAAATAGGTTCCAGTCGACTCCAAACGGCTTGAAACGCGCTCCTAAACACTTTCTGGAGGAACAATTTGGGACCTAACACTTGGTCAAATTTCACCTCTGATCAATCCCATTCACTTGGCAGGCCTGCCTCTGACCCAACCCTAACCCTAAGTCCAACTATGTGAACCTTTCGAGAAAAAAAAGTGTCACTACAAATAGGTTCCAGTGGCTTCCAAACGGCCTGAAACGCGCTCCTAAACACTTTCTGGAAGAACAATTTGGGACCTAACACTTGGTCAAATTTCACGTCTGATCAATCCCATTCACTTCAGTCCAACTATGTGAAACTTTCGAAAAAAAGTATCACTACAAAAAGGTTTCAGTGGCCTCCAAATGGCCTGAAACGCGCTCCTAAACACTTTCTGGAGGAACAATTTGGGACCTAACACTTGGTCAAATTTCACCTCTGATCAATCCCATTCACTTGGCAGGCCTGCCTCTGACCCAACCCTAACCCTAAGTCCAACTATGTGAACCTTTCGAGAAAAAAAAAGTGTCACTACAAATAGGTTCCAATGGACTCCAAACGGCCTGAAACGAGCTCCTAAACACTTTCTGGAAGAACAATTTGGGACCTAACATTTGGTCAAATTTCACGTCTGATCAATTCCATTCACTTAAGTTCAACTATGTGAAACTTTCGAAAAAAAAAGTGTCACTACAAATAGGTTCCAGTGGCCTCCAAACGGCCTGAAACGCGCTCCTAAACACTTTCTGGAAGAACAATTTGGGACCTAACATTTGGTCAAATTTCACGTCTGATCAATTCCATTCACTTAAGTTCAACTATGTGAAACTTTCTGAAAAAAAAAGTGTCACTACAAATAGGTTCCAGTGGCCTCCAAACGGCCTGAAACGCGCTCCTAAACACTTTCTGGAAGAACAATTTGGGACCTAACATTTGGTCAAATTTCACGTCTGATCAATTCCATTCACTTAAGTTCAACTATGTGAAACTTTCGAAAAAAAAAGTGTCACTACAAATAGGTTCCAGTGGCCTCCAAACGGCCTGAAACGCGCTCCTAAACACTTTCTGGAGGAACAATTTGGGACCTAACACTTGGTCAAATTTCACCTCTGATCAATCCCATTCACTTGGCAGGCCTGCCTCTGACCCAACCCTAACCCTAAGTCCAACTATGTGAAACTTTCGAAAAAAAAAGTGTCACTACAAATAGGTTCCAATGGACTCCAAACGGCCTGAAACGCGCTCCTAAACACTTTCTGGAAGAACAATTTGGGACCTAACATTTGGTCAAATTTCACGTCTGATCAATTCCATTCACTTAAGTTCAACTATGTGAAACTTTCGGAAAAAAAAAGTGTCACTACAAATAGGTTCCAGTGGCCTCCAAACGGCCTGAAACGCGCTCCTAAACACTTTCTGGAGGAACATTTTTGGAAATTGAACATTTGAGACTTTGTCAAATTTTACCTATGGTCCATCTGATTCACTTTGCAGGCCTGCCTCCAAACCAACCCAAACCCTAACCCTGTCCAGCTATGTGAGAATTTCAAAAAAGTGTCACTACAAATAGGTACCAATGGACTCCAAATGGCCCGGTGTGTGGGAGCATGTTTCAGGCCATTTGTAGTCCAATGTACAATATGTAAAATATAAGACTACGTGATATGTGTAACATTATCTATAAAAGGCCGGTTTGTAGCTGGTTCTCTCGCTTACGGCCATACCACTCTGAACACGCCCGATCTCGTCCGATCTCGGAAGCTAAGCAGGGTCGGGCCTGGTTAGTACTTGGATGGGAGACCGCCTGGGAATACCAGGTGCTGTAAGCTTTTTAACTTCTCTGTACACACAGCAGAGGGTGCTGCTGACTCTTCTTACAAACTATCAAAAAAAGTGTCACTACAAATAGGTACCAGTGGCCTCCAAACGGCCTGAAACACACTCCTAAACACTTTCTGGAGGAACAATTTGGGACATAACACTTGGTCAAATTTCACGTCTGATCAATCCCATTCACTTCAGTCCAACTATGTGAAACTTTCGAAATAAAGTATCACTACAAAAAGGTTTCAGTGGCCTCCAAATGGCCTGAAACGCGCTCCTAAACACTTTCTGGAGGAACAATTTGGGACCTAACACTTGGTCAAATTTCACCTCTGATCAATCCCATTCACTTGGCAGGCCTGCCTCTGACCCAACCCTAACCCTAAGTCCAACTATGTGAACCTTTCGAGAAAAAAAAAGTGTCACTACAAATAGGTTCCAATGGACTCCAAACGGCCTGAAACGCGCTCCTAAACACTTTCTGGAAGAACAATTTGGGACCTAACATTTGGTCAAATTTCACGTCTGATCAATTCCATTCACTTAAGTTCAACTATGTGAAACTTTCGAAAAAAAAAGTGTCACTACAAATAGGTTCCAGTGGCCTCCAAACGGCCTGAAACGCGCTCCTAAACACTTTCTGGAGGAACAATTTGGGACCTAACACTTGGTCAAATTTCACCTCTGATCAATCCCATTCACTTGGCAGGCCTGCCTCTGACCCAACTCTAACCCTAAGTCCAACTATGTGAAACTTTCGAAAAAAAAGTATCACTACAAAAAGGTTCCAGTGGCCTCCAAATGGCCTGAAACGCGCTCCTAAACACTTTCTGGAGGAACAATTATGGGACCTAACACTTGGTCAAATTTGACCTCTTATCAATCCCATTCACTTCAGTCCAACTATGTGAAACTTTCAAAAAAAAGTATTACTACAAATAGGTTCCAGTGGCCTCCAAATGGCCTGAAACGCGCTCCTAAACACTTTCTGGAGGAACAATTTGGGACCTAACACTTGGTCAAATTTCACCTCTGATCAATCCCATTCACTTGGCAGGCCTGCCTCTGACCCAACCCTAACCCTAAGTCCAACTATGTGAAACTTTCGAAAAAAAACGTGTCACTACAAATAGGTTCCAGTGGCTTCCAAACGGCCTGAAACGCGCTCCTAAACACTTTCTGGAAGAACAATTTGGGACCTAACACTTGGTCAAATTTGACCTCTTATCAATCCCATTCACTTCAGTCCAACTATGTGAAACTTTCGAAAAAAAGTATCACTACAAAAAGGTTTCAGTGGCCTCCAAATGGCCTGAAACGCGCTCCTAAACACTTTCTGGAGGAACAATTTGGGACCTAACACTTGGTCAAATTTCACCTCTGATCAATCCCATTCACTTGGCAGGCCTGCCTCTGACCCAACCCTAACCCTAAGTCCAACTATGTGAACCTTTCGAGAAAAAAAAAGTGTCACTACAAATAGGTTCCAATGGACTCCAAACGGCCTGAAACGAGCTCCTAAACACTTTCTGGAAGAACAATTTGGGACCTAACATTTGGTCAAATTTCACGTCTGATCAATTCCATTCACTTAAGTTCAACTATGTGAAACTTTCGAAAAAAAAAGTGTCACTACAAATAGGTTCCAGTGGCCTCCAAACGGCCTGAAACGCGCTCCTAAACACTTTCTGGAAGAACAATTTGGGACCTAACATTTGGTCAAATTTCACGTCTGATCAATTCCATTCACTTAAGTTCAACTATGTGAAACTTTCTGAAAAAAAAAGTGTCACTACAAATAGGTTCCAGTGGCCTCCAAACGGCCTGAAACGCGCTCCTAAACACTTTCTGGAAGAACAATTTGGGACCTAACATTTGGTCAAATTTCACGTCTGATCAATTCCATTCACTTAAGTTCAACTATGTGAAACTTTCGAAAAAAAAAGTGTCACTACAAATAGGTTCCAGTGGCCTCCAAACGGCCTGAAACGCGCTCCTAAACACTTTCTGGAGGAACAATTTGGGACCTAACACTTGGTCAAATTTCACCTCTGATCAATCCCATTCACTTGGCAGGCCTGCCTCTGACCCAACCCTAACCCTAAGTCCAACTATGTGAAACTTTCGAAAAAAAAAGTGTCACTACAAATAGGTTCCAATGGACTCCAAACGGCCTGAAACGCGCTCCTAAACACTTTCTGGAAGAACAATTTGGGACCTAACATTTGGTCAAATTTCACGTCTGATCAATTCCATTCACTTAAGTTCAACTATGTGAAACTTTCGGAAAAAAAAAGTGTCACTACAAATAGGTTCCAGTGGCCTCCAAACGGCCTGAAACGCGCTCCTAAACACTTTCTGGAGGAACATTTTTGGAAATTGAACATTTGAGACTTTGTCAAATTTTACCTATGGTCCATCTGATTCACTTTGCAGGCCTGCCTCCAAACCAACCCAAACCCTAACCCTGTCCAGCTATGTGAGAATTTCAAAAAAGTGTCACTACAAATAGGTACCAATGGACTCCAAATGGCCCGGTGTGTGGGAGCATGTTTCAGGCCATTTGTAGTCCAATGTACAATATGTAAAATATAAGACTACGTGATATGTGTAACATTATCTATAAAAGGCCGGTTTGTAGCTGGTTCTCTCGCTTACGGCCATACCACTCTGAACACGCCCGATCTCGTCCGATCTCGGAAGCTAAGCAGGGTCGGGCCTGGTTAGTACTTGGATGGGAGACCGCCTGGGAATACCAGGTGCTGTAAGCTTTTTAACTTCTCTGTACACACAGCAGAGGGTGCTGCTGACTCTTCTTACAAACTATCAAAAAAAGTGTCACTACAAAATAGGTACCAGTGGCCTCCAAACGGCCTGAAACACACTCCTAAACACTTTCTGGAGGAACAATTTGGGACATAACACTTGGTCAAATTTCACGTCTGATCAATCCCATTCACTTCAGTCCAACTATGTGAAACTTTCGAAATAAAGTATCACTACAAAAAGGTTTCAGTGGCCTCCAAATGGCCTGAAACGCGCTCCTAAACACTTTCTGGAGGAACAATTTGGGACCTAACACTTGGTCAAATTTCACCTCTGATCAATCCCATTCACTTGGCAGGCCTGCCTCTGACCCAACCCTAACCCTAAGTCCAACTATGTGAACCTTTCGAGAAAAAAAAAGTGTCACTACAAATAGGTTCCAGTGGCCTCCAAACGGCCTGAAACGCGCTCCTAAACACTTTCTGGAAGAACAATTTGGGACCTAACATTTGGTCAAATTTCACGTCTGATCAATCCCATTCACTTCAGTCCAACTATGTGAAACTTTCGAAAAAAAGTATCACTACAAAAAGGTTTCAGTGGCCTCCAAATGGCCTGAAACGCGCTCCTAAACACTTTCTGGAGGAACAATTTGGGACCTAACACTTGGTCAAATTTCACCTCTGATCAATCCCATTCACTTGGCAGGCCTGCCTCTGACCCAACCCTAACCCTAAGTCCAACTATGTGAACCTTTCGAGAAAAAAAAGTGTCACTACAAATAGGTTCCAATGGACTCCAAACGGCCTGAAACGAGCTCCTAAACACTTTCTGGAAGAACAATTTGGGACCTAACATTTGGTCAAATTTCACGTCTGATCAATTCCATTCACTTAAGTTCAACTATGTGAAACTTTCGAAAAAAAAAGTGTCACTACAAATAGGTTCCAGTGGCCTCCAAACGGCCTGAAACGCGCTCCTAAACACTTTCTGGAAGAACAATTTGGGACCTAACATTTGGTCAAATTTCACGTCTGATCAATTCCATTCACTTAAGTTCAACTATGTGAAACTTTCGAAAAAAAAAAGTGTCACTACAAATAGGTTCCAGTGGCCTCCAAACGGCCTGAAACGCGCTCCTAAACACTTTCTGGAGGAACAATTTGGGACCTAACACTTGGTCAAATTTCACCTCTGATCAATCCCATTCACTTGGCAGGCCTGCCTCTGACCCAACCCTAACCCTAAGTCCAACTATGTGAAACTTTCGAAAAAAAAGTGTCACTACAAATAGGTTCCAGTGGCCTCCAAACGGCCTGAAACGCGCTCCTAAACACTTTCTGGAGGAACAATTTGGGACCTAACACTTGGTCAAATTTCACCTCTGATCAATCCCATTCACTTGGCAGGCCTGCCTCTGACCCAACCCTAACCCTAAGTCCAACTATGTGAAACTTTCGAAAAAAAAAGTGTCACTACAAATAGGTTCCAATGGACTCCAAACGGCCTGAAACGCGCTCCTAAACACTTTCTGGAAGAACAATTTGGGACCTAACATTTGGTCAAATTTCACGTCTGATCAATTCCATTCACTTAAGTTCAACTATGTGAAACTTTCGGAAAAAAAAAGTGTCACTACAAATAGGTTCCAGTGGCCTCCAAACGGCCTGAAACGCGCTCCTAAACACTTTCTGGAGGAACATTTTTGGAAATTGAACATTTGAGACTTTGTCAAATTTTACCTATGGTCCATCTGATTCACTTTGCAGGCCTGCCTCCAAACCAACCCAAACCCTAACCCTGTCCAGCTATGTGAGAATTTCAAAAAAGTGTCACTACAAATAGGTACCAATGGACTCCAAATGGCCCGGTGTGTGGGAGCATGTTTCAGGCCATTTGTAGTCCAATGTACAATATGTAAAATATAAGACTACGTGATATGTGTAACATTATCTATAAAAGGCCGGTTTGTAGCTGGTTCTCTCGCTTACGGCCATACCACTCTGAACACGCCCGATCTCGTCCGATCTCGGAAGCTAAGCAGGGTCGGGCCTGGTTAGTACTTGGATGGGAGACCGCCTGGGAATACCAGGTGCTGTAAGCTTTTTAACTTCTCTGTACACACAGCAGAGGGTGCTGCTGACTCTTCTTACAAACTATCAAAAAAAGTGTCACTACAAATAGGTTCCAGTGGCCTCCAAACGGCCTGAAACACACTCCTAAACACTTTCTGGAGGAACAATTTGGGACCTAACACTTGGTCAAATTTGACCTCTTATCAATCCCATTCACTTGGCAGGCCTGCCTCTGACCCAACCCTAACCCTAAGTCCAACTATGTGAAACTTTCGAAAAAAAAAGTGTCACTACAAATAGGTTCCAATGGACTCCAAACGGCCTGAAACGCGCTCCTAAACACTTTCTGGAAGAACAATTTGGGACCTAACATTTGGTCAAATTTCACGTCTGATCAATTCCATTCACTTAAGTTCAACTATGTGAAACTTTCAAAAAAAAAAGTGTCACTACAAATAGGTTCCAGTGGCCTCCAAACGGCCTGAAACGCGCTCCTAAACACTTTCTGGAAGAACAATTTGGGACCTAACATTTGGTCAAATTTCACGTCTGATCAATTCCATTCACTTAAGTTCAACTATGTGAAACTTTCGAAAAAAAAAGTGTCACTACAAATAGGTTCCAGTGGCCTCCAAACGGCCTGAAACGCGCTCCTAAACACTTTCTGGAGGAACAATTTGGGACCTAACACTTGGTCAAATTTCACCTCTGATCAATCCCATTCACTTGGCAGGCCTGCCTCTGACCCAACTCTAACCCTAAGTCCAACTATGTGAAACTTTCGAAAAAAAAGTATCACTACAAAAAGGTTCCAGTGGCCTCCAAATGGCCTGAAACGCGCTCCTAAACACTTTCTGGAGGAACAATTTGGGACCTAACACTTGGTCAAATTTGACCTCTTATCAATCCCATTCACTTCAGTCCAACTATGTGAAACTTTCAAAAAAAAGTATTACTACAAATAGGTTCCAGTGGCCTCCAAATGGCCTGAAACGCGCTCCTAAACACTTTCTGGAGGAACAATTTGGGACCTAACACTTGGTCAAATTTCACCTCTGATCAATCCCATTCACTTGGCAGGCCTGCCTCTGACCCAACCCTAACCCTAAGTCCAACTATGTGAAACTTTCGAAAAAAAAAAGTGTCACTACAAATAGGTTCCAATGGACTCCAAACGGCCTGAAACGCGCTCCTAAACACTTTCTGGAAGAACAATTTGGGACCTAACATTTGGTCAAATTTCACGTCTGATCAATTCCATTCACTTAAGTTCAACTATGTGAAACTTTCGGAAAAAAAAAGTGTCACTACAAATAGGTTCCAGTGGCCTCCAAACGGCCTGAAACGCGCTCCTAAACACTTTCTGGAAGAACAATTTGGGACCTAACATTTGGTCAAATTTCACGTCTGATCAATTCCATTCACTTAAGTTCAACTATGTGAAACTTTCGAAAAAAAAAGTGTCACTACAAATAGGTTCCAGTGGCCTCCAAACGGCCTGAAACGCGCTCCTAAACACTTTCTGGAAGAACAATTTGGGACCTAACATTTGGTCAAATTTCACGTCTGATCAATTCCATTCACTTAAGTTCAACTATGTGAAACTTTCGAAAAAAAAAGTGTCACTACAAATAGGTTCCAGTGGCCTCCAAACGGCCTGAAACGCGCTCCTAAACACTTTCTGGAAGAACAATTTGGGACCTAACATTTGGTCAAATTTCACGTCTGATCAATTCCATTCACTTAAGTTCAACTATGTGAAACTTTCGAAAAAAAAAAGTGTCACTACAAATAGGTTCCAGTGGCCTCCAAACGGCCTGAAACGCGCTCCTAAACACTTTCTGGAAGAACAATTTGGGACCTAACATTTGGTCAAATTTCACGTCTGATCAATTCCATTCACTTAAGTTCAACTATGTGAAACTTTCGGAAAAAAAAAGTGTCACTACAAATAGGTTCCAGTGGCCTCCAAACGGCCTGAAACGCGCTCCTAAACACTTTCTGGAGGAACAATTTGGGACCTAACACTTGGTCAAATTTCACCTCTGATCAATCCCATTCACTTGGCAGGCCTGCCTCTGACCCAACCCTAACCCTAAGTCCAACTATGTGAAACTTTCGAAAAAAAAAGTGTCACTACAAATAGGTTCCAGTGGCCTCCAAACGGCCTGAAACGCGCTCCTAAACACTTTCTGGAAGAACAATTTGGGACCTAACATTTGGTCAAATTTCACGTCTGATCAATTCCATTCACTTAAGTTCAACTATGTGAAACTTTCGAAAAAAAAAAGTGTCACTACAAATAGGTTCCAGTGGCCTCCAAACGGCCTGAAACGCGCTCCTAAACACTTTCTGGAGGAACAATTTGGGACCTAACACTTGGTCAAATTTCACCTCTGATCAATCCCATTCACTTGGCAGGCCTGCCTCTGACCCAACCCTAACCCTAAGTCCAACTATGTGAAACTTTCGAGAAAAAAAAGTGTCACTACAAATAGGTTCCAATGGACTCCAAACGGCCTGAAACGCGCTCCTAAACACTTTCTGGAAGAACAATTTGGGACCTAACATTTGGTCAAATTTCACGTCTGATCAATTCCATTCACTTAAGTTCAACTATGTGAAACTT